>JAWZYV010013263.1:0-617396 GCA_038373885.1 Cheiracanthium punctorium | reverse complement strand
TATTAACTAAAATCTGCCTTTTTCATTAACAAAGATGTTTCAATTGTGTAGGTGTGTTAATCCACATCATTTCCCTGGACTTCATTAAAAATTAGTAGTTTATAATTATTATAAAAATATGGAAGCTTTTACTACATCAGTAGATTTAATAACTAGCATAAACTTTAAATATAATCTGTACAGTCTTTCTTAGTGAGAAGAAGAAAAAATACAAAAATCATCATTCCCTGGCTGATTTGAAGCCATGGGAATCGGAGGATTAATGATGAAAAAAATTATTTTATAAATTGGTGATATTTGCTTTTCCTCTGCATCAAAAAGAAGTAACTTAAAAAAAAAAAAAAAAAAGGCATTTCCCCCTTTGTTACAGAACTACCATTTTATATTATCTAACACACAAAAGCTACTTTTGTATTTTTTTTAATTAAAAAAAGTTTTCTGTAATTCACACCTCAAAGCTTAATTATTAATGATATTAGAATTTTGGATCTAGTACTGTTTCTTCTTATTTGTTTTCTTTTTCTTTAGGTTTGTCGGATACTAGGCACCTCTGCTTTTAGAAAGGCATTTTGTGCCAATGCTTCCTAGCTCAATTTAATTTGGTTGCCCCCCCCACCCTTTTTTTTTTTTTTAAAGTCTGACTAACTGAGGAGCTAAGGTGTAATTTTTTAGTATTGAGGATTCCTAAAGAAGTCAGAAGAGTGAGAGCAAAGGCATCACATACATAAACTACATGATGTGCTGTTTTCTTGTTGCATATATACTACATGGATGAGACTCTTCAGCTTTTTGTGATTTTGAACAATTAAGGAAATGCTACAAAGAGTTTCAAATAGTAATAATGGTAAATGAATCTTACAATCATTGTAATTGTAAAATTTTCCACCTCTTCGATTTAGAAGTTGCAAAATCACTGTGCATCAAAAGGCTATCCAATATAATCACTGCCACACATCTGTTGGGTAAATATTGCATATCAGTGATGTATAGATGGTAAATAAGTTTTAATGTCTTAATTTTAGATTTTCTGATGCCGATGATGTGTTAAAGTTAGTTAGCTAAACTTCTTATGTAAATGATTCAATATGAACGTAATATTTTTATCACGCATGTTCCGATGTTTACTTAAAACATCTTTCACTCATATATTACATACAAATATCATGTATACAAACTTTTTGTTAGAGTGTGATTTCAGTCTTTTTTTCTTCTTTCTCATCCCTGGTTTAGTAGAATGATTTAGAATAAATAATTTTAATTGTTTCTTTTTCCTTAGACAATGTGACAGAATCTGAATCTCAGCTTCAAAAGCAAGAAGCACGCAAAATTCGTGAAGAAAGACGTCAGCAACGATTGAAAGAGCGCCATCAAGCTAAACCCAAAAAATTAGGAGCTCAGAAAATATCTTAAGAACTGAAAAAACTTTTTTTTTCAAAGATTTTAATGATTGTAATATGATGTATTTTATCTAAGTCACATGTGTAAACTGTTAATTATTGTAAAAATATAAATAAAAATAAAATTTCTTACATTTTTGAATTTATACTTATTTGACATTCTGCAAAGTAAGATTATTTGTAATTTAATAGTTATGAATATAACATGTGTATTATAGATCCATAATTTACATTTAGCGAACATGAATGAGAAAAAAAAAAATTTTAAACCTCTAAAAATGCCTCATTCCTCTTTTTTATTCTTTCCTTTCATATAAAAAAAATTAAGATGGAATATTGTTAAGATTTATCTGGGAGAGAAAAAAAAGTTGTGCCCATGTAGTTAAGGGTATTTATGCCAAAATTTTTCCAATGGTAACCATTTTTAGGATGAACTCATTTTTGAGCTAATAACCCACCTTGGCCAAAGTCAGCTTTTCGGGTTGGAAATAGGGGAGGTGAGTATACACACCAAGGGAAGCAGAAGTGCCATAGTTTTTCTTTATTCAGTGGAATCTGCTAAAGTGACTACCTTGATAAAGAGACCAGCAGTCTTTAGTGACCACTTTTGTACTAAAATAAATAAAAACTTTGTGAAAAAACACACATAAAATGTTACTTATAAGAATTCTTCTTATAAGTAACATTTTATGTGTTTTTCCACAAAGCAAAACGTTAAAATATATAAGTTTTTATTTATTTTAATGTTTAACACCAGTATTTTGAGTATTTTTTCCACTTTTGTACTATTTCACATTAAAACCACCACATTTTACCACCTTTGTAAGGGGATCAGTTTTGTTTTCACGAAGGTGGCCACATTAGACAGGTCATTTAATTTTCCCAGCCACATAGTTTTTTCTTCTTGTATTGAAAAACCTTATTAGTTTGGGGAAACATTTTGAAATCAAGCACCTCTCTTTGTACTCTTATAGACTCTGCAAAACTTAATTTGACACATAATTAAGTGTTGCAGAGAATTGCTTGATTATTTGACACATAATTAAGTTTTGCAGAGTCTATAATAGTTTAATAAATCACACACTTTTTATTAAACTCTTATAGACTCTACAAAACTTAATTATTTGACACATAGAACATGAATTTAAAACCCTGTACAAGATCCCCCTGAAAATTACTAACAGTAATAACATTTATTAATGGTAATGTATGCCTCAAGTAAATTAATGCACATGACAATTTTACAAAAAGCTATGTTAACAATACCACGATCTAAAATTCTATAATCGACACATTTATTGATCCTGGTTTATGTAGTTTTGAGAGTCCGCTGTGTTTTGCATTTTATAAGATTTAGCTAAGACTTCAGTCTGTTTAGATTGTTAAAGAGGGTATAGTTTTTACCATAAAGGCTATTATTTTGTAACCTAAAAGCTACTAAAGCAACTATTTCTGTGGCTGTGCCATGGTGGGCACCCTGTGTTTTCTAAATTTGTGGAATTTGATAGAAAGTTATTCATGTTCAAGTAAATCATGTTTCAAATTTTTAACTATAATTGTGTGAATATCTTCTATTTTTACAAAAATGCAAATAAACAATCCCAATATCAAACTATTTTGAATAATGTTAAGCTTTTTATTAAACTAGATGATCAAGGGTTTTCTATCCCCCCTATTTTTTTAATAGGCTGTCTGAAAATGAAATGCAAATTCAAGCATATACTTTACATGCTTAAAGTTACAAAAAAAAGCTTGTTGAATATTTTTTTTATTTGTAACTTAAAAGAAAAAACAATAGCCTAAGGCAGGGGTTCCCAAACTTTTTTCACCGCGGCACCTTTGTCAGGCTAAAAACTTTAAATCAGCAGGTTTCCTTTAAAGGAATATGAAGGTTAGAATGAAGCAGTTTGGATGCATTTTACATTACTTTTTTTATTTTGTTTATAAGGCTATCAAGAAAGTACTCTCTTGGGAAAGAGATATAGAATTTTGACACCCCCCCATCCCCCATTTCAGAGAGTTCCTGTAAAAGAGAGGCTACTGGACACAACTCTCTTGAACTTGACTGAAATATTTTTGTTTGATCCCACTTGGTCATCAGCTTGGCTAACTTTTTTGAAGGATACTGATTCAAATGAAATTACTTGATTATACTCCACCAAAACACTTTTCTTGATTATCTCCTGGCACCCTTTCGTGCCACGGCACAAAGTTTGGGAACCCCTGGCCTAAGAGTAATGTGACTTCTGGCCATATAATATATAGCCGTCACTACCATATTTAATTATAAAATCCGATATGAATACCACATGCCTTCTTTGTAAGTCTGTTAAATCATAAATAATTTCAGTGCACTTCATCTCATCTTATTTCATTTGAAAGAGATGCAAACTGCAATAATACTAAAATTTAGCAATTTCTAACCAAGTATTTGAGATATTGCCAAGCTCGGTTCAGTTTTAAAAACTTGCTTTTGGCACTTAATTTGGTGATATTTTGATAAAAGCCACCAAACTTGAGATAGTTTGCAAGATTTTTAGACATAGTTGAAATAGTGATTGACCACAGACATTTAATGAATTGAAGGTATCCACAGATCTGTTGATCGCGAATTGCAAAAATAAAATTAGTTTGGCGAAAGAAAATACATTTTGGCAAAAAGATTGACAATTGCTTTTTTTAATGATGTTCGGGAAAAATCTAATTTGGCGAATGAATTTTCAAAATGTTGAAAAGAGCCTGTGCATACACATGTACAAATGTCAAGAAAAAACTAGTCAAACGGACTGTCCGTGCATTTATACAATTGTACATACATGGGTATGTTGAGACATCTTGCAAGAACTCTTCAAAGTAAATTTAGAGATAGTCAAAATCAATTTATTCATCAAAATCTGCATACCGAAAATTTTCACCATTACTATACTTCTTTTTACTTCAACAAGGAAGTACAAAAATTCTCTCAATTTTCATGTGCACTGATAATTTCAACAATGTTCAGTTGTTTTCCATCCCAACAGCCACTTTTGAGAAATGGAAGAACGAACTGTTTAAAAGGTGTAATGAAGCTAAGTTCTCTTGGATATTGTTCATTGAAAACAGACTTATACTTTGCGTTAACAGTAATAACTATGTATGAGTATAAAGAAAGAAAATGAGTCATGCTCTTTGAAAATGAAATTCACATTTTATGAAGCTAACCATCACCAATATGAAGGAAACTATACATTAAAAAATACTATCATAAACAGAGAATTCTTTTTTGTATTTACATAAATTTCATATAAATAAGTCAATAAAAATTGTAAACATTAAAATAACCAACATATTAAATAAATAAATTACAAAACTTGTAACAAATAAATGCAATTATAAATGAAATGTCCAATACCAAAAAAGAGGTCTTTGGCATAATAAATTATTAAAAATTATAACTATTTATAAAATTCAACAAAGATGCATAATAACATAGACAGGATATCTCTAGAATATATGTCAGTCACCTGTACAATCTAAACCCTTTAATTCTTGAGTGATAACAATTGATGAATATTAAACAACTGTACAATAAAACAATGTTTGATCTAATACAACAACTGCTAAGCTAAACATCGTAATCTAGATCAGTTAACATAAATTATTTCAAGTTGTGGAATCCTTCCTCAACACTAAATCATCAAAATGACAGATAAGATTTGCTGCTGTTTTATATAAGGATTAGATTAAACATAGTCAAATGCCATGCAGAAACATTGAAACTGCTATTTGATCAGTGTTAATAAAAATTAAATAGTGTTTAAAATGAAGTCATGCAAGAAATACACTAAAAAATGAAAAATAATTATCAAAGCAGAGTTCTAGCAGCATTTCTTCATAAAAGATAAATATTTTTAAGCCTAACTTTTGTACATTAGCTGTCATATGTATGTGTACACATAACAAATTAATTACATTTCTATGTAATCAATAAATATGTAGTTTGGTGCCTAATATCACATATAAATATGAACAAAATTGCAATTGCATTAGTAAAATTAAAAGCCACAGACTAATTCTTAGTATTAAACTTAGTAAAGTATAATTTATCTTTTTAAGGAAAAGGATATATTAGGGTAAATTATACCCTACTAAAATCAGTCTGGGACTCTTGCAGTTCTACTGGTACAATTAAATGCTTATACTTGTATCTACATTTCTTATGCATGAGTGCACTGACAGTTAAAATTCTAAGTGCAGGGACATATTTTACATTCTTGACCATGTAAAATAAGTAAAAGAAATTAGGTAAAACAGTTTGTTTTGTTACAAGAAAAATTTGCTGTATTGCAATCAACATTCTCACTTTCTTCTTAGGGATCTGTGAATTTGCATGCAAGCAGTGTTCTTTAGAATAATTTAAAACTCATCTATACAAATCAATATTCATACAAAATGTAGCTTTTGAACAAAAGAATTTTTAATTTTGTTCAGTATATAATCTAGTTCGACCAGTTATAATTTAATTTTACACACCAGTATTTCTGAAACTGTCAAAACTAGTTATATTTATATACTAGCTGAAGTACCTGTCGTTGACGGGTTAGTACTGAATGCAAATTGCCAAAAAGCAAGAACTTTCGTCAGCATTGTAGGAGTACACAGAATAGATGTATTAGGTTGCCAAAGTAAAGAAAGTGAAGTTAACTAAGTAATATCATTTCATACGCTTTAGTCGTAATTATGGGATGCGCAAATGAATATTGACGCATTTTGAAATAATTTTCGCAAAATCTCAAAATCTAATCAATATTTTTGAAAAATTGGAAGCCTAGAATTTAAGTTGAGTGACAACCTATCATGTCACCCAATTTTGTTTCATTCCCTGCAGTCTTTATTTCGTGATGCTGGAACAAAATTTCAGCATTTTAAAACGATTTTCACAAAATCTCAAAATGTAATCAAAATATTTTAAAAATTCAACGCCTATAAATTAAGATTAGCAACTACCTATCATATAACCAAATTTCGTATCATTCGTATGTCGTTATTACGTGATGCTCGAACACAAATTTACGCAGTTTAAAAGGATTTTTGCAAAATCTCAAAATCCAATCAAGATTTTTAAAAAATCCCATGCCTATGTTTTAAGTTGAGTGACCACCTATCATGAAACCCAATTTCATACCATTCGCTTGAGTCGTTTTTACATGATGCTCGAACACAAATTTAGGCAGTTTGAAACGATTTGCGCAAAATCTGAAAATCTAATCAAGATTTTTTAAAAATTCGATGCCTATGTTTTAACTTGAGTGACCACCTATCATGACACCCAATTTCATATTATTCGCTTCAGCCGTTTTTGCGTGATGCTTGAACAAAAAAAGCGTCACGGACAGAAAGACAAACTTTTTTTTGAGGGTCACACCGGATTCCCAGGTGCTTGAAACGGATAGAAATTGCAAAACTTTGTTAATTCCAAGAAATGTAAAGATAAAAGTTTAATTTTATTTATATACACTGAAGAGCCAAAAAAACTGGTACAGGCATGCGTATGCAAATAAAGAGATATGGAACCAATCAGAGTACGACGCTGAGGTTGGCAATGCCTATACAAAACAACGAGTGTCTGGCACAGTTGTTAGATCGGTTACTGCTGCTACAATGGCAGGTTATCAAGATTTAAGCGAATTTGAATGTGGTGCTGTAGTTGGCGCACGAGAGATGGGACATAGCATTTCCGAGGTAGCGATAAAATTTGGATTTTCAGGTACGACCATTTCACGAGTGTATCGGGAATCCGGTAAAACATCAAATCTACGATATCGCTGCGGCCGGAAGAAGATCATGCAAGAACCGGACCAACGACGACGGACGAGAATCATTAAGCGTGACAGACATGCAACCCTTCCGCAAATTGCTGCAGATTTTAATGCTGGGCTATCAACAAGTGTCACCGTGCGAACCATTCAATGTAACATCGATATGGGCTTTCGGAGCCGAAGACACACTCGTGTATCCTTGTTGACTGCACGACACCAAGCTTTATGCTTCGCCTGCACCCGTCAACACCGACATTGGACTGTTGATGATTGGAAACACATTGCCTGGTCTGATGAGTCTTGGTTCCAATTGAAACGAGCTGATGGACATGTACGGGTATGGAGACAAACTCATGAATCCATGGACCCTACATGTCAACAGGGGACTGTTCAAGCTGGTGGAGGCTCTGTGATGGTATGGGGCGTGTGCAGGTGGCGTGATATGAGTTCCTTGATACGTCTAGACACGACTCTGACAGGTGAATGGTACGTAAGCTTCCTGTCTGATCACCTGCACCCATTCATGTCCATTGTGCATTCCGGTGGACGGGGAATTTCAGAAGGACAATGTGACACCCCACACGTCCAGAGTTGCTGCAGAGTGGCTCCAAGAGCACTCTTCTGAATTTAGACTCTTCCTCTGGCCACCAAAATCCCCAGACATGAGCATTATTGTACACATCTGGGATGCCTTGCAATGTATTGTTTAGAAGAGATCTCCATCCCCTCTTACTCCTACTGATTTATGGACAGCCCTGCAGGATTCATTGGGTCAGTTACCTCCAGCACTACTTCAGACATTAATCGAACCCATGCCACGTCGTGTTGCGGCACTTCTGCGTGCTCGTGGGGACCCTATACGATATTAGGCAGGTGTACCAGTTTTTTTGGCTCTTCAGTGTAGATTGGCAAAAAAGTAATAAATATAACTAGTTTTGACAGTTTCAGAAATACTGGTGTGTAAAATTAAATAATAACTCTATCGAGAAGAACTAAATTGCAACCCTATCGATTAAATTATAACTCTTTCAAGACTCTGTCTTGGAAAAAAAAACTAAGTTGTGGATGAAACGATGACAGTAAACTTCATGACATATTCAGATTAAGCAAAATAGTTATTAGTTATGGATTAACTAATAACATATCTCTAGCTACACATACATTATGCCAAATGAAAAATAAATTAACTTCAGATTTGAAAACAAATTTATACAAGCAATCACCTTATGTAGTAACACCTTATGTAGTAATGTTAAAAAAGCAATAGCAATTTAACCCAGTGGCAGCTCTTGGGTTATTTAAATGGAGGTACACAAAACAAATTTCGAAAATTAAATATGCAGATAGGATGTGACTTAGTAGTTGAAATATATTTGTATTTTCAGCAGTTGAAGGAAAACAATACATGCTATTAAAAAAAAAAAAAAGTATTTTCTAGTTTTACATTTTGTCATCTGGCTAAGTTTTAGCAAAGGTGTTGGCTTGAGTAGTTTCATTTTAATTTTTCTTTACAAAGGCAATGTTGAAAAATGAAATTGCTTTACTCTGAAACACTTATTTTGCTGCCATCTTAATTATTTACATTACTAAGTAAAATATATTGTACTGAAAAATGATAAAAATAAATAAAATAAGAAAATGGGTTAAAAAAGGATTAACTAACCAAACATAATAAACCAAGGAAGAATTTGGAAGAGATAACTGCAAAAAAATGCTCCATGCACACACTGAAAATGTGCGAATTGAATGACATCAGCAGCACCTTACCTCTCCCTTAGTTCTATCCTCTTCTGTTCTCAAAGAGCGGTTCAGAAAGGCATTTCTCTGATTGCACGTGCAATCGAGGAAAAGACCTGATGTTTTGTGCTGTAGTAACCTACAATACAGTGTGTTAGCAATAATAAGCTATGAGTATTCAATAATAGTGTGTGTCTGAAGGGGGAGGGGAAACTCATGCTTTAAATTCATAAAAATCTAGAAGTGCACTTAACATTTTTTTTTAATTTAATTTGTTAGTGTGTTTAGTTTTGAGTTTTTTCCTTTGGAGGTTCATGTGCTCATATGGTCAAATAGGCAAGCCACCACTTCTTTAACCATTTAAAAAATATACATTGGTGAAAAAAAGCATCGGGAAGATAATTTTATCTAGCTACAGCTTGGGTTTTAAATAGAATGTGTTTTTAGCCATCAAAAGATCATGTTCTTACATTTATAAAAAAAAATCTGCAAATAATTATTAGAGCGATGAAATTTTATTTTCAAATGACAAACACACATGCAACTTCTCAGTCCCTAATTAGAAAAAGTCTTTAGAGTTAGAGGTTATGAGATAAGAGGGTACAGAGTATACCTGCAGTAAATAGAAGGCATACATTTTTTTAATGCTAATACTATTTTCAAGTTTTAAAAAAGAGCAGATTTCACAACAACTTTATTTCTTTAACATTAAAACAAGAACAATATACTACTTAGCAAACTTTTTGTGACAAAGGAATAAAAATTATTAAAATTTTTTTAGTGAAAATCTTAAATTTACTACATATGTGTAATGTATTCAACTTTTTTTTTTTCTCTTTAAGTAAATAAAAAAATATTCTCTACTTAAAATGCTCATGCAATAGCATGCCCTAGGGTTAAAATTATGGAACCTACAAATTTAAAAAGACAATACAGCTCCTGGTTCAATAACATTTTACAGTACATTTCTTTTCAAAGAAGCCAGTTTGTGATAAATTTGTTTCTGTCAATATACTAATGTAACATATATATCATACAATAAATGAGTTTCCTGGAAAGTGCCCCATCAAGGTGATAGTAGCTCTTTTACTAATCATAATACAAATAGATCCTGATAGCTTTTGATACTTTTATTTTGAATTTTCTGTGTAGTGCCAGACAAGAATGACTAAAATAAAACTCAGTGGCTAGTAGCCCAAAAAAGTATCAAGACGAGCATTACCTAGCCATTCCTTCATAACCATGTGCCCTGTGATGAGCAAACATATGTCTCGGGAAGAAAGCTCAAGGAATAAAAGCTGTGTCAACCTTGCCTAGCTTGAAAATTGAGCCTTGGATCTGTGGCATGGCAGCACTTTGTGCTAAACACTAAGACAATGGGCGTCAACTATTTGCAGTGGTTGTATTTCATGCGGTTCATACTTTCTTTTCATGCAGTTGGAGTTTTACCCAGGAATCACCTTTTTTAATGATAATATCTATGAAGTTTTTCAGTTTGCATTTTTGCAATTTGACACATAGACACACATATTATTTTAAAGTTTTTAAAGCTTTTTGTCAGAGCTGCTAGTTAACCTGTCAATAGAGTGCACAATTAATGAGATGCCATACTCGCATGTGCATGAAAGTTGGAGAATGATGCTGGTGCTCAGAAGGAGGAGAGAACGAAAGATCAGTTAGTGTTCAACTGAAGACAGGTCGAAAGCTTATCGTGAGGTAGCACTTTTGGTACTTGTTTTAACTTTATACTATGTATGTTATGCTACAATGTCTGTAATTTTTTTTTTTTTGCAACCCTTTTCAAGTTTCCTTAAGGTTTTAGGGGTTAGTTTTCATTTTGTTTTTTAATTTCAACAAAATTAATTGGTAACTTCTGCAGTACAATATTTCATTAATTTAAAAAAAAAAAAAAAAAAAAAAATCATGAAAATTGACACAGGTTTTGGGGATGAGACAATCATTAATAATAACAGATTTTTTTAAAAAATGAGTTTGGCACTGAAGTAATATAAATAAATGTACACCATATTCCTGGATGAAATAAGCTATTGGATTTTTTATGCAAAGTAAATCTTGTTGGATTTTAAACTGGTTACTTTTCACCACAAAACTTTACTATGCATTAAACATTAAAAAGTTGCATTTTGTTGCACATATTTCTAGAACTGATCTTAGACCTTCAGCTGCTCATGTGCAAGTTAAAATTGGCTACCTTTTTTTTTTACAAGCCTTTTGCTTTAAAATGTTTCTTCCCCACCCTTAAATTTACCATCCACACTGAGCACCATATGCCCCCCCCACACACGCGCGCACACAATTTTTCAATAGGTAAGGGGATAAAGCATGTTTCTCATAATTCTTTGAATAGCCTCCCCCCCCCCCTTAATAAAAAGCCTGAAAATTCTGATTTTTTAAAATTT
This sequence comes from Cheiracanthium punctorium, assembly GCA_038373885.1. Classification (NCBI taxonomy): domain Eukaryota; kingdom Metazoa; phylum Arthropoda; class Arachnida; order Araneae; family Cheiracanthiidae; genus Cheiracanthium; species Cheiracanthium punctorium. The sequence continues at coordinate 606,044 of JAWZYV010013263.1, read as the reverse complement.
TCCTTCCTTCCTAAAGGGAGATGACCAAAACTTTTTTTTCCCCACATCTTCCATGTTTTTAATATAAATTTAGGAGGTAAGATGGTGTTAGCCTTTTCAGTTGCTTGTGAGAGTATTTTTCAACTACTGCACTGTTGCAGAGAGAAATTGGGTTAATTAAACCAGATTTTTTAATACATTAAGAGCTCGTTATTTTTCACCAGCATAAACGAAGTTTAAATATATGAGAACATTTTGTCTAGTTAAATATCACATACATAAACAGTTTTCAAAGTATAAAATAAAATATACATGTATTGCACAAATGCGTAAAGAAAAATTAAAAACTGGACACCTATTTTTTTGATAAATGTATATCATATATTTTTGTAAATACATAATGAAACTAGATTTAGGTAAAATCCAATACAAATAAAAGATCATAAAATCATGCTGTAACAGTAATGTTCATCAAAATGAACATCAAATATATCAACGCATTCATAAAATTAAAAATAATAATGACAGTGAGACAATATCTAAATACTAATATTTTAATGCTAAAAACCTATTTCATAAGCACATTCAAATAAAAAATAATAATAGTCACTATCAAATTATTCACAATTTTTAATAATACAGTTTATATAAATATAATTATTAGTTTTATACTAAACTAAAACCAGTTTAAAACTAAAGTTTATAGAAATATAATAACAAATTATGTTTCTATAAACACTATTAGAATGGAGCACCTATTAGTTATATTTTGAACATAGGATTATTTTCCTCCACAAGATTTTTTTTTTTTTTTTACCATTGTCAAATGCGTTTCAATAGTACTCAATTTGAAAATTAATGGAGTGAACTAACCAGGAAGAACCTGGGATTTCTTTTAAAGTATTCAAAAATAAAAAACTGCATTACATCGATGAAGCAAAATATACACAAAATCTCACAATTTGTGATTCTAAATATCTCCTCAAGATAACACTTTGACATTTTCCACAAGATTAATAAATTATTTTCTTACTGCTGAGCATGGAGGATTTAAATATATAAATTGAAAAGTTCACATGACACATGAATTGCTTTTATTTTTAGACTTGTGCATGATCATTTAATTATTTTAATTATGTTATGGCAACACAAACATGAATTTTAAAAATAGAATCAATTGGGTTTATTATTGCGATAACATGCATTAAAGTACATTATATGCTGTGTTAATATATTTCATATATATTAAACTATGTTTCTTATGCAGTAAATTCTCTTTATGACAAAGTAGATATTTTCTGTATGTTACAAATCTGTGTTGTACAAATCACTAAGATTATAGAAGCACATAAATCAAATGATCAATACTAAAACATAATAAAATCGAAACATCTGTCATGCTTTTACCGTGTTATACAAGCCTCTCTTAGTATGTTATATGAATACAATTTTTACATGTGTTATACAAATCTGTTTTACATGCACCCATGTTATATGGGGGCAACTGTATTCATTACTTTTCAAACCTTATAACTAACTAAACAATAAGTAATCCTACATTAATATACCCTGTGGTAGTTTTAAGGGACTATCTAAACATTTTCTTTTACAAATTTGAACCCATATTATTTGTTTTTCTTTCAAAGTTTTGTTCTTCACAGCCTTCTGAAGAACAAAAAGCAAAAATTAGCATAAACATAAATTAACATAGTTTATTTTTTTTGATCTTGGAATGATATTATTTATGACTGTATAGTGAATGGCACAAAGAAAACATATATATAAAGATTCATCCATTTACATTTACAATGCAGCACTTACATGTTTATATATATATATATATATATATATATATATATACAATGCTAGCTAAATTACCATAACAGGCAGTTTTGATTTAAGTAAGCTGGCCATATACATACAATCTAACAAAAAGTTAAGTATTTTGATTTAAAATATATCATAATAAATAAAACAAAAACCTTTAAAAGAAACTATTCTTTTAAATAATAAATTAAAACTAGACAAGTAAAATTTTGATATTTCAGAGCTCAAATAACAAGTATGTATAAATTTAAATGTTCTTATTTTGCATTGTTGATAGTACAATTTAAAAAAAAAAATGAATACTTAAAAAGTTAAAATACATAATTTAAAATATGTACAAAAAGTATCACTAAAAGCCATTTAAAACTGATCCAGTATATTCCTTATTTAATATTGATAATTTAATTCTAGTTTATTCAAAACAGGGTCAAGGATGTTTTAAGGTAGGATACTTTTGAAGTCTCAGAAAAACTGCTGTACTTATTTCCTACATACCTGCATGGATATACTTTAGGATATTTTTGTTTCTCAGTATACTCAGTACTTCACTATGAAATATTTCAATTTGCAGGAGTCACATTGCACATACAAAATGTTACAACATATTAATAACATCATTAAATAAATAAATAAATAAATTATTCCACATTTTTAAATTGTAAAAAATAAAAAATAAAAATAAATAAATAAAGGGGGGGGGAGAGAAGACGAAGGTATTTAAATGTTTTATTTTTTGTTTATTTATGAGATTTTTAAATATGCTGCACAAGAGCAGTAGGCTCATGTACCAAATTTGGATAGTAATTAAATAACAAACCATTGAATACTTTTTTTAAAAACTGCAAATACAATAAATATTAATCAAACTTTATAAACTTTGAGTAATTTTATGAAAACACAACGTTATATATATATACCTTATTTTCTCAATATGAATAGAATTTACAACGTACAAAACAAGTTCTGATATGTTCATTTAAGAAAAGACTATCTATGTATTTATTACAATTAATACTGCAAAATTTTATTTTACAATTGCAAATATCATGTGATTTCCATATCCATAGCTCATTTTCACTAAATTAAAGTTTCAAGATAGTAATAATAATAAGCTTAAATGCTAGTACTTCTATAAAAAATCAGAACAGATATCTGACAAATGATTTTCATTAATAAAGAAAAGATTAATTTATCCTCACTCGTTTGCAATATATATAATTTTAAATCTCTGACGTTCGGACGAGCTTTCACTTAGAACCTCATAAAAGTCCAGACCCAAGCCAAAATTCGAAGAACACTGCTTTCTCCCTTTCGGAAATTATCTAATGGGAATTCACCATGGCTGGTGGTGAAAATCCACAGTTCCTTGAAAACTGGCATTTATGATGACCACACCAAAAAATAAGTAGGGAAATTTTCATGCGACAAAAAAACAGAAAAAGCACCTGAGGATCATGGGAGGTATTCGTGCCTCCTGTAACTGCTATTATCCAGCAATCATAAAAGTTCCACCTGCTGCAAGGCAGGAGAAGGAGTGCTACTTTCTCTCGGCTGGCTGTTTATATGCAATACCGTTTGGCCAGTCTTTGACCAAAAGAGGGTTAATATAAAAAATGTCAAGATGCATTAACTCAGACATAAAGTTCGATTTATTTCCATAATCGGGTGGAAATTTAAATAAGATTTGCTTTTATTTAGATCAGGAGTTCCCAAACTTTTTTCTGCTTCAGAGTACTATTAAAAGTGATAATTCAATGAAGAGCACTAACATTCTTATAGAAGCTATAAACACTAACTTCAATCTTTCATGGAGGACTAAGAATTGTTTCAAACAGCACTTGAGCTCTTGAAGTATACTGAAGCACTGAAGTATACTTGAATGAACAAAGTTTGGGAACTGTTGTAAGAAGTTACTCTTTCTTTATGCCAATACGCTATTAGTAACTCTCTTTTTTTATGTTCTATTTTTATTCTAAAATGTACTCTTAAAATTTTCCTACAATATTCTTCTCTAATTCCTAAACATTACAAAGTTACACGCTTTTTTTCTTCCTCCTACTCTTTTTTTTAAACATAAACAAAATTATGTCACTAATAAGAATCAGTTACACAAATAGGAACCAAATATTTTACTTGGAAAATATGTTAATAATGTATAATAAACATCCTTTGAATGTTTATATTAGCATCAATTGAGAACATATTCAGATGGATATGTATCCTCACATCATATAATACTCCTTACAATATTCTTTTATGTATCATTCAATAATAAGCACACACTACATTGAAAAGTACCTATAATACTAAAGATAATTGGTATCTTCCTTCCTAATTATTGTATCACAAGAGTAATAACATGAAAGATTAACTGTATTATTTAATAGTGGTTAATATTAAAAGTTTGTAATTAAATAGATTTATTTGCATATTTTTCCATTTACAAAACTCTATTATACACAAAGTTGCAATATGTTTTGTTCTTTAAAGGACATTTTTTAAATGTTTCCAAAATCCCAATAGGAGAGAAGCAGTTATCAATCAAAAACATTCTTTTACTATACTATATGTAATAATAAAGATACAATTTTAAAAGATTAAAGTAATGCAAAGTAGACTTGGCACATATAAAATGTATAGCTCTTTCATATCTTGAAAATATTAAAAGAAAAACAGTATAATTTCAAACTAGATTGCCCAATGTAAACCATATTCGTCTATTGTAGGCAATAAGAGTGGGCTTCTACTAATAAAAATATTTTCCAATGGATAAATAATAATAATTTTTAAAAGGATTGATAAAAGAAAAAGCATTTATTTTTAGTTGCAAAAACAACAGAACACTTTTATGCAAACTGACAACAGAAAGTTAAAAGAAAAAAATGTAAACTTATTCTGTTAGAGAATGTTATTTTTAACTAAAAATTTAAATGACCTATCATTTTTATAAACCTACACACAACCATATCTTTTTAAGTTTTAATGCTAAACTGTTTCTTTAAAACACATTAAAGTTACTTACCATTAAATATGCAGCAATCTTTTAGAAACATTTGTTATGATTAATTAAAAATTATAATTCCAAAAACAGATGCCATTTGAATTAAGATTACTAATCATTCATGTATTCCATTACAAATTGGAATTAGTAAAATCAAGTCCTTTCCAAAGCTTGTTATTATATAACATACAAAATAATTGATTGGAATTATACTGTTTGTTAGTCATGTAAAATATTAAATCATTTAGGACATCAAAATTAACACATTGGTTCTTGGGGCAGGGACTAATTAAAAAGTTAAAATCATATTTTTTTATTTTACCTTAGCATATTTAAAGGTTAATTGAAGATTTTTATTTTATAGAATATTATATAGTTAAATAAAATATGATTATTATTATTATTTTTTTTTTAACAATCTTTCACTGTTTTAATGTAATATTAAATGGCACATAATATGCTAAACCAATTTAATACAAATCTCATAAATAGCTTTTTTTAAAGCAATTACATTTCCAATTACAATAAAAATAGAAAAGGTTTTGCTGAATATTTTAGTACTTGAAGTTAGAACGGAAAATTGAAGAATATAAAATGCACAATTTTCTCAGCAAGTTCTAGAAAAAAATATTTCTGAGTCAGAAATTTATGTAAACGTGTGTATACATCGTAGAAAACGGAATACAGAATTTTAAACTGGACTATTTGAAATTATCGAAATACATAGAGAAAACCACTGTTGGCACATATTTTTTTAAAGGAGAGAAACAATTCAGATATTTTATAACATTAATTAGTATTAATATTTTAAGAATAAATTTGATTTGTTAACATACTTTCTTTTACACTTTAATATTTCCCTTCATTAAAGTAATAAAACTTAACATTAAGAATATACAATAAATCCTTCTGTAAAAACACTTTTATTTTGTTCACAGAACATTGCCATATCAAAGCTTTTCTACTGAGCACACTATTCTCTTAGTTCATGATTTAGTTTTCAGTTTGCATGCATCAGCCTTCTAATACATGGGGTGGAAAGAAAACATATCAAATTCTTAAGACCCTCGAAAGTGTTTTAAGAAAGCATAGAGTTCCTTAAAACACTTTAAGGAAGTGAGTTGCAAGCTATTCTACAAAAAGGATAGAGTAACTGATGTGTAGCACACTAGCAATTACAAAAACCAGCAGCTTAAGAAAAAAGCACAGATGTCAATTCTAGGAACATGTCAAGAAAAATTTAACAAAGTCTTATTTAAAATGAACAAAAGCACAGTATAATATTTTTTTACTATGTAACACTCCGACAATAATGATTCTGTACATAATAAAATTAATGACAACACAGGTTCAAAAATCCCTGCTGGCCAAAATTCTGTTTTATCTAACAGCTAAACAAAACCAGAACACACAATTAAATACTAACATTAAAATTTTCTTTTGACAATTTAATTTTGCTGACAAACATACAATACTTGGATCCTTAATAAATTATGAATGATATGATTTTGGTCAACACCTTTTGGAAAAGCTACACCGAAATATACAAGGAAAAGTGTAAAGATTGGAAGATATACATCCTCAACATTATGCTTCATAATAACGAGGTTTTTACTTTTTAAACAAAGATTGTTTTCACATGTAAGTAAACACTTTGCCACATATTATTATTATTTTGAGCAACAATACCAGCCTAAATAGAGTAGACGCAATATGCATCTTTCTCTAAAAAATTGTGTTTACTGTTTATACTACAGTCGCAGATCTTTTTAACAATCAAAACTACAAATCTTTCCTTACAAATATATATATATTATATGTATAAATAAATATTTACAGCTCAAAAACACATTCTATTGAATTAGCACCAGACAGGCTTGCACATCAAAGTGGAATTTTCACAAGTTAACACTTATTTCCATGCATCTTTTTCCTACTTTTCTTTTTGTCCATAGAATGAAATCATAATGTTTAGAATGAAAGACAATTCTTGTTCATTAAAAATTCAAAAATGACTAAACACACAGACATGGTAATAGATGTCTACTTACTATACACACTATAAGAGTAATCATATTTACACAAAAATTTTTATAAAACATACCACAATGAGTTATCTACAAATGACAAATGATATTTACATAAAGCATTTAATTAATTTTTTACCAACAATGATTAAAATTTCACAATTTTAAGTGCAAAACAAAAATAGCATTATCAATTTAAGCATTCGTCACATTTTGTTAAAACTCTTTTAACACAGATAAATTTATAAATAATTATTGCATACCTCATTTTAAATATTTAAAAATCAACAATGAATGAGTAACAGCCAGATACACATTATCATTTGAAAGGCTAGTTTTTGTTTATTTGATACAGGGATTTGACTTCCAAAAAACTTTTTGAATTATTTATTAGGTTGCCCATTTAAAAAAATACAATTAATAAAAAGTTAGGGGAAAAAATATTAAAAGTATTTTTATATATTTGTTTTGATCATAGACTACTAATAATTATATTCTTTTTTCTTTTTAAATTGAACTAATTGCTAGTGTCATCTTCCAGTTGTTTTCTTTTAATAATACAGCAGTGCAGTAGATTATTAATAAGAACAATCTGCTCTAACATAAAATAAAACCACATATTATTTAAGTCTGATCAATAAGCCTAGAATATTAAGGATGATTCTAAAATCACTAAATACTAAGTTTTAAGAGAAACACTAAATAATAAGATTAAGGCTTATCCACATGTTAATAAACTCCCTGCTACAATTTTACAATATTTTTGATTGTCTCTAGCAGCAAAACAGGGCCAAAAACCATGTCAATATTATAGGAAGTAAAGTAGCCCTGTGCTTTGAAAATATATCTCCAATATATATTAAAATATATAAAAATTTCTAATTTAATACTGTCTGTTGTTATTTATTAAATACATCGAATTTGAGCTAAAAGCATGGGTATTCAATCAAACAAATCTCTAACCAGCAAGAGTTTATCAATTCAATCAAATTTTACTACACTTTGCAAATTCTGGAATGAGAACGCAAGATAAAAAAAAGAGGAAAAGTGCATGAATTCTAATTTAATCATTAAAAAATTTTGACATGTGTCACACAATTTTCACTATTTAATTTTGATCAAAAAAACAAATCAATTACTTTCCCCTTGAAAAAAAATTAGTGCTAATCTATAAATAAATATTTAACAACTTAGATAGAGAACATTCAATAAAGAAAAATAGGCTATTATTATTTAAAAAGAGGATTTTAAGCAATTTCATAAAACCCAAAGAAAATCTTAAATTTCATATCTAAATTTCAGACTATTCCTTTAATATAAAAATACTGATTTTGGGGTATAATTTTATTTTTATTTCCTTGTTAAACTGGCAAATGAATTATCTTTTTATAAATGTCTCTAATATTTTTCCAGGTAAAAGGTTCCATTAGCAGACATGGGATTTTCTTATTTAATATATTAGACAATGACCAACAATTCTTCAGATATAAGTCATAGGAATGATGCCAAACAAAAATCAAATTTTGTATTTTAATATATACACAGGCCCTTGTAGGATAGTTTCTAAATCTGAAAGCTGCTCTAAATTTGAGAAACTAGTCTAATTGAAAGTATGCTTCAATCACTATGGATTTAGAGATAATTGCTGTAACATCCATTTTGAATCCTCCGGTATGACTTCAAAAAAATATATATATAGGTCATTCTAACTCTTTAGTAAAAATTAAAAGCAAGTGATTTTTTTTTTTTTAAGAACATCACTTTATTATGGAAAAAACACCGTTCAATCTCAAGAATGGCTTTAAAAGTGTTATAACGAATCTGCTCCCTTGAAAACAACCATCAGTTGGTGGCTTGCTGAATTCAAACAGGGCTGTATTGACACTAAGGATGCTAATATTTTGTACATCCCTATAATTTGGTGGCTAACCAAAAATCATGTTTAAAAGTCCCCTTGGATAACCACATTGCAGAAGATTACTAACATCCTAAGATACTGAAAGGCATTGTGTATATATGTATATATTGCATGAACATTTGCGTATGAACAAATTGTTTTTAAAATGGGTGTCGCATGTGTCCACAGTGCAACAGCAAAAAAATGTTGATATTTCAGATTACTTTTTGGAGTTATTTAAACAAAACAAAGAGGAATCTTGCATCAACATGTTATCAAAGATGAAATATGGATCCATCATTATACTCCAGAGTTAAATTAGCAATCAACTGACTGGAAAACAGCAAGTGAAAGCCATACAAAATAGTAACAGTTTGCAAGATTCTAGTGAGTATTTTAAATGGGCTGAGATAATGCTCTCAACTACCTGAAAAAAGGAAAAGAATTAATGGTGAATATTAAACTGGGTTGTTGGACCTATTAAATGATAAAAAAATAGAAATGGTTCCATATTGCAAAGAAGAGGTCTTTTACCAAGACAATGCACTGTATCATAAGTCTGTAATTATGCTGAAAAAAATTAAACAAATTAGGCTTCCAATTTCTTACCATAAACCATTCTCAAGATTTGCCTTAAAGACTATTGCCTGTTCATATATCTCAAAAGAATGCTCGAGAGAAAGAGACTGACACAAACATTACTGAAATTTAAGTGTTTCTAGGAGGACTTAACAATTCATTCTACCACAAGCATTGAAATGTTATAGAGGAGCATTGGAATGAACATATCACCCTTAAAGGACACTATGTGGATAATAAAAACAAATTTTGAATATATATATATATATATATATATATATATATATATATATATATATATATATATCAATAGTTAGTATCAGAATTTCTTGACTGATGTCATACGTTAATTGTTTTCATGAAGGAGCAATATCTACAAAGGCACTTACTACAATTTGTACAGTTCCCATTAATTTCTTTTAATATCAGACAAATTTATTAGTCTTTTGACAGTTAAAATATAACTAAATACACAATTTTTAAAAATAAAAACACAGTTACAAAATAGGTGTATTTTTAAAATTCCAAATACTTCAATGAACTTTGTGTAAAATAGGCATAAAATCAGGAATATATATATTTTTTAATTCTTTGATTGGACAACCTAATAACTAAGCAAACTTACAAACAAAATAAAAATACTTTGCGACTTATACTTTCTCACAAACATGAATTGCAGAAAGCATACATCAAAAGAAATATCCCACTGAATTAATATCACTTTCACTTCCATTCATTAAAATAAAATTTACACTATAGAATTTATTAGTATCTTACATTACTATGAATATTGTTAAGTGACACTGGTTATTTAGGAATCATTTTCTAAATTGATTTTTTTAAAACTGTTTTCAGCTCAATTTTTATTTCTTTTTTAATTCAAAATTTCACACTTTCAGAGCACCAGGTTGCATAATGTGCATTTAAGTGCAAAATTTCACAAAGGCACATTAGAATTAGCCAAAACTGTGAATTATAAATGTATCAGAAAATTAAATAATTTAATCATTCTCGAGAAATCATCAGTGATACTGTTGCCCCACTTTCTTGCAAAACAGCAGCTGCTTTATTGTGGTCAAGTTGAGTAAAATCAGTTCCATCTACCTGTTAAAATAAATTAACTTAATAAGAGCAATATGCAAAAACAAAAAAATAATAAACAGTCAAATACATAAGCATAATAACCTTTAAATTTAACAATGTGTAAATGTTATTTCCAGATAAATTTACAATAGCTATTATTTTTAAGTTATTATGATTGAAAAGCTTTATCAAAAATTGTTTAGAAAAAATCGTGTAAGGTGCACGTGCGCACATACACACACATATATATATAACTAATAAGTAAAACACAAAACACACTGTAAATAAGACATAGCTCGCATTAAAAATATAACAGCCAGAAGTTAGAATTAGAAACCACAAGTGGAAAAAATAATTATAATAAATATGAAGCTGAGCCAAATATATATTGTTAGTTGTACAAAAATTATTTTTATGATAAAATCCAATTCATCTTTGATTCTGCATTTTAGCCACTGAGCCCATAAGTTTTTCACCCTCTCCTTTGTCTCAAAAGAAAAAAAAAAAAAAAGATCATTTTTAATTTCCCAGGGTGTGTACTCCTAATTCAGTTTGAAAAATAATCACCTTTTAAGCACATTTCCAAGAAAAAATAAGCACTTATATGTTTATGTTCTTACATGCATATCTTTAAAATGAATTTAATTATCCAGTGTTATGCACTATTTTGTTATGCATAGTAATTTTAATACATGTATATAAAATATTACAAGGAAATCACTCCAAAAACCGGAAAGGGGAAAAAAATCGTGATTTAAAAAACCCCGAAAGATTAGATAACGCGTGCAGTAAAATAATTTAATATCTTTTCTCATGACCTTTCAATCAATTTATTAATATTTTATTAACACACATTGGTTTTTAAAAGAATGTTGGTTTAGCAGTCAATTAATGAATTTTTGTACTATTAAGCCAGAATAATTGTAGAAGTAACTACTCACTCTACTCTGAAACCAGGAAAACTCTTTACTAACAACAAAACTATAAATGCACAAACAGGGTGTTCACCATAGTCAAGAGGCAAAAACAGAAGCATTAGTAGCATCTCCAATTTAAAAGTTTCCATAAAACAATTATAGTTATATAAATAAAATTACATAAACATATTAAATTACACAAATAAATCTATTGAATAAACTATAATAATATTTTGGTAATTTTATTTATTTAAACAATCTGAAAATCAAATTACTGAAATTGAGTCAATCCAAAGGTTGAAAAATTCATTTCTGTATAAATGATCACTGACAACAAACAAAGAGAGAGAGAAAAAAAAAAAAAAAAAAAAAAAAAAAAGATTCAGTGCAATATAAATAATCGCTATCATCAATTATTAATCTATCAAAAAGGCTTCTGAGAATTTGTGAGCAATGAATGTGATAAAAATAAACAAAAAGAATGAAATAAACACACTTTCTAACTATTACTATCTATAAAGAACACTGTAATTATACCTGTAAAATTTTGTCACCCGGTTTCAATAAGCTACTGGCGGGCCCATCTGCCGAAACATTAGCAACATAAATACCCTGTAAAAATAAATACAGATTAGAATATGACATCTAAATAAATAGGAATAAAGTGAAAACATAAATAACAAGCAAATCAGAATTTCTACACAAAACAATGCCTACTCTCCGATAGTTTTAATTATCCACATTTTAGAAAGACAAATGGTACTATTGTAGCAAAAACTCATTGAATGCCTCTCTTCTCCGAGAGAAAAGAAGACATGTTCATACAGGTATGAATGTATTGACAGATCAGAGTGTCTAAAAAGTTCTAGTAACTAGCTGAGATGCCAGGATGTAACACATACTTAACTACTTCTAGAAGCATTTCAAGCAATCTTCACAGGAATTCAGGAACATTAATTCAGTGGATAAAATTCAGTTGGATACAACTTTTAGCGAAAAAAATAGTTCAAAACATAAAAAAAAAAGCATGATACTCCAATAGCATCAATACATAGCACTTGCTCTTGTTTCAATTGACAACTGAGGAACAACTCACTGACTGGATTGACTTGGTCTCCTTTTACCTTTTCTGATGATTTTCTGAGGTTTGCATATTTCTTTTTACCAAAAATTTCTACAGATAACAGTTTCTTTTTGCTAAAAAGTTCTACTGATAACAGTTTCTTTTTACCAAAAATTTCTACACATTATTCAATTGCATCATACAATTACTAAGTAGGGTGGGGGGGGAGGAGAAAAGTAACAGAGTTCAAGTCAAATGTTACCAAGCCTGGCAACTTTTAGCAAAATTTGTCATATAATGTTACTTAATAAGAATTTTAAAGATCAATATTCCATGCTCTAATTAACTGATTTACAAGCAACAAAATGCAAAGTCTAGCCATTTAAACATTAATTTCAACCAAATTAAACCTATGAACAGAAAACCTGAAAATTCATTACAATACAGATCCCAGCATGACAGAATATTCGAAGGACTTGTTGATAAAAGTTCTTTTTTAAGGTACTAGAGTGTCCCTTAAAAAGAGCAGGAGACCATAGCAGAGTTTGCTAGGGTTATCGGAAGTAGTTACACAAGGAGGGAAGAGAATTTAAGGGCCTTCTTCCCCACACAGAAATAAAAGTCAATACACTTAATTTTCAACATAGTGATTATACCATTTAACATTAAAATTATTATTATAACCCATGCACCCAATGAAAGAGGTTGTGTGTACTGCTCTAGTCACCCTTTTATCTATATCTTTTATTTTATTTATTTATTTATTACTTTCCGAACATATCATGTAAGGAAAGTACTGTAATCATGGAAAGATTGAGATTGTGATGTATTTGCATGTTTTGAAATCTTTGGAATTCATTTATGCTATTTTTACAAATGTATGAGTGTGTGTGTATATGTGAGTGAACACGATAGCTCCTAAACAGTGCATTCAATTGAGCTAAAAATTTAGTACATACATAATAGACCACTCTTGCACAACCGGTATTGATTTTGGCGTGCATAGGACTTATAGTTTTTTTTTTTTTTAGAAGGCTATAAAAAATAATTCTTTAACATTATGGCTTACAGATGGAAATTCTTGAAAGAGCTCTAGTCTAAATGGTGCATACGATTGAGTGCAAATTGGGTATGTATGTTCTATGTCATGGTCCCATGACATGTATATGGAGTTTAGTGTGTGTAGATCCAATAGTTTTTTCACAGGGTTGGATAAACAATTCTTATACATTACGGTTAACATACAATAATCATTTAAAATCTGCTAGTGTTTAAATGGTGCATTCAAATAAGTTCAAATTGGGTATTAATATTATAGGTCACTGTTACATAACCTGTATAGATTTTGGTGTGCATAGGGCTTATAGTGTTTGTACAGGGCTACAAAAAAGTTCTAATATATTACAGAAAAATTCTTGAAAGTGCACTAGTGTCTATATCATGCATTCGATTGAGCTCAAATTAAGTACGCATATTATATGTCACTGTCTTACATATTGTACAGATTTTGGTATGTGTAAACCTTACAGTTCTTTTACAGGGCTATAAAAAATATTCTTAGATGCTGAGGCCTACAGACTAGTGTTATTAAAGTGCACTAGCATCTGAACATTACATCTGATTGAAATTACTCAAACTTATTTAAACACTTGGTAAAGATTAAGTTTTCAGAAAGATGGGTAGAGTCACTCCAGATTTTTTTAAAAGGCTACAGTCATAATTAACTTGATGTTGCAGTGACTTTTATATTTATCAATTATTAAGAGTTTATTTTTATCTCACTACTGCCATAAATTACTTCAGTAAAAAATCAAAAATTAATATATTGGTTCATTTTTATGAACATGATTTTTAAACTTACTATTTCAAATAAAGTAAGTTCTCACAAATAAATGAAATTGAAAATCGTATTGATGCACTTTAACATTTCAATAATCTGAACTTTGTTGGGGGTAAGCTCTTTATAAGCTTAATTATGCACTCTTACAAATGCTAAATCTATGAAGGAATTACAAATATTAAATAAAAATTTTATAAATAAACAAATACTTTATTAAATATGTTATACTTCAACCAATTTAGCAAATAAGGCATTGTTTTTAAGAATTCGGCAGAACTTTCATTTACAGGGATGTTAACTCCAACATTCGAATTGGGAGCACCCTGGGAGTAGAAAAATTCCATTTGGGAGCACCTCGGGAGCACAAAAAATATAGTTTCTGAGAGGAAAACTAAGATTTGGGATCAGAATATATATAGAAACTGGTTTGAAACTATCTGATCCCCGAAACTTTAACATGTAGAGTTGTAATATGTATTTTGACTTACAATGCATAATTAGATTTTTTTCAATTTGTCTTAGTTCCCCCCCCCCCCTTCTTTTGGAGAAAATATCCTGTAGAAGTAAGTGTAAGCGAAATAGGAAAAATGATTTGTTCATAATATTTTACTCTAAACATGACATAAATATGTGAAATCTGTACATAACTAGAAGTTTTTGATTTAAAAAAAAAAAAGAAGTTTTAATATAAGTAATTTTGAATTTTCTGCTTTTTTTCTCAAAGTTACGTGATGTAGATGTTTATTATTTATAAGAATAGTACATTAATTGAATTTCAGAAATTTTTTGTTGCAGTGCAACGAGTTCAGAAATTTTTAGCCAGACATGATTTGTTCGGCAGTAGGGGAAGGCAGAGGGACTGTTAATTTTTGTTCCTCCATTTTATCACACTATCACTACTGGACCACAATTACTGGATCGCATTCATGCACGATATTTCACCTATATCGGTACAAATTTTTAAACAGAAAACAACTGTCAATGTAAGTGGATTAGGATAGATGTGTTTAGCATGTAATAAAAATAATAAAATTTCTGCAGTGCAGGATGTATAAAATTTAATAATATAAATCAGAATTTTATTTAAATTCTTTTGTTCGCAATAATTATTGAATGATTACCAAGTAAAGATTTTTAAAGTTACTGAATATATACCTTTATTACTATTCGAAATTATTTGGAATTGCATCAAACAATTTAACTCATCCATCAATTGATAACTATAGAAATTGGCAAAATTGAATTCAGAACACAGAAGATTGCTAGAATAAATGACATAGTCATGCAAATTTTGTATTACATCCAATGGTTGGAATGTACAACACCATATCAAATCACTGAAATATAGTTGTTCTTCCTCTTTAACTTCTAATTTAATGTTTGCTCATTCATGAAAAGTGAATATAAAATTTTTAAAAAGCACTATTCTTTAAAATAAATAAAAATAATTACTACATGTAAGTTTTAAAAACTTACACGTAGTAATATTACATGTAGGTATAAAATATATATATATATATATATTTTTTTTTTAACTCACAGAATTGTCCAAAGGTATGAAATAAAGTTTAACATATTTTTAATAATTTATTTTTCATAAAGCTTCATTTTTAATTTTTTGTAACATACTTAAAAAGGTCTCTTTAAAAACACTAAATTGTCTTTCTTAAACCTTACTTTAATCTTTTGAAAATGAAAAGAGTATTAATATTTTATTTTAACTATCAAATGTTTTTAATCAGCTTAAAATAATTAAAATGATAAAAATAATTAACATCCTTTTGCCAGAAGTACTCAAACAAATTATATATTAAAAAACCTTCCAGAATTATTTCGATTTTTTTTAAAACTGAAAATAAGCTTAAATTGATGACAGTTTGTTTCATGAATAACCTAGCTGTTAACTTATGACACAGTTTGCTTTCTTAAGACATCCTTTCCCAGAACAAGCTATCTTTTGCTTTTAATTTTTTTTTTCTTCATTCATTAAAATGTTGAGAATTTAAAAAAAAAAAACAGAAGATATATAATATGAATATTTAGAATACCAAATCTTGTCAATAGTCCGATTTACTAAATCCTGCAGTTACTCCACTTTTATGTAATTAAAACTGTGGCGTAATAAGAGGGGGGGAGCGCCCGAGTGGCAAGATTTAAAAAAAAAAAAAAAGGATGGTGGCCGGCACGACACTTAAAAATAATATTGTGGAAAACTAAAGGACCGCACCGGATGCCAATAACCCTAGCGCTACACTGCTAAAGAAAAAGATCATTATTATGCTCTTTTTTTGGCAAAAGCATAATGTGTTTCAATTGCTGTATTCGTCACAAATTGTGTGATTTTCAGAGCAATTTGAGTGGATAAAGCTACTGAACATGGTAGACAGCTTGAAGTGTTGAAGTGCAGCCGTGCGACCGTCGGTCTGGAGTTTTTTTCGGTTTCATCAGATGTTCTTTAAAAAGTCAACCAACCAAGGCACCCCCCTTAGGAGATATCCCTTGTCTAAGTTTGCCATACCAAACAAGCAAATCCCGCTGAATTTTCGAATCTCAAAACGTCGTTTTGCTATGGCATACTTTCTGTATCATCCGTAATTCAGGGATGTGCCAGCTGAAATTAAATTTTGGAGCAATGTGTGGAGCAAGAAAAAAGACATTTTTGGAGCAATTTGGAGCAAGAAAAACAGATTAGTGGAGCAATTTGGAGCAAGAAAATGTCTCTTTTTGGAGCGTAAGAATGTCAATTTTGAAATACAAAATTTATTTTTGGAGGGAAACAGAAAAGTCATTAAAGAATGCCAATCAAAAAAATGAAAATTAAGGAGGTTCTTAAAAACTCTGAGCTTATAACAAAAACCAGTTTTTTTTTTTTTTTTTTTTTTTTTTCTGGGGGCGGGGTGGAGTCAGAAGCTTATGAAATAAATAAAAAATTTCAGTTATTTTATACATTGCTATACAAAATATCTATTTTAAATAAAAAAAAAATATTTCTAAACTATATTAACCCATTTATGCCTAGCTTCCCTTTTTTGGGACGGCATTTTCACTATCAGTCGAAAGCGTTATTTATTTTCCCTAGCCTTTATTCACGAGTATAGAACCTCAACTCCACATAACATTTTAACATGATGCAGTAGGATGTTGACATTTCAATTTTTACACATAATGATTTTAAAAGAAATCATCCCTTGCTCAAGAAGTTGACATCAGAATTGGAGGTTTAAACAAAAGGATGCCAAAGAAAAAATATTCATTTTTAAGATTAATAGAGAAAGATTGAAATTAGAATGCTTAGAATGTGTGATGACTTTTGTAAAAATTCGGGAGATTTACAAACGTTTAAACATATATGCAAAAATTTTAAATGTAGCAGTTTTGCTGAATTTGGAGCAAAAATGTCCAAAAACAATCTTTTTGTAGCAGATTGGCACATCGGGATTGATTTGGCACAATTTGGAGCAATTGGAGCAGCTGGCACATCCCTGGTAACTATATATGGTTAGTAAATAACTGTTATATATTAAGAATAATATGTACTAAGAAAGTCGATTAAAAAGAGGAAATCATTTAGGGAGGAATTAAAAAAAACTTGCTAGTGTGCAAAACCATTAAAAACATCGAGAAGAGCAATAACTATATACCGCTAGCGACGAACTCTGGAATAATGACCGTTTGATAATTCAAAACTACATATTTATCAAACGCAGCTACCGATATTTGAGGATTGACAGATGGAATCGGAAATTTTTAGATGACTTTAGAAAATTTTGAATTTCCGAACCGTATTTTCTTCCCCAACTCCTAAGTGAAATGCCCACGTAGTAGTTGTGCCCGGCCGATCGGGCTCCTCCCTGAGTCACCAAAAACAAAACATACTAGAGAGGCCATTTTTGGGGTTACTCGGCTTGCGCAAATGAAAACAAAGATAATGAAAAAGGCAGTAACAGTATTTCGATCTGAAAGATTAGAATATTTGAAAAAGGCATTTGTGGGAAAGATCCGATTTCATAGATGGTTTTTGTGAAAGTGCCGCTTTCAATCGAATTTCTGTGAAGGGGCCGTTTTAATTAACGTATTTTCGTGATGGGCCGCAAATGGTATGAAGGAAAAAAAAAAGTGGTGATTGTTGACTAATAATAATAAAAATGTAAAAGCTGGAGGGCCCAGAAAGAAGAGAAATAGGGCCAGCGGGCACTAAAAAGATGATAAAAGGGCCACCGGGCACTGCGCCCGGCAAGATCAATCTAGAGTCAACACTAACACAATAAATGCAGATAAGAAAAGCAAAGTTTGCAAGCATGGCAAAACATTAACAAAGAGTCAAAATGATGTATTCGGTGCAGCTTGGCTAAAAGCACAGTTCGGCGCAAGATTTGCGTTTTGGCGAACCTTGGCGCAGAATTTACATCCCTGCATTTAATTTCTTATAGGTTCATCATTTCTTATTGTTACTCTTTAAAAAAGATGAAAAAAGTATTTTTTCTACCCCAAGTTTATAGGTAAATAAATGGATTAGTAAATAGGAGACATTGCACAAATGAATCATCCAAATATAAAACTAAATCTCACGTTATCATGTGGTTTGGCAGGATTCCTAGGTGAACCAATTCCTCCTTCAATTGAAAAACCAAGCTCAGGATTTTTTAATATGATAACTGGAAACTGTGAAATAAACAAAAATAAAGCAATATGTTACATATGAATAAAAATTTCCAGAAGTCATCACATCCATCAAAGACAGTTTCTGAATTAAAATTCAAGCACTGACGAAATGACCCATTGGCGCAACACTTTCCCAATGCTGAGAAAAGGGCAGTCGTTGCCATCACTCTACTTAACTACCAGCAAGATGGCAGACAATCGAAATGTTCATCGCATGCCACAGATCTAGAGACCCTTTTTTGACGACAGCTGGCTGTGCACACTGTAGGCTGTCAGTATTTCATGACTGTAACTAATCCCTTTAGATGATGGTCACCACATAGGGATCGTAAATATCATGATGTTTTTGAAAATATCAAAAATATCCTATATTTTGATATATATAGGGTATTTTCGATAAAAAGGTTAATCTTACTGATCATAAATATTTTTGAACATGATTTAAACATTATAACATAAGATATTCCATGTTATGTTTGTTAATATATATGCAGGGTGTCCAGTGCTAACAGTGCCCAGTGGATATTTCCTAAACCGTTAGTCAGAGACACATAGTTACAATTGCAAAAATGCTTTAAATTGTATGATCTATTATATCAGAAACAGTCAAAGTCAATAAATCAATTTCTATAAAAATTACGAAGTTTAAATTTTTATACGGTCCCCTGGCCCTATCAGTTATATTTAGCAAAAAAAATTTATACAATTTTATGCACAATAACAAAAAATTTGCCCATCTACAACCAAAATTCACCGATTTAAGAAGCAGCAAACATTTTGACTTAAGTCACTTTTCGTGTTTAAAAATATTCCATCATGGTAAACTGTTAAGAGACCATATAAAAATTGAAATTTCAAATTATAGGTTTTAATTTTATTTAATGGCATAATGCAGAAAAAGAAGCAAAACTAATTTTAGGATACTGATCTTCAGGCAGAGGGCTATAGTCAAGCGCTATTAAAGTCTATCGGAGGTCAGACTTACTAAATTGTATATGTGTAGCATGCAGATGTGAAACATAAGAGTGTGTTTCGCAAAGTCCAGGAAGAGTTTTCTAAACGGGTGCATATTTGGATTGCAGTCGAAGGTAGTTATTTAACGCCAGTTCATTAAAAAAACTTTAAAAAAATTCTATTTTCAGTATAAGCTATATTTTTATGTTAACTTATTAGATACTAGTTAAACGTTAATCTTTTTTATTGCAATCTATATTCATAAAACAGTTAATGAAATTGCTAGTAAATATTTCAAAGTTCAAAACCATGTATATTATTTTTTCTCAAATTCATTTTGTATACAATCCCTATTTTGCAGCTCAAAAAGTGCTCTAACTTTAAGCAGCTGTAACTCGGTGAATTTTGGTCATAGAAGGACAATTTTTTTTATTATTATTATGACTGAAATTGTATAAAGAAGATTTTTTTAAATATAACTGATAGGACCGGGGGACCTTATAAAATTTAAATATCGAAATTTTTATACGAATTGATTTATTGACTTCAATTTTTTTTTATATATAATAGATTATACAATTTAAAGCATCTTTTCAATTGAAACTATGTGTCTCTGACTAATGGTTCAGGAAATAGCCATTGGACACTGTTAGCACTGGACACCCTGTATATATATATATACAGTAGAATCTCACTACAACGATATCCTCTATAACGATAATTCTCTCTATTACGATATTTTTTCATAGTCCTGGCTGAATTCCTATTAGATTAATGTGAAGCAGTTCTCTGTATTACGATATCCTTTAAAACGATAATTCTCTCTACAACGATGGTAATAATTATCCCTTACATCACAATAATTCTCTCTACTACGATATATTTTTTTTCTACGATGCATCAGAAGTCCAACTCATGCACACACATTGAAAGCTACACAAAGAAAGTCAAGGTAAAATGTGGTTGGACCACACCTCTGCCAAAGAACGTCTTCTAAGTTTCGTTTTGCTGATGTAACACTATGGTAATGAGAAAGTGCATTTCTCGTAAGGTGGAAGGACAGTTGGAATTTCCTGGATGACACATCTTTGATTCCTATCCCCCTCTTTAAAAAATGGTCAAGGATTCCTTTCACCGGAACTGATATAGAAAACAATACGTTCTTTCGTCTGAACTTGAGTAAGAATTTTAACCTCCGATAAATCCTATCGAGCTCAATTATTACACAAGGATATTTTAAATTATTTATGAATTTTGTTTACTTTGAAGTTTGTTTAGTGAAAATCGAAAGCAAATGGGTAAAAGAAAACAAATATCTATCGAAGTGAAATTCAACATCATAAAAGATTTTGATAAGGGCATGAAGCAGGCTGAGGTTTGCAGAAAATATGGACTTTCACAGTCGACTGTTGCCTATTTCTGATTTCTTTACACAGAATTCAAAATAAATAAGGATAAATTAATGGGTATGTATTTTCAGTTAATATCTGAAGCTTAATACATTTAAAAAAACGATTTTGCGGCATTCAGGTATTATTTATTTAGACATTATATATTTGTTATTCAAATATGCTAAATATTTATAAGCTATATCGCCGCTAGAATCCCAGGCAAGGCGGCAAGGGTATTGAACTAAATTTTGTAAGTGTTGTGAAAATTACTGAAAACTATAAACATGTTTTTCTCCTTTCATTTATTATATATTACTTGCGAGGGTGTGCTGAATGAAAACAGAACACTTTCTTTTGACACCGCAGGGTATGGGATATATGAAGAACAAAATTCTTTTCGTTCCAATATCGATTCTTTCTATAACGATAATTCTCTTTACAACGATATATTATTTTAACCCCCAAAATATCGTTATAGAGGGATTTCGCTGAATATATATATATAAGAAAATAAGCTAAATTTGTAGGCATTTGCAGTTTCTGGTCGCCCAACTTAAAATTCTTGGGCTAAGTAAGTAAATGACATCACTTTAGAGAACCGATTAGAGAAAGGGTAACGCCCTTTGCACCTAGTGACAAGTTGAGAAACTAGGGGTTATTTAGGTCAGGAGCGAGAAATTTGCAATGACTTTTGCTAAAGTAACTGCCCAAAAAAGCACGCAAATCATGTGTTGGTAGTTTGCCGGTCCTTCTCCAACCAAGTATGAAAAATAATAAAGATCCAGATTAACCACAACCAGCCTCGACTGCCATTCTTTTGGAAAAGACGAAGTCATTGCAAAGAGAGTGGCCGAAATTCGTGACATATATACATGTATTTATTTCCCATTTAACAAAAAATTTTTATCAAATGAAATAGAAAGCAGAAACAACTTTCTCAAAACTTAAATATATTCCAGTTCCATGTACTCTGCAAAATGATTCACTGTCAGTGTCAAGAGAATTTAATTTTATTTATTTTTTAAAAAACATTAATTCTTACTTTATTGGAGTTATTTTGAATTCCTAATTTAAAAAATCTTAAACACTTTCCAACAAGATTGAAAAGCGTTTGATTTCAGTTTGTTTGTCTGTGATCTAACCTATTGTAAATACGTATTGATTACTATGAAATTTGCCTACGTCATTTCAATGTACAGAAACATATAAACTATTAAAAATGGTGTTTACTGCATTTATATTCCTTTTACTGGAGCACCCAAAAGAATTTGAAAAGAGTGATTGTTTAAAGTGCATTTTATAGATTTT
The DNA here is from genome assembly GCA_038373885.1 of Cheiracanthium punctorium. Lineage (NCBI taxonomy): Eukaryota > Metazoa > Arthropoda > Arachnida > Araneae > Cheiracanthiidae > Cheiracanthium > Cheiracanthium punctorium. The sequence goes on along the minus strand of JAWZYV010013263.1, from coordinate 583,516 downwards.
TGTGTATTTGAAAGAAAATAAAATTGATACTGTATAGGATTACAAAATAATACTTTTCCATCTAAAATAGTGAATGTAGCATTTATGGTTCTTTTACAGAGCACTCAAAAGAATTTCAGAACATTATAATCTATTTGAGTTTAAAGAAATCAATCCATTTCAAGCATAATAATTGTATAAACGTTTCTACCAACTTAGTCTTCGTTTAAAGATTGGAGGTAACATTTATTTAGCGGGTTCTTACAAAATTACATTAATATTGATATATAGCTTTTTAGAGGTAACATAGCCGAATTTGGCACAGAAAAGACTTTTGTTGGAAAGTGTTTTTGTAATAGACGTGTTTGGTTATTATTTACCTTTTTGTTTCTTTATATTGAAAAATGTAAACAAAAAAGCGAGTTTTCCTATTCTTTCAGTGTCATGCTGATTCTGTAGTTTGGACTGGATTAATTTAAAGCTTTCTGTTTCTTCAACATTCATTCTAACCCATGTGTCAAAGGATTAGCTGCATTAAAAGCCCAGATGCTTTATTTTTCATGTGATCCTCTACCTTAATAGAATTCCACCAAACTATGGGTCCAGCATTCAAGAATTCATCCTCAAATTTAGAAAAGGACTATTTGGCTTTAAAAAAAAAAAAAAAAATCATAGCCATAGGTAAAGGTTCTATCTACAGAATGTATAAAATATCAGCTATGTAGGTTTGATTTTCACTAAATTCTTTTTTTCTCCACGATATCAGTGGTCCAACAAATCTGCTGGTGATTAAGACATTTTCTCTCTTTTTGAGAATTTTTCATATCTTTCTATCCATATGCTTCTAATTTTTGCTTTAATCTGCACCAAATTTCCCCACATTGTGCAGTCATGCATCAATTACTTTGACTTCATCAAGAGCAATTGCAATGTGTACTAAAATATCTATAATCTGAACAATTAGATTTGTGTCATTTACTAAGTTGAAAATATCATTATCAACATTACAAACCTTGTCTGAAAATATCAAAAATATCATATTTACTTTAAAATAAATACTGGATTATATCAACGAACCCTGTACACAACAACATTAATAAATGGAACAGAAAACTAAATTTTAGAGCATAATACTTACTACTAAAGAATTTTTATGAGTACCAAAAAACCAAGATTGCCGTCTGGGTGATTTAGGAGATTCTGGAACATCACTTTCATGCATACATTTTTCTTTGTTGGTTGAATAGTTTTTATTATTAGAAGAATCATCTTTTTCATTCTTTAAGTTCTTTTCAATTTTTTCTTCATTTAGAATTAGCATATTTTTCTCATGTGGTATGATTTTGCTTATCAGATCAGGCATGTTTCCTTTCTGAAGCAGAACATTTTTTTCATTATTTGCTTCTTTTACTTCCACTACATCTACATTAAGCTTTGAAACAGAATCATCTTTTTTTGGTGGTTTTTCTTCCTTCGAAGGCAGAGGTTCCTTGTGGAGTTGGTCATTTGATGGCAATTTAGTAGCATGATCTCTGTTTAATGCATTTTCTTTAGCTGTCAGAGATGCTTGTAAATTTCTGGTGGCAAGGTTTGATTTTTTTGGTGGTATCATAGGAGGATTATCAACTTTTTTTTCTGGATGATGCAGATTTGACTGATGTGTGTTAACTTTTGGTGGTATTGAAGGAGGAGAAGATTCTACAACTCTATCAGGTTTCTGGCTATTTTGAACATTAGGATTTCCAATAGAATGTTCAGAAAACTCACTTAGATTAGAATTTTTCTTACTGTTAGTAGGTTTTAGTGAAAACGATTTATCAATGGGCGGTAATACTTTTTGAAATCTCTTATCAGATGAGCATTGCTTATTGCTTTCTGGCATATCACCTTTTTTCAATATATTTGGCTGTCTGGGATTACTATTTGAGGAATTTGATGAGTCCAATTTAATGTTTTTGGAATTTTCAATAGCAACTTTATTTTGAAGTATTTTTGCATGATCTGATACTCCAAAAGATGTGTGTTTTGAGTGATCTTCATTTACAGTTGTAGAGATGGGATGTACAGGGTTAGGGGATTTTTCATAAGGGATTTTCCTTAAGTCCTTATTTGGATTTGGATGTACAGCATTGGGTTCTGCTGATAATGCTACATTTTGCATAGTTTTTAAATTTTTCTCTTTTTTAGGTAAATCTGGAGGAATATCTTTAGTCTGTTGTGAAAATTCTAAGTTTTGGTTATTGGTTATTTTTACTGGAAAACCAGGTTTAGCTAAAGAAGAGTTATTATCCAATTTTTTAAAATTTGGTTTTGAATTCTGAAATGGAGCACTTTGTTGTACACTGGAAGAAACTAGTTTTTGGTCAGATTGAACAATGTTTTTATCTACTTTACCTGAACTGTTGATCTGATTAACAATTTCACCAACAAAGGTAGACTGATTACTAGATTCTTTGGAAGCCGAGGAATCTTTTGTCCCCAACTGAGATTCAGTTATCTGATTAGGAGCATTTTGAATATTTTTAGAGTTATTTTGGCCTTTAACTTCATCTACATTGTTAGGTGAAATTTTGTGTTCATTTTCAGTAGCTTCCTTCTTGCGAATAGATGTATGGACACTAGGAATGGTGACAGGTACCGCTTGGAAGCAGCCAGGTTTTCGAAAAGCAGTCTGGTTATCACTAGAAATATTAGGGGCACCCATCTCTTTATTAACTGGTGAACTTGAAACCATATGAGGACTCATTACTTTACTAGGTTTAGGTGACACAACAACAAATGAATCTTGAGCTGATATGTGAGATCGTCTGTCATCACATTTTATATTTTGTGATGTATTTGAACTAACTTTGTAATCCTTTACTGCAGTACAATTTTCTGATTTGTTGACTTCATTAGCTTCAGTAAATACTGTGTTATTTGTTCTTATACTATCATTTGCAGAACTGTTTTCAACTACTATGTTACCTGCTTTAGAATCTGTATTATTGCCAGTAGCATCAGACTGTTTGGTCTTATCTGGAATGAGATTTCAAATATAAGAATATAAAGAATACAAAAGGAACTATATCAAAACAACTCTATAAAAATGCTAAGTAAATATTTTAAATGCATACTAAATTCTAAATCAGAGCTATGAAATAATGTAAGAAACTATTAAAAAGTTAAAATCCATCAGTAACAAAACATGGCTTCATGAATTGAAAATATACATATTTTTATCTACTTTACCTGATCCTATATTTATATATATAGGATGATTTGGTACCAGACTGACAAACTTGCAGGGAGTGTAGGGGATACAGAGACGGTTCAGAATCACATAGCAATGTGGGGTCGGAAAAGTTGTCTTCGTGTACCTGTTAATAATCACTTTGGAAAAAGTGTTAAAGTGTGCATCTAATTTCTTAACCAAGTTTCATAAACAATGGTCTTTTTCAGACAATTTCATAAATGTAATGAACGAAACAATTGTGAAATAACAATTTTTATCAAGCACAATCAATGAAAGAGAGATTAGTTTTTGAAAAACTACGGTTGGGAAGTTTACTATCACTTGAACGCTTCTTCTAAAGTAATTATTAACAGGTACATGAAGACGACGGTTCCAACCCTGCATTGCTATGAGATTCAGAACCATCTCTGTACCCCCTACACCCCCGGCAAGTTTGTCAGTCTGGTAGCAAATCACCCTGTATATATATATTTAAAACTTATTTAAAAGTATTATAACAATACAGCAATTACACACACCACATAGCGCTTACGGAAGCCGCTTAATAGAAACCTGTGTTTAATACTTTTAATATATATTAGAAAAACGCCCCCCCCCAGGCCAGTCATTGTTATTACAGGAATAATGAATAAAATGTAACATCTCAACAGAGGGAGAATTGCAAATCATGGTTTTGGTGATTTACAATTCTCCCTCTGTTAAGACGTTGCATTTTATGCATTATTTTTATAATAACAATGACTGGCCTGGGGGGGGGGGCATTTTTCTAGTATATGTTAAAGTATATATATATATATATATATATATATATATATATATATAGAGAGAGAGAGAGAGAGAGAGAGATTGAAGGTTAACATATATACAATGATGTCTTCAGTATTTATTAATATAACCTACTTGGATTAATAAATCTAAAAGAAAATAAATTCATTTTGAAATAATATTTAAAAAATTAAACTATCTAAATTCCTTTAGTATAAAGTAACAATTAATAATGTAATTTCATGAGATAAAAAAATCTGACTTTTATGAAAAGTTATAAAACAACCAACTTCAAATAACTCAGACAAAATGTTCTTCTGAGAATGCTGGGTTTTAATCTGTGTGGTGACAATCAGTAGAAGGAATGTTTTGGAATAACATGAAAAAAATGAAACAGAATCTAAATGATATACTATATATGTTATATCATATTTTTGTTGTAGGCATGTTGGTCTAAATGGTTACATCTCAATTTGAATTGTAATGACTATTTTAAAATTAGAAAAGGGATAGCACAACACACCTTTAGACTTAAGTATTCAATCATTGTCTATATTGCCTAAGGAGAAACGATGGATTTAAATTTTAGAAATCTACAAATATTTTTTATGATACAATTATTAAGTTTTATAATTATATCTTAAACAATACCAGTTAAACGACCATTTGAGAATACCATAAACTCTGATCTCCAGGATCTGGAACCATGTTGTGGAGATTAATGTTTCCAGATCCTGGAACGAATGCCCATCAAAAACCATATCAAGGTTTCAGACAAACAAAAATGCTAAATGAGATTTGATACTTTAGGCCAGGGGTCATCAAACCAATGCCCACGGGCACCATTGCATCTGCTGACGGTGTTCATATGAACCTGTCATTGTGCAACAAGACCATAGTAAAATATATTTCAAACTTCAATAAAATGATATGAAATTTTTTTCTTATTTTCAATGATTATTCACATATAAGTAGAAATGGAATCTACTACAAATAAAAGAGAAATGAGACCAACCTCTTTTTCCCTTTGCATCGCATAATTAGTCAGGATGCTTTGCAAAAAAAATCAGATTGACTTTGAGATTTATATTTTTTATGCAGAATATTTATACTTCATAGATTTTCTATGCATTATTTATTCATTTTACACAAGCATACCAACAAAATTTTTCATTAGGTAAATCGTGTTTTGGAAATTTGTATGTAAAACTATTAGTTCATCTTGAAAAAATGAATGCCATTCAACCAGTATTCTAGAATGGGCCTGAGGTACAAAAAGATCGAAGACTCATGCTTTAGGCTGACAATAGAAGAAACCAAAAAATTTATACAACTCTTCCCCAATAGTGTCTTTTGATCACCTATTGCCACTGCTGTTGTGTCACAAATATCCAAAGCCAAATTCCATGTCACAGACCAATATTATGTGTCTTGTTAACAGCATATCATTACGCTGTAGACTGGGCAAGAGCAGCCCCTTGAAAAATATTCTCAATATCCTTTAATTTTTTTGAGCCATATATTTTCTTTTAAAAATTTAGGATATTATATCCCTCTTTGTCTCGTAATATTATTGTAAAAAGGAAAAAGTTTTACTGTTATTAAAAAAAGTTAGAATTAAAATATTTTCTCTCTAAAAAACTATGAACTAATTTTAAAGAAAATTAAAAATAGTTCTTTATAAACAAAAAACAAAAAGGGAGGTATGAACTATTTTTATGCATAAGTTTGGGAATAAATAAAAAATAAATTATTTATTTATTTCCAATTTTTAAGTAATGATTTGAGTACAATTTCAAAGAGCAACTGAAAGCATCCAAAAGTTGTAACTTACAAAATCACACTGTTCAACTGTGAAATCAAATATGTCTAAGAATAAAATATTCAACACATATGCCATTGGATTTTCAGTAATCACTACCATAATCAACGTAACTGAATAGAGATGCTGAGATTTAAAAAAAAATTATAATAGAATGAAACCAAAAACAAATAGTAATAGCATATCACAATAAAAACACATTATGAAATTCCAAAGAGAATATTTCATTTGAAACACCCAGAAAATTAGAAGGGAAAACAATTACACACAGTTGATTAAATCACCAATTTAACAAACCAAATATTAGCTAAAAAAATGTATCAGCTTTTCATAAAGTGAATAATTCAAAAGAAGAGAGTTATTATATTAATAGCTTTTGTTCTAAACAATGATATTTCTATATGCTTATGAAACAAACATCAAACATTCAAAATTTCTAAAACTTTAATCCTCCCCCCTTAAAAAAATAATAATAGATTCAGACATGTTAAGTTTCTGAAATCTGAAAGCATGACATCTGCTTTTCGAAGTCAAAAGGCTTGTTTATTATGCATACAATGTATGCATAATCGACACAATATTTTTTCACTTAAATATCATACATGTTTATATAAACTTAGCAGTATTCCATTACTTCAGTTGTATGATTAAAATCATTTCAAAAATTTGCCAAAAGAATTTGTCAAAACACATATGAGATAAATTATTCATATCAAATATAAAAATTGAAATAATAGCTAATTATGTAACAAAAATGCTTTTATTGATCTGGTACAGCTTTAAAATTTACAGAACATTTCTAGAGGGATAATGGCATTGTATAATGAACATTCATTTATATAATTTAAATTTTTAGAACAGTTTCAAATATATTATTTTTAAATCAAATGCTCCAATTTGTTCAGCTTAATCAAAATGAAAAAAATAAGAGCTGATCTTGGAAATCCGATGAAAAAATCTGAGAAAGTTGAAATTTCTGAGTCAACTTTTAAAAACCCTCAGAAAATGAAGAAAAATCACGAGGTCAAAATAGGATAAAACAGCCAGGGACTCAAGCCCAAATCTTGAGACTTGACACATCTGTACATTAATAAAATAGTTTTTGTGAAGTACCACCTGAATCTTGTGCAGAGGTAGCATCTATTCATTTACTATTCACATTTCATGATTATATTAAATTATTGTGTTTATATATTTTAGATTAATATTTCTTGTACTATTAGTATTTCTACAGCTTGATAATAATCACTACACTTCTTCGGTGGTAATCAGGTAAAGTTGTCATATTATATTCAAAGTTGATTACTTACATCAAAATTGAGTGAATATTATAAAATATAAAGAAGTATTATTAATAAAACTTAGTTAGTGTCCAACTTATTAGTCTGTTGTATTTTTGAGTTTGACAGCAAAATAAAAGTACACTTTAGCTAATCTTCCCAGTTGGCAGTGGGCACAATTAGAACAGGTACAAAGGTTGTAAAGAAGAAGTTATATGTTATTTTGTTTAGACAAAATACACTAGGGCTAACTGCCAAAAGAAAATTGACTTTGCTCAACAGTGGCATAGCACGGAGGAACGTCTGTATGATCAGCATTCGCTGAACCTTAAGAATTATGCAATTTTATCACTTTGAATATTTATCATAATTTATGCACCGTAAATTTCCTTTCTAAATTTTAATCCCTGCCAAACCTGCCCATTTAAAATCATCATCAATTTACTCTTTTTGCAACAATCACGTGAAAAATGCGTCTTCGGTTTCTCTCCAATGCATGATGGCTAGATGCTGAAACAATTCTGCATATGGTTTTCTAAGAGACATAGGAGTAAATGCACGATTTTAGGACACTGCGCATATCAGTCAACCAATCTTTTCTGTTGGAGGGAATGCAAACATACGTCTGTGAATGTACACGATGCTTTCATTTTTGGCATGAAATAAAAACATTTGAGGTTACTCTGTGTTTGAGGTAGTACATCGCTTAAAGAACACAGTAGTATATTTGTTTCAGCTGATATGTGGTGTTTTTATGCAGTTTCTTTTAATGCAAAAATTAATGGATGAGATACACACAGTATTAGATGTGGATATCATTTATTATCTGCAGAAAACTCCTGACCTTTAAAAACAACAGACCTATGCCATGTCTAAACATCAAGCAGGTAAAAAAAGTCATAACTTACACATGACAGCCTTCGTGGTAGGATAGATAAAACCGACTCCACACTGCAAGTCTGTATGCTCGCCGACCAATGGTATGTGTTATGTTAACAACAAGGCATTGTAGGGCCCACAGGGAGTGAGCAACAGAGCATGTTCAACTGACGCAATATTCCTTTCTGTGACGAGTCCCACTTTACTGTTCATCCTGATAATGGGCGCACTTTCATCTCAAGGGAACATGGCACTACAAACACTCCTGTGTTCGTGCTGGAAAACATCAGATTTGGCATTGGGTGAGTGATGGTCAATGCTGGTATCTCCATTGATGGGTGTGCCAATCTCCACATCATCCGGAATAGAGCTCTGACTGGTTGTCAATATAGGAATGCAATTCTCAGACCTTTAGTAGTCCCTTACACTGCAACAATTGGAGATAAACTCATGGTAATAGACAACAGCTGCAGGCCTCATCATGCATGCTTGGTAGATGACTTCCTTTTCGAGGAAGGAATAGTATGAACGGAATGGCCAGCATATTCACCGGACATGAACTCAATAGAACATGTTTGAGACAATCTAGGGAGAAGAGTTACTGGCCACCTACAACCCCTACATACTCTCCAAGGAAATAGCTCTTCTGGAGGAGTGGGACAGAATATCCCAGCTTCTCATTAATAACCTCATTGACTCCATGCCTCAAAGGTGTTTGACGTTGTTAGCAGTCCAGGGAAATCATACCCCCTATTAAAAACATTTTTTTTCAAGGAAAAGCCTTTTTCTATTCATTTTTTTTCACATGCACAAATTGTATTTTTTTTCCTTTTGCACCTAAACTCTCAATAAAATGCATTATTTTCTGCTAAGCATGTGCATTTTTTTTCCCCTTATATAGACTACCACGTCTGTCAGTTATATATCAATCATAAGATCCACCCATCATCAGCCATAAGATCCACCCATAACCTCAATATCCTTTAAATGTTTTGAGCAGTGTAAAATGTATAAATGAAACCTAGAATATTGAGTTGGTAAGAAAGTAATTTTGGTTTTTAGTTCAAATGGGAAGCAAATATTTGAGGAAATTTTTGAATTCAGTAAATTTTCAAATTAGTCTATTCTTTACTCCTCCTTTTCCCTCCTATGTCTGTACAAACTTTCAAATTGATTGGTTGAACAATTCAGGAGTAATTTAAACATATATTTGTGCAAATCCTAAAATTACTTTCTTGCAAACACAATAGATTTTATAAAGCTAAAGATAAGAGGATTGTTTGTTATGAATATTGACCTTTTACAAGATGAATTTAAAGTTAGCTATATTTTCAAATTTTACCTCCTAATGGTTTAGCTTAAAAATAGAGAATAAGTAGTCATGAAAATAGAACAATCTATTAATACGGATTGATGCAAACAAAACTTGGGTCCATTTTGCGGTCCCTCTATAACGTAAGTGGCTGATTCAGGGTGCCCCCTTACTTCCAAAAATAAAGGGGTTTCCTCTTCCACTTTCCACAGTTCAAGTGTAACAATCCATCAAAAATTGATGGAGGGAAACCCAATACATAAACTGAGAGAAGAAAAGGAATAAAGTGAAATACTGCAAAAGTGTCTCTCCTCTAATAACACTCCTTCCCCCTGCTTTTCTCATGCACTTCATTTGTTCTTAAAGTACTGAATAAATAATGCCTCCATAGAGTGGATTCATACTGGTCATTCCGTGCCACTCAGACTCCACTCTGCCCCACTGTCCTTTTTCATTTTGAAACTTTGGCTGATGCATGGGAGTTTGCAGAGCCACAGTAAATGCACCAATGAAATCACGCCATATACCGGCAAAATATGACATTAAAATAATGCTCTACGCTTTGCTTCGCTGAGTGACGTCATCAATGTGTCTTAGTGGTATGGAATGGACAGTATGGATCCAGCTTTACTTGAAGATAGATGGGGGTGCTTGAATAGTATATTTTTCTGATTTTTGCTATTTATCCACACCCTTTCCCAAAATAGATCATGATTTTCTTTGAAGATTAAAAGGGGGGGGGGGTGTTATTACGGTACAAGCTAGCACAAGTTCGCCTCGGAAGATCATTTAATCAATAATTAGAGATCGTTTAATTAATAATGATGTTAAAATCCAATAACACAGCACAATTTTACAAAAAGAAAATCAGCTTTACCCCTCTTACATACCCACATGCTTGCATCTCTTTTGATCCCCCATTTTTTGGGTGCAACAGTTGCCTATGCTCCACAAAATTATAATAGCTTAAAACAGCCCCTTCATAAAAAAAAAAGGTTGATTAAAACAACCTCATCACAATAATACAATTGACTAAAACAACCCTTCATTGGCATTTTACCTTGCATTTTAATTTGTTTTGTTAATTATTTTAAGAAAAAGCATGACTTTCACAAAAATTGTATGAAAATTCACAAAAATAGACCTCGAAATTCACAAAAATATTTCTGGTTTGACCCCTGATTACTTTTATGATTTTCTATGCGAATAACAAACACTTGAAACTAGTCTTTAAGCACATCAAGCCAATTTTTTCTAATTATTTTTGAAGTCAAAATGAATGAAGTTAATTTTCATGAATACTTGAATTACTTCTATGAATACTCAAATTTTTAATTATTTTCAGTCAGTCAATGGTTAAGGTACAAAAAAAAAAAAAAAAAAAAAAAAAAAAGAATGTTTATTTTCATTTTAATTCAGTGCATACAGTATTGTATGAATTAATATGAACATTAGTGATAATATAAAGAAATCATTTATTGGTTACAATCAATAAAAAAAATTGAGAAAAGTTACATATATTTAGTTTTCCCTTGGCTTTTGTATGTTTGTTGGCACTAAAGCCATGTCTGGATTGCAACTTTAAATAGTTTTGTTTTATGATTTTGTTCACACTAATTCTCACAACATTATATTATCAATTATTTTTTATGTAAAAAAAGAAATAATTCATAAAATTACTTTTGGAAGCAAGTTACATATATATATTTCTCACTTTGTATTAAAATATTATTTTTCCTATTTTCCTTTTCATTAATAATTTATGTTTTTTTTTTTTTTTTTTCCCTCTACCTTGAAATCTACATGCTATATAAAAATGAATGTTTGTGGGTATGTGTGTGGGTGTGTATGACGTTGAAAAACTCCAAAACCGTTTGACTGATCACCATGAAATTTGGTACACTTAAGTCTTATCATGGAGAAGGTTTTTATGCTATCCATTTTACTCTAGCTTGGGCGCGCTAGGTGGCGCTGCAGAACGTCGAATTCTATTCAACTGCTTGCTATGAAAATACCGTTTAACTTATCTTGACGAAAATTGGTATGTATGGATATTTAAATACAGAGAATATTTTTACGCAATCCATTTTGATATAACTTGCCCCTAGGTGGCGATGCAGAGCGTCAAATTCTAATCCGTTGGACCGCTTGCTATGAAAGTACCATTTAACCAATTTTGATGAAAATTGCTATTTATGGATATTTAAACACGGAGAAGGTTTTTATGCTATCCATTTTCCTCTAGCTTTCCCGCTAGGTGGCGCTGCAGAACGTCGAATTCTATTCCGTTCGACCGCTTGTTATGCAACTACCGTTCAAGCGCTTTTGATGAAAATTGGTACACACGGATATTTGAAGACGTAGAATATTTTTACTTTATCCATTTTGCTGTAACTTCACGCTAGTTGGCACTGCAGATCATCAATTTCTATTCCGTTCGACCACGTGCTATGAAAATACCGTTCAACCGATTTTTATGAAAATTGATACGCATGGATATTTGAACACGGAGAATATTTTTACACTATCCATTTTGCCATGACTTGCCACTAGACGGCGCTGCAGTACATCGAATTCAATTCTGTTCGACCACTCGCTATGGAAGTTCCATTCGACAGATATTGATGAAAATTGGTACATACGGATATTTGAAGACGTAGAATATTTTTACGTTATCCCTTTTGCCATAACTTGCCGATATATGATGCTGCAGAACGCTGAATTATATTCCGTTCAACCCTCTTGCTATGAAAATAACGTTAAACCAATTTTGGCAAAAATTGGTATACTTATAGATATTTTAACACGGAAAATATTTTTACACTATCTGTTTTGCCATGACTTGCTGCTAGATGGCAGTGTAGTACATCGAATTCTATTCCGTTCGACCGCTTCCTATGCAAGTACCATTCAACTAATTTTGATGAAAATTGGTGCACACGGATATTTGAAGACATAGAATATTTTTACTTTATCAATTTTAGTGTAACTTGATGCTAGATGGCGCTGAAGAATGTCGATTTCTATTCCGTTTGACCGCTTGCTATGAAAATACCATTCAACCAATTTTGACAAAAATTGGTACACACGGATATTAAAAGAAGTAGAATATTTTTACACTATCCATTTTGCTATAACTTTCCGCTAGATGGTGCTGCAGAATGCTGAATTTTATTTAGTTTAAGCGCTTGCTGTAAAATACAGGTCAACCGATTTTGATGATAATTGGTACACATGGATATATGAACATGGAGAACATTTTTACGCTATCCATTTTGCTATAACTTGCCGCAAGATGGCGCTGCAGCACATCAACTTCTATACCGTTCAACCAATAACGCCATAAAAAATTTTATGCTTACACATTTGAGCACGAAGAATACATTCTAACTATTCATTTAGCTGTTACTCACTACTAGATGACACTGCAGCACATTAATACTTTAACTCGCCATTAGATGGCAATGCAGCGCATCAACTTCATGACCGGACAATTGATCTCTATGAAAATTGATATAGCTAGATACTTGAACACGGAGAATATTTTCGTGTTATCCATTTTGCTATAAATAGCTACTTCATTGTGCTGTAGCACTTCATTACTTTAACTCGCCAATAGATAGCGCTGCAACGTATCAACTTCTTACTTTAAATCGTCTATTGATGGCGCTGCAGCATATAAAGACTGTTCAACTGATCGCTATGAAAACTGGTATAGATAGATATTCGAAACCGGAGAATATTTTGGCGTTATCTATTTTGCTATAACTTGCCACTAGATGTCACTTCAAACTAATAACTTCAGGACCGTTCAACTGATTGCCATGAAAATTAGTAAACACAGATGTTTGAACGAAAAGAATATTTTATCTGCATCTGTTTAGCTATAACTCGCCTTCTGTAACGTTCAACCGTTCAAATTGGTACACACAGATATTTGAGCATGGAGAATACTTTTACGCTATCTATTTTGCTATGGCTTGCCTCTAGATGCCGATGCAGCACACCAACTTCAAAGCCGTTCACCTTAAAAATTGGTATACATACACATTTGAGCAGAGAGAATATTTTTTAAGTATTCATTTGGCTGTACTCACCACTTGATGGCACTGCAGCCAGGGCCTGATTTCCGGGAGGGCATTCGGGGCAAACGTACTGGCCCCCAAATTGTTTTTAAGTTTAAAAATTTGTAAATTTTGAAAAAGCTTTCAAAAGAGGGTCCCCTATTGAAGCTTTTGCCCAGGGCGCCCAACTCGGCAAATCTGTACCGGACTGCAGCCCTAGAGTTTATTAACGTGTCACTTTCAGCAATCAACTTCTTCATCGTTCAACAGGGCCGGACTGGGCCATCGGGCGGTCGGGCTATCGCCCGATGGGCCGGTGGTTGTGTGGGCCAATGCTCTAGAGGGCCTAAACACGACATCGACCCACAAGGTTGCTAAGCAATATGTGCAAGGGAGAGGGGGGGGGGCTTTCTGTTTTCTATGATGAATAGTGCTTTCCATATCTAAAGTATCTCTATAATTATTAAAATTGCAATGACCTTTATAGAACATTTCAAAAATACACATTAAGACTAGAGATCTGCACAGGCCTGCAAATTGAGTCCCGTCCCGGCCCGAGTTCGGCGATTCGTGACCTTGAAGGTTCGTCCCAAGTCCGTAATACATTTGAAACAAACGTACGACCCGGCCAGTACGGGCCGATAATTGAAAAAATAAAAATTCGAAAATTCCAGAAATTAAAAAATATATAAAAACGATCCAATAGATCGATAAATAAATATTTTTCAGACATTTTATATTAAGCAAAGTTATTAATATTAATTACTACATCCAATTAATACTATTCAAAATAATGATAATGTAAACGATAAAATAGTCATGTAGTATAAGTACATGCATTCGAATTTAAAATTCTACATTTGTGTAAGGGTTTATTATTTGGGCTCCTAGTCTGGGAAGGGGGCCCACTCGTCGGGCTAAGTCTTGCGCCACTACTGGTAAATAGTATACAAAAGGAGAACGGACGGTTATGTTACGACATCCTTTTCTATGTGCAACAAAACTTGAAAACTTTCAAACGCCACGGTCTTCCAAAGTAAACAGAGTAATAGCTCAAAAAAACACTTTTTTGCGGGTTGCAGGAAAGCCAAAAAGAAAAAAAAAACTGTTATCACAGAACACAAGTCCAGCCAGATCAGCACGTTGACAAAAGATTTATTAAACCCGTATCCATACCCGTCCCGAGCAGCTCTTTTGAGACAAGCACTTTACAATTCGAGGCTGGCGCGACGATCCGCACCCGCCTTTAACAGATAGTTGAGAACGACAGACATCTAAAAATTTTAAACATTACTATCTACAGACCTTTATATCGGTTTCGGTCATACCGTACCCATAATGCCTCAAAATTGTCTTAAAAACAATTGCCAGAATTGAAAAATGTGTTTAAATAAACAATAGCACGCCCATATTCCAGTGAGAAAAATAAAATAAATACAGAAGAAAAATAAAATTTACAGATTATTAAAATAAAGGTAATTCTAAATTCATAATGGCACAAGCAGTGAATCAGCGAGGATGGGTTCTCTCGAGTACGAGAGAAATCGCGGCATTCTGATTTCCGCCCACCTGTGAAAAAGCCAGAAAATTGCAAATTACTGGCTGCCCTGGATAGTGTCTGTTCCGTTTATTTTTACTTTTGTACTATGTTTTGAAAAAAATAAATAAACTAAGATTTAAACCAATGAGTCTAATTAATATTCGGATTTAATGAAGTCGTGTTTCACTCATATCTATGTTTGTTTTTTCCTTTTTATTTTAGTTTAAATATTCACCTCTGTACGCAGAATGGCTTGTTTAATCTCTTCTTTACTTTTGAATATAATGAGGTTTTAAACCTTCATTTCTTAGAAGTTCACATCCTTCTAATCTCACACATCTGCTATGGTAGCTGATTTTTTCTTCTTTTTTTAAAAAAATGTCCAACGCAATCGATACTGTTTTTAAGTGTTTTATAAGGTCTTTTACTTGTCTAAGAAAATTAAAATCCTGAATAAGATTTACAATGTTTAGATCCATTTCTTTTTAGTATTTATTAGCTGTTTTTAAATGCTATTATGATTTTCTTTTAATTCTGGGGTGGTGAATATGAATGAAAGTACGTTAAATAGTATATTATTAAATTAAACGAAGTTACTTCACGATTTCTTTTCACTGCTCAACTTTACTTCCATAATTTTCCAATTAATATGTAACGTTAAACTGTCCCAACAGAGGAAACTATTGTATGAAAAGGATCTAAGGTCTATAGGTTTATGTAGTTTTTCTCTTCAAATGAAATTATTATATGTATCAATTTATAAATTAAAAATACTCTACAGATTATTAAAATAAAGACAATTGCTGTCAAGTATTTTACTCTGAAAAGTAGTTAAAATTTAGTTTCTGACTGTAACTATTTCGAAGTATCTACTGATAAAATATAAATTGAGCATTTAAAGCGCACCCAAAATAATTTATGTTTAATTAGCTAAAATATTCTAATTAATCTCAGATAAGCAAACGCAATAATTTAAAGTAATATACAGATACATACACCAACATAATATATGATATTTAATAATTATCACAGACTGAATTTGAGTAATTGCCTCCCCTGCTCACCCCCGGTTTTTATCGTCCTTGTCGCTGTCCTGACAAAAATACCTTTATGCGAGCAAATCGCCCAGTTTCGGTTACAAGAGAAAGAAAAAAAACCACATTCACCTAACCAGTATACAGTCAAAATTAGTTAGTAAGTCACCTGCATAAGACATCGCTCCGCATAATACATCATCTTTCAAAATTCCCAACCTTTTTAATACGTCTTTTCACATACCGTACTCCGCTTATTGCGTCGCCATTTTTTCAAGCAGTGTCCACTTAAGACCGGCTCATTCTTTGTAAGATTGTCAACAAAACACTACTTTTGTTAACTTTTCCTTACGAGTTGTTGCTTACCAAATTTTAGACTCACAAAACCACTTAATTTTTGTTGAGCATTTTTCCTTACGAAGATTGTTGCCTTACCCACAAATTTTAGGACTTCATCTAGGATTCTTCTTCGTTTCGACTTCCGTACGTTGACAGATTAAATAGGACAGATTGTACATTTAAATTATAAGTACTACGTACCATCTTATAATTTCCTTAATTTGCCATCCATTTCATTAATTTAAATTCTTATTCTATTAATTTATTTAAATTATAATATACGTTAATTATAGGCACACTTATTATATGAACATTCAAAATTTCGCTATGCATTTACTATAAACTCCGCTTCAGAAGGCACTCTTAGTAAATCATTTTTAAGTGGTTTCGCTTCGAGAGTAATGTACCAACGAGGTTTGGTTGTATTATGATCACCTAATACCCAAAATTGAACTATGACCATCTTTGGCTCACTTGCTATACATTTTAATAAATATGTATATACTCTTATATCATTCTTTTATTATACGAATTAAACTTTATACAACGAATTAAAAATTTTATGAATGTATTGTTCGCTTCATTGATGAGTGGTCAACTAAATAACAAAGCAAAAATTTTGTATTGGAAACTCAGTATTATTTTGTTCCATTCTCATACTTTCTGAGGTATGTTACAGGCGTAGGCGCAACCATGGAGGAGGCTAAAGCGTCAGCCACCCCCCTACTAAAGATAAAAATTAGAGTGAAATTTTTTTTAAGTTGAGAAATGTTACTGAATCATTGAATTAAATTCTTTTAAAAGTTGTCTTTGAATTATTTCTAAAAAAGCTTCAATAAATATATTGGGTGTTAAATAATTTTTCGCGGTTAATGCCACAGACAGTTGAACTCGATTTTAACGTCAAAGGGAACAGGCCATTCAGGACACTATAAGAGAGTGACGTTGTAAATGAGCTTCTGCACTTTTGGCGAGTGATTGGAGTACGGAATATCTTAATCATCATAAAACGTTATCATTAGTATAACAGTGTTCAACTGAATTTGCGCATCTAACCCCCCCCCCCCCGATATAATATCATAGATGCGTTTCTAATGTTGGGGGAAGGTCTGGTGGAAACCGCCCGGGCCGTTTCAGCTGTCCAGTCCGGCCCTGTCGTTCAACTAACCGCTCTGAAAATTGGTATACATACACATTTGAACACAGATATTTTTACGTTATCCATTTTCTTAACTCACCCTTTGATGGCGCAGTAGCACATTATTACTTTAATTCTCCACTAGATGGCGCTGCAGCGTATCTTGACCATTAAACTGTATGCTATGAAAATTGGTACACACAGATATTTGATCATGAAAATATTTTGATGCTATCCATTTTTCAAAAACTTCGACAGTTGATAGCACCGCGCCGAATCATCTTCTTCACCGTTCAAACGATCGCCATGAAATTCTTTAGGCATAATTGTTGAACACAAATAATATTTATGCGATATCAATTTTGCTATATCTATTTATTATGATAAATAGTAATTACATTAAACAGTATTATAAAAAAAAGAATCCATTCATTCCCGTGCGATGAACGGGGCATACAGCTAGTTGTATATAAGATTAAAATAACCATTGCCAAGAAATTATGTTGCGAATTCACAGTATCCTCCTGTTAATTTTGGCTTTTCAAATAACAGTTTTGATGGTAAAAAAACTTTAATTTTGATGGTATTATTTACAGTCATCCTTAATAAGGTTTCATTTTTTACAACCCCAATCTAATCTATGGGAATACTGGTTTTTACATTCAAGAAAAATTTGTACAAAGAAACTTTTAAACTTATTTCTATTTTATTTACTCTTAAAAGAACTCTCCAAAAGAAAATTTTAAAACTTGAATTTTAAATGACGAATTAAATACTAAGCAGACATATTGTTATATTAAATTTAAGCATGGTTTGAGTGAAGATGACATTGAAAATTCTCTCAACAAATATTTAAAAGAAGAAATAATATGAAATGTCAAAACATCGAATTCAGAAGTATTAATTCAACTAAGCAAGTTTTCACCAAATAAATACAAAACACCCATAGACTAACAAAGACAAGAGGAGAAAGAAGACTGATTGAGGATGATCATTAACATTTGGTCTTATTTACTTACGAAATACAACTTTTCAACCATAAACAATTCTTTGTGTAATGAAATTTGCGTATTTAAACTACCTGCTTTAATCCACTGTCAGCTTCGATCCATCAAAGGCCTGGCAGCTTTAAATGAAATGAATATCTATGTTGTAATAAAACTGATATATCAATATCTGATAGTGGTAACTTTTAGAACGATACATTAAAAGAATGTATAGCAAGAGCGTTAAAAGGTGAAAAGAAAAATATTACAGATTTTTCCTTTTCTAGTGCATTAAGAAAAAAATGGAGGTTTAAAACCTTGCACAAAAGTATTGTAACAGGCAACACCCAAGAAAAGAAAGGGAAAAAAACAGTAATGTAAATAAATAAAAATAAATCACAAAAAAGCTAAAACCATAGCTGCCAACCTTCCAACAACAAAATAAGGAACACAGCACGTGGTCATAAAATCAGAAATAAGGAACACAGTGCGCGGTCATGATATGTATGATTAAATATACAATTAAAAATTTTACATTAACAAAAATAAATTATGTGTAGAGAGATGATGTGCATATATAATCATTAATTTATAAAAATAAAATATACTTAACTTGGCTCAATTACTACAATAGACTTAAGTTTTTAATGAAATGAAAGAATAATAAGATAAATGTGATTCAATTAAATTTATTGACTTATTTACAAGGATAAATGCTTTACTAAAAGCTAAAAATGTACACGATTTTCCTTTTTTCTTTTAATTTTTAAAAATCCTTCCACAGAAGCTGAAAAACGGAACATTTTGGCCTAAAAACGTATTTACGGAACAAAGCTCAAAAAACGGAACAAATCCGTATAAAACGGAACACTTGGCAGCTATGTAAAACTGAAGCAAAATACAAAAAGAAAAATTTCTTCAATTATTATTAAAAAAGAGACAATCATACTCAATTAAAACTTTCTAGATTAATTCCTGACTTTTTTTTTTTTTTTTTTTTTTTTTTTTTGGGGGTATGCACGTGTATGTGTCATTTTAAAAAATCAAAAGAAAATATTTCCAGTAAAATAGCATACAAAATTCTCAAGAAAAAAAACCTGTTTAGCTCAGAATGGTTATTTTATTCAAGGCTAAAAACAACCTCAGCTAAACTGACAGATTCATAACTTTTGTATGAAGCAAAAGGATATCAACTTTTAGTTTTACATCAAATGCTGTTTTTCCTCCTTTCTACTTGAATAAAATCAATGTATTGATGTGATGATTGAAAAAATACTAATTCCAAAATAAATTTATACATAATTCCAATGGAAAACAAAAGTGTAAATAAAATATGATGACATTTTAAAATTTTATTTTGCACATTCTAGAGGGGAAAAAAAAAAAAAAAAAATGCTTTATTTTGTAGACAGCAAATATTATGCTTGCATATTAAACACATTTTACCTTGAAGATAACATAAAATTATTTCCAAAACATGCAATGCTGGCAAATTCCATATAAACGAGTAAAATACTATTAAACACCTATACTTAAGAAACATTTCTGCTGAATTTAATTACCACATAGCTTTTATATAATTGGCACAATGCGGAGTCATTAATATATTAACTATAGCCGCATTTTCTTGTAAGTACTGAACTAGAAAGAAGCACATGTTTAAAAAACAAGAAAGCAACATATTTTAAAACTGGAAAAAATAAGCTACTTCTGGTCAAAATAATGCATCTTTTTTAAAACAAATGAGGATACAAAACACTCTTTTAAGTGCAACACAACCTGGAATAACTCACATGTACCCTTAGCAATAGCTCAGTCAAAATCTACTTTAAAAGCTGATATCATACTTAAACATTCACAAATAATGTGACTGGATATGCAAAGTCTTTCTATTTATCAAACATAAGGAGGTATAATATGTTGCCATCAGGTTAAAAAACTTTAAAAATAAATTTAAAATTCTCAAAAAAAATCTTTAAAAAAATTTTAAAAATAAAAATATTTTGGCCACAAATAGAAGCTTAAAAAAAAAAGAGTGCAAGAAAATCGCAATGGCATATGCATTTTATTTTTATGATTTGACACCAAAGAACATTTACATGCATAGCATGATTGCACACTTTAAAAGCTAATTTACAATGACCATACCTCTCCAATCTCCAGAAGTAGCAGCCAAGTATGAAGAGTGTGGAGGCGATGTACTTGGAATGATATTGATGCTTGGAACTGATCTGTTGAGGTGTTGAATGTCATTTATATCACAATTTTCAATGTTTTGTATATGTGCAGGAATAGAACCACTTCGATACTGAAGAGTAGTTGATTGCATCAATCCATATTCAGCATCTTGTACTTTGGTAAAAGCATCAGGATTGAGAGGGTTTTGTAGGCTATGGCTGTATGAATCCATATGCTGACCTGGCAGAATGTTTTCAGGGTTGTAATAATTCGAACTATGAACACTAGGCTGAGGGACTATGTGTGAATATGGTCTTGACAGCAGAGCTGAATCATCTACTGTAGACACAACGTAAGGTTGTGATGCTGGTTGTTTCATTCGAGGAGACGGTGGCATTGTTGGGTACATAGGAGCTGCTTCTTGAAAGTTTCCATAAGGAGGATGAACATTTGGCATTGGTGGTGGAAAATGAAAAGTGTTCATTGGTTGGGTTGTAATAGGATAACCCTGAGCAGTGTATTGAGGCTGATAATGAGGAGCGAATTTCGGATATGGTTGCGGAGAGTACTGAATTCTGTTCTCAATACCAGGAGATGGTGATCGTCCAGGGCGAGGTGAGCTATTCGGAATAGGGGGATGTAAATTCGCAGCCTGGTTAGGCATTAAATGGTACTCCTGTGGAGTGCCATGCAATGGCGCTTGAACACTCAAGCACTGAGACCTTTTCATGCGAGGGGAAGCAGTACTCAGTCTGCGAGGCAAAGTTCCAGGATTATTAACTACTACAGCACCAGGATTTGGCATTCGTTGCATCCAAAAATGAGATGATGGATGTTTATATCCATCATCATCATAGTAAGGTTGAGTTGCCATAGGTGGCACATCAGTTCGCTGATTTCTTGCATATATATATGCTGGATTGTCGGTGCCAGGGGGATAAGAATGACTCATATCATAGCTTCCATAAAACTGCCCTGAATTTGGATCCTGAGAGATAAATAAATAAAATATAGACATCGTAAAACAGAATAAAACTACACAATTTAAGAATTTTTTTCCAGAGATATTACAATGTAAATATACTAGAAAAAAATTTCTTTTCAGTACACAAATATTAATTTAAAAGAAGTTTTCAATTTACAGCACTCATATAAAATATTCAATATATAAACAGGAGCCTAAGCAAGAAATTTTTTTCTGGGGTGAGTGTTGGGAGAGAAGAAATGAAATGTAGCCTCAGAAGAAAAGAAATGAAATGTAGCCTAGAAAGATTCCAAGACCTTTCCAGTTTTTCTAGAAATTTCTTGGGAAAAATACGAATTACATTTTTATGATATCTATGTATATATAAATACGCTAAGGAAAATCTTTGTACCCCTTTTGCAGCACATTGAGCAAACAGAGAAGTGTGAAATTCGGTACAGTTAAAGTTCGTCGAAAGAATCTGAATATTATTGAGAAAGGCAGTTTTTCAATTATAAGTCACAAAAAAGTAGTGTTAGATCATTCTATGGTTTGAAATTTTATATTAATTTTTTATTGTAAGCACTAGTACTGTTGTTACCAATTACAACTGCTGTATCAATACAGACCATTACTGACTCTTAACACACCTATGTCAAATCATATTAGAAGGATTCCAAACTGATGACAAACAGAGAATTTCTCATAAAAGTGGACTTCTGATAATTTTCCAGGTTACACTTCGAGATTTTCCAGGTTTTTTAGACAAAATTTGCAATATTCCCTAATTTTTTGTTTTGTTTTGTTTTTTTGTTTTATCAAAATTAAATTCTCTCACTTTTCCATGTTTTACATATTTAAAATGATCAGTGCGAACTACGAGATAAGCAAATTTCTATTTGACATTAAAATCTGAAAACTCATATTAGTTGATGCGAAATTTTCAAGGAAGGGGTAATTCATCCCAACATCACTCCCACTGTATCGCTATATTGATAAAAAATAACCACTAAAAGATTTTGTAATAAACATTTTGCTTTTATGAGTACATACACAAAGCAGTTTTTTCACATAGTCACTGTGTACATTTATCTACTTATACTGTAAAACAAGATTTTGAATGCCTTCATTACACACCTATGCCACCAGTCTATTCAGAAGCATAAGCACTGTTTCTTTAATGTTCATTTATATTAAGACATTGGTGAGTGACAAAGAGCTTAAGAAAACAGTACTTAAATTTCTAAATGGACTGGCAACAGAGGTGTACAATGAAGACATACAAAATCTTGTTTTACAGTACTAGGGGCCAAGGCCTCCAGACTCGCTACGTTCGCTTTTCGTATGAGGCATTCGGCCCCATAAGCGTAAAGTTTTCAAAATTATTGGGGGGGCCGGGCCCCACAACCACATATATTCACGTCAGAGGCGTAGCCAAGGGGGTGGTTAGGGGGGTCATAACCCGCCCATGAGGAATTTTTTTCCATACAAAATGTATATTTTTCACTCCCTTATCATACACCCGTATACATATATGTGAGTTGCAGAAGTCGTAATGCCCCCATGAAAAATTTCTGGCTACGCCACTGATTCACGTACATATAACTTAGTAATAGCTGCCAACTACCATGGAATATATATAACCACTTTTTCTACATGATTTTTTGGCTTAAAATATAGCAAAATTTTTGTGCTGCGCCTATGTAGGGTAAGTATCCATGTTAGTATCTTCCTACCATGTTATAAGTTAAAAATAGAAGCAGTGTAAAAAATTCAAAGGAGGGAAAAAAAAACATTTTCGATGAGATAGTGCATTTTAGACACATCTGAACTTTTCTTTATTTCATACTTTACACTGCATAATCTGATTTTAATTAACCAGAGCCTGGTGAGGGCAGCTTATAGTAACATTGTGTGTTACGTGGCGTCACAATGAATACTAAATCATGATTGAAATCCAACGAAGAAAATTTTTAAAAGTCCAAGTAAAGGTTTTTTTAAACGTTTGTAAATGGCGTGAAATACTTTTTTTTATGTTAGTATAAATTAATTTTCTGTATTTAGTGGTAAATTATTGGGTGGGCTCAGCCCCTATTCACAATTTATTGGGGGGGCTCGAGCCCCACGGGCCCATATAACTCTACACCTATGTTCGGCCCCTAATAAGGCTTATTCGTAAAAAAGACATAATTTCAACAGACAAAACCCGAAGATTGGATCAGATAGAATGTTACTGAGCTACACATTGCTTGGTTGTTGTGTTGTGTGTGATTATGGCAATGCTACACTCAAGGGTGGCTCCAGTGAGGGGGCTATGGGGGCCATGGACCCCTCCGAAGTTTTGTTTTGTAACCTTAGATTCGCATACTTCATGACTTCGTGCATTCAATTTGCATTTTGGACAATGTATATGTTACAGTGAAAACCCGAAATCAGTCAAAACCCGAATTAACTAGGCAAAACGCGTTCTGACTGACAGCGCTAGGCAAAACACGAATTAACTAGGGAAAACCCATTTTATTCGAGTAGCGGTAGCACAGTTTCGAGGGGCCCCTACAGCGGAGGAATATTTTCCTGGGGGCCCCTTAGAGCGGAGGCATATTATCCAGGGAGCCCCCACAGCGATGACCAGATCCACTGATTTTTTTCGGGTCTCGCAAAGTGCCAGCGTTAGCACATTTTACAGGGGACCCCCAACAGTGATGCCGGACCCATTGATATTTTTGGGGGTCTCGCAAAGGGCCAGCTTTAGCATATTTTCGAGGGGGGGGGGCCTAAAGCGATGGCAGGACGCAGTAATGTTTTTTTTGTGTCTTGCAAAGGACCAGCGTTAGCATATTTTCGAGGGGGCCCCCTTGAGGTGATGGCTGGAAACACTGATGTTTTTTGGGTCTTCCAAGGGGACAACCTTAGCATATTTTCGAGGGGGCCCCCTAAAGTGATTGCCGGACCCAGTGATGTTTTTTTAAATCTCGCAAGGAGTCAGCATTACCATGTTTTCCAAGGGGGGCCCCTACAGCGGTGGCCGGACCCACTGTTGTTTTTTGGGGTCTCGCAAAGGGCCAGTGTTAGCATATTTTCGATGGGGCCCCCTGAAGTGAATGCCGGACCCACTGATGTTTTTTTGGGTCTCGCAGAGGGCCAGCATTAGCATATTTTCGAAGGGGGCCCCCTACAGCGGTGGCAGGACACAGTGATGTTTTTGGGTGTCTCGCAAAGGGCCAGCAATAGCATATTTTCGAAGGGGGAGCAAGATCCAATTTTTAGTGGATAAAGCATTAACATTCAGGAATTCACATGGGAAAATATGGGGTCCGGCCACCAATGTAGGGGCCCCCTCGAAAATATGCTAACGCTGGCTCTTTGCGAGACCCGAGAAAACATCAGTGGGTCTGGCCATCGCTTTAGGGGGCCCCTGGAAAATATGCCTCCTCAGTAGGGGCACCTCGAAAACGTGCTACCGCTACTCGGATAAAACGGGTTTTCCCTATAGTTAATTCGGGTTTTGCCTAGCGCTGTCAGTCAGAGCGCGTTTTCCCTAGTTAATTCGGGTTTTGACTGATTTCGGCTTTTAACTGTAACATATATACCCATCTGAAAAGTTCAATGGCCCCCTCCAAAAATTCAGTTTGGAGCCGCCCTTGGCTACACTAGGGCAATCTGCCAAAGGGGAAGGGGGTGCCTTGGTAGGAGGACTTTCTAAGGGGAACCTGGAGAAAACCTATCTGGAGAAAACCTACCAAAACTCCAGACCGTTAGATCGACAGCCATACGATGGGACGCGAACCCAGGACCTTCACACTTCGGCCATCTACCATTTTCAGTGGCATAACCACTGTGCCATGGTGAGGCCACACATTGCTTGGTTCTTGCATGTTCATTGGTTACATAAAAATTTAAACTTCACACTACAGTAGACCCCCTCCCCCTCATAACACGGAAGATATTTTGTTATGGGAATCCGTGTTGTACGCGTCCTGAGCTATACTCCACCTGGAGTGCGGACTCCGCTTATATTCGGTGTTAAAATTATTTGCACTCCTCAGAAACACAATGATATTTAATGTTGCCATTCAAAAGTCATATTAATTAGGAGCTAAAGCATAATAAAATCAGAACATCTGTTTCAGCTGTATTTTTAATAATGTAAAACCTATTGGACACCTTGCGAGTTTGCCACCCATGACAATTTTTCATTATTTGGCGACTTGTGTACATGTAAAGTTAATAAAAGCTACAGAACAGATAGGATAGCTTGCCACCAATGGCAACTTTTCATTATTTGGCGATTTACACATGCTCACAACCTATAATTACTGTTCATTTAAGGTTACCGGAAAACCGTTATCCATATTTTCATTTACATAATCGTTTGCAGATTGGCATACTTAGCACCACGAATTATACCATCTCGTCTTGCTAGCAAATATCCAAAGTGTACTATAACTGCTATAATGGCATAGTTAACGCCACCAAATATTTCTACTGGTAGCAAATAATCCAGCTGGACCGAACCGGCTTTAAAATCTGCATTTAATTATTTTTCATTTTCAATAAATAATTATTATTTTTCATTTTCAATAAATAATTATTAATTTTGATTTTCAATTTTTAATTATTTTTCTATTTTTCTATTTTTCCAAAACAGAATAAAAAGATATTAGTTATTCTGTTTTGGAAAAAGGAATAATCGCTAATTCTAAACTACTGCTGTCTAAGCGAGCTTACTATTTGAAAATTGTCAACTTTGTGTAACACATTTTGAGTTACTTATTTCATGTAGTTTTTATTCTGTCTTAAATGGGTGTATTTCTACTTTATGTTTGACAATTTCACGTGATACTACATACTTGGAAACGCTTTGTTGCAAAGGAACGAATGATTTTATGCCAAATCTGGAAACCATTCTGTTTATTTTTTCAGTTTTTTTATTAATATCTCTTAAAATAATTCGATTTTTGAAATTTAAGTCAGCTTATCAGGTTCCTCGGAATTTTTCGAATCTGTGGGCCCCTTAGTCGAAACTTAAATCCCCAAAGTTTAGGTGGAGATAGGCCAACAAGCTTTGACAGTGCCAGCGGCCTTTACTTTTTTTTAGAATAGAGAGATAATAAGTGGGTAAATGTTTCGGGTGACTATATGGAAAAACAGCTTAGTGTATGTAGGTGTAAAAATAAAAAGTTTTTTAAGCAATCTTCAGTAGCTATTTTTTTAATTATCAAATGGGTACTACTTTCTGGACATGCCTTTTAATTGTTAAAATACTGATAAATGGTTAAAACGAAAAAATGTAAATCCCATTTTAAAAATATTATCTGAATTATTAACAAAAGAAGGCAAACATTATGAATGTAATCAATTACATATAAAAGAATGTGAAAAAAATATGATTTAACTGTTAAACACTTGGAATTGTTTCACAAATTTTTACAAGCTTATTATATTAAAAAATGAACTAACAAAAAGCAGACAGTATTAAGATTGAGGTGGGGGGAAATATGCAAAAAGACCTTAATGAGGTCAAATTAAATGTTACTCTTTAATTCGGAGAAAAAAAAAGCTTTTTGAAACAAAAATGAAAAATAAAATTAAGCTACTAAAGCATACCATTTGCCAATAACCTTCATATGGTGGAGTCATCCGTGCATGATATTCTTCATCTACAACACTGGCTTCATCAGGATGCCGAAATCTCGGATCCCACTGATAAGGATAAGAATCTCTTTCACCATCTTTGATTTCTTGACCTTCAGCATGTCCTCTGTATCCCATATCACCATGAGGCACAGTCCTCATATACTGTGAGTTTTGCATTGGCTCATTTGGAGCAGCAGGGTAGTTCTGCTTTGCAAGAAATGCCTCCCAGTCACTCGCATACCCATCATGATAGCACTGGCCATACTGATCTTTTTCTGCAAGGTAAACTTCGTGATCACTGCGATAACCTCTGTCACTATCCCCGCTCCCTTGCCTTAAGAGCCGCTGCCTCATCCATGTATCACGTTTTCCAGCTGTGCTTGGAATATTTTTCCTAAAATGTCCTTCTTTATCAACTTTCTGAGGATGATTATAACTGTCAGCTAAAGCAACATCAGGAGTAGATTTTGGGGATCCAGTCGCGGAGGTTGACGTGTTCTCACTTGATGAACCATCTCCTCTTGAGTCTGAAAATAATTTAATAATAAATTTAAAATAATCAGTACCATTTTTTATGTAAATGGTACGTTACATAGTACAATATTTAAATAAATTGTTATTTAAACTCAAGCAAAAAAGAAAATATATTTTACAACTTAATTTTAATTTTTTTTTTCACAGTCAAATTTATAAAATATTTAAGGGCATGCATATGTCTGCATCCTATCCACCACAAAAAGCACTGAAAATATTTATATTTTGAACTACAAACATACATAGTATGAAAAAGTGTATGACATCATATAGCTGACAAGTTCAACATTTTGGAAAGTATTTTAGAGATAACTATCACATGATTTAACTATTGTGATAACTGTTATTCACTGCGCATGAAATGAGCAAATTTTGAGTGTACACTGAGCACTTGTAAGAGTTCTTATTTCTGATTCCCAACAAAACATGACGGAAAGTCTGAAGCTTTTGTTTGTGTGAGCATGGGTGTCAAGCACTGTGTTTCCCAAACAAATAAACTGATTTCAAAATGTTTGCTGTGTTTATATATATTTAAGCTGGTTTAATTGGGATGGTTCTTAGCTCTGTTTGATGAACATCTGTTAAGCAATTTTTAAAAATATAATACTAAAATCTCTTATGCATAAGTTTGAATTTTCTTTCTGTCGCAATGTAACTCCAAAAGGAATAACCCAATTTTAATGTAGCTTATTTTGTTTGAAAGCTAGTTGTATTGAATTAATTCTTAGCTACATTTGATTATCTTCAATTCCATACATCAGGGGTTTTCATAAAGCTTGCTTGACACTTTGGTTTTATATTTTCAATACCTAAGCTGTTTGTCTCTATTTTTATCCCTAGTTGCAAGTTTTCTCCATAACATGCATCAATTACCAAGTGAAAACAATAACAAGAAAGTTCTTTAGCCCTGTATTTGGAAATAAAAACAATTTTAAAATGCAACTTTCCTTTCTATCCTAGTCGTGATGTTTAGAATCTTTACTTTCGTGCATTAATATAACTATTTTCAGTTAATTTCAAGATTTTTAAAGCTTGAATAGAATTTTAAAGTATATACAGTGAAACTTCAATGAGTGACCACCTCTTTTCTTGACTTTTTCTGGAAGTAAAGTGAACAAACAAACAAATAAACCACAATACAAACCAGCCATTCTATTTCAAATCGACAGCAGGTGCAAGTACAGTAGACCCCTCATAACACTGGTTCATATAAGGCAGATTCATATCTCATGGTGAAAAAATTCCACGGTAGAAGAAAGAGATAGGTGTTTTGATTTTATTGTGTTTTTGCACTGATGTTGATGATGTGACTTAAGTGATTGTCATTTTTAAGCCTTTCGGCACTTATTCAGAGTCTGATGTGGAAAGTCCATCTGATGATGTGATTGAACAAATCAAACTTACAATGGCAGCCCAGGAAACTTCAATGCAAACAGATTTTATTATGGCAAATTCAGAAATCGTGAAGAATACTCTTTTGTCAGATGTAAAAAATAAAATAGAGAGGGAGATAAACCCTCTTCATGGCTGATTTTTAACGAAAGAGAGAGTTGTCACTCCCAAGAAGTTTCACTATATTTCAAAAATAACAAATCAAGTATAACACCAGTACGTAATTAATAAAAAAAAAAAAAAAAAAAAAAAGAGACAGTGCACTTTAAAATGACAAATTTAATCGAAAGACGTAAAAAGATGCACACTGCTAGTGCAACATAACACAGCTGCAATATAAATGTATCCTAGTTTCTCAGAGAATTTAAAAAGTTGGATACAAAACACATAATAAACAAAATTAACAAAAATTTTCAAAGACAGAATCAAATTTGATTTCAAATATTTTGCAATGGGGAATGTAAATTAAAAAATATAAGGTAAATTCTGTCTTAAGCAGAATTCCCCCCAAACAAATGCACAAAAAGAGCTTAAACAAATAATTTTACTTGTGCACTTGTAAGAGTTTCTGGAACTGCTTCACACAGAATTTACCAAGTAATTAAAACTAAAATTCATACCTCGTCTCCCAAGAATTTTTGATGAAATATCTGACACTGGCACTTCAGTACTTGCTTGGTGACTAAGCTATTTAATTAAAATATTGATAATTAAAATTGAGCTTAAAATGCAGAGAAAATTTTTACAGCAAAAATAGAAAAACTAAACTGACAATAATATACCAAGAGTCAAAAAGACTTCCAAAGTCTTTCAAATGATGGCACTAATACATTTTGCTATAACTCAAAATCATAAAACAGGATAATTGTACTATGAATATAAAAAAAAAGGAACATGCTTAGTATTAGAAAGAGAAAAATTTAACAGCGCAATCAAACTGTCCCTGCTGGGTTTTTTTTTTTTTTTTTTTTCTTTTCTTTTTCAATTTCTATTTTCATTCAGGAATATAAGAACATTTTCTTTTGTTTTGTTTGTGATATAATATGAAAGAAAAGTAAATTTACTCAAATTCCTCCTACAGAAGCAAGTAAACTTTGAAAAGAAAAGTACTTTATGATGGCTTAGAAAAAAGCAACCTTTTCCCATTTATGCTAAAAATCAAAATTTGATATTGACTTAACAATGTTCGAAAAATTGCAGATTACAAAAATAAAACATGTACCTTTTTTTGAGAATCTTCCTCAAGAGAGATTTCCTCAAAAGATAGCAATAAATAACATGACACACGTAGCTCTTGATAATGCATGGAATGCCTTCTTCATTTTAAAGAAGTAATGTAACCAGTGCAACTGATGACAGCGATGAGTTGTGGCCAAAATATATTTTTGATGATTTTTAAAAGGTACAATTGTTTTAAGCCATAATTTTAATTGCTTTTAAAGAAGGAACCCAGCAAACAAGGCCCTATTGGTCTAAGTCACAGGCCGACACCCTCTCTTAACGGTTCAGAGTCGTTATTGGCAGGGTGATAGTTGGAGCGATACTGGTTCTGCACCATCAAACCATAATGATGCAATGAAAAGAAAATTGGTTTTGAGCATGCAACGGTTCTATATCAGCTATATTTAGGGTTAGCAAACGGTGTTGAGAAGGTACTCTTCCAAAAGGTGAGACCGATATCGGTACAGAAAAAAGTTTCTAAGCTAATCTGTTTAAAACTTGGAAAACAGTATGTTAGTGATACTCATTACAATTATTTTTTTATATTTAACTACCATGTACAATGTTATACCTGCTAAAATATTTATTTTACTACACCCCTCCTGTGTCAAATACAGAAAATTGGTTGCCGACCATGGCTGAGTGGGCAAGACAGTCAATATGGTAGCTGGCCAAAATGTGAAGTTCCAGGGTTTTGGCCTGCTGCGGCTGTCTATCTAATGATCTGGAGCTTTGGGTGCTTTTCTTGAGATGTACTGCAAATGCGGGTTGAAACTCCTTAAAAATTTCTCTGCTCAAGGCATTCACCATTTAAGCAGATAGCCCTAGTGTAGCTTTGTCATAACCACGCAATCAAGTCAAATCAAATAAAAAATTTGGTTTTGGAATCACACTAGTACTAAAAAATGAAACTTACTAATTTGGCTCAAATAAAATGTACAAAAGGAAATATCATTTTAAAACAATGTAATTTTATGGGAAGGGCTGATTTAATTAAAAAAATCTCATTTGATCAAAAGAAAATACATAATAAAGTAAAGTGAGACCTTAAAGCAATTTTTTTAAATAGGGGGTGTAAAGTCCCCTAACCGCTCCATATGATACCCCATTTTCCGTTTTATCCAAGTTCATTCCACACCCGAACCCAGGTTTAACATACTTGCTCTGATCATCGAAACAAATGTACCAGTTTAGATTATTTTTCTATGACTTGCAAAGGATTTTGGTTCAAATGGAGAATTAAAAGTTTTAAGCTGGGAAGCATCAATGCTCACACATGCAGTGGCATAGCCAGAAAAAAATATTTATGAGGGGATAGGCAATGCTGTAACAAAAACTTTTGTGTTTCGGTAATAATGAGTTTCATAAAGGTCGTTTTAAAGATACATTGAGACTCCTTATCCAGGGCCATAATTACCCCTTCCCTTGATACCCAGGGCCTCGAGTTTTGACGATGGCATACATGCGAGAAAAATTAACCATAATTCGATTAACAGTGGTTAAGCTTGGAAAAAATAGTGAAGATGAGACCCCATTATCATTTATTGCTCAATTATCAAGTCCCCAAATCTATTGTTAAGAATCTGCTGTCATCAGATATTTCCACTGCACAAAAGCAATATATCTTCTATTTCATATTTACAAGAGTAAAGGGAAGTTACGCATAAAATATCTCTAAAATTTCGAACTAAAAATTCATGAAAGATAAGAAGCCCTTCCTATTTTGTGGGCCCGGTTCTCATTGCCAAGAATAAGCCCATTTTTAAAAAACTTGGTAGGGGGGGGGGTGTCTGATCCTCAAACATCCCTTGGTACAGAAAAAAGTTTCTAAGCTAATCTGTTTAAAACTTGGAAAACAGTATGTTAGTGATACTCATTACAATTATTTTTTTATATTTAACTACCATGTACAATGTTCTACCTGCTATTTACAGCTACTTAAGAAGCTAAAATATTTATTTTACTACACCCCTCCTGTGTCAAATACAGAAAATTGGTTGCCGACCATGGCTGAGTGGGCAAGACAGTCAATATGGTAGCTGGCCAAAATGTGAAGTTCCAAGGTTTTGGCCTGCTGCGGCTGTCTATCTAATGATCTGGAGCTTTGGGTGCTTTTCTTGAGATGTACTGCAAATGCGGGTTGAAACTCCTTAAAAATTTCTCTGCTCAAGGCATTCACCATTTAAGCAGATAGCCCTAGTGTAGCTTTGTCATAACCACACAATCAAGTCAAATCAAATAAAAAATTTGGTTTTGGAATCACACTAGTACTAAAAAATGAAACTTGCTAATTTGGCTCAAATAAAATGTACAAAAGGAAATATCATTTTAAAACAATGTAATTTTATGGGAAGGGCTGATTTAATTTAAAAAAATCTCATTTGATCAAAAGAAAATACACAATAAAGTAAAGTGAGACCTTAAAGCAATTTTTTTAAATAGGGGGTGTAAAGTCCCCTAACCGCTCCATATGATACCCCATTTTCCGTTTTATCCAAGTTCATTCCACACCCGAACCCAGGTTTAACATACTTGCTCTGATCATCGAAACAAATGTACCAGTTTAGATTATTTTTCTATGACTTGCAAAGGATTTTGGTTCAAATGGAGAATTAAAAGGTTTAAGCTGGGAAGCATCAATGCTCACACATGCAGTGGCATAGCCAGAAAAAAATATTTATGAGGGGATAGGCAATGCTGTAACAAAAACTTTTGTGTTTCGGTAATAATGAGTTTCATAAAGGTCGTTTTAAAGATACATTGAGACTCCTTATCCAGGGCCATAATTACCCCTTCCCTTGATACCCAGGGCCTCGAGTTTTGACGATGGCATACATGCGAGAAAAATTAACCATAATTCGATTAACAGTGGTTAAGCTTGGAAAAAATAGTGAAGATGAGACCCCATTATCATTTATTGCTCAATTATCAAGTCCCCAAATCTATTGTTAAGAATCTGCTGTCATCAGATATTTCCACTGCACAAAAGCAATATATCTTCTATTTCATATTTACAAGAGTATTTACAAGTAACAGAATTCTTACTTTTGTAATTGATAATCCGAATCAACTATAAAAAAATGCAATTTTTTAAAAGTTATTCCCTTCTTTTTAAGAGTTTTTAATTCAACAGAGCTAGTGTGTACAGAAAGGGGATTTTTTCTCACAATTGCACGTGGGATCATACCACTACCACTACTTTCTGTGCATGTGTTAGCCTGAAGTAGAACCCTACAGTATGTGAAAAGAGTGAGGAATAAATCCTTCCCTGCATCATTGTCTATCAAGGACACACCATTGCTTGAGGGATAGCAGCCAGCAAGTCAACCACCAGTTTAGTTTACTTGTTTTTCCAGAATTTTGCAGAATGCATATTGTCAGAGATGGGTTTTTTTTCCTTTGTTTCTACTGCAGTAGCAATTTTATGCAAGCAGACGCAAAGCTGAGCTCCATCTCCTAATCCAGGCATAGACTGTGGCAGACATAGACATCGGGCCCCGTTTCAAGTGATAGTGGAGTTTACTTTCAAGTAGAAAAAAACCAAAAATGGAACTATGAAACCAACTGGTTTTTAACTTAACCAAGCAATGTTAATTAATTAATTTACTGGCTTTGATAAGAAATTTTTGGTTTACACATGGGCTGATTTTTTTAAGGGATAAGTCGATTCTGTTATAAAGTGTAAGCATGTTAAACATTAATATTTTATTGAAATAAGCGTTGTATATTATTCACAGACGTACCAAGTTTTAGGGTTTTGTTCTTGAGTCTCAGGCTTTTTCATCCTATCTTGGAAATCAGGAGTTTTTTAATTTTTTCAGAATGTTTAAAATTTTATTCATAAATTAAAACTTTTCCAAATTTTCAGGGTTTATTGTGTTATATTTCTTAGTTATAGCTTGTATGTATTTTTAAAGATCTATATTTTCTGAAATGTTTGACAAATTTTTAATTTATTTTAATAAAAATCAAGAAATAAAATAGTGCTGTTTATCCTGACATGAATTGCATTCAAGAAAAGAAACAAATGATGTCTGCATTCATTATAGGTGCATTTTAATTGGAAAATATCTGCATAAAAAATATCAGGCTTTTTGACTTAGAAAAGTAAGAGGCTTTTCAATTTTGAAAACTTAGCAAGTCTGTATTCAACAGGGGCAAAAAAAAATTGTTCCAAAAAGCTATTTACTTCTTTGGAAAGAAGCTTATAGAATGAAATATAAAAGTACAGTAATATAAAATAAGATCTTTAGTTGAAGTTTACATTTCTTTTTAATAACAAATAATATACTTTTTTTTTTTTTTTAGTGTGTAAAAGCGACTGCTCGCAAACTAAAAGTTCAGTAACATAAAATAAAATGTTTACATGAAATCAGTACTTTTCTCATAATAAATATGGTTTTATTTATAACTAGCTGCGTACCCATTTTCCGCTCGGTATGTAACGAAACTTTTTCTTACATCTATAATTCGAATTGATTCCAGTGATTTGGAATCTAAAAATAAGCAAAATGATTTGACTCTTGGCGTAAAGTTACTCATTAGTTATTCGTAAAGTTAGTATAAGTACTAACCTGAGACCATTGTTAATAATATGACACAAAAACTATGTCGGTGTCATTCGCGATCAGAAAAAGAAAAGCGCGACGGTTTGCAGCAAAAATTCCTAACTTTCAAAATATCTCATTTCTACATCATACTCTTTTTTAGATTTAAGTTATACCACCTTAGATACTACATGATGTGGAGAAATGTTTTATTTTATAGTTAAATAGTTGTGTACCCGCTCTTCGCAAGAGAAGAAGAGAACATTTTCCCAAAATGTGATCATAACTACTTGTGACATTACAGAATCTCCAAGAAAAAAAAAGTTCTGTTACAGTCTTTTCTGTTGAAACTACCGCGGGATATATTAACGGGACGTAGAATTACTTAATGTTTAGTTAGCTGTGATGTAAGATGGTTGTTGAAAAAGGAATAGAACACTTAGTTTCATGAAATATTTATTAATGCGGTATATTGTGCTTTGATCAATATTGCCCTAGCATATCTACTAACTATTACTTATACTACTCTTACTTATACTTATACTATTACTTATACTCTTTTACTGATACCAATACAATATATTTTCGTTTTTCAATCGTTAATGTTTAATTTAAAGAAACGGCTTAGATATTTGCCACGAATGTAGTCTTTTATTCTTTGGTGATTTTATAATTTACGCATTAGTATAAACGATAATCATTTCACTTTATGGTTGGCACTAAAACAGCTCTCCATACATTTGTATGCATAATTCTTGTCAGACTGGCGTATTTAGCACCAGGGCCCTATTATCTCACTTGCAAATTGCAACTTTGCCCAGTGCCCCAGGCTCGAAATGGCCCCCAATTTGAAATGTTAATCTGAAATATTCTTTTTTATAACGAAATTTTATGAAAAATAAAACAAATCTCATAGATGGAGGCCCCCAAATTCATCTATGCCCAAACAGCATTCAATTCTTTTTCTGGCAACGTAAAATAAAATATGGAATTATTTCATGTGTTGCGTATGTTTTGCTTGTGAATCCGTTTTCTGATTGAGTTTCGAAAGGGATTTTAAACTCGTGACACCAAAATGACGCACATTTCACATGCAAAACCCTAGTTATTTTAAAGTAATTTTATTTATTTTTTTCAACTGGCAATTTTAATCATTGTTACTGTATCCAGGACAACCAAACCGCAAGATATCAAATCGAAATTTGTAAGCAGCTGCTATTGAAATGAAAATCCTTCTTTACTTAAAAATTGGTAAAAATTCTCCTAATTTATATTTTTCCTCCGTTCTTTTAAAAGTGGGCGAATTGTGTGCTCCGTCTTTTGCCGAAATATAAAAAAATTATGACAGATAGAATTCAAGATGCAGCAGTTTTAAAAATATATTACGAAAGTCAGCGTCAAATTTAGTTTTATTTGAAAAATTCCCAAAAATCTGCAAATTATGTTTACACAGTCCGAACAAACAGTTTTTAAAAGAAAATTTTCTCCTCTATACGATGATGTAAATATCGTTTTCTTGCGAGTGCAATTACCGGCGTTATTATGTATTACGCAAGAAAAATCGCTAAAAATCTGACAAAACATAAAATAAGGCATTTTCTAATTCGAATTTCAAAAAAATTGCTTTGAGGTGTGTCGAGACCCGTCTTGGAGAAATTCCGTACAAAATTTGGTAAGTCTACAATCACCCGTTTTGGAGCTACGTGAGACACAGACAGACAGACAAACTAACGGACAGTTTACACATTGCTTTATTTATATAGGTTAATTCCATAATTAGTTCTCTATTGCAACCCATTAAAAATAATGATTATTATTATTATATAAATGGCTTTACACCACTGGGACTAATTTTGTTAAAAATACTTAATCAAAAAAATTTGTTTGTATTTAGGAAGATGTCTGATGAAATTAAAAAGAAAAGCTTTTTGTAAAATTAGCTGTATTATTTGCTGATTCAACAAATATTGGTTGATTCATCAAATAATAAAGTTAGTATTAGAAAAAGCTTTTAATTTAATCAAACATTTTCTTAAAAACAAAGAAATTATTTTATTGATTTAGCTAAGTATTTTTAACAAAATTAGTCCCAGTAGTGTAAAGTCATTTGTATAATAATAATTATTATTATTATTACTTTAATGGGTTGTTTACTGCACTAGAGAACTAATTATGGTATTTTAAAAATCAATAAGGTGCTAGTCATTATCGTTTTAACTGATACCGATCCAAAATCTCCCTATACTTATGGCCCACTGACTCTGCGGGCAGACCTAAATTGACGTATTTGGCAACACCTGAGTGATGCCAAATACGTCACCCCGTCACATGCTGCGGCAGCATGCAGATGTCATCTTAAAACTTACCTGATAGAGCTGTGTTTACTGGGATGTTTATCAATTCATGAAAAATGTAAAGTAATGTGTTAAAAAAGGCAACATTTTTACATAACTTTTATTATCTAGAAAATTACAATAAGCTATATTTAAAACTAGCAAGATTGATTTGTTTTAGACATCCATTAACCGGTTAATAGATATACTGAACTACAGAACTTCATGAGTTTTAGAACTGTATGTAATTTATTACTTATTTATTTTTAATTAATTAATTAATTTTTCCTAACTGGTTTTGAAACAGTTTGACTAACATTTCATTAACTTTCACCAACTTAACAAAAGAAAAAGAAAGAAAAAAAGAATCGTATTAACACTCTATCCTCTCCTCCAAAAAATAAATATCAATAAAATCAAAAAGGTGGTAGTAAGGGAAAAAAGGGTGCTAAATTAGAAATGGAGTCCGTAGGTAATATGCATTAGAAACTTATCAAGCATGTATGATACAAGTTTCCTAATTTGACACTCTCAATGAGTACAATATGAATTTATATACAGATCTTGCTTTGAACTTCTTCCATTAAGTCAGCACTCAAGACACATGCCCCATTTCCTCCAACCTACTTTCATCCCTAGCATGTCAGCAACATTTTTTTCAGTGGCTGGAACTATTTTTCTTAGAAGCACTTATTATACAGTAAGAACTTTTACAAGCAGCTGCATTATAATCAAAAAACTGGATTTTCGTTTTTCAATTACTCAGTTTTGTTGTGTCTTAAAATCAGCATTATGTCACAAAGTATGTCAGTTTTATTTGTTATTAAGAATCTATATGTTTTGAAAATTAAATAATCTAAGGTATGTTTTATTTAATATTTTTAAGGCTGATAATTCAATATTTTTATGGCTGATATTTATTAATTTTTTTATGACTGATTTTATTTATTTTTATGGCTGACATTTTGTTTATTACTTTAATTTTCCCTAGTTAATGTTTCCTTTAATCTGAATTAATAAACCTTTATATTTAACATTAATTAATTTCTGAAGCTTCAGTGTAAAAGGCATTCTTATTATTTTACACTTCAACATCATTTTGCTTTCCAACCACTGATTGACGCACGTGGCAGCGATTTTCGATCCTCAGTTTTAAACCAAGAAAACACTGCCATTTGGTTTGGAGTTCACGGTATTTCACTGACGTTCCCCCACCCCCACCCCCCCTCTCTGCGATTTGTGTTTAAAAGTTGCCAGTCCATGGAAGAAAAGGCTGGACAAAAAGCATTTTTCACACCGGCAGAAGAAGTAAAGAAGTTCCGGTTGGAGTGTCGGCAATCCTTAACTGCCTACCGTTAGCGGCGGAATGGGACTATAAAAGAAGGAAAGAAAGAGGGAAAGGGGACATTCTCTATCTGACATTTGGACAGTAACGTGACGGATGCAGATAAAACTGAGGAAAGCTTAGCTATAGAGGCTGCCGTCAGCGGGGATGTTCTCCCCACGTCTTTCTCCATTTTCAGTAAGATCTTGCAATTGCATGAAACATGTTCTAACTCCTATTCTATCCTTTCATTAATCTTTATTTTTTTATTATAAATCAGCCTATTTACTTTCTTATATATGGCTAATTATTCAGTCAAAGATATTTATTCGACGTAATACATTGGTTTCAAAAGTGCAGTAGTTAGCTTAATCATTTTCTAAATTCCATTTATTTGATTAAGGAATTTCAATCGTTATGCAAACATGAAAAATAACATTGTTTTGTTGTTTTTACAAAGTTGATGAGCGTAAAATATTGAATTTTCTGTTATATATTTGTCTGACTTCCCACCCAGTAATGTGTCGATGTACAAATATTTATGACCTGAATTTTATACTTTTTTATAAGATCCATTATTGAAGAAGCATTGCTTTCACCAAATTTTGTTGTATATTAAAATAAATGTATGTTAATTGAGCATTTTGGTATTATCTTACTTTAATAGAGTACCTCAATTTCTCTTCACTATTTTATTAATTTTTCTGGGTTTTATTAGACACAATGGACTTCATTGTTTAGATTAAAGAATGTTAAATGTTGAAAAGAATTTAATGATTGGAAAATTTAATTTAGAGTTTAAGATTTTAAGTTCTGTCTGAGGAGAGACAGAACAGTTTCAATGTAGTCCAAATTTTCGTTTTCATGATCTGATTACAATTAAAATATTATGTTTCTTGATTAATACTTTTTATGAGATGTTACTTTCAACTTTTGCTTTAGTGTATGAAAACAAGATTATAATTTTGCAATCAAATTTAATTGCCAAATCTCTTACACTTGTGGCAACCCTGTATTAAAAGCATTTCTACCATAGAGGCGTAAAAGAAAAACGTATTTTTAAATTAACAAAGTGACTGTGGCAACGGCATAAAAATTGTGTGTTCTGTAAAATAAGTAGTTCTTTCTGGGAGATTAAAAAAAAATAGCTGTGAATAAAATTTATTTGTATTTAGCACAGTTAAAAGTTTTTTTTTTTTTTTTTTAAATTCTTTCTTTGTCAACCTTCAGCCACCTCAATGATGACCCAGACAGGGACATAATTTAAAGGTACTGTGCTAATATTATGTGCTATTTCTTTGGAGAGATTTATTTTTATATTGAGAAAAATAATCAATACTGTCAAAATGACAGAGATAAATGCGATTCAAGTACCCAATTTTAATCGGTCAGATCCTGCCCTGTGGTGTATTATGTGTGAAAGCACTTTTGCGTTGGCAAAACCACAGCCAATTACTCAATCAATTATGAAATATAACTATGCAGTCTCGCATCTACCGCCAGATATTGCATCTTTAGTTCGAGATATCTTGATGAAACCACATGACATCAGCCCATACATGCAATTGAAAACAGAGGTCATAAATCGTTCAGGAGAAAGTTCTCAGCAAGAAATTTGGCATTTGTTGTCAGGCGAGGAATTAGGTTCACATAAGCCAACTGAACTGCTACGTAATATGAAACGCAGTGCTGAAACTCTCAATGTACCAGATACCCTGATGATGGAATTGTTTTTACAACGGTTACTAGTCAGAGTTCAATCAATTCTTGCTGCATTTCTTGATCTTGATTTAAGCAAAGCGGCTGAAATTTCTGATCGCATTTTGGAAATAAATCCGTCACCAACTGTATCATTTGTAGTTTCCCATTCAGTTGAACAGAGCGCAGAAGATAAATTATTTTGCGACATTGAAAAATTAAATAAAAGAATTGATAATCTTTCTATCCAGAGAAATCATTCACCTTTTAGAGGGAACCGAAATTGATCTCGCAGTAAAAACAAGTCTTCAAATCGTGATCATTCTGTGTGCTGGTATCACTGGCATTTTGGGAGTAAATGTAGAGAAGATACATGTGTAAAACCTTGCTCTTGGCGGAGAAACGAGAGGAGCAAAGAGTAGAGGCGACTTATTCTTTGCCGAAAGTGTCCCGTCGCCTGTTCATTAAAGACCGCAAAACAAATGTCTCGTTTTTGGTCAATACTGGTAAAGACGTTTCAATAATTCCAGCGAGTAATCAACAAAAAAGAAGCACACCCCAGCAAACACTTTTTGCGACCAATTCGTCAAAAATATTTGTGTATGGTCAAAAAACACTTTCTCTAGATTTTAATTTAAGAAGAAAGCTAACATGGCCTTTTTTAGTGGCTAATGTAAGTTCACCTATAATCGGAGCAGATATCCTCCATTATTTTGAATTGGTTCCTGACCTACGCAGCAAACGTCTCAGAGATTTGAAAACAAATTTTCAAACACCATGCCAAATTCAAAATGCTAAACTACATTCTGTGAAAACTGTTTCTCATGAGAATCCACATATCATGATCTTTTAAAACAGTTCCCTTCCATAACAGCACTACCTGATCCCAATCAGCCTGTTAACCATACCACGGTTCATTATATTCAAACGAAAGGTCCACCTGTAGTAGCAAAACCTCGTCGGTTAGCACCTGATCGTTTGTAAAAGGAAACTCCTGTAAAAGTAACTACGTCCGGCAAACATGTGCATTTTCAAAAAAAATTAGTATCTTATTTTACTTAAAACTCTTATTTTTCATGTATTCCTTTTATCGTTCCTCAGACTATCTCTTCGTCACTGGGGGGATACTCTGTGGCAACCCTGTATTAAAAGCATTTCTACCATAGAGGCGTAAAAGAAAAACGTATTTTTAAATTAACAAAGTGACTGTGGCAACGGCATAAAAATTGTGTTTCTGTAAAAAACTAGTTCTTTCTGGGAGATAAAAAAAAAATGGCTGTGAATAAAATTTATTTGTATTTAGCGCAGTTAAAAGGGTTTTTTTTTTTTTTAATTCTTTCTTTGTCAACCTTCAGCCACCTCGTACTCATATTTAATCAGTAATCAACTGTTACAAGATTTTGCATCAAGGAATAGTTTAAGGAAAAGAAAAAATAAATACAGCATGAATTTTAACAGCATCCCATAGCGAGATCACAAGCAAGAAGAGAGAAGCAAAAATAAAATTTCAACACACGGCAGCATGAGTATTCTGGGAGCTCTGTTATTGCTGGGGAAGGGGGTTTAAAAAAAAACAAAAAACTGTACTGTAAATTGAAACTATAAAACAGAAAAAAAAGAGCAATAGATGATAATTAAAATATTCACTTTCACAATTTACAATTATATTTAGAGGGATTCAGTGAAAACACTGGCACTGTGATTTAAGAAACTTAGCTTTTTAATACCGAACATGATAATTTTAATATGAACAGTATGTATAATTACAGAAAGACAAGAACTAAATGTGTTAAGTTTTAGTATCCACAGAAGATATGAAATCAAATAAACAAATAAATATTACACAAATGCTGGCAATTTATGTGTTTCTTTTTTCACATTTAATAGCTTTTCCTAAACTTAAAACATTTATTTTTTAAGAAAAACTTTCAATTATTTACCTGTAGAGGATTTTGTTCTAAGAATGTATGCTGTTTTGACTCAATTATCTCTTTTGAGACTGGATCCTACAGTACACAAAAATTTTTGGATAAATTTGGAATATGAAAGTATACATAAAATCCTATTAATACATAATTTAAAAATAAGTTAAGTTTTTTTAAGTTTTTTTCTGCAACATATTTTTACTTAATTCATTTCACACCCAAATATGAGGGACATCCAGAAAGTAGTATTCATTTGATAGTTAAAAAATAAGCACTAAAATTTTTGTAACAAACTTTTTAATATGTACATACATTAAGGTGTTTTTTTATAGTCACTGCGTACATTTACCCACTTTTCATACTGTAAGGGCAGATCCAGTTACGGACGTCCTAACTTTTCTTCCATTTTGTGACCCATTTTACAGTAAGAATGCATTGCATTTGAAGAGCATTATTTATGAAATTTTTTCCGAAAAATTTTTTTATGAAAAACTTCCGGCTTACAAAAAAGTTCAGTTAATACTTGAGGCTTCAATGAATGTGCTATAAAGAAATCAAATTTTTGTAAACCATCATCAGTCAAATCAAGAAAGTGTTGACCAGGGCAGGCCATGTTTCGCATCATGGCGGAAGAGATTGAATTGTGCTTCAATGAGTCAATTTGCATTCTCAATTGGCATTACTTGCACTCGATTTGAATTTTAAACAATTTATAAATCTACCTAAAAAAACGGCCCCTCCAAAAATTCAGCCTGGAGCAGTCTGTCGAAAAACAAGATTTTGTATGCCTTTAACATGCACCTCTACCTTTAGTTCATTCAGAAATGTAAGCACTTTAAGCTCTTCATCACTCACAATTTCCCCCCCCCCCAAAAAAAAAAAAGTTCCTTTACTTTAGTTATTAAAAAAAAAAAAAAAAAAAAAAAAATCAATGGTATGCTGGCCTGTGTTGTAGGGTAGATGTTCAAAAACTTCCTACTTGAAAGTTTGAAGAAGTTGTTTTGTTTTCCCTGCAGTGTTGTAAATGAGTGTCAGCATGCAGGGGGTTCACACCTTTTTGGCAATAAGGCCTCTCCTGAGATTTTGAAAACCCAATGCTTTTCCTAAAGTATTTCACAATATGCATCAGCATTAAGGAAACAGTACTTAAATTTGTAAATGGACTGGTGGAGCAAGGTATATGATGAAGGC
Organism: Cheiracanthium punctorium; assembly: GCA_038373885.1. Lineage (NCBI taxonomy): Eukaryota > Metazoa > Arthropoda > Arachnida > Araneae > Cheiracanthiidae > Cheiracanthium > Cheiracanthium punctorium. Next base: position 540,199 of record JAWZYV010013263.1, on the reverse strand, counting down.
ACACAATATGTTATTTTATGGTATGACAAGCAGGTAAACGTATGGGTGACCGAAGGGGAAAAAGGCTTAATGTATGTACATGTAAAAATAAAAAGTTTATCAATCTTAATGGTTATTTTTTAATTGTCAAATGAATAATACTTGCTGGACGCTCCTCATATAAAAGTTAAAAGCAACACACTGATGTCAGAACCAAAATGTAGCTTTCATTACAATAGTTACTGATGTTCTATTGAACATTATTTTTTTCTTTTAAGGTAATATTTCCAATAATTTTAAGTTAAGGTGCATATATTACATTTAAATTAGTAATTTTTCAAAAAAAGCAGAATTAAATTCAGATGTTCAATTTAATGAATAAAAACAATTCAAAAAAACACTTTCACCTTTTAGTAATTCCAATCTAATACAGTTAACTGAAATATGTATATCTATAAACCCCCAACCATTTCAGATGTAAACAAACAAGTTCACATTTGTGTTTTCATTCAACGGGTTTTTTAATTGATGCAAATTTTCTGCTTGTTAAAAAATAGTTAAATAAAAAATGTTACAAAATAACATAATATATTTGACATTATGTTTTCTTATTATATTAAAAATATATTGGTACTCACATACTAAGTTTCAAAAATCAAAAAGCCTGAGATTTCCTGATTGTCAAAGTCAAAAAGTCTGAGATTTCTTAAGTATATATTTTTATATAATCTCACTATAAACATATTTTTCCTCCTGCATGTGTGCATGTGCATATAAATTATTTAAGGAGGACAGTAAATAAATCAAAAATCTGGCAATAAATATCAGATGTTTCAAAATATAAAACTTCAATCAAAAGACAAATCAGATAAACTATTAATATTTACTGAAAATAACAAAACTTTTATTTCCAAACAAGAAAGTGATTGTCATTAAGCACTTTGATATAAAATATGCAGTGTTAAATTAAAGCTTAATGGTTTTTTTTTAAGTTTTTGTAAAATAAATATTACATTAAAACAATTCTATTTCATTTTTTAATATTTATTTGTGTGTTGCATATTATAATTTTCAGTGAAATATTAAATATTTGGATTTCAATAAAGAAACAACCTATTATCTGCACAACTGTGTAAACTTCCGGTACCAACAGTGAAAATTAAGATATAATGCTCAATGCCAATCTATATATTTCAATTTTGTACTTAAAAAAAAAAAAAAGAACAAGATATTTTACCTTTACACTCTGAATATAATGCCTCTCATGGCGAGGAGGAGAGGCAAGTGGAGACTTTGGTTTGGTAACTACAGCTTCTTTTACTTTGGAATTGGTTTCAGTGGGTGGTCCACTAGGTAAGATCATAATATCAGGAGTTGCTCCAGTAGCATTCAAACCTTCTACATTATTGGGAACCTGTAATTATACAGATATAAGACAGGTAAAATTATTTACATGGAAAAAAATCAAACACAATAATCACAAATATTAGTGAGATCACAGAATAGTGCAAGAGTTTACAACCCTAATTATGATGGTAAAGTATTTCATCCCAATGTGACTTAAGTTTTTTAGGTATAGAAAGAAATTTTGAGAATTCAGAATTAATTTTGAATGTGGAAATTTTTGACAAACATAAAATCTTGGTGTTGGGACAGAGTCTTCAGATTTTAAAATTACATGTTCTGTCATCAGATTGGATAGTTTTTTCTTCTTCCTCACTTTTTCCTACAGCATTTAAAAACTGTTTAGGATGTGTTTTTCTATTCTGTTAAGAAAAAAAATTCATGGTTTCTTGAAAGATACTACAAAGAGCTGCCTCTACAGCATGCACATAATTCCCTTGCTATTTTATTTATTTTTTTATCATTACCTGTGAAATATCATTTGGCACTTCACTTGCATCAGATTCCTTAGAACCTTGTTTTTTCAGAGCATAATTCCTAGCATGACGAGCATGAGCTTTCAATTCCTTAGGATAAGGAGTAGGAGCTCTTACAAGTTTACTCTGAAAAATAAATGTTCAAAGATATTGAAAAGAATAGAAATATTAAACTTAATACAATAAATACATAGACAGTTATGGAATTTGTTCTGATATGGGATATTTTGCATATCATTTTAAAGAGTAGCTCTTGATGATAGCAAAATTATAAAAATAAATCATTTAATAAATGATATGTAAATAATAGAAATTTCAGCTGTCTATACTGCTTAATATATTTTACATTAATCAATCACTTTGCTACACACATTCACATTAATAAAAAAAAAAAAAATTATATTATACAAGAATTTTTTAGGTAATTTATTTAAAACAGAAATAATTATTAAATAGCATCAGTTATCAGCAAAATGAATAAATAAATAAATTTAGACAGCAGCTCTATTTTGTTAAGTAATAATCTGATGTTCAAAAAGATAGTTCTGATTTTCTTAAAAACAAAATTAGAAAATTTAATTAGCTTACTGGTTGATCCTTTTCTGTATCAAAGGCAAATTTAATAATTTGCCGACCTTTCACAGAATCAGCGACTTCTACTTCTTCAACTTCAATTACTTCTAAAGCATGAATGCATAAATACACTTTAAAATATATATTTTAATATATAATTAAAGATGATTAAAAATTGTCAGGTGGTTTAACTTTAAACCACCAGACTGTAAAAGTAAAAGCAAAATTTTATGTGTGTAATTTACGAAGATTTTTATTAATTTTACAGCAGAAAGTTGATTTTATTTTGTACTTTAGGCATGAAAAATAGTACAATAACTTTTTTCATATGGTCAAATAAATAAGGTTATTTGAAAAAAATGAATCAAGAGAAAGAAAATGTAACTACCTTCATCTAGAGGTACTTGAGGCAACATAAAACAAGTTAAAACTTTTTGTCCGGTAGCTCTATCTGTATCAGACTGAAGAGGAATCAGTGGTTTATTCTAAAAGAAAGAGAGAGAAAAGAAAGATTTGAAACTGCTTTTGCCTTCAAGATCACCATATCGACTTAATCAAAATACTTAATAAAATTTATTACTAAAAGTAAGAAATAAAAGAATTAATTCTTATGAAAACATTTATTAAAATTAATTGACAAAAAGGCACTTAACAACATATCTGTAATAAACAATGCTAAATAGATACAAATAAAACTACAAAGTTTTACAAGTAACAAACAATCAAATATTTGAAAACTCCATTATTAATAATACATTACAATAAAAACAAAAATTCACTTAAAACATACTTTAACTGTATTTCTCAGTAAAACTAGTTTTAGCAAAATGATTTTGGATTAACTAGCAAATATTAGAATTCTTTTAAAAAAAGGCTTGAGTATTAGTTAAGACTAGTTTTGACAGAGCATGCTTTAATTATACTTAAAATGTTAATACCCCAAAATAGAAAAATATCAAGGCACAGTAAAAAAATAGTAATATTTCATTATTTAAACTGTTTATATAATATTAAACATACACTGGTGATTTAATGAAATAATCAGACATTTTGATATTTAAATCAAACTTCTCATTCATATTCTGAGTTATGACTAAATGAACATTATTAAACTAGGGAGGTTCACTCAATTAGAATATATTACTGCTACTTAAGTAGTCAAATTCAATAATCACATAAAAATTAAAGTAATTGTTCGAGTTCTCAGTTTCAGAGGGGGGGGGGATGAAAATACAAATTGTGAAACAGCTAGAACATTAATTCACTGGCGTTAATGCTATTGTAGCTATTTTGTAATTTTCTCTTCGAAAGTGTGGCAACAGACTTTTCAACTTACACATGCTTACTATCATGGATCAATACTTAAGGATAGGAGTCTCCTGGTAAAAAAATCCAACGTGGACAACACATGACTTCCTTGCACGTCCATTAAATCAAAAATATTTTCGGTGCACTTCATCTAAACTTATTTTGTTTGAAAGAGATAAAATATCAGTAATAGTAAGGTTTAGTGATTTCTAGCCAAATATTTCGATATCGCCAAGCTGAGTTCAATTTGAAAGATTTCCTTCTGACACTTTATTTGGCGATATTTCACCAAAAGCTGACAAGCTTGAGATAGTTTGATTTTGGGGATAGCCAAATTAGTAATAGACCACAGACTTTCAATTAATTGAATGCATCCATACACAATGTATTTTATGTGTGTGAAAAAGCTATTTGGCTGACCCTGTAAATAAATTACCCAGTCGATTGCAGTAAAAAAAGATAGTTATATATTATAATAGCTCTAAATACCCATACTTTAAATGCTGAATTGTGTTTCTAACTTCTGTAAATATATTATGCATCAATTACTATTTTCTTGTTTTGTATCTAATTACTGCATCAACAATTAAATAAAAAATATTAATCTAATAAGAATGTAGAATTCTGCTTTTCCTTCTATATTTGTACATAATACAATATAATTTATATATAATACATTCTAATGATAATATTACTTGCAAAAGCATGTATGTAAGTTAAAATAGATGGCTGTTTACTTGTATCGCATATATGGTCACCCCACTTATAAGATCACTTTTCTGCGGTCCCTATGGGTGACCTTATAACAAGGTTTGACTGTAATGTCCTGATGTGACATTTACATCAGAATCTCTTAATTTGGATGGATTTCGAATGTGTTTTTAAACTTTTGATACCAAAGTGATGTAGACCTCACCTATGATTTAAAATATTATTTCTTTTTTCTTTTAATTGCACAGTTTCAGTGTTTGTGTTACAACGGAAATGCAAACCAGTAATGTAATGGCTAAATAATGAAAGTTTTATGCAACAGCTAATTGAATTTAAAATCCTATTTCACTCTCAAAATCATGGAAAATCTCCATGATTTTTTTTTTTTTTTTTTTTTTTTTTTTTTTTTAAAGCTTTAAAGAGGGTTGAATGTGCATTTAATAATCTGACTAAAACATTCTGATTGGTAGATTTTAAAACACAAAAATTTATAAGTTATTACTTAAAAATCTGCAATAAATGATGGGTTTATTTGAAAAATCCCTAAAATCAGGAAATTATGTTAAACAATCAGAACAAACTGTTTTGAAAAGAAAGAAAAAAAGAATTCTCTCCTTTCTGATGATATAATAGCCATTTCCTTAAAGACTTCTGCTCATTTTGCTGAATATCTGTGAAAAATTGCTCAAAAATCACTTTGAAGTGCATAACTTCATGTTTAGAACTTTGACGATATCATGCACTACATTACGTGTTTCTATGTTTAGATGTTCACCCTACACCACCAACAGACAGACACACAGACATCTTCTTTTACATTAAATAGAGATATTTTAAAAAAACAAGCATTAAAATGGCTTTTAAAGTCAAAAACTAGTGGTTCTGTAATCTTTAAATTATCTCCTAGTCTATTTTAGATCATCTACTTTACAGTCATAAGAAAATATTTGCATTTCATGTTCGAGTTAATAAAAGCAGTTAATTAAAACTGGATTTTAGAACAAAAATATGAGCTTTAAAGGTAACAAATACATTATATAGCAATGATTACCTGATTCTCTGACAACCATAATGCCTGCAAGTTAGGAAGTTTGGCTATACTGAATGGCAAGTACTGTAAAAGATTACCACTCAGGTTGATAACTTTTAATGCAGTAATGTGCCCAAGCTCATCAGGAATCTGTACTAGTTTGTTGTCCCGCAAAGACAAAATAGTAAGTTTTAAGCAACTGCCCATCTATAAAATATAAAAGTGATATAACATGAGAGAGAAATAAATCAAACAATAATAAACCTAATTTAAAAATATATCGATAGAAATTACAAAACTTTAAGGTCTGATTCATATTTTATTTTTATTTTCTTTCTTTCTTTTTTTTAAATTTCAATTTAATTGAATTTATATTTATTTATTTTTTTTTTTTGGGGGGGGGGCAAACATATCTCTAAAAATAAATAGAACCTTTAAAGAATGATTATTTAAAAAATAACTACTTACATACAAACATATAGTACTTTTTAAATTTATTTAATGAATATTAAATTTAGAATAAAAATATTAATTGCTTTATGCTATTTTCTATGGGAATGAAATATATTAAAACAAACATTTAAATTAATCTTTGATATTCAAACACTAAATATTCACAACAGTAAGAAATTTGTACTTGTAAAATAATTCCAGATTAATTCTTATACTTTTAAAAATCTTATGACTTAAGACATGCATAACAAGTTTCAGATTTTGTTCTATGTAAGAATTTCATTCAATATATATAAGGTGAGCATAAAGTCTTTTCCTGATTATAAAGATTTAATACAGAATAACCATTTAGACATAATAATGTAAATTTTTCCTGTTACATAGGTAACAAGTTTTTGTGACCAATAGATGGTGCTAGTGCTCCTCAAGAGTGACGCAGTTTGTTAGTTCACGTTAGTTGAGGGCGAAATGGTGTTGCAGCAGGAGAAAGCGGTGTGTGCTTTGGTTTCACGAAATGAAATCGCCCATCACTGTTCAGCGTAAGTTTGTGGCTTCTTATGGACACAGGGCTCCTGATGTTAAATCAATAAAGTGATGGTATGAAAGATTTAAAGAAACGGGCAGCGTTCAAGGTCTTCCTAGAAGTGGCAGGCCTAGTATGAATGAAGCAACTGGTGATTGTGTTCGGCAAGCATTTCGACAGAGTCTGCATAAATCAACTCGTCAAGCATCAACTTCATATACTGAACTTCATACATAATGAACTTCATACTAAATACTGCAAGCAAGTATGGTAAAAATTCTTCATAAAAGGCTTAGGCTTCATGCTTATAAAATGCAAATCGTGGAGGCCGTGCAACCGAATGATTTGCCTAGACGTGCAGAATTCGCAATTGAGATTCTCAGCAGGATTAATGAATCTAAAAATTACTTAAATCACATATGCTTTGCCGATGAATTAAGCTTTAAAGTCAGTGGAATGGTAAATAGGCATAATGTCCGCATATGGGAATCAGAGATTCCACATGCTACTGTACAGTTACAGCGAAAAAGTGAATGTTTGGTGCGTCCTCATGCATAACAGGGTTTTAGGCAATTTTTCTTAACCAAAAAAACCATTAAGGCTAACATCTACTTAGACGTTTTGCAACTGTTCACTGCACTACAGTTAGAAGAATATCAGCCATGGATAATTTTCCAGCAAGACGGAGCCCCCCCCCCCACACACACACACACACACTGGGGTTTGATAGTGCTTGATTTCCTGGATGAAACATTTCTGAATTGGTGGATTGGAAGGGATGGGCCGACACCCTAGCACCCCACTCTCCAGACATTACTCCTCTTGACTTTTTTTTATGGGGCTATATCAAGGACAGAGTCTATGCCCCACCTGTTATTGACGTCGATGAACTGAAGGCTAGGATACAAGCAGCTGTGAGTACTGTGACAGAAGACATGTTACAAAACACCTGGCAGGAAGTGGAATACCGCTTAGATACTCTCCGAGGTACAAAGGGGGCACACGTTGAAGTTTACTATCATAAGTGGTCTTAAATAAAACTTGTAACACTAACCTATGTAACAGAAAAAAATTTACATTATTATGTCAAGCGGTTATTTTGTATTAAATCTTTATAATCAGGGCAAGACCCTGTATAATCATAAAAAAAAAAAATAATTAGGAAATAATTGTGTTTAGTATTGTGCTCAGTTTTTTCTTTTTTTAAATTTACCTACTTTTTTCACTTAAAGATTTGATAAAAAATACTACCAATGCAGATTTTAATTTTCATATATACAATTTGAAAGTATAAACTACATTTAATTTTTTTCAGTAAGCACTTTTCAAATTCAAAACAAATTTATATTACCTCATATGGAAGTTCTTCCAATAAATTATCATCTGCAATTAACGTTCGTAAATTTCTAAGTAATCCAATACTAAGAGGCAGGTTTTTTAAATTATTAGAGCTCATAACAAGTTCTTCCAAATTACAGAGGCTAGAAAAAGAAAATCTTAACATTACATAAAACTTTAAACTAGCTGCTTCATGAAAATAAATAAATAAACTAAAAACTCCCCAAACCCTTATGCACCACATAGCATCATTTTAGTAGAAGAAATAATAATATTTTCTAACCTAGATAAAAATTAATTGTAAAACAAATTTTTTTTCCCTTTAAAATTGAACTTTATGATTGTGTGAGTTAAGATACAATTTCATGAGAATGATTTTCCTTTTTTATGATAGCAATTTACACATTTTTTAAAAATTTTAATTAGCTTTCTTATTAGCCAAGTATCTAGATCACTTTATTACTTAATTTGGAGGTTTTAAGACAGGGAAAAGCAAAGACTTGAATAATAAATTAGTCACAATTCAGAATTTGCTTGGAGTCATAATTAAAAGAAATTTCATTAAATGCACTAGGCGAAAACACATAAAAGAAAATAAGACAAAACCAACAGAGATAATAATTTGGAATCCAAATAACAAGCAAATTGGATAGCCAATTGTTCCACGGGGGTTGAATAGAAGAAATGGATAGAAAAAAAGAGAATGTCGTTTTAAAAGATTTTATCCCAGTAAAAAAAAAAAATTAAACTACATTGAAGGAGTTGGATCAAATTACTTATTTTCAAGTTTATTAAATATCATAAGATATATAATTTTTTATATATTATATATCCCAAACAACTCATTCAGTCTACTTAAAAAATTGCAGATTACAGATTGACATTTGCATATCTAGGCTTGGACTAAAGGAGAAATAATCAAAATTTTTGTACCACTAAATCAAAAAACACCCAGTTTTTTGTTGAGTTTTCTAGTAATATTTTGTCTGAACTCATTTTATCTCTGAAACCTGTACAATTAATAGAGACGCAGCATACATTGTGTTGATATTCATGCATCATGTGATAAATTCAAATAATTGAGAGAGAAAAGTACAGTTGTACATAAAGCTTAATAGTTTGAAAACAAATTTTAATCAATAATAAATAACTTCCAATTTAGTTTAAGTTTTAAATAAATTTATACAACAACAGTTTAGCTATGTTGATGCTTACCAAATTTAAGATAAGAAATATCTTAACTTTTTGGCAACCTTTTTCAAGCATTCTTGGACAAGCATGTAATTGACAATTTAACTTTTTCCATTCATTATAAAAAAAAAAAAAAAAAAAAAAAGCAACGTTCAAATTTTGGAGAAAGTCTCCATTTTCTGACCATTTCTTGATTTCAATTTTACTATTTTATTAATTCCTATTTATTGACTCCCCCCCCCCTCCCCCCAGACTTTCTTCCATTGATAAATACCCTGCATATTTCAATAAAACTTTAAATAAATAAATAAATATATTTTCTATAGTAAAAGAAAAAAGGCTTACTTTCCAATGTGTTCAGGCACTGAAGTAATGCGATTTTCATCAACTCTTAATACAGAAAGCTTCCTTAAATTTGCTAAAAAATAATATTTATACTAAAATAAAATGAAAAATGAAACAATAATACTAATGATGCTACATATAGACACAGAAATTTCTGTTACAATGTTTATTCGTGTTAATTAGTCTATAAAACAAAATAATAAACAACCTTTTATATATACATTTCATAATTTTTGCATTTTTTAATATGTACTTAACATAAGCACTTACCTATACCATCTGGAAGTACTTTGATACGATTAGATGATAATGTTAAATCACACAAACTAATGCAACCTTCAATTTCATCAGCAACTTCATAAATTTTATTTTTACTTGCATCTAAATAGGCTAGTTTTTTTAAACCTCCCAGAAACTGAAAAATAAAGGTTTTTTTTTTTACTGAGAAGCTCAAATTACATGCTAAATAACAAGTGATGAAACTAAATAAATTTTAATAATTAGAAGTATCACTGCAGTTAAAATAAAACTATTTATTACTATTAATACTGTTCCTGATACTACCATGGCAACTGTTAATACTTACAGTTCAGAACAGGGGTGTAGCCAGGGGGTGGCTGATGGGGCTGCAGTCTCTCTCAGAATAAGTAAATATGTGATTTGGATGAAAATTGCATATTTGTGGATAAATTTGAAACTTCCTCTGGGGAAAAAATAGGATCAGCTAAGGACCTAAGACAAACATTTTTTTTTTTTTTCCCTAATTCATGTTTTTCCAACAGGTAAGTTTTTAACTCAATTTATGAATTAAAAGAAAATATAAATTTATTTTTACATGCAAACACTTTTAGGCAAAATAAAAGGAGCCCACCCCACCCTGAAAAAAAGATATGTTCAATTGATTTTTATAAGTTATATTGGATACCAGTTTTTAAGTTCTCAGCCACCCATCCCCCCCTCTAAAAAATTCCTGCCTAAGCTACTGGTTCAGACCAAAACTAACTGGTTCTCTGATTGTATTATTTGAGCCTCGATTAACCAAGCTTCAGTTAACTGAGGTTTCTGTTAACCAAAACAATAACAAAATCAAATTCCCCCTGACTAATCCTGATAAACACGATTTTTTGTGAAATTAACAGTGATACTGAAGGTGTTCAAGCACTAACAACTGCCCTAAAGTATTTGGAGCAAAGAAGCAATGTTAAAGCGATAGATCTGTCGCCCAAAAATTGGCATGATCAAGCAGTTACTGATAAAAATTCTGGACTTTTGTAGCAAAGCATAATAGTTATGACTTTTTCTTTTTAAATATTGTAACTTTAACAAATTGAATGCATATTAAATTTTAAAAATTCAATTTTTTCTGTGTTATTTTTGAAAAGGCATCTTTCAATATTTAACTTATAAAATTAAAAAAAAATTCAATTTGCTTTTTAATAGCTATGTGCTACACAATGAAACTGCTTATAGCACCACCTGGTGGCTAAATTTGGAGTTATCCTTTTTATCTCAAAAAGAATACAGTCGACTCTCTGAAATCCGCAACTCTCTATAATCCGCGATAATTTTTAGATGTAAACAGTGAAATTTGCAGTTAAGTAACACTAGGAAATTATGGGTAAGTTGAGTTGTAGAATTAAAAAAAATTTTATGCTATTTTTCATATTTTTTGCATATATCTAATTAAAATTGTTCTTTTAACCCATCTAACAAAGTCTGAGCAGTAAAATGAAAGCATGATTAGCTGACAGAAAAGATTCTGAGAGACAATCTTGCACACTCAGTTAACGAAACATGTATTACTTTGATTTTCATTTTTTATTGAAAGAAAGAGAAATTTTCAAAAAATTTCTCTTGAAGAAGGCTTATCTTTAGGCTATAAATATTTAGAATTCATCCAAAATTATTCATTGGCATCTCCACAAGAAATAATGACAATAAACAGACTCCAGGAAAAAAATATTTAAGCACAAATCAAAAGCCCTAAAACAAACAATTGATTCCATGTTTGCAAAATTAAAAAAATAGTAATATAAAATTAAAGTATGAAAGTTTAAGCCTTCTTCAAGAAAAATTTCAGTCTGTAAAAATTTTGTAAAATAAAATTAATTTTTTTTCATATATTTTAATAAATTCTTTAATAATTAAACTAAGTGTGACAGTATAATTAATTTCAGCCATTAAAAATGTTCTGTTGCTTCATAACTATAGTAAGAAAAAATGTAAACAAAACAATGATCTGTAATTCGCAAAATTCTATAATCCGCAAACCCCTTGGTCCCAAGGCGAGCGTATTTCAGAGAGTCTACTGTACAAGATATGGGAGAAAAGTCAATTGCAAAGTTGTTCAAAATCCTTGATTTAGAAAGAAAAGATATCTCACATGCAATTATATTAAAGATAGAAGGTGTAAAAACGTATCACTGATGCATGTGCCAATATGTCATCTGTTCAGTTGTACAATGTGCAACAGGTATTACACACCAGAGTAAAGATGTAAAGATGTTATTGTTGCTGATGGGAAACACACTAAGCATGAAAGATAAGTGAGCCTATGTTAGACAAATGGAGTTCACAAAAACACGACCAAGAAAATGTGCATTTTATGACTTTTATTTGGTAACATTTACTGTGCATAGTAATTTGTGTAAGATGTCTTTTCTCATTAAATTGATGATGCTGAACAACTTTGTAAATGACTTTTTTCCTGTCTCTTTCTTGTACTGTTTTTGAGATAAGAATTCCAATGTGGAATTTATACACCTGATGGCACTGCAAGCAGTTTCATTGTGTAGCACATAGCTACTTTACTGTACCTAGACCTCATTTTTATGACTATTGCGCTTGCTGCTTTGAAGTTAATGGCGTGACAAAGTACTTTAGCTGCAACACTGTATATTACATACATACCTACACTACATTTTTTATTTTCATAAGTTTTAATAAAATGAGTATTCTATCAAATGAAAATGTGATTATTCTTTAAAATTTATGCAATAAATTCAGGGTTCGCATTTACTGCGATTTTTGTATAATTTACCCAAATTTTGTTGACTGTAATGCAAAAAATTACACACATTATCGGTTTTCCAAATGTAAAAACCCATATTTCTCAAGATAATGGGCCTTTGTGACCCAGTTTTATCAGACTTCAGTGCGATCCCTGAAATTTAAAACTTTTTGAAGCAAGATATCATTATTTACTTACAGGTGGAAGACAGCTGAGATTGTTATTATCACACCATAGTTCAACCAATCTAGGCAAGTTCCCAATTACTTCTGGCTGAAATGATAAAACATTATCACTACTTTGCACAATTTTGTAAAGTAAATACAAAATATAGACACAATCAAGAAAAATAACTATTTTAATAGACACATTTAGAGACCACTAACACAACTAAACTTATGCTTAAGTTTCCGCAATGTATAATTTAAAAGTTTAAACACTTTGAGGTCAATCAATTTGACTTCTTGTAATAACTGATAAGCTACTTACATTTAGCATTAAAAGCAGTTAAAAATATATAGTATTTTACAACCATAGTTAAAACTTTAAAAATAATTATCAATTAAAAACCATTATATTTCAGCTTGCATTATCCCATTGCTGTCTTCAACAATAATGGCTTGTCACATCTTTCTTTCCTTGAGGTGAGGAAGAAAGACAATATTTAAATGCGTCATCAAGATGTGTGTGCTTTGTGTCATTAAAGACACCCTCTGTTGTGGAGATTTCCAATGATTCCTGAAAAGTGATTAGTCTTATTTTTTTTATTTGAGATTTTTTTTTTTTTGTGTGTGTGTGTGTGTTGGCAAAGTCGACATTAATTTTGGAATTCTGGACTAAATGGGATAAGGCAGTGTTTAGTTTATTAAATTTTATATCATTAATGTCTTTGTTCTTTCTTTTTTAAATTTTTTGTTTTATAATACCTAGGTAACTTTCCATTTCAAGTGGACTTTAATTTCTGAAATTGCTATTGTTTCTTGAAAGTCAACTGAATCTTTGACTGTTCATATGAATGTAAAAATATTTTTATTGGTTTTAACAGAAATTTTTTTAACCTTTAATTAAAGCAGCATTCATGATTTTATTCGCTACATTTCAGTTGTAGGAAACAGTGGAAACAAAACTGCATTTTTTCATTTATGTCATTGTTCATTTTTGTTTTCTTCATTTTTACTTCCTTGTACGTAGTATAAGGAAGTAATGTGATCCCGAAAAATTTTGGGGGCCAAATTTCAACAAAAAAAAACGATTTTGACTACCTCTAAATTTAATTTAAAAATTTTTTTCGATGCATCTCATCGTAGCCTAGCATGCACGATCATATTAACGCGTCTGCAACTCATTTTGACCAGCGGCGAGTCTACTGTGGCCAGTTTTCCCATGCCGTCTGTACGTACGTACGTACGTAGGTATGTAACTCGCATATCTCAAAAACTATTGGTCTTAGAATGTTGAGATTTGATATTCAATATAATACTACTGTAGATAGTCATTGTTTGGTACATGCCCAAAATCTCGCCGTCTGTCCTCGACCTTGGCGAGTTTTGGCGAAATATCGCCAAATTTGGCGATAGTCAGTCATTGGGTCCATGCCCAAAGTATCGCCATTTGTCATCGTTCTTGGCGAGTTTTGGCGAAATATCGCCAAATTTGGCGCCAAAAGTTATTTCGTATTTTGTATAACTCTAAAACTAACCCGTAGATTTTTTAACTTTTGTATTTAGAACTATTGTAATATCTAACTGTTTTCAATATTTTTTTTGACAGCAATCGACTGAGAATTTATTTACAGGGTGAGCCAAATGACTTTTAATACATTGAGGTGTATGGATGCATTCAATTCATTGAAAGTCTGTGGTCAATGACTAATGGACACTTTGGCTATCCCCAAAATCTCGCTGACTATCTCAATTTTGTTGGCTTTTGGTGAAATATCGCCAAATAAAGTGTCAGAAGGAAATCTTTCAAATTGAACTCAGCTTGGCGATATCGAAATATTTGGCTGGAAATCGCTAAACCTTACTATTATTGATATTTTATCTCTTTCAAACAAATAAATTTAGAGGAAGTGCGTCGAAAATATTTTTGATCTAATATACGTGCAAGGAAGTCATGTGTTGGACACATCAGATTTTTTTTTCATCAAAAATATGTAACTTCCTTGGACCACCAACCTTCCAATGTATCTTCAAAGTGGACTTTAATTTTTAGGCATTTAATTAAAGTAGCATTTACAATTTTATTAGCTGAATTTTTAGGCCATTACTGTGTTCATATTTTCTTCTTTAATTTCTCATTTCGTCATACCTATGTGACTTAATATGCATCTTCAAAGTGGACTTTAAACAATAACCATAAATGTCTGATGTTTCTTGAAACATCAGACAGTCAATAAAATTGTTACTGCTGCTTTAATTAAAGGTCCAAAAATCACTGTTAAACCCAATTTTTAAAAAAAAATTTTACATGCATACAATCAAAGATTCAATTGATTTTCAAGAAACACCAAGTACTTATAAAAGTAAAGTCCACTTAGAAGATACTTACACATGAAACAGGAAGTTACATATTTATGATGGAATGAAAAATTAAAGAAAGAAAAAACAAACACATTAATGACATAAAAGGAAAAACATAACTTCACTTCTGTTATTCCTTACAACTAAAAAATACAGCCAATAAAATCACGAATACTGCTTTAATTAAAGATCTAAAAATCCCTGTTAAACCCTACAAAAATAATTTTACACATATATGATCAAACTAAGAAGATTCAGTTGATTTTCAAAAAGCACCATGCATTTACAAAATTAAAGCCCACTTTGAAGATACACATGAAATAGGAAGTTACATAGGCATGACAAAAATAAATTAAAGAAGGAAAAGTGAAGACATTAATGATATAAAATTAGACTAAACCTGTCCTATCCTGTTCAGCCCACAAAATGGATGTTGACCGTAGCAATATATATATTTTTAAAAGCGAATCAAGAAGACATGCACTTTTTTTTTTTTTTTACAAGCATGGGAAATCTCCAAAAAAGAGGGTGCATGAAATGTGATGTACACATCTTTTGATAATGCATGGAACCCCTTTCTCACCTCCAGAAAAGAAGATGTGACAAGCCACTATTGCTAAAGATGGCTATAGAATAATTTGAGCCAAAATATATTTTTAAAACACTTCCTAATTTGGTAATTATTTTTAATTTTAGCTACACTTACATTTAAATTTATCACTTATGTTAGAATTTATTTTTAGAACAATGCAGTAGTTTTTATAATTACTTTCTAATTAATACAGATTAAAATGTATAATCTTTTTGTAACCACAAAAAGTTGTCAATTAATGAAATATTATCTTCAACTTCAAAACAACAAAACTACTACTTTAAAAAATGATTGTAAAAGCTTGATTACAAAATTAATGTAATATTTGCATAAAAATTACCTTCAATTTATAAGAAACAGAATTAATATAGATATTCTTTTTCATAAAAAAAGAGCATAATTATAAAATATGATCTTGTTACACCTATAATACAAAGACAATATATGAAATTATAATATTTTTTTATTTTTTATTTTTTTAACAGAGTATCATCTTGGAATGATCTTTTCGTTTGTATATACCTTAAGTATTCACATAAATCTATTGAAATGGATTAAACATCAAATCATGATGTACATGCTAGAATATGTTTCAAATAAATATAGAATGTGATCTAATTAACCTGAAACTTTGAACAAAAATTATTTTATGACTCACAGTAGATGCCACTAAAAATGAGTACAATGAGAGAACAAAAAAGGAAATTGTCCAAGTCACATTTAGTCTTTTTAAAAATACTTTCCTATCCTTCAAATTCAAACATATACAGAAAAACCTCGATACAGCAATACTTAATGGACACAATAAAATTATCGTTCTAGAGAGATGTAAAGTTATATCGAGGGGAGATTATGTTGTATGGAAATTCCGCGGGATCATAAAATTTTATCATTATAGAGGGATTTATCGCTGTATTGAGTATTGTTATAGTAAGGTTTTACAATATAACAATTTTATTGTTAATATTAAAATTTGTGTTGAAAATGCATTAATGTTATCAGATTCCTCCTATCCTCCCCCCCCCCCCAAAAAAAACACCACTATCCATGAATCTGGAATGCAAGTTATTTCCTATCGACACCTGAACTGTTATCTTGGTACTTGGTTACAAAAATGATTTAATTTACAAGAAGAAACAAAAAAAGATATTATTAGACAAATCTGCCATAAGTAATCAACTTTCCAACATAAAGAAAAAAAGAAAAGCAACATTTGAATTGTCTCAGACAAATGTTAGACTAAGTTATGATACACTGTTACTTTTGAAGGTTATCATTCAGAAAAAACAATTTAAAAGTTATCAGTTCTGCTCAAAATTGCAGGTTAATTGAAATACACAGTAAATATAATATCCAAATTTGTGATAGGCCAAATAATAAAATATTATTACAACTATGGCAAAATAAAGTTATGCAGGTAATAATAATTATTAATTTTTAAAGGTTACACATCTAGGTATTATACTTGCTACAGCTGTAATTATAGAAGAAAGTCTTACCAAGTCAGAAAAATCATTTTGACCAATATCTAATCTACTGAGTTCAGTGAGTCTTGCCATTGACTTTGGAAGAAGTTTTAGGTGGTTTTCCCTCAATTCCAGAATTTTTAACCGGGCCAACCTAAATAAAATTTTGTTTTATTAGTTAATAATAAAGATAATTTCAAATAATGTTACACTTTAATGCAATAACTGAAATATTTTCCAAACAATGGCACTAGAAAAGTTCCAAATAATTTACCTTCCGAAGTTTGCTGGGAGATATTCCAAAAAAGTATCATTAAGATAAAGTTCTTGAAGATTGATAAGATATGTGAACCCTTCAGGTAGTCTAGAATAAAAAAAAGTTTCATGAACTCTTTAAGCAAATTTAATAATGATATTGAAAGCTTATGTGTGTAAGCATGCACATTGGCATAGGAACAGGGGGCTGACCCAGGCACCAGGTCTGGGGAGGAGGTATTTTTCTTTCCCTCAATTTTTGCAATTTGTTTACATGAATTAAGAAAGAAACAAAAATTTAATTTTTTACATATAAATAAACTTGTCATTTACAGGTATAAGAATTCTACACTGGAGTGCAAAACTTCAGCAACAATGTAAATTTTGATCAGATAGTCATGAAATTGCAGAAAAGAGGTTCTTGCAATCATTAGAATGAACATTGAATTCAGTAGAAAGGTCATACATTTGCAAATGTAGGAACAAAACGTCACAGGCAATGTGAGCGTACACAAAATGTGTGCAGTCGGCACACACAACTCAAGACTACAATAAAAGAAAAGACACAGATGCAATTAACAACATTTGCTGCAAGTGCAGGTGAGTTCTTTCGTGAAATATGGCTAGAAGAAATCACCAGGACAATTTCACCCATGGAAAATGATCGGAAAGCTGGAGGAGGGGCACAGTGTGACCACCAGTGAAGCTGATGAGTTTGGGATCAACAAAAGTGTTGTTTCACATGCTTTGAAAGCCTTCCAACCATAGGTGCAGCTGATACAAAGTTTGGTGGTGGCTGTCCCAGGAAAACAACTGCAATGGAAGACCAATGAGTATACCGTCCTGCAGAGAGCCCGAAACCAGTCAGCAAGTGCCATTGCTCAGCAACTGTGTACAGCAACGGGGCGACAAGTGTCATGGTTTACTGTGTCCAGACGCCTTCACAATGGTAGCTTATTCACCCATCATCCTGAATGCTGCATCCCTTTGAAAGTTGGCCATTGGAACCACTGTTTAGAGTGGTGCAATGAGCACAAAAACTGGACATCTCAACAATGGAGTCGTGTCCTTATTATGGATGAGAGTCATTTCTGTGCCACAAGCAATTGTTAACACCGGCTGATTTGGAAAGAGGTCGGGACACGATTTCATCACAGTAACATCACAAAAAAAGACCGTTATGGTGGTCCTGCAGTTCTCGTCTGGGGAGGTATTATGATGAACAGGCAGACTGAGCTCCATGTTTTCGACAGAGGTTCTGTAACCAGTGATCGCTATTGTCAGGAGGTAATCCTTTCTCAAGTGTGTCTGTTTCAAGGTGCCATTGGAGCAGACTTTGTTTTTATGGATCGTCTTAGGAATATCGTCTTAGAGATCTTGCAATTCTTAGATTGAGTGAGAAACACTGGAGAAAATGATGACATCATTGCGAATTTGAGGCATCACACGACAAGAAAATTAATTGTTAAGGATTCTTAAACAAGTTTATAACAAAATTCAGATTTTACAACAATAGGATGTATATTTTAACTTTTGGCATCTGCTTACAGCTTATAGTTTTAAGTACATATTTATTTCTGACATTCTTTAGACCATTATCACTTGCCAAAAAATCAAAGTTGACCAGTGCATTTTGTAGGAAATTGTGTTTACTTTAATTTTGTAACTGAAGTCATTCTGGAAAGATGAATAGTTTTTTAAATATAAGCAAAAAACTGAAAAAGTATGAAAATTTGAGGGGTTTTTTATTTGTGGTGGTGAACCTTGCCTTGTACACCTTGCCGACCTTCTACAAGGCAGCAAATTTAAAATTCAGATTCAGCACCCAAAAAACATAAAAAACAGTTGAGAAAAAAAACTTCTGCAGTTTTGTCAGGAAAAAACTACCATTTGATTGGACCACCAAGGCAGAGAAACTTCTAAAAATGAAACTTAGTTGTGAAGCGGAGGGGGGTGCAAAGTAGCGCATTTTTTTAATGCATTCTCAAACATATAAAATAAATTTCAGGGAGTGAAATGACAAGAGTACTTTTTATGAAGCCATAAAGAAAAATATAATTTTAGTGTAACAGCTATTTGATCTTATTTTTAAATATTTATTCAAATATTTACAAGCTATTTTTAATAACACCACCCACCCACCCCCCTACACACAAAAAAGGGCTAAATGAAATAGTTTTTAAATTTTTTTTTAATATCGTTAGCATTATTTTATTATTATTATTTTACTTTTCGTAAACTAATATCATAAATGTTGTTACAGAAAATTGCTCTTCATGACATTACACCAAGGCCACATTAAACCCTATTAGGACCCTACCTTAGGATATGAAACTAATGAGGCTCCAACACAAAGATTCTGCCTCAGCCCCCCCCCCTCTTTCTTTCAATAAGCTGATAGATGATGGTACGGTTCTAAATGGATTTTTGTCTGTAAAAGGTTTCTTATGTTCATAACAGACCCATAGATAGATACAGTGCTATATATATAACTACTTTTTTATTGAATTGTGTAAAATGAATAATAATCCTCAAATGCATATAAATGCACATGATAAAAGTAAAAATAAAACTTCAGCTATATAGACATCTTAAAATTTTGCTGGACATACTCATTTGAACAAAAAAATATCTAATGATGATAAGAAATTTCTTATACCTACAAAGTCACTAATTATTAGTATTACTTTTTTAGACTTATACAAATTAATTAACACTAAAGTAGCTTAAAATGTTTTATTAAATATTTATATATTTATCAAAGTTTCCTGCCTTGACTCAAAACGATCAGGGCCCATGGTCTAAAGCCTATTCAGACTAATGGGTAATCCACTCTTATATTACACTTACAATTTGAAGCTCTACTAACTGGTATATATATATCTGAAACTGCAAACTTACTTCCCTAAGGGATTCACACTAGCATCAATCACTGTAAGGCACTTGCATCCTTTGATGTTGTCAGGAATTTCCAGAACACCTATTTTAAAAAAGTAAAAGTAATCTCAAGTAAAGGACCTTCAAAAATATTTTACTTACCAGATGAACAAAGCATTCATTTAAGAAAACAAAAAAACATTTCTAAAAATTGTCATTTTCATTCTTTAAAACTTAAAAAGGATTAGACTCACTGTAATATGTTTCTACCTAAATCAGTGGGAAAGGACCATGCCAAACTAAATGCACCTTACATTGAAATATGGTGTAATATATTTTTTACATAATTGATAAATGCTTTAAATACGAACATTAATGCACTAATTCTTCTTTTCTGAGGTATATGTATTAGAGGATTTATATTTAGAAGGAGCAGGTGAAGAGAAAAGAGATTGCAATTTTTAAAAAAAGGCCTGTGGCAGAATTTAATACTTTTTAATTTCTTTCATTTTGCACTCAAACTTATGAGAGAAAAAAAAAGGAAAGAAAAAACTGAATAATCTGCTAATATCCTGCTAATATCCAGATATAATAATCTGCTATATAATAATATAATAATCTGCTAATATCCAGAATTTAATACTTATTTAATACTGTGGCAGAATTTAATACTTACTAATTTCTTTCATTTTGCACTCAAACTTATGAGAGAGAAAAAAAGGAAAGAAAAAACTGACAAAGACTTACCATTTTTGCTAATATCCAGCTGCTCTAGATTGATAAGTGATGCTACAGCTGGAGGTAGAGTTTGAATCTCGTTGTCACTTAAATTTAATTTTCTCAGACCATGGCAGTGGAATAAGGGCTATAAAATTTTGAAAATATATATATATATGTAATAATAAAATTTTCTTTGCTAATTTAACCTAATTTAA
This sequence comes from Cheiracanthium punctorium, assembly GCA_038373885.1. NCBI lineage: Eukaryota > Metazoa > Arthropoda > Arachnida > Araneae > Cheiracanthiidae > Cheiracanthium > Cheiracanthium punctorium. Next base: position 519,211 of record JAWZYV010013263.1, on the reverse strand, counting down.
TTTAATGTTATTTGAAAAATCCTTCTTTAATCTTTTACTCTTACTGTAAAGTTTGTTTCTCGGCCACACAAATATTACGCTCAGAGACGTTTTTTGAAGTTCCATAAGGAGAAAATTGTTGATTTAGCAGGATCTTCAGTTTTATGTGGCTTTCATTACAATGCGCATTTAGAACTCCTGGGTAAGCAGGTGTTTCTCATTTCTTGATTGACAATCTAGTTAACTAATTACACTTGAGAGTAACGCCTTCATGATCGAGCTGCACCCTGCCAGCAGGCGTAGTAACTAAGGAGTATTTAAGCAAGAGCGCGGAAATTTTGGGAGCTTTTAGAGTTTTAGCTTAGCTTTCAGGAGTTTGGAACATGAAGCTTTTGCAGGAGCGTCCAGCTTTAGCTGTTAGACTGCGATGTATGAAGAAGCCCCGGAGCGAAAAGGTCACTCCTGCCCTCTGCCCGAACTTTGAAATAAACTATTTAACCTAGAACCCCAATGGATTTATGTCAGTCATTTCAACAAGGGATGGCATAAGGCCATTCATTACATATATATATATATATATATATATATATATATATATATATATATATATATATATATATATATATATTAGAGATGAGACGGGCTCAGCCCGAGCCCGATAGCCCGGGCTCGTGAAAAATATCTATTTTATTGAACATACTCCTCGAAACAGATTTTTAAAAAGTGATTCACATGGAAAATAAAAGTACATATAAAAAAATAGCAGCACGGGTGCCTAGAAGGCGCGTGAAGCTCTTTGCTTATTTCAGAATCGCGGCTTATATTGCTTAGTTAGTCATGAAATCGGACATTATTTCATAAACATAGAGAGTATAAAGAATTAGAAAGTGCATTAAAAATTTGCAAGTATGTTTGTCTTTAATTTGCACAAATGGCAAAATTTATTGTATTCTAATTACTTCTTAGAATTTTATTGAATTTTATTTATCTTTAGCTGAAATTTCGGGCTCGGGCGGGCTCGTATTAAAAGTCCTCGGGCTCGGGCTTCAAAAAGTGAGCCCGAACTCATCTCTAATATGTATATATTAAGGAATTTATTTCATATTTTCCATGTGTTTCATAATAATTCACATTATTTCAATTACGCATATTATTTTACTTTGTTTAATAACATTTTAATAATTAATTTATTTTGTTTAAAAAAGTCAACATTCTATACACAGTAAAAGTTAACAAGAGGCATTAGGTTTTCACAGTAATTTGGTTGAAACAATGCTGTAGTCATAAGGGTTTCAACAGGAGTTAAGTAGGAGACATAGCAGAAAATATTTGTCACCCAAAGCAAAACATGAGTTCGGTGCTCCCCCATTCCCCTTATTTTATGAGCAATCACAAAGTTAGGAAAAAGTGATCATAATAAAAAGTTCATAAGCACAATAATCATACTTTTATAAATCCTTATGAAAGTCTTCATTTTCAACATTTTCTTCTGGCTTTACATAAGCTTTGCATACTTGGCTGCTTGGATTTGTCTCACAGTATGTAACGGCTTTATTTTGGTCTTCTGTTTTACTGTTCAGCCATGATGATGACATTAGTGATGACAATTGTTGAGCGTTTTCTTTCACTTTTGCCCCTTCTCGAAAGAAGAGACGTGATTCTCCATATTTTCTTTTGTGTGATTTGGTATATTTTGAGTGCAGGTGCAGCAGTTTTGGGGATCAAGTACTTTAAACATAAGATGTAAATTAAACATCGAATTTTGTAGCAGGGAATGTGTGATACCATGTAAACAATATGTACAAAAACCAAAAGTAAAAATAAAAACCATCGCATTCACGGGTTTAATTTGCAATTTCTTTTTTGGCACGCCCTTCTCACAGCAACCGGGGCACTTGCCCTGCCTGCCCTACCCTAGCAATGCCCCTGGATTTCAATTATTCCTACTAAAATTTAATCAGTCTTTAGCAAGAACACAGCTAGGGTGTTTATTTTACAATATATTTGAAAAATTTGTATGTTTTCTTCTCTTTGAAATATGAAGTGAGATTTCCTTCATCTCAACAGGGAATATATTTAAGTGTTAAGATGTTAACAAGTGTTAATAACCTTTGTTCCCCTCACCCCAGGACTGCATGAATTCCAATGTTATGATAGACAAGTGTAAAGTAAGCGTTATTAACAAATTAATCAGCTGACAGTACTTAGAATCACTGTAAAAACTATTTTTTTTTAAAACTTTCATTAATTCATTGTAACTATTTCTATGTTAAACTTTGGAGAAAATCACTACCAAAATTTGGGAAAAATCACTACCAAATAGTTCATTTAATCAAATTACATCATGACTGTATATTAAGGGTGAATTAAAAAAAAAAAATCGAAATCTTTATCTCCTGAGGTGTCAAAAGTTGTGAATAGATGTAAATAAGACATGTGTCAAATTTAAATGTTCTACAACAACAACTTGGGTTTGCGCATCCAGCTTGAAATTTAGAAATTTTTGAAAAATATGACTTTCTTAAAAAATCGATCAAAAAAATTCTTTTCCGAATTATTAGGCTCCCGAGGTTTTAGAAGTTGCATATTATTATGAATAAGACGTATGCAAAATCTGAAAGGGCTATGACAATTTCTAGGAGTTGCACATCAAGCTGAAAATCTATAATTATCTGAAAAATATGCTTTTTTGACAGAAGTATGTAGAAAGTAAAAATTATAATTTTAATGAATTAGTCCCGTTGAAAAATAGTCAGTAACGTTCGTAGATCTTCTCTAGTACAACCACAATCGCAACTACATTACCCAGGACCCTTGGTTATTTGCCTGCGATCCGAGTCCTGCCCGTGCCAGCCCAAGCATCCAATTATTGGAGCATGCGTTTTAATGAATAATGTAAAGCCTGACTTCACATCAAGCTGTGGAATTTTATGTCAAGTGTAATAATCTAGATCATAAGAAACCATCATCTGATAGATGGATAGACAGCAAATTTTGGAGTGGCTGTTTGCTATTGTGTCAAGTTGGCAAATACAACATTGCAGAGATTTAGTTAGATTAGAGAACTGCGTTTCTAGATTTCGGATGACACCTTTGTTCTTTCCAGAATGTGAGGGTCTTAATATCAATGGATTTTGTATCAAACTCTCTAAAATTTCCAGTGAAAATCTAAAAATCAGATCGTGACATATGGCCAAAGTATGTTGAGCCAGGTTCCATTATCAGCGAGATATGTTCTTTGTGACAAACTTGGGTGTAATTTGCCATCAACAAATTTTTCTATGTATCAGGTTTTGTTCTTCCTCCTATCAAAACACAATCCAAAGAAAATTTTAAAGCCTTCTTCCGTTTCTTTCACTGCGAGCCATCTCAGCCTTCCTTTCATTTTATATGGGTCGAGAATCAATTGAGAAGATTTCTCTCCATCTGCATTCCTTCCGCTTTCTAGATTGTGAAATAAAGTTGATACCAAAGTTGCTTCTGCCCAGTCCGCAATAATTTTGTGTCGTAGACTTGTGAAAGCACTGATATTTTTATTCTAACTTGGTCATTTGTGAACGCATCTCCCAAATTGGCGGTAGATAAGCATTCAACGTTTTCTTCAGTCTTTTGTACTTCTCTTAAGTTATTTTCACTTTCCAAATCAATGACTAAAGTTGGAGATTGGATGTTGGAACTTTCACCTCTTTCTCCACCAATCTCGAAATTTCTCTTTCCAACCTTTCAACTTTTCTCTCATTCTCCATAAACTTCTCTTCTTTACAACTCCATCGATTGTCTCATATCTTGCTCCCCGCTGGTCTGCTAATGACTCTCGTTCTGTATGAGGTATGCGAGGCTCTGAGCCACACCTGCTCCGGGAAAATGAGGACATTTGCAAGTGCGATATTCAATAGCTCAGTAAAGGAAGAGTCTTTCCCACTTTCTTCATAAACAATTCCTTATGTCCGTCTCTAACGTACGATTTATTTAGCTGCTGAACTTGCTCATGACCTTTCCTAACTTTCTCTTGAATTCCTTGGATTGACACAGTAGGGATACTGGTCTTGATCCAAATTTCCTGTACTTTGATCGCCACAACTGAGGTTACTTCTCCTTCCAGTGGATCCTGCCCTTTATTCAGAAATTTTTCTTCTTAAGCACAAAAAAGTAATATAGAAGTACGAGTATGTCTTCTCGGGTTGGTAACTTGGTACAAGGTAATTCTTTCAATATCCCTAGCTTTTCTAAGAACACCGATTTTGTTCCATGTTCTGTTGCAGACGGTTTCACTCTATTCAGAATCGTAGCAATGCAAGGCAACCACCTTTTAGCTTTCTTGAGAGTAAACTGAAAACATCATCTATCTGAAACGTTAAACTAAATGCCTGTTTCAACGAAATATCTCGTGCCTGGTTTAACCGAATGCATCGCCATCACTCGGCAGGTAAAACGGAGCTAGTTGTCTAGAGCACAGCTTGCGTACTGCACCCAAGACAAAATGACAGCATAACGTGTGCATTGTATCAAACTATTCATAAAGCATTTTTTGTGATTTACTGAGTTTCTCTAAACATTTTTTCACATATAAAAAAAAAATCAAATTATTTTTAACAAATAAAGTTTGCTTTCTACATAATTTTTTCAAAAAACACATAATTTTCAGATATTTATAGATTTCAAGCTTGATGTGCAATCCCTAGAAATTGTCGTAGCCCCTCCAGATTTTACATATGTGTTATTCATAACAATATACAACTCCTAAAACCTCTGGAGCCTAATAATTCGGAAAAGAAATTTTTTGGTAGATATTTTGAAAAAGCCATATTTTTCAAAAATTTCTAAATTTCAAGCTCAATACGCAACTCCAAGACGTTGTCATAGAACATTCAAATTTTATACACGTCTTATTCATATCAATATACAACTTTTGAGACCTCAGGACAAAGATTTCGAAAAAAAAAAAAAAAAAAAAAAAAATCAATCCATCCTACTGTATATTCTATTAAAGTGAGATTGTTTTAAATGAATATGCTTTTTAATCATATCAAGCCGGTGATAAAGAGCATTAATGTACTTTCAGACATTGGCTTTATAGAATTAGATTTCCCCAAAAAAGTGTCACTCAAAGTATTACTTGACTTTTTCAGTTTTGTTTGGCTATACTCTTTTCAAAAAGTCTTATTAATTGCTATTGAAACAGTAATCAGATGTATAGCTATGATTATTAATTTTTTTTTCAATTTTCTTTTATATTACATTATTCATATTGGTCATTTCATTGTCTAACTAAAACAAGAAAAAAAAATTGATATTCTTGGCGATTTTTAACTTGGTAGATACAGGGTTAAATCACCTGACATAAGAAATGAATATCATGCAATAGCTATAAGCCATCCCGATGAAACCAGTTTTCAAGTGAAACAATTGCATTAAAATTGCCTCTAATATGTAAGAAGTACGATTTACTAGATAGAGGCTTTCAATTTCATGTGTCATGTTAATTTAATAGTCAGAATAAACAATTAAAAATGAAAAATACTTCAGTAAAAGCAATTTCACTTGTTTGGGAGCTACAATGTGATAGACAGACAGAGACTTCAAACTTATGCAATCCTCTAAATGCATAGGTACTTAAAAATCAAAATACAACAAAAGCTTTTATTCATCAGCAGATTCATAAATATTGATGTTTCAAAGTTGTCAGTCAGTGAACATCGAAACAAAATGTGGGCCTCCGTAAAAAAAAGAAGAAGAAAAATATTTTTGTAAAATGTGTAAAAGTATATGAAAATAAATTTTTAAAAAAATTATACATCATTTTTTGCCCCTCCTTTACCCGTAATAGTACTTGTTACCACAAATTTGTACCTACTTATTCTCCAGCCAGAAGCTACTATTAATGGGGATACATTTATTTTAGGCTTAACGATTGTAGATTTTATCAATCACATAAAATTAAAAATCTACATGTTAAGATTTCTTTCTTAGTATGATGATAAGACACATGTTTAACTGGTTACACATTCCATTTTACTTGATATGACTAACAGACAAAATACATAACATAACACAACGTAAACCTGCTTTTAAAACACATTTGCTAATCCTGCACCAGCATTTTTTTTTTTTTTTTTTTTAAAGCTGGCTTTTAATTAAATATCTACCAACCTGACCTGATCAGCTGTCAAAATGTTAAAGTTCCCTTGACGGAAGTGGCAGAATACAGTCAAGATATTATTCAAGAAGAATATGATATATTATATGAAGAATTGGTTAAATTATTAAGATAGGGACTCAAAAGTAACTCCCCCCCCCAAAAAAAAAAAGACACAGGTACTTTTTAAACAAACAATGGATAAGAGATAACACTCCTTACTCTTGGAAGATCTTTAATTTGATTGGCATCAAGGAAGAGCTCTTCAAGCGTCCTTTCAAAACCAAACACTTCATTTGGCACATCTTCAAGATTGGAATGACTGTAATCTAAGAGCCGAACATCATCATTCTCAGGACGGAGGCAAGGACAGTGACGAAGCACTGGGGCCATACCACCCTGAAAAAAATTTTTAGGGACTCATTATAATTTATATACTATAAAAATGTGCCTCAGAAACCACAATGAAAGGAATATGGATGCAACAATTCATAAGTTAAAAAAGACTTATTAATATCCCTCACACATTTTTCCTAAAATTATTTGACTTGCTATTATTTTTTTAATTACAATTTAAAAAATAATTCAATGATTTCTGAAAACTTTTTTGTATATTTTATAATACTATATATTTTCACTACCATATACATTTACTACGATCCTCTACTTCTGCTTGATGTAAATTTGGTTAAAGATTTTGAGTAAGCAAAATTCTAGAATTACAGTGCTCTCTCAGTAATCCAAATTAATTGCTGTAGAAGGTATTAAAAAAAATATAGTACTATAATAAATATATACAATAAAATAATTTCATGAGTATAATTAATAATTATTGGAAAAACAAATGTTAAACTTTTTAGAAATATATACGTGTGTGTGTAATTTTAATTTTTCTTTAAAAATCGGGTTTTTCTTTTTTATAATTCAGCATTTTATTTACACTACTTCTTACTTCACACATTGTAGGAGAATTAAATGCTGCAATGCCAAATCATTCTCATTTGCCTATTTTATGCGTTGGTTAAAATAAGGCTTCACAAAACCAAATGAGCATTCATTTATTCGATAGATAAAACCCCTTATTTCATTGCTAGATCTAATATTGTTTCTTTTTTTTTTTTTTTAATGATACTGTTGAATGGATTAAAAAGTACAAAACAAAAATTCATATTTTTTGTTTTGTTAACTTCTATTTAAGTCTATAGTCCTCTTAAACTCAAAGTCTAATATAAAATCTGATGTGGACAGAACACGGCTTTTACTTCTATTAAAATATACACATTTTTTATGCACTTTCTAAACTTATTCCATTTGAAAGTGAGATATGATACTGCAATGACATTAAACTTTAGTAATTTATTGCCCAATATAGGGGATATCACTCGGTTGAATTCAGTTTAGAAAACCCATTTTATCGCCAAGTTTGGCGATAGTTAGCGCAATTTCGGCATAGCCCAAACAATAACTGAACATAGATTTTAATGTACGAAACGTTTCTTCGGTGCCCACGTAAATAAACTAGAATTATTTTGCCGCACTTCATTTGAAAATGAGATACGATACTTCATATTAGGGTTTGGCAATTTCTCGCCAAATATGGGCGATATGCCAAGTTATATTCAGTTTTAAAACTTTAATTTCGGTGCCAAATTTAGAGATATTTTGGCAAAAGTCCCTTTGTTTTGTCAACAGTAGGCGCGATTTTGGGCATGGCCCAAACAGTGACAGTCCATGTTCATTGAGTAATGTATTGAAAGTATGAACGTAAATAAACTCAGTCGATTACAATCAAATAGGGAGATGCGCAACTATTAGTTACAACAGTCCTAAATACGAAATTTCAACATTCTACAGCTAATCGCTTTGAGTTATGCGAGATACATATTTGCGTACGTACATACAGACGTCAAGTCAAAACTAGTCAAAATTTGATCGTACATGCATACGTACGAACAGACGTTAGGCAGTAAACTTGTTAAAGTAATCAGCGATGGTCAAAATCAATTTTTGCGTCAAAAACTAAATGCTGAAGTTTTCCGCGATTGTAGTGCTTTCTTTACTTCGTAAAGGGAGTAAAAAGTAATGCTGTTAATTTTTATAACAGTTTAACCCACACAATTACAATGTTTTGAAATTTTTTTAACTTAAGAACTTCTTTCTTTTTAATCCTTAAATTTTCCTCTGAAGCTTTGTTACAGAATTTGAAATTTCATGTATATTAAAAAATTTGATATGGACACAACATGACTTCCTTCTAACTCGATTAAATTACACACATTTTTGACGCACTTCATTTAAAATAATTTAAATTAAAGATGAGATATGACACTTCAATAACATTAAGGTCTGGCGATATCAAATGGTCTCGTTAAATAACGCGCACTAGAATTGTGCTAGATACACATACGTACAGATGTCACACACACACACACACACACACACAAAAAAAAAAAAAAAAAAAAAAAAAAAAAAAAACTAAGAAAATCTGAAACACACTCAGATTTTAAATACGCACTAAAGTGCTATATATTAAAAGCGTATCATAATCCATGCGTCTTCCCTATTTTCTTCCCTTTTCCCATTAAGCTGGAAAGTGCATCATTATTCATGAATGTGCCTTATTTTTCTCCCTTGTTCCATAAAACACATATTTGGAATCAAAATCTATTTTAAAATCGCCTACTAAAACCGCTTTTTAATTTCCACCAAGCATACTCAACTGTACTTCACCGTTTTACATACTATTTGGAATGTGCATCATTATTCATGAATGTGCCTTATTTTTCTCCCTTGTTCCATAAAACACATATTTGGAATCAAAATCTATTTTAAAATCGCCTACTAAAACCGCTTTTTAATTTCCACCAAGCATACTCAACTGTACTTCATCGTTTTACATACTATTTGGAATGTGCATCATAATCCATGAGTGTGCCGTGTTTGACTTCCTCGGGTTGATTTCTACTTTAACGGCCCGACTCTCGCAAAGTGGCGATGATTAAACATATGCAGTTACCACGGCGGTTTTTTATATTTATGAGATAACCTTAATTTTAAATTAAAATGGCGATTTGGAACAAAATGTAAGTACAGCATTCCATTACTTATTTATTTCTTTTGGGTTGCCAATTAAAGTAGTTTTAGTAATTAAATGTCTTCAAATTCCTTAACTGGTGCGTTTGGAGCGTTGAAACTTGTGCATAACTCCTAGGGACCCATAACTGCAAAGCTCGCCATGGTTTTTTAGGTTGGCGAGAGTGGGGGCGTTAAAATAGGAATCACCTCTTTCTGGCTCCGTAAAACTCATCTTTGGAATCGAAATCTACCTTAAAATGGCCTAATGAAACTGTTTTTCAATCTTTGCCAAGCATATTCCAACTATACTTTACCATTTTAAATACTGTTTGGAATGGGCATTATAATCCATGAGTGTGTTGTGTTTGTCTTTCTTGTTCCATAAAACACATCTTTGGAATTAAACTCTATATTAAAATCGCCTAATAACACTATTTACAATCTTCGTCAGGCATATTTTAACTATACTTTCCTAGTTTCTAGCCGAATTCGGAAGATATCGCCAATCGTGGTTCGGCTTTCAAGTTCTTTTTTGGCAGCAAACTTGGCGATCAAATATCAAAAATTGCAAACCTTGCTCGACTTTCAAGATTTTAATTTCCCTACCCCCACCTCTGAATTATTTGGCAAACACATTTGAAAAGATCTCCGCAGTGAAAGTTCATGTCTACAAAGTCGCATAGACAAAAACCTGGGACTGAACGGAATAGCACTCTAGTGCTTTAAAAAAAAAAAAGAATCGTACAGGGGGAGTTGGGGCTCGCTGGACCTAAGTGCCATTGTGAGGCCGTAGCAGTAGTGAATTCGATAAAGACTCAAATTACGGAATCTATTGACAGTGAAATTGTAGATGGTTATAGTATAAATAACTACGAAGTAAAAGTTGGTCAATATGTAATCTCTTATAAATAAAAATGAAATTCTGTTTGTTTGTTTGTTTGTTTGTTCGTTTGTTTGTTTGTTTGTTTGTTTGTGGATTTGAGTTGTATACAAATCCACAAAAATGGACCTATCGGCCTGAAATTTTGCACAGATATGTAAAATAATATAGAATAAATCATAGTCCACTTTAAAACTTTGAAAGTCCACCCGTTCCCGGAATTTAAGAGATTTTTTATGTTCTCCACGCAAAAATCTTTCCGTAATTGTAACCCCTGTAGTGAAAAAAGTGTGAAATAAAGATCGTGGTTGCCATGTGTGGCGATTTTGCCGAATAAGATGTTTTAAATTCTCAAAGTAAAAATAAAAGAATAATAATGATTTTTTTTTGTTAGTTTATATTCGTAAGGTTATATTTTTTTCAATTATAATATCGTGTGCATGGGAAATCGGAGCAGGAATGAAATGTTTTATACGCAAAACAATAAGAATTGAAGATTTCCGAGGCTAATATGTTAAAATTTTTTAGTTTGGCGAAAATAAAATGGCTCAAATGCCGAGAAAGTGAGTTCTAGCGGTTTGCACAGTTTCAGGCTTGGCGCAATTTACTGAGAGCTTAAGGAAACGGATTTTTGAAAACAAGTGCAAAGGTTTTATTAGAATACAGCGTTAAATTTTAATGATCCGTGCGAAAATAATGCAGTTATTAAGGGATTTCAAGCGATCTATCTTCAGCATTCTCGCGATTTTGAGGAGGATTCTAACGCTTGGCGCTATTTATCGTAATTTAATCGTCTGCTATTTGGGTTATGAATACACCTGCGTATAAGTTTTTGAAATTTTCATTCAGTTGGAAAGAAAGGATGTTAGAAATATCAATTTTAATTTTGTTTAATCACACTCATGAATAATGATACACTTTCCAACTTAATGAAAGAAGGAACGAAAATAGGGAATACCCATGGATTATAACTCTTTTTATATATAGCACTTTAGTGCGTATTTAAAAATCTGAAAGTGTGTCAGATTTTCTATGATTCTAGCGCTTGGCGCAATTTAATGAGAGGGTATTTTTAAAAACAAGCGTAGGTTATCTTATAAATAAAAATGAAATTCTGTTTGTCAATTTGTTGATTTGGGTAGTATACAATTCCACAAAAATGGACCTGTCAGCCTGAAATTTTACACAGATATGTAAAATAATATAGAATAAATGATAGTCCACTTTAAAACTTTGAAACTCCACTTAAAAACGCTTTCCTCCTGAAGGGTTCTCTTAGTTTCCGTTCCCGGAATTTAAGAGATTTTTATGTTCTCCACGCAGAAAGCTTTACGTAATATTAACCCCTGTAGTGAAAAAAGTGTGTGAAATAAGCATCTTGGTTGCCATATGTGGCGATTTTGCCGAATAAAATGTTTTAAATTCTTAAAGTAAAAATACAAGAATTATAATGATTTTTTTAGTTTAATTTTTAGGTTATTTTTTTAATTATAATATCGTGTGCGCATAAGAAATGAGAGCAGGAATGAAATGTTTTATACGCAAAACAATGAGGATCGAAGATATCCGAGACTAATATGTAATTTTTTTTAGTTTGGCGAAAAAAAAATGGCTGATAGGCCGATTTTTAGAGAGTGAGTTCTAGCGGTTTGCACAGTTTTAGGCTTTTTGGCGCAATTTACTGAGAGCTTAAGGGAATAGCATTTTTGAAAACAAGTGTATAGGTTTTCTTAGAATACAGCATTAAATTTTAACTATCCGTGCAGAAATGATGCAGTTATTAGGGCATTTCAAGCGATGTAGCTTCAGAATTCTCGCCAATTGACTACATTGATTTAACTTAGGGGAAATCCGCCAAATTTCAGAAAATTGAAATCTTCGCATTTAGTACATCGAGGTAACGATGAATAAAACATGTTATAGTTGATAATTTAAAAAATGCGGCTGTATTAAGGGATTCCACTTTTCAAATAAATGCCTGGCGGTCGAACCATTTCCCATTTTGAATGCTGCTAAGTCAATGCTTCGAATGATTCCCTGAAAAAACTGTTGCAAAATGGCGTATGCTGGCACTTTGGCGTGGCTTAGATTTGAAACTGGATTTTACTTGAGACTGGTATATACGTATAATAAGACTGGTTATAGATAAAAATGAATGTTGGTATGTGTGTAGGAGGTTGAAAAACTCCAGCACCGTTTCACCGATCACCATGAAATTTGGTTCACCTAAGTCTTTTATCATGGAGAAGGTTTTTATGCTATCCGTTTTCCTCTAACTTTTCACTAGGTGGCGCAGCAGAACGTCGAATTCTATTCCGTTTAGCCGTTTGCTATGCGAATATCGTCCAACCAATTTCGATGAAATTTGGTACACGCGAATATTAGAACACGGAGAATATTTTTCACTATCCATTTGCTGTAACTTACCGCTAAATAGCGCTGCAACGCATCAACTTCTATACCGTTCGACCGATCGGCATAAAATTTTTTATACTTACACATTTGAGAACGAAGAATATATTCTAACTGCGTTACTTTTGATGTTACTCACCACTAGATGGCACTGCAATGCATTATTATTTTAACTCGCCACTAGATGACGCTGCAGCAGGCCAAATTTTTGACCATTCAAACGGTGGCTATGAAAATCAGTATACATAGCTATTTGAACAATAAGAATATTTTGGCGTTATCCATTTTGCTATAACTCGCCACATGACGGCGCTGTAGCAAATCATTACTTTAATTAACCACTAGATGGCCCTGCAGTGTATCACTTCTTGACTGTGCGAATGATCGCTATGAAAATAGGTATACATAGATATTTGAACACGGGGAAGAGTTTGGCACGATCCATTTTCCTATAACTTGACACTAGATGTCGCGTCAACACATGAACTTCAAGACTATTCAGCCGATCGTCATGAAAATTCGTATACATCGATATCTGAATGCGAAGAATATTTTTGAAGTATCCGCTTTGCTAAAATTCGCCACTAGATTGTGCTACGCCGCATCGCCTTCTGCACCGTAAAAACGATTGACTTGAAATTCAGTATGCATGATTATTGAACACAATATAACGCGATATCCATTTTGCTATATCTCTTTATTACAATAAATAGTAATCACAGCAAATATTAATATCAAAAAGTCCATTCATTCCCGTGCGAAGAACGGGTACTTCAGCTAGTGTAGTTATAAGATTTGCTATCAAGAAAACAGTAATTCATTAAGCAGGATTAATGTTTGAAAAACCAGATGAATCAAATTATGAGATTCTATTTATGCGCGGTGATGAAGAAAAAATAGTTTTTATATTCCAGTAAATGTTAATGAAGAAACAGTCCACAAAAATGACATTCTCCTTATTCTTCCAGAGGCTCGTGTCTGCTCAGAAAGTAGCAAGCTTTCCATTCACAAATCTCATTCGGCATACCCTTTGCTAACTTCAACATTTGTTAAACTTTATTTTAAACTAGCTGAAGTACCCGTTCTTCGCACGGGAATGAATGGACTTTTTGATATTACGATTTGTGGTGATTACTATTCATTGTAATAAACAGATATAGCAAAGTGGATACCGCGTTATATTGTGTCCAATAATCATGCATACCGAATTGCAAGGCAATCGTTTGTACGGTGCAGAAGGCCATGCGGCGTAGCGCAATCTAGTGGCGAGTTTTAGCAAAACGGATACGGCGAAAATATTTTTCGCATTCAGATATCGATGTATACGAATTTTCATGACTATCGGCTGGACAGTCCTGAAGTTCATGTGTTGACGCGACATCTAGTGGCAAGTTATAAGAAAATGGATAGCGCCAAACTCTTCCCCGTGTTCAAATATCTATGTATACCTATTTTCATAGCGATCATTTGCACAGTCAAGAAGTGATACACTGCAGGGCCATCCAGTGGTTCAATAAAGTAATGATTTGCTACAGCGCCGTCAAGTGGCGAGTTATAGCAAAATGGATAACGCCAAAATATTCTCATTCTTCAAATAGCTATGTATACTGATTTTCATAGCGACCGTTTGAATGGTCAAGAATTTGGCCTGCTGCAGCGTCATCTAGTGGCGAGTTAAAATAATAATGCATTGCAGTGTCATCTAGTGGTGAGTAACATCAAAAGGAACGCAGTTAGAATATATTCTTCGTGCTCAAATGTGTAAGTATAAACAATTTTATGCCGATCGGTCGAACGGTATAGACGTTGATGCTTTTCAGCGCCATTTAGCGGCAAGTTACAGCAAAATGGATAGTGAAAAATATTCTCCGTGTTCTAATTTTCGCGTGTACGAAATTTCATCGAAATCGGTTGGAAGATATTCGCATAGCAAACGGCAAAACGGAATAGAATTCGACGTTCTGCTGCGCCACCTTGTGGCAAGTTAGAGGAAAACGGATAGCATAAGAAGCTTCTCCATGATAAAAGACTTAGGTGAACCAAATTTCATGGTGCAACGGTGCTCAACGGTGCTGGAGTTTTTCAACCTCATACACTCATACCAACATTCATTTTTATCTATAACCAGTGTCATTATATATCCCAGTCTCAAATAAAATCCAGTTTCAAATCTAAGCCTCGCCAAAGTGCCAACATACGCCATTTTGCATGCGTTTTTTCAGGAAATCATTCGAAAAGCATTGACTTAGCAGCAATAATATATGGGAAATGGTTCGACCGCGAAAAAGTAAAGCAAGCCTTTATTTGAAAAGTTGAATCCCTTAATACAGCCGAATTTTTTAAAATTATCAACTATAACGTGTTTTATTCATCATTACTCCGATGTACTAAATGAGAAGATTTCAATTTTCTGAAATTTGGCGGAATTCCCCCAACTTAAATCAATGTACTCATTTGGCGAGAATTCTGGAGATAGATCAATTGAAATCCCTTAATAACTGCATTATTTCTTCACGGATCATTAAAATTTAACACTGTATTCTAATAAAACCTTTGCACTTGTTTTCAAAAATCTATTTCCTTAAGCTCTCAATAAATTGCGCCAAGCCGAAATCTGTGCAAACCGCTAGAACTCACTTTCACAAAATCGGCATTTGAGCCATTTTATTTTTTCGCCAAACTAAAATAATTTACCTATTAGCCTCGGAAATCTTCAATTCTTATTGTTTTGCGTGTAAAGCATTACATTCCTGCTCTGATTTCCCATGCACACGATATTATAATTTTAAAAAAAATAACCTTACGAATATAAACTAACAAAAAAAAATCATTAATATTCTTTTATTTTTACTTTGAGAATTTAAAACATTTTATTCGGCAAAATCGCCACACATGGCAACCACGATCCTTATTTCACACTTTTTTCACTACAGGGGTTACAATTACGGAAAGCTTTTTGCGTGAATAGCATAAAAAATCTCTTAAATTCCGGGAACGGGTGGACTTTCAAAGTTTTAAAGTGGACTACGATTTATTCTATATTATTTTACATATCTGTGCTAAATTTCAGGCCTGTAGGTCCATTTTTGTGGATTTGTATACGAACGACATTTTATTCGGCAAAATCGCCACACATGGCAACCACGATCCTTATTTCACACTTTTTTCACTACAGGGGTTACAATTACGGAAAGATTTTTGCGTGAAGAGCATAAAAAATCTCTTAAATTCCGGGAACGGGTGGACTTTCAAAGTTTTAAAGTGGACTATGAGTTATTCTATATTATTTTACATATCTGTACTAAATTTCAGGCCGATAGGTCCATTTTTGTGGATTTGTATACGAATCAAATCCACAAACAAACAAACAGAATTTCATTTTTATTTATAAGATTACACTAGTCAACAAATTTAAACTTTTTTTCTGCCTCTGGCTTGTAAATGAGTGGATTTAGTTAATTTCGGGATGCTGAATTCACTGGTAAAATCAATTTATGTCTATCACGTCACATTTCCAAGAGGCACAGGAAAATCAGAAGCAATACCGGCAAAATTTGATAGAATTGAAACTAACAAGAAATTCATATTGAGAACTTAATAATTCAATATTATTTTATATGTATACATTCATTGGTATGTTATATGTATACACATGCCAACATAGATATAATCTTTTTTCCTGTCCAAAATACCGTTCCCACTTGGTTTGAATGAGGTCCAAGCCGCTAACTCGATATTTGTCAGTCTGATATCAAACGATGGATCGCAGAACAATTTTTCTATCTGTGGTCCAATGAATATACTTTCTTTTAACTTTGCTTCACTCAGTTTGAGAAACTTTTCTTTCAAATGATTGAAGACCTGATCTCATTTATCCAGAGTTTTAACAAAGTTCTTCATAAAACCCAACTTGACATGAATCGGAGGCAAAATGATTTTATTGGGCTCAGCCAGTGGACTATTTTTCACATTTTCCTTTACAGTTACATGTGATTTCCTTTTAAGCCACTTTACTGTATAGTGGCCAAAGTTTCATAAGTTTCTTTCAGGTCTACTGCATGAGCCAGAGGCACAGATGGAAAAGTACTGCCATTATGCAGTAGTACTGCTTTCAATCTGGTTTTCCTAGAGTCATTAAAGAGTGGCTATTCCTGATGGTTATGTTGTACACCTAGCTGCATCAGCAAACCATTGACATCTCTACATACACACATTGAATTCTGCATGTCGAAATATTGAGCGAATGAAGTACCCTTTGATCTCCAACAGGAAATTTTTGTACCTGGAGCTAGAAGGTTTCGTTGTTGCAGTCTCGACCTCAAAAGTTCAGCTTGCTGTTTCGAAAGTTTTAGATTGCGAACCAAATTGTTCAACTCCTTTTGATTCAAGGGCTGAGGCGAAAAATCTTGAGATGAAGGGAATACTTTCTACAGGTTCTTGATCAGCGTCTTCAGATTCACTTGACATTGTTTCTGATTCTATGTCTTGCAGATTACAGACAGGAACAGGCAACCTTTCATTACGTCACCGGCAAATGCACTGAAGATACATTTTATACTTTATTTTATGTCTAGTTTTGATAGAGAATGCCCTGAAATATTTGTGAGAGAGAGATTATAGGATGGAAAATGATCCTTAGGCTAACTCCACACCATAGGAATTGACAATTGCATAGCTTGGGATTTTCCTTTCAGTCACTTGGTTAAAGTAGTAGTACATGCTATGCACGAATACGAGGCGCAAAAGTTTTATCTTGATCACCAAGAGGACTATCAAAATATAATTTATAGGCCTTCTTAATCAAATCAGTAATTGTTTTTTGGGGCTTTTGGAGTGAATTTCTCACAGACATAAGAAAAGTTGTCGGGGTGGGTTAAGACAAATACTGTGTTTACTAGTTGTTATTTTTAGTAAATGTAAGTTTTAAATATATGTATAAAGCAATTTTAAAACAAAAATACCTCTCAATAGAAACACTCACTTATTAAAAAAAACTCTCAATACATTCTTAGGCTGAGATAAATACGATAGTAATTGCACCATGCATGTTTCAACATTCACTAGGTCATAATGTTTATTTCGCACTACTGGATTATCTGTCCATCTAATGAATAACACTTGCCTGTGTAACATCTAACATCAAGTGACAATTTGTTGATCTTATAGCACTCTTGTTACAAACTTTAGAAAAAAAAATTAAACATTAAACATTAAAATAAAAGAACGGAAAGTAGCGATATTAAGAAAAAAAAAAAAAATCCTTAAAAGCTCAAAAATCTTACGTGCTAGAGCATTTTGAAAGATAGATTCGGATTCTACACACCAAAATACATACTAATTGATGTATCACATCCCAGAGGCAAAATGGCTGTTGAGTAGTGTTATTAATGATAAATGCCAACGATTCAATTTTTTCCAATGTTTACTAAATAACTTTGTTCTAAGAGTGATTGATTTTTATTTTTTACAATTCAGGATTTCTTGTGCTGATAAAAATTAATTTAACTGGATCTATAAATCCAAAAAAGTAATATATTTCATTATAAAAAGAAAAAATAATAATTCAATTACAATACTGGATAATATTTATTCTCAAATATTACTATGACTAAAATTGTTGGTATGGCATGGTCTAAGGTGGACCAAGGTACCCCCAAGGCTGGGGTACCTTGGTCCACTCTCCAAGCTTCTTTTGAAGAATAAATATTCAAAAAAAAAAAAAAAAGATTAAGCACAAAACATTTTGAAAAAAAATGTTGGATGCTGAGAAATGTTTGATGAGTCTTATGGGAAAAAACGAGCTGTATAGTTAATTTTTTTGATGAGATAAAAAATGAAAAGCAGAGAAGCGGACCACTGTGCCCCAACTCCCCTTATGCAGCATATACAATTCACACACACATGGATACGTACGTTAAGACAACATGTAGGAATTGTCTAAGTAAATTTAGGGATGGTCAACATTAATTCTTTCGTCAAAAGCTGAATACTAAAATATTTTTCGTGATTGCAATCATCATTTCCATAGAGAATAAGCGTAGCCTTTTTTCGTTACTTCGATAGCTATGTTTTAATGGGACTTAACTATTTTTTATGGTAACAATCTTCATACGAAAATACATTTCAAAAAGTTAAAACTTTAAAGATGTACTTCACCTTATGTAAGGGGGGGGAGAGGGGGGATGATACATTATCTAAAGAACTTTCACTTATAATTAAATATTATAAATATATTTAGTAGCCTTTTATTTATAATATTTTGTATACTTAAAATATGTTTTTCACATATGTAACATACATATTTTAAGTCTTAACCTTCATTCGAATATCTGAGAATTTAATAGGAATATTTAGCATACACAGATAACAAATTACTGATGCGGAGCAGAAAATTTTAATAACTATTTACTCGGAAATGTTTTAAGAGCTTTAAACCAGGGTAAATATTCCCAGAAAGTAATGAATGAATGAATACCAGTGACGTCATAGAAAACATAGCCCGCCGTGAAATGACGTCAGAGTGGCGTAATATAAAATACGAAGAGAAAGCAGTTCTATGAGCCATTTCATTTTGCGTGGGAGTTCACGAGAATGGTCGATAAATCGATTCTAGTACTTCATCCTGGTAGTATATAACTACTTTTCTTAACCGTTATTTGTGGTCAACCTCACAGGTGATACGCATATGTTGAAAAAATAAAATAAATAGAAGATGGGATTTCTAAGAAACCCGAGTGAATTGGAATTCTTTGGGGGGGGGGGGGGGGGGAGCAGTGATCAATGACTCTAGAATAAACACAGAACTTTGCTGCATGCTGCTGCATGAAATTTTCTGGAACAGCCCAAGGCTTTTACACAACTGATGAAATTACCTCTAAGCACTTACGGGGTCTCATACTCTTTAGAAATGGTGAAAATCGGAAAAAGTTCTTGCATGTGTATAATCTTGAATTTACAAAAATAATTTATTTGCATGTAAGAAATTTCGTGTATCAGTACAATGGCTTTTTCTGTTTTCATTACCGTCTTCAAAAATTTTTAATAGCAACTACTTTTCATACTTGGATCACTGCGCCCAGCCTAACACACATAAAAATCATTTTACACACTCAATATTTTTTTTTTACATATACTCTTGGTAATACAATATTAAAATGACCTATTATTGTGTAGATGTTACATACCTATCTACAGAAAAATAATAATTAATTATTTTTTTACTAATTAGGAAATTAAATCATTCATAAATTACAATTTTTATAACGCCATGTATAAAAATAGGTCATTCAGAATGTGCATTATCAGAGTGTATGTAGAAAAAAATATGGAATCTGCAAACTGATTTTTATGTGTTTTAGGCTGCGCGCAGTAAATCACATATAGGAAGTAGTTGTTTTTAAATTGTTAATTAATTTAAATTTCCTAATGAACTTGGAAAACTTTTGAAGACATTAGTGTACACAGAAAAGGTCATTGTACTGAAATGCAAAATTTCTTACATGTAGATAAATTATTTATGTAAATATGGAGTCATATATATGAAAGCACTTTTTTCAGTTTGCATCACTTTTAAAGGGTACAAGACCCCTTAATAATTCGAGTCCCCCCCATATATATGTATATTCTAATTAATTGCAAAACTTCAATAAAATTGGTAACTGTGCAAAACCCTGCTAACATTCGATATACATATGCTTATTCTATTTATTTCCTTATTATAAAATATTTTATATTTGAAAGCCCATTTACAAATATATTAAAGTTATGTTGTAGAAAGAGGCACTACTTAACCAACTACTTAAAAAAAGAAAAAAGTTCGGAAGTACTTAACAACTACTCGTTTTAAAATCGCAATAGAGATTGGTGTAGTTTTCGTATCACGATTTAAAACTTATATGTAAGCCCAATTCAACAATCATTGATACGTAAATCAGACCACACATTAGAAAAATCTTGATATTCCACATTCTTCGAAGCATAGGCAAATCCAAGGGGAGTACTTAAGGATTTCAACTAATACAAAGGCATAACATTCACCAGTCCAACTTTTGTCTGTAGCAGCGTTTCACATTTTACTCAAAAACATAAGTATTTTCGGTTAAAATATTTACTCAAATTTTACTGATTACATTGTTTTGTAGAAAATTCGAATAAATGTTTACTGTTGAAGAATAAAAAACAGAATATATGCTGAAAAAATGTGAGAGGGGGCGCAACCATTAGTTAGCTTTTGTCTTTCGTTGGTGGTGGGAGAGAGGGGGGGGGGCGGCGTTCAAAGGTTGGAAACCACTTGGTCTGTAGAACTGGTTTCCCTGCAATCGAAGTCGGAACGCAGAGAAAAAAAGTGTCAATGAGTGACTGAAATCAAAATCAGGGATTCCAGATCCAAGATTAAACGTAAAAGAATTTTGCTCCGTCTTGTATCTAGTGTTATTTTAACCATTTTTTTTTTAAGTTTTTATTAGCCCGCTCATTTATTATATTGTTCAAAATTTGTATAGGAATTTAAAACCCACTGCTTATCGTCCAATTGGGCCGAAACTTTACATACAAGTAAAACTCAGACAAGACAGAGTACTGCTGACCCCCCAACCACGATTTTCTTATATTGAAACGTTTTGAATCTAAAATTATGTCTAAAATTGATTGCAATCGACTGGGTAATTTATTTATAGGGTCAGCCAAATGACTGACTTTAAATATATTAAGGTGTATGAATACATTTAATTCATTTATTTGATTATTTGCCAGGAGAGGACAACTCGCGTTACTGAATGTTTCGCTTAGAGCTACATATACGTCCTTCCCAGAATTTCCCGCCACAATTTGGAACCTCATCTGAAGGTGGGGGGCTTCTGAATATTAGTACCCCTCGGAAACTGCTAGCGAGCGCCGAGAGGACTTTCGGAACCACGGATTTAACGTGCACGTACACGGTGGTCTTTAGTGGTACGCCGGTATCGAACCCACAACCTTCCGGTCCAACGCCTTAACCACTGGGCTACCACGGCCCACATTTAATTCATTTAAAGTCTGTGGTCAATTACTACTTTGGCTGTCTCCCAAAATCTCGCAAATAATCTCAAGCTTGTCAGCTTTTGGTGAAATATCGCCTTATTAACTAACTGTCAGAAGCAAATCTTTCAAATTGAACCCAGCTTGGCGATATCCACATATTTGGCTAGAAATCGCTAAACCTTAGTACTACGGCAGTATTTTATCCCTTTCAAGCAAAATAAGCTTACAAGGAGGAGGCACGGCCTGGGGGAAACGGATTTCAATGATCTTTGGCACAGTGGTAGTATACCATGTGAATATACTACGTGTAAAATACTAAGACGCAATACTCAAATACAGCCGAGAAAAATTATTATTTATTTTCGAATCACTTCAACAAAACTTTAAGTTACGCGCAAATAGGATTGAGCGCTGTGGCGTAATGGTTAGAACGATGGTTTTCTACCCTGGGGTCTCAGGTTCGAATCTCGTGCTGCGCAAGCGTTTTTCCCCACTGTCTCCTTTTTTTAAATGCATCAATACTGGTAATTAATTAATTCTTTTTTCAGTCCAGTAAATATTTAATTGCTGTTTCATTTATTTATTTTTACTACTTATTGAATTTTTTTATTACTTATTTACATATATTTTTTTTTTAATTCTACTATTCGAAGTCTATTTTTACAATTGATTATAGTTATGATTATTTGAATAGAATAATTATAATGAATAATATAGTTATGACAAATGAATTTCTTTTTTTCTCCCCATCTGGTACATAGTCATCAGACGAGTTATCTTTAACTGATTCGAAATTTTCTTCTATACACTCTTGAGCATGGATCAATTTCCCATCAGTTACAAACTTCCTTTCATTCAACACATTCTATGTATTATTGTACAATTATGTGCCTATCATCATAGCTTCTTCAGGTAGTTTATCAGAAGCTGGCGTTGCAATTTTTTTTTTTTTTTTAGAAGTGAATTTTTGTGATACGCTACTCCATTTTTTAGTTACTGTTTCAAAACAGCACTGTATGTAGAACTATCAGTAGCTTTTACATCACAACAATAAGAACTTGCTTGGCCTCGTGGCATATTTTGTAACTGTAGTATAATTCTTCAAAATAAGTTTCACTGCTTAAATATGTCTATTCCAAATTTTCACATGTGATATTTTAAATTGAAAACTCATCAACAAAGGGCAGACGATTAAAAGAAATAATGCTGTTGCTGTGGCATTATGAACGGGTGAAAATTAGACAAAAAAGACTGTCTAATGATTGTGACAAAAAGAAATGTACCTTAAATAAATATTGAGTTTTGCGAATGTTAAAAGTGAATTATTTTGAATGTCTGAAATTCTGATTCCAAAGTAAAGATTTTGCAAGTAGAAATAAAATTTAAATAATAATAAAAAAATCAATAATTAGGTACTAAAAATAATCAATAATTAGGTACTGTAAATAATGTCTGTTAGGTCTAAAAATAATGTCTAATGTCTGGTTTTGTCTGTTGAAATTATGTCTTTTTAAGACGCTTTTATTAGCTTCACCTGTATGTATGTTTGTAACCGACTCCTTTAGACTCGATTTTGACCCACTTTAAACGGACAGATTTAATTCAAACTTTGTACATTTATCAAGAACCGGTGACAATAGAATAATTTTATAAGTTTATCTCATTATCCTGATTAAATAATTTCAGGATTAAATAATTTCCTCATTTCTTATTCTGATTGAAAGTAGAACACTTCCAAATAGTACAATCTTAAGAAAACCCTTTCTTACTGTGTCCGTGATCGTATAGTGGTTAGTACATTGCGTAGTGGCCGCAACAACCCAGGTTCGAATCCTGGCCACGGCAATATTTTTATTTTTACAAAATATCGTCATCCATCACATTATGGAAGAGTTGAGTACAAGAACATGTTAAGGCCGTTCTTTTTAACACGCTTTTGTTGATTAGAGACCTATTTTTCCTTTTTAGTGAGGAAGGTAGCATTAAACTGCAGGTTGATTAATACACTTTGGTGCACAGCAGGGGCGTAGCAAGAGGGGGGCTCAGGGGGCTGCTCCCCCTCAAAAATGGGACCCTTTACTTAGCTTACAATTTGATATTTAGCTTACAATTAAACTTTTGCTTTAAATTTGATACCCAGACCACCCGAAATAAAATCCTGGCTACGCCACTGGTGCACAGTGAAAATAAATTATCTCTTTGTAGTACTTTTCAACTTAGTGCTCCTTTGTGTCTTATGAGAGATATCGAAAATTAAAAATAAATTTTAAATACATACAGTTTAAAAAACAAACAAACTAAAAAACACGTTTTTATAGCAATTCGAACTGAAAAGTGAAAAATAAATATATAGTTTAAAAAAACAAAAAACACGCTTTAGTGATAAATTGAACTAAATAAAAAGCGAAAAATAATTCTTAATATAGAAATAAATTAATGAACGAAAAATAGTATTATTGTGAAAAAAGCGTGGGGTGCTCTATATATGAGTTCTTGAGAATATTCGATCGGTACGATTAGTACATAAATGATACAAAAAATACAGCACAAAGCACCCCACTCTTTTTTCACAATAATACTATTTTTCGTTCATTAATTTATTTCTATATTAAGAATTATTTTTCGCATTTCATTTAGTTCAATTTATCACTAAAGCGTGTTTTTTGGTTTTTTAAACTATATATTTATTTACGAATAAGCCTGATTAGGGGCCGAATGCCTCATTACGAAAAGCGAGCGTAGCGAGTCTGGGGGCCTTGGCCCCTAGTATTTAAAAAAAAAGTGAGCGGAAAGGAAAAAAAAAAAAAAAAAAAAAAAAAACACTTGCGCAGCACGAGATTAGAACCTGGGACCCCAAAATAGAAAACCATCGTTCTTTTTGTTTGTGGGATTACGGCCGATTAGCTACTCGAGGGCTCTAGGCCGATGGGTGGGGTGCCCTCCGTGGGGGTCTTTCTAAGGGGTCCTAACCCGTATTTACGCCAAGTTTCGGAGAAAACCACGGAAAACTCCGAACGGTTAGGTCGACAGACGCGCGATGGGACCCGAACCCGGGACCTTCACACTTCGCCCGTCTACCATTTCCAGTGACATAACCACTGTGCCATGGTGAGGCCTTAAGCAACCATTCCTCCACGGCGCTTAATCTGGTTTGGGCGTAACTTATAGTTAAAGTGTTGGTGAAGTGATTCGAAAATAAATATTAATTTTTCTCGACTGCATTTGAGTATTACGTCTTAGTATTTTACACGTAGTATATTCACATGGTATACTACCACTGTGTCAAAATCATTGAAATCCGTTTCCCCGAGACCGTACCTTCTCCTTGTTAGATAAAGTGCACCTAAAATATTTTTAATTTTATAGACGTGCAAGGAAGTCATGTGTTGTCCACATCAATTTTTTTTCCGAAATTCTGAAAAATATTCGGATAATCAGCTATTCGGGTAGTTGGAATTTAGATAATTGGAGTTCTAAGACACAATTAAAAAGATTTATTCAAATAAATTTTCATGGTATTTGTTAGTCACTGAATTTTGAACGTAATTATTGAAAACCCGTATACTTGAAATGTACATGTTAGTATATAACAAAGGCTGATATCGGTATTGAAAATGGCAGGACGAAATCTGACTAACTAAACGTAACACAGAAGGATTTGATCTATAGTCGCGTGGACAAACTCACAACGTCTTGCCGCAATATCAATAGAACTTCGCAAATTTCCGATTTGATCCCCAGCACTTCTTATTCAGATGTCATATGGATGGTACGAAAATTGTCCTCTAATACTTATACGGATAGTACAGTACATACGATGATTAGTTTCAGAATTCTGATGCTGATCGATAGTTAATTTTTAAAAATAAAACCAAAAGTGGTAATACAGCAATAGAATATTATTTATCTTTAAGTTTCTTAGTAAAGAAAAGGTTCATTGTTTTTAACAAAATTAAATAATCAGATTTAAAATTTGAATTATTTGCTCCTCAATATTCAAGGTCTACCCGAAATTGAGGACATCTAAAAGAATCTTCCAATAAAATTGGAATGCATCCATACTGCGACTAAATGAAAAACAAACGTATCCACAAAGAGATTAAAATACAGTGTGAAAAGAATTTCTCACTGGAAAATTGGTGTTTGGCGAATCCTACAAATTCTGATTTGCTGAATAAACGTCGATGGAACTCTCCAGTACAACAAAACATTGTTACATGGAAAAAGCACGATGCACAATCTAAGTTCAATGACATCATTTCCCTTAACGTGCACATACCACTTAATGAACGCTTGCCAATGGATTTCGGTATTTACATAGGAAATGAAGCATACCTTTCATCTCCACACATCACTGTCTCTCATCAAAAGCAAAAGTGACATGCCGGAAATTCGGTAACACAATTATTTCTAAGAGCGTAGCGTGCATTTCGTCAAATTTTTTTCACACACAGTGTCCGTTATTCAATATCTTTTCATTTTTCCATACTTCTTTAAATCACTCTGCAAAATTATATTAATTTTCTGACATTTCTTGCATTAATTTCCTGGACGGAAATTGTAAAGAAAATAAGAGAGCAGTAGATGTAGAATAATAATTCAATTCACCCACTGTAATTTTATAAGGTCTTACAATATGTTAAAATTTAAATCTTAATTAGAAAAAAATCTGATGTGTCCAACACATGACTTCCTTGCACGTCTATTAATTCAAAAATGTTTTTTACGCACTTCCTCTAAACTTATTTGTTTGAAAGAGATAAAATATCAATAATAGTAAGGTATAGCGATTTCTAGCCAAATATTTCGATATCGCCAAGCTGAGTTCAATTTGAAAGATTTCCTTCTGACACTTTATTTGGCGATATTTCACCAAAAGCCGACAAACTTGAGATAGTTTGCGAGATTTTGGGGATAGCCAAAGTAGTCATTGACCACTGACTTTCAATGAATTGAATGCATCCATACACCTTAATGTATTTAAAGTCATTTGGCTCACCCTGTAAATAAATTCTTAGTCGATTGCTGTCAAAAAAGATATTGAAAACAGTTAGATATTATAATATAGTTCTAAATACAAAAGTTCAAAATTATAAGGGTTAAAGTTTTAGAGTTATACAAAATACGAAATAATTTTTGGCGCCAAATTTGGCGATATTTCGGCGAAACTCGTCAATGTCGACGACATTTGGCGAGATTTTAAGCATGGACCAACAATGACAGATTATCGCCAAATTTGGCTATATTTCGCCAAAACTCGCCAAGAACGATGACAAATGGCGATACTTTGAGCATGGACCAAATGACTGACTATCGCCAAATTTGGCGACATTTCGGCAAAACTCGCCAAGTTCGAGGACAGACGGCGAGATTTTGGGCATGTACCAAACAATGACTGACTACAATTGTATTATATTGAAGATGTCCATAGACATTAAAGTACTGAAATTCTTTTTGGTGGTCCTGTAAAGAAACTCCAGTAGATTGGAACCAAAAATCGAGATGCACAACTAGATGTTACAACAATCTTACATATGAAATTTCATAATAGTTTTTGTGATTTGAGAGTTAAATATGCACACACGTACACCAAAAGTCGCCAAGCTTGGCGACTTTTGGCATAGTTCTTGAGGGAGGCACGTGACCGTGGTCCGACCATTACCTAACTTATGTGGTAGGACGGTATTGTGCTTGAAATGGATGAATGCCCCTAAAATTGCCATTGACCGTAATGTATTGAAAATCTTTTGAGTGTTCCTGTAGCAGAACTGTAAATGATAAAGACACTTTTTTTAATGGAGAAATTCATTTTCTAACTCTTTACAGCATATATCACTCCTGAGTCGTTTGAAATAGTCCAAAACCTCTAAAAAACGCTTTGATGAATGTCGGCCCATAGAGCGTAATGTATTTCGAATCTTTTAGGCGGTTCTGTAGATAAACTATCCAGTCGAATGGAACCGAAAGGGGAGGTGCACAACTAGATGTTACAACAATCCTAAGTATAAAGTTTCAACATTCTACGCCTAATAGTTTTTGAGATATGCGAGTTTAATGAATTTCGGCCCATTGAGCGTAATGTATTTCGGATGTTTTGGGCGGTCCTGTAGATAAACTATCCAGTCGAATGGAACCAATAGGGGAGGTGCACAACTAGATGTTACAACTATCCAAAATATGAAGTTTCGACATTCTACGCCTAATAGTTTTTAAGTTAGGCGAGTTTAATGAATTTCGGCCCATAGAGCGTAATGTATTTCGAATCTTTTGGGCGGTCCTGTACATAAACTATACATTCGATTGCGACCAAAAGGGGAGGTGCACAACTAGATCATAGAACAATCCTAAATATCAAATCTCAACATTCTACGACCAATAGTTTTTGAGATATGCGAGTTACAGACATACGTACGTACGTACGAACATACGTACGTACGTACAGACGGCATGGAAAAACTGACCACAATAGACTCGCCGCTGGTCAAAATGAGTTGCAGACGCGTTAATATGATCGTGCATGCTAGCCTACGATGAGATGCATCGAAAAAATTCTTAAAATTAAATTTAGAGGTAGTCAAAATCGGATTTTTTGTCGAAATTTGGGCCCCAAAATTTTTCGGGATCACATTACTTCCTTATACTACGTACAAGGAAGTAAAAAAAGCATTTCATTTGTATTTTTAAAAATGCTGTATTATTATACACAAAAGGAAGAAAAGAAAAACCGACACCAAATTACTTCACCATAAAGAAAAAATTTTCCACTGTGTAATAAGTAGTAGGGCTTGGCAATTTCTCGCCAAACTGGGTTCGTTTAGGCAATTTATTTTTTTGCGCCAAACTTGGGAAATAAATCAGCAAAAGTGGCCAAACTTGGCTGGCGACAACTGACACGTTATTACCAACGCTGTTACAGGCAAGCCTTTAAGCCATGGCTTAAAAACGTGTTTTTTTTCCAATTTTCTGAATTTTAATATCATCAGAATGTGACCAAATAAATTAACATGCGACCATTCCTAAACCATACCCTTTTCTTTGTTATTAATCTGAAAAATGAGGAAAATGTGACAAAAAAGTAGGTTTTGGCTGATCTACTTGTTTTAGATCAAAAATAAATTAAAAAAATAAATAACACAGCGGTTCCTAACCTTTTAACATTGTGTCCCCCCACCCCATACAAAGGCGAACCTCTTCCTCACATTCCTCAGTATACATTTTTTTTTAATTCTTAAACAATGAACATTTAGTCGCCTTTTCTCCAAAATTAGAAGTCAAAGCCCGTTGTGGAGGCAATTAAAACGGGCGCTAGAAAAAACATTTGACGAAATACGTCTACACTCAATATATTTAATCTTCGACACCCAGTGGCGTAGCCAAGACGGGGGGGGGGGGTTACAACCCCCCCCCCTCCATGAAAAATTTCTGGCTACGCCACTGTCGTCCACCTAAAATAAATAACTTCATATTCAATTTTTATTATATACGCAAATTGAATTTAATGCTCTTCTGGAAACGCACGGAAACTTTTTCGCATTCGAACGATTTCGTTTTGTGTAAACAGACCCCTCTTATATCAATGCTTCTAGCAGACGGTCATTTTAATGAAAAAAAAAAAAATTAAACTATCTGGAAAAACTGTTTAAAACGAACTGAAATCGCAATTTTCCCTTCAAAGCCTGATGACCATGACTTCCAATATGACGTCATTGTCACCTGCAGAGCGTAATTTTATCACGCAAATGATTCACTTTTTCTACTCTCGGAAATAAAATGGTCCTGGAAATAGCAAAAAATCGCTGAAAAATGGGGGAATGGGTGGATTCTCAGATTTTTAAAGTAGCACAGATTGTTTTCTATATTTTATACATAATTATGAAAAATTTCAAGCGGATCGTACAAACGGTGTTGATGTTATTAGACTTATTGTGATTTTTAATCTTTTTGAACTTCTTGGAGTAATGGCGCAATGGCGGTAAAAGTTTTATCTTGAAGTAGGTTGCCCAGAATTGCCACAGAGTGAGTCAGGATCAGCATAACCATATAGTGGGATAATGTTCTTTTCTCGCGAACCCCGGAAAGCGCTCTGCGCCCCCTTGGGGACCGCCGGAATAAAAAATAGAGTTGTTATTTTCTATTCCTCGGTATGAATGAATATCACTGGAATATCTGGAAAACTAATGAACAAACTTCGAATCTAAAATAATAATTTTGACATTAAAATGCTTAAATAGCTCGACTGCAAGAAAAGAGCGCTTAGTAAAGAAACTAGTCTCTCTATTCTAAAAAAAAGTAAAGGCCGCTGTCGCCGTCAATAGATTGTGGACCTATCTCTTCCTAAACCGTGGGGATTTGAGTTTCGACTAAGGTGCCCACAGATTCGAAAAATTCCGAGGAACCTGCTAAGCAGACTTAAATTTCGAAAATCGAATTATTTTAGAAGATATTAATACAAAACTGAAAAAATAAACAGAATGGTTGCCAGATTTGACTTAAAATCATTCATTCCTTTGCAACAAAGCGTTTCCAAGTATCTAGAATCGCGTGAAATTTACAAAGTTAACACAAAAAGCCTAATAACTTCTTCACCGTTTGCACGATCCGCTTGACAATTTTCATGATCATGTATAAAAATATAGAAAACAATCTGTGCTTCTTTAAAAATCTGAAAATCCACCCGTTCCCTCCTTTTTAAGCGATTTTTCGCTATTTTTAGCACCATTTTATTTCCGAGAGTCAAAAAAGTAAATCATTTGCATGACAAAATTACCCTTTACAAGTGAATATGACGTCATACAATTGGGATTCAAATTCGTTTAAAAAAGTTTTTCCAGATTACACAGTTTATTATCAGTTTTTTTTTTTCACAAATAAATCGTTTGCATGGACATGAGAACTGTGTACACAAAACGAAATATTTCGATTGCGAAAAGATTCCGCGAGTTTCCAGAACAGCGTGAAATTTAATTTAGGTATCTCTCTATTCTAAAAAAAAGTAAAGGCCGCTGGCGCTGTCAAAGCTTATTGGCCTATCTCCTCCTAAACCGTGGGGATTTAAATTTCGACTAAGGCGCCCACAGATTTGAAAAATTCCGAGGAACCTGATGAGCTGACTTAAATTTCGAAAATCGAATTATTTTAGAAGATATTAATAAAAAACTGAAAAAATAAACAGAATGGTTGCCAGGTTTGGCATAAAATCATTCATTCCTTTGTAACAAAGCGTTTCCAAGTATGTAGTATCACGTGAAATTGTCAAACATAAAGTAGAAATACACCCATTTTACGACAGAATAAAAACTACATGAACTAAGTAACTCAAAATATGTTACACAAAGTTGACAATTTTCAAATAGTAAGTTCGCTTAGACAACAGGAGTTTAGAATTAGTGATTATCCGTTTTTTCAAAACAGAATAACTAATATCTTGAAAATGAAAAATAATTAAAATGCAGATTATTTTAAAGCCGGTTCGGTCCAGCTGGATTATTTGCTACCAGTAGAAATATTTGGCGGCGTTAACTATGCCATTATAGCAGTTACAGTACACTTTGGATATTTGCTAGCAAGACGAGATGGTATAATTCGTGGTGCTAAGTACGCCAATCTGCAAAAGATTATGTAAATGAAAATATGGATAACGGTTTTCCGGTAACCTTAAATGAACAGTAATTATAGGTTGTGAGCATGTGTAAATCGCCAAATAATGAAAAGTCGCCATTGGTGGCAAGCTATCCTATCTGTTCCGTAGCTTTTATTAACTTTACATGTACGCAAGTCGCCAAATAATGAAAAATCGCCATGGGTGGCAAATTCGCAAGGTGTCCAATAGGTTTTACATTATTAAAAATACAGCTGAAACAGATGTTCTGATTTTATTATGCTTTAGCTCCTAATTAATATAACTTTTGAATGGCAACATTAAATATCATTGTGTTTCTGAGGAGTGCAAATAATTTTTCCAGCGATTTTTAAGCGGAGTCCGCACTCCAGGTGGAGTATAGCTCAGGACCCGTACAACACGGATTCCCATAACAAAATATCTTCCGTGTTATGAGGAGGAGGGGATCTACTGTAGTGTGAAGTTTAAATTTTTATGTACCAATGAACCTGCAAGAACCAAGCAGTGTGTAGCTCAGTAACATTCTATCTGATCCAATCTTCGGGTTTTGTCTGTTGAAATTATGTCTTTTTTAGGAATAAGCCTTATTAGGGGTCGAAAGCCTCATACGAAAAGCGAGCGTAGCGAGTCTGGGGGCCGTGGCCCCTAGTTTTATAAAAACTCTTAAAATTTTAATTAAAACTATTTTTCACATGAGAAAACATTCACCACCCAGCTAGAGTCGTGACAGCTGTTCTGTAAGCGATATTGCGGTTGCCAACAGAAACTAAGAAATAAAGCCGTTTTTTCGGGAGCTGAGTAAGAGCATTAGATATACATTATATATACTTCGTTCATTATATATACTTCGTTTATTTTATGATATACTTCGTTTATTTGTGCGATTATGGCAACGCAACGCTAGGGCGATCTGCCAAGGGTGGGGTGGTTGGTAGGAGGAATTTCTAAGGGGTTCTAACGCGTATTCACGTTGCATATGGAGAAAACCGAGCAAAACACTGTGCCATGGTGGTGTTTGTTTATTAATATATTTAATCTAAGTTAAAAACATTTATCACTAGCCGCCTCCGGCGACCAGCTGGTTTGCCATCTTAATAAATTTTGTGTTTCTCACCGGCTTCCTTGGCACTGAAATATCTCAGATTCTGAATGGAATTTAAAATTAAGATGGTTACGAACAGAGGCGGCCCTAGGGTAAGTGGCGCCCCCTTCTAACGTAAAAAAGACTCTCCTTTTTATGCTCTACTTAGTTTTCGAGTTCGACATAACGCCTCTTCGAAGCCGGCGCCCCGATGTGATGATTACCTTGCTTTCCGTGTCGGGCAATCCCTGGTTACAAAAATAAGATGGTTTAATGATAAAAACCTACAAAGGTACAAATTGTTTTCGTCCTATATTAATTCTGAAGAGCTTTTAGATATATCGGTCGTTATCAAAAAACGGAAAGGGGGAAAAAAAAAATCTGAAACACTTTTAGATTTTAAATACGCACTAAAGTGCTATATATTAAAAGCGTATCATAATCCATGCGTCTTAGTTTCTTTCTTTATTCCATTAAGTTGGAAAGTGTATCATTATTCATGAGTGTGACTAAACAAAATTAAAATTTATATTTCTAACATCCTTTTTCTGGATGTAATACATTAGAAATAGAAGGGGGGGGGAAGACGTGCAGAAAAATGCATAATTCGAACTGAATGAAAGTTTCATAAACTTTTTTTTGTTTGTTTGTTTATGTAGCATGTATTTCGGATTTGTGTGCTTGGCTCGAAGTCCGCTTATTTATAAATCCCCGCCAGAAGTAAGAGGTTATTCAGGTGATTTTATTTATGAAAAAACTGCGTATTCTATAAGTTTGCGCTATCTGTCGACGGCTTTGTAAAATAAAAACTCAATTGTGTTCATTTTTTTCGTTTGGGGGGGGGAGATAGTTTTTTGTATATTATAGGAGCAGTGTTTTTTTCGCGCGATAAAAAGAGCCTGTTTGTTAATCCAGGACTTAAACTGTCTTTATTCCAATTTTCACCCAAATCCGTCAAACCGTTTCAGCGTGAAAGAGTAACAAACTTACATATAACCATAGGCATTTAGAATATTAGTAGGATTAGAATTAATAATGTCATAGTAACTTCAAGATTTGGTCAGCTAATATTGCATAATTTTCCTGTTCTGGTCAATTTAACTAATTTACTGAATCCAAATAACTCAGAAAGTAATTTCACCTCCAGTAGTAGTTAAATACGATGATTATTTTTTAACTGGTCAATATTACTCACATGTTCTACACACAACACCAGTCCTTTTCCTTTCCTCGGCAGAATTTCGAATATAGAAACTAACTGGAGAAACAATGTCAAGAGGATTAAAAAATAGAAAATTTCGTGCTCTCAAAAGTTTTACGGAAAAAGAGAGAAAGTGAATTTCCTAACTCCATATTTGTGATTCGATGCATAAAAGATCTTGTTCTTACAAAAGCTTGGGTTATTTTGCGTGGAAATCTTTTTCTCGTTAGAATGAAGCAAATCCGGAGAGGGGGCGGACAGAAACATAAAAGTGGTGGAGCACATTTCTCTACAGACGGATGGATTTATTTTCCGTCGCGGATGTGAGGTAGCTTAGCCCCCGGATTACGCAAAATATAATGCTGAAGGATTACGTGCGATTGAATGTCTTGTCGAGAATAAGTGGATGTGCGGAATTGCATTCGAGTTTTCAACTGCTGTGGCACTTTTGGGGAGGAGACCCACCAGAATTGTCTAAATAAGTCTCTTTAGGAAATTTAGTGAGCAAATTTCACGCAAAAATGGCTTATTCTAATAGAATCCTTTTTTTTCCATATCTAGTTTAAAAATGAAACAGCATTAATATTTTGAATGCAATGGATACTTTCGGATAAAATGGAATTAACTAAATATTTTAAATGTAATGTAATGCATACAGGGTGCTCAGGTATGAAGTGACAAATTTCTGAAAAAGTTAAGAGTGTAGTATGACAGCTTAGAAACACATGGCAATCTATTTAAATCATAAGCAGGAGTTCCATTAAAAAGTATGAAAAGATAGTCATAATTTATTAGATTATAAATCTTATGATTATTTTAGATGATTTATATAGATTTATCCTCCGAAAACTGCATGTAAAAATAAATAACGATTCATAAATATCAATGGTAATCGAGTGTTTTGGCCAACGGCAGAAATCTGAATAACATTTCTCTTAAATGATTATTAGCGGGTGCATGAAGACAACGTTTGAGATGCTACATTACTTTGTGAGTATGGGTCGTCTCTTAACTCATTTTGGAAGTTCATTACCAAAACATCCGAACACATCGTATATATAAAAACAGTAAGGTAAAACAGGGTTTCCTCCCACTCCTCCAATAGCTATCCTTAAGAGAGATGAAAATGGTGATAGATAATAATAATGAAAATCTACTATAATTCCACGACAAATGAACAGCTGAGTAGATAAACATGCTATGTGGCATTTTAAAAAAAAGGGGGGGGGAGATTTTCGAGAGGAAGAGCATGTTATAAGTAATATTTGATGCTATAAAAATTGGCGTTTATTGATTCTGCAATTTCTGTTATAAAGCTGTTTTCAGTAGAAGAAATTGTAATGTGCAAGGGTACATGTGATAAAAAAGGGCATTCTAATAATTTCATATCTGATTATCTAAAATTTACTTAACTGTCCCTTAACTTGAATCTTATTAGTTAGAATTTTTTTTTTTTTTTTTATTATCTCTTACTAATAAAGACAATGTTTACGGACCTACTATTTTGAGATTTGGCAGCGGCGAGATACTAACATGATAGTTTTTTTTTTTTTTTTTTCCCTTTCCCTTTTTGAAAATACCATAGTCTTTGGAGATCATAAACTTGAAGTAAGAAATTCGCACGAATAAAATGATTTACACGCAACGGTAATGGAAGGAAATAAAATGCAGTTAATCGTCATTCTAAACATGAACATGACAATAAAAGACGTAACTAAATACAACTTCAAGTATTTATTTTTAAACAACCCATAAGTAAAGATCAAAAAGTTATGGTCAAACATATTTTTCATATAAGCTGGGAGCATTTTGAAACCATGAAGACGTGGGTTATTGGGGCCTAATACATACGTATAACAAATAAGAAATTGCCATAGCAACAACTTTTGTAATAAAAGTGAAAAGTTGCAAGCATCAAATGCTAAAATAATGCTTTTCCCAGGGGAAAAAAAAAAAAAAAAGCTTGCAGTTAAAAGAAGTATTTCTTGAAATGGGGTAGTTAAAAAAAAAAAAAACTGGGATGATTTTGCAAATAATGACAGGATCATCACATGTGTTTTGATTCTCTGAACGTCTAAGAAAAATAATTATAAATTCAACCCACAGTATAGCATAACACACAAAAACATAATTATAAATTCAACCCACAGTAAATTTCGGCGTTTACATTACCTTAAGAGGAAGGGGGGCAGGGAGGGGAGTTAAGGGCTTTAACATATTATTGATCGCAATAACTTGTTCAAGCTAATAATAGCGGCTTTTAAAACTTAAATGGCTAATTAAATAAAGTATTGAGTACTGAATTTTTGAAGAAATGGTTAGAATGAATCAATGAATTTTTTTCAAAAACAATTTTCTTTTTACGGTACTTCTAAGTACCGTCAGTAGATAAAGAGTTAAAGCGTATTTTAGAGGTATTAGGCCAGGAGTAGCGAACCATCGGCACGCGACATAATATTTTGGCCATGCCACCGATCAAAACGTTTTGCATTTTAATTAAAAATAATAAAGTTCACCATGACGTATCACGATCGAACGGTCACTAAGTCAAAATTATTGGACAATGGCCTCATTAAACATTTCTTTTAAAAAAATGACACGTTGATCCATAAAGGTTCACCACCCCTGTATTAGGCTATTTTAAACGATTCAAAAGTGATATATGTTTTTAAGGGTTACAAAATGAATTTCTCCATCGAAAATAGAGTCTTTATCATTTATAGTTCTACTACAGGAACACTCAAGATTTCCAACACATTACGTTCAATGACAGTTTTAAGGACATTCAACCATTTCAAGCACAATACCGGCCTACCATATAAGTAGGTAATGGTCCAACTACGGTCACTTGCT
Source organism: Cheiracanthium punctorium (assembly GCA_038373885.1). Lineage (NCBI taxonomy): Eukaryota > Metazoa > Arthropoda > Arachnida > Araneae > Cheiracanthiidae > Cheiracanthium > Cheiracanthium punctorium. The sequence continues at coordinate 482,957 of JAWZYV010013263.1, read as the reverse complement.
TCCTTCAAAAATTACGCCAAAACTTTTGGTGTACGTGTGTAACTTTCATATCTAAAAAACTATAAGTCGCAGAATATTGAAATTTCATAACATCTAGTTGTGCTAATTGGTTCCAATCTACTGAGTAGTATATTTATAGGACCACCAAAAAGAACTTCAATACATTAATGTCTCTTCTTCAACATCTTCAATACATTACGTCTGTAGTCAGTCATTGTTTGGTACATGCCTAAAATCCAGCCATTTGTCGTCGACGTTGGCGAGTTTTGTCGAAATATCGCCAAATTTGGCGATATTCAGTTATTTGGTCCATGCCCAAAATATCGCCATTTGTCATTGTCCTTGACGGCAAAATATCGCCAAATGTAGCGATATTTCGACAAAACTCGCCAACGTCGACGACAAATGGCTGGATTTTAGTCAGTCATTGTTTGGTCCATGCCCAAGATCTCGCCATTTGTCATTCACCTTGGCGAGTTTTGCCGAAACATCGCCAACTTTGGAGCCAAAAACAATTTCGTATTTCGCATAATTCTAAAACTTTTAACCGAAGAATTTTGAAATTTTGTATTTAGAACTACTGTAACACCTAACTGTGCATCTCTTTTTCGATTGCAATCGGCTAGGTAATTTATTTACAGGGTCACCCAAATGACTTTAAATACATTGAGGCGTATGGATTCAATTCATTGAAATACTGCGGTCAATTACTACTTTAGCTATCCCTAAAATCTCGTTAAACTATCTCAAGCTTGTCGGCTTTTGCATAATATCGCCAAATTAATTGTCAAAAACAATTTTTTTCAGATTGAACCCAGCTTGTCGATATCGGAAATATTTAGCTAAAAATCGCCAAACTTTAGTATTATTGCAGTATTTTATCTCTTTCAAACAAAATAAGCTTAAATGAAGTGCGCCGAAAATATTTTTGATTTAATAGACGTGCAAAGAAGTCATGTGGTATCCACATCAGATTTTTTTTAGAATAGAGAGATATCATAACTTTCGGAGAACATAAACTTGAAATCAGAAATTCGCATGAATAAAATAACTTACAAACTACGATAATGCAAAGAGGTGGTTGTTTTTTTCCTTATAACAATTTTTTTCCCAACATTCCTTTACAGAAAATACATAAATTTATAAGTTATATTTCCTCAGATTTTTGAGCCACCGTAGGTAGATGTACGAGTTAACACAGATACTTAGACTAAAATTCCACTTACATAAAGAAGTTCTATTGATGAGTGCGGGTGTATCGCCATATGTTAACGCGGGAATGGCGGATTAAATATGGCAGCCACCCAAACAACTACCCTTAGAAAAACTAAGTTTTAACTAATGCAACGAGCGCAATAACACACAAGAGGAAGAGCTGCATCGCTTCGAAAAATTCGCACAAGTAATTCACATTAGATATTGTTGGCAGTAATTCAGCTTTGTGATTCTTAAAAATTTTTAGTTCAAATTTAACATCAAGCGATATACAGGGTGATTCAGATGAGATAAGTAAAACTGAACTGGGGATAGGATGTGCAAATACAAACAATTTTCAGGAAGAATGCACGGTCTAAAATGAAACATTAACATATGCTAGCGCGTTTATGAAATATCGCTCTGCAAAAGTTAAAACGACATTCTTGTTGTAATTTATATTATTCCTTCTTATAATAAGAAGCAAAAGGTACTTGCGTATTATTCCGGCGGTCCGCCAAATCGAGCGATTTTTCGCAGAGATTAATGCCGGATACATAAAAATTATTGATCCGGGTTAAATTAATCCGGATCTTTAAAGATGATTCGGTATTGAAACCATTTGGGATAATCCGGAAGAAAGGGTTCTTTCATTAAAAAATGAAGAGTAAAGTATATGCTTTTAAAGTTGCGTAGTGGAGTTAGGCTTAAAATGAGGAATGTTTATTTTAAAGAAAGAAGGAATGTTGCATTTTAATTAGTTTTATTGTGCATTAGCTGTGGAAAACAATCATATCGTTTTCCGCCAATTATATCAAAATGTTGAAAATATCTGACAGCAACCTCCTCAGCTGAAGGTAAGTCCTAAATTTTTATCATAATTATAGCAAAACAAATACTGAAAAAACGTTTGTCATAATAATAGCTAATCAAATACTGAAACGAACAACGATGTAAAGGCAGTGCTGTTACACGTAACATAATGAGTAGCTCGCGAACGAACTAGTTCAAATACGATGGATTGGCACAGTTTGCTAGTACATATGACGAAAAAATAATTTGGCGAATGACCGCCGGGATAATGCGTAAGAACCTTTTGAATTTTGGGATACTTATCTTTTATGTTCTATTGAAAATAAGATACTTTTTTAATCTTTATTTTGAAAATAATACTTTTTTAATCTTTATTTTGAAAATAATACTTTTTTAATTATATCTTTTGAAAATAACATACTTTTATTTTCTTTATTTTCAGTGTATTTAGATTAGATTTTAGTATTCACAGAGACATGAAAAATACACAATCAATTTATATACGTATTTGAATCCTAAAGTTTGAAATTCATCGGCAATATTCCAGAGAAAATGACAGATAAGAATTTCTGTTGGGAAAAAAAAAAAAAAAAAAAAAACTATGTTCTTTTTATAATTTAACTCCTTAAATTAAAAACTTCATGGAACACAAAAAACTCGTTTTGGTAATACAGTTTTAATTGAAAATGAAGATTCGTTAAAACTGAACTGTCTCATTTATGGTGCAGCGTCCAATAAATTAAGTCAATAATTATTGCTTCAAATAGTAATTGCATTCCACTTTAAATGCATAAATAACTCTCAAACAAGATGAGATTAGATTCGAAGTCGAGGTGGCAAGTGATATAAATATTGCATCTTTCTAGACATAAAATTTTGAAGTTTTAGAAAACAGCTGAATCCTGGTTTCACCATAATTCAGGTAGAGTTAAATATCAGAGACGGCCCGAGGGGCGTGCGGGGCCTCTTCTCTATCATGTTTTATGAGATAGCAATAAAATAGCCCAGGAGCGGGGCCTCTATAAGCGAGGGGCCTTAGGCGATCGCCTACATTCGCACCCCCCTTGGGCCGGCCCTGTAAATATATGACTAGAACAAACAGAACAGAATTTGTACCATTATTTTCGTTCTCATCCTGCAAAACCGCAAACTATTAAATTCCTTTGACTTATCATTTGAAAACCATCTAAACTTATTTGCTTGAATAAATCTCTATATATAAAGGAAGATGTCCTGTCTGATTGACTGACTGACGATCATCGCCCAGCCAAATCTACTGGAGATACAGACATGACATTTTAGGAGCTTATAGCTTTTGTGCCCTAGGCGTCATTTAAGAAGCGAAATTAAAAAATTAGAACCCAGACGGGAGTGGCGGCCCAAAACGTTCTTTTCACATTTTTCTTATATCTCAGGGGAGAAAAGAGATAGCCGTAAAAGCTTTAAAATTTAACTAATACAAATACCTAAAAGTCATTTTAAGGGTTCTTTAGAATTCTTACCCAAACGGGTGTAAGGGTCAAAACGTTCTATAACGTTCTTTTCGCATTTCTCTTCAGATCTCAGAGAAAAAACGAGATAGACGTATAACCCTTGCTGTAATGTATAACTAACACAAATACCTAAAAATCAATTTCAAGGTGTTTTAGAATTCGCACCCAAACGGCCGTAAGGGGCCGAAACGTTCTGTGGAATAATCCCACAATAAAACACCAGACACTCCGGCAGTGTTTTGACGTAATGTCAGCGCCGGCGAGATGGGGCCCTTTTAGGCACTTTTTCGCCTGGCCTCAGTAGTTTACAAGGTTTCGTTAGAACGTAGACACGCAGTTAGGTGTGCAGTGTAAATAGAACCATATTTTCATGTATATATATTAATTATGCATGTGTTTTGTAGTTAACCAAGAACGGATTGTGTTAATAATAAAGACCGATATTTTAATGATTAAAATAGTGGTATAATTTGGAGATTTCCACTTCAGGGCCTGTGCAGAACCCCCCACCTTTGCTGGAATCAGGTAAGAGCTTATGCTTTTTTACCTAGATTTATTGAGGGATTTTGAAGAGTCTGTAGAAAAGATTCTACACGTTCGTTTTCACATTTCCCTTCATATCTCAGAGGAAAAAAGAGACTGCCATAAAATCCTTGCTTTAAAATGCAAGTATAACACAAATACCTAAACATCATTTTCAGGGTTTTTTACAATTTGTACCCAAACGGGTGTAAGGGTTCAAAAACGTTCTTTTCACATTTACCTTCATATACCAGAGGGAAAAAGAGATAGCCGTAAAATTCTTGCTTAAAAGTATAGTGAACACAAATGCTTAAAATTCATTTTCAGGGTTCTTTAGAATGCGAATCAAAACGTGGATAAGGGGGTCAAAACGTTGTTTCCAAATTTGCCATCATATTTCAAAAGGAAATAGAGATAGCCATCAAATATTTGCTTAAAAATGTAGCGAACGCGATTGCATAACAATCATTTTCAGAGTTTTTTAGAGTTCGTGTCCAAACTGTTGTGTGGGGACAAAACGTTGTTTTCATATTTGTCTTATTATATTTATCGAAGGAAAATGAAGATAGCCATAAAAATCTTGCACTAAAATCTAACGAACACAAATACATAAAAAATCTTTTTCAAGGTTTTTAAAAAATCAACCTTAACAAAGAGTAGTTGACCAAAAAAGGTGTTTTCACGTATTTTCTAGCTCTTGAGTGCTGTTTAATTTCAGACAAAGATTTTTGTGTACCTGGCGAAAGGGCGAATGTTTCAAGGGTTGACTGATTAAATATGAAAAATCGGCAAGTTTTGCCATTTTTGGTGATTTACCGCGAAGTTTGGCATAAAAGAAATAAGTCCCCGGCGATACTTCCTTCTTTGTCGAGCGCCCCCTACTGGCCGAGCGCATAGCGCGCTGAACTGAGAGACGGAAGGTGCCTGGTTCAAAACTTCAAAACCAGGTCGCGTTCGCAGATCTAACCGTCGGGAGTTTTCCGTGGTTTCTTCCAAAACTTAGCGGAAATACCGGTTAGAAAGACCCCACGGAGGGTACCCCACCCCTCGGCCTTAGCCCACGTGTAGTTCATTGGCCGTAATGCCATGCCAAAACACAACACAACACAACTACTTTATGTCGTGAAATTGCCTAATCCTACTGTTTATTTAAGTGAAATATTGGTGTCGTTATTCGTGTAAATAAAGGTGAAGTATAGATAGAATATGCCTGGCGGAGGTTTTAAAAGTTTTTTATTAGGCGATTTGAATATAGATTTCAATTTTGAAGAACAAGAGGACGAATACGGCACACTCGCGAAAGAGTATTTTAAAAAATTAAGTATAGTTAGAATATTCCTGAACAATATTGTAAAACAGTTTTTGTAGGTGATTATAAATATATAACCAAAATAGGTTCCGTATTTATTAACTTATTTTCCACTTATATTTGTAGGTTTAACAATATCCATTCCGTGCAAAGAACGGGTACTTCAACTAGTTTTTATTTAATTGTCTAGAACATAGGAAAACTTAAGCATTGTTGTCTTTTTTTTTTCTTTCTTTCTTTTTTTAAATACTCAATGCGTGTGTGTCCGATTACGGTAGGAGAATGAAAATAACTGTCTCAACAAACGTTGAAAATCGACTCAGTTCGCAGATATTCCAATGGCTACACTGTTATAAAAAACCTGAATTTCACAGACAATATCAATCTGGTTTCACGGGATAATCTCCCTCATTGGTGAATAAGGGATTTTTGCTTTTTTTTTTTTTTTTTTTTTTTTTTTTTTTTTTAATGTAAGTTCTGTTGAAAAACGAAAATTATCTGTGACTCTTCTGAAAGTCTAGTTCTAAAAGGACATTTTCCGTTTTCTTTCTGGCACCTGCGACTTTGGATTAATGAAATGTCTCCCAGTCACTTCAGCTCGTAATCAAAATAATACCCACAAAGCTGATTTTAGCAATTTTGAATGCAAGATGCTTGTTGCTCATTCTGCCTGAGGTTGGAGTTGGAGTTAAGATCCCTTAAACGCACAAAAATATCGTCGCATTACGCATGTAACAGACGACTGCAGTTAATTGGAGTAATGTATTTTACTTAATGCTAAGTCCTTTTGCTGTGGGTGCTTACTTCTCGATGTCCTCACTTGTGATGATTTTATTTTAAATCCAAATACCAAATGCATTTTTTTCATATTCATTGTAAAATAAATTCAACCTAAATATGGAAGCGGTGCTTTCGATAAAGATTTTGCTTTAATGGACATAGTTTCTTACGATTGGATTATAAAAATCTCGCAGCTGTTTGCTCTCACGTGTTTACAATAAATGAAGTTATGATATCTCCAATCAAAGTGAGTAAGTACTATTTTACCTTTTTCGTGTAAAGAAATTTGATTGCTGCTTTAATTAAATCTTACAGCTGGTTTAACCATGATTGCATTTATTTCTGTATTCTGACTGTACTGTGAATTCGTTTTATTACTAGAGACTATAGCGAAATTATATTCTATTTATTAAAAAAAAAAATATTTTTTGTATCGTGTATTAAGATCTATGTAATGTATTAGCCTTGATTTAAAGTTTATTTTCTCGGGCTAATAATCATAGATTACAGCTCTGGTAATAAAAAAGAAGAAAATGAATAATTCAAACTATTTTTATCTGTGCACTATTTATAATATTTCATGTACATGTACGTACACTTTTTTAAACCAACTCTGGTGTTTTACCACCAGACTACCTCACCCCCCCCCCAAAAAAAAAAAAAAAAAATTATTATTGAAGCTGGTGGTGCAGTTACAACAAACTAATTCTATACTTTAACAACTAAGAATGCGTAAAAACTTTGTTAAGATTGTGTATCCATCTACCTACACACATATATGTATGGAAAAGTTGGAATAGGACAGCTTTTTCTCGTGTAAAATAACTACATGAATAAAGTGCTTCAATTTCTATTTGAATGTATTTGAATGAATTAGACCGTTGGTTTCAAAAATGACTATTTTTTAATGTATAAAAACTATATTCTAGGCTCTAGGGTAAATAAATTATTTTTTGGAAGTACGTAGGTGCCCGGTTTTATCCAATAATGTCGCTTATTAGAAAATAAGACATAATATCTTTGAATTGTGGTACTAAACCTGATTCCATAATTTTAAATAATGCTTAAAATCCTTCTTTGCGATAGAGGGAAAAAAGAAAAATACCTTTCTCTAATAGGGTAAAAAAATGAATTTCCTGCCTGAAAATAAAGGAAAAAAACCCGATTCTGTGACAGAAAATAACGGAGAAAAACCTGATTCTGTGACTGAAAATAACGGCAGAAACCGTTTCGTTAGATAACATGTGAAAGGAAATTAACCGTTTTCTCGAGAAGTTCCTGAAAGAAACTGTTATTTACCGGCAGCATTGCTGCCAAGACAATGACCGTTTATTTCAGGAACGTTTTATAACAGTGTATTTCGACTCCATTCGTTCGAAATACCTCAAATTTAAGGCTCAAATAGTACCGTAGACTAGAGATGAGTTCGGGCTCATTTTTTGAAGCCCGAGCCCCGAGGACTTTTAATCCGAGCCCGTCCGAGCCCGAGCAATATTATTTAAGTCGGAGCCCGCGCTCGCCCGAGCCCGAAATTTCAGATAAGATGAAAAAAAAATCTAATTACTTCATTGATAGACTACAATGAATTTTGACGTTTGTGCAAATTAAAGACAAATATAGTTGCAAACTCTCAATTCACTTTCTAATTTTTCATATATCCATCCATGTTTATCAAATAATGTCGGATCTCATGACTATACTAATCAATATAAGCCGCCGTTCTGAAATAACCAAAGAGCTTAACGCACCTTCTAGGCGCCAGTGCCGCTATTTATTTATTTTTTTTTTTATGAGTACAGTCAACTGCGGTTATAGTGAACCCGGATATAGTGAACCATCGGCTATGGTGAACGCAAACCATTTATTCCGATTCACATACAGTATCTCTATCCATCATGAAGACACTTGGGTTTTAGTGAACTTCGGATAGAGTGGACGAAATTGGATGGTCCCCAGAGTTTCATTATAAGCGGAGTTGACTGTACTTTTATTTTCCTCGTGAATCACTTTTTAAAATATGTTTCAAGGAGTATGTTCAATACAGGAGAAATTTTTCACGAGCCCGAGCCCGCGCAATTGGGAATTACAGAGCCCGAGCCCGGGCCCGAACCGGGCTCGGGCTGAGCCCGTCTCATCTCTACCGTAGACTTCAGATATATATATAGCTTCAAGGCAATTTCAAGCGGGGAAACTCTCAAACAGCAATATGCAAGCAATAAGCATTGAAAAGATACACATTAGCAGGTGTCGTTTCCACAATTTCGACAGGGTGTTATATTTATTACAGCGGTTCTCGCATACCTCTGAAATAGCTTTCATAATCCCTCGCGTAAAAGTTGACATTCTGGGATAAATATCGGAATCCGCCGAAACGACTTCCCGAAGTTGAAGAAAAAGCAAAGATTTTTACATCGGTTGAATCTCATCCAAAAATAGATGTCTGCGAGTGCATGAATATGAGATATTGATCGGCTGAGTGAAGAGAGCATTTAAATTGAGAAAGAAAAGGTGCAGCGAGGACAGAATTTTTGAACGGGTGCGGGGTGACAAGTGGGCCTTATTATAAGTTTTTAACTTTCGTGTCTAACGGCGTTCGCGCATGGCTCACATTACGTAAATTGAACGACTGACAAGTCATTTTTAAAGGTACGTGTATTGCTAACTCCCCAAAATCAACGCACTCATTAAGGCTACTCTGTATAAGAATCCCCCCAACTGCAGTATTTTATTATCGCATGGGCAAATCGGGACTTTGCCTAGGGCTCCCGGTTCGAAAGGACCCCCAATTTTAAATGTTCTTCTAAAATATTCTTTTATATGTCAAAATTTTATAAAAAGGAAAACAAATTTCATAGATGGAGGCCCCCAAATTCATCAATGCCCGGGACCCCTGTGGACATAATCGGGCCCTGATTTTATCCCTTTCAAACAAAATAAGTTTAGATGAAGTGTGCCGAAAATATTTTTGATTTAATAAACGTGCAAGGAAGTCAGATTTTTTTTTTTTTTTTTTTTTTTTTTTTTTTTACTTCTTGGTACAGAGTATAAGGAAGTTCAATGTGATCGCGAAAAAATTTCGGGAGCCAGATTTCAAGGGAAAAACCGATTTTAACTACCTCTAAATTTAGTTTTAAGAATGTTTGCGATGCATCTCATCGTACGCTAGCATGAACATGCATATAAATGCATGTACAGTCCATTTTGACCGACTGCGAGTCTATTTTGACCAGTTTTTTCATGCCGTCTGTGCGTACTTGTGTGTGTAACTCGCATATCTCAAAAACTATTAGTGGTAGAATGTTGAAACTTAATATTTAGGATTATTTTAACATCTAGTTGCATCTTCGACTTTTGGTCCCAATCGACTGAATAGTTTATCTACAGGGCCGCCCAAAAGATTTTAAATACGTTACGCTCCATGAGCAAAAATTCATTAAAGTGTATTTTAGAGGTTTTAGGCTATTTCAAACGACTCAGAAGTGATACATGTTGTTAAGGGTTACAAAATGGATTTCTCATAGCAAATTGTGTCTTTATCATCCATAGTTCTACGACAGGAACACTCAAAAGATTTCTAACACATTACGTTCAATGGCAGTTTTAGGGACATTCATCCATTTCAAGCACAATACCGGCCTACCATATAAGTAGGTAATGAGCCAACTACGGTCACGTGCTTCCTTCAAAAATTACGCCAAAACTTTCGGTGTACGCGTGAAGGTAACTTTCATATCTCAAAAACTATTAGTCGTAGAATGTTGAAATTTCATATATACGATTGTAGTAACATCTAGTTGTGCATCTCGATATTTGGTTCCAATCTACTGAAGAGTTTATTGACAGGACCACCCAAAAGAATTTCAGTACATTAATGTCTACGAACACCTTCAATATACTACGTCTGTAGTCAGTCATTATTTGGTCCATGTCCAAAATATTGCCAAATTGAACGCCAAAAATAATTTCGTATTGTAACATTTAACTGTGCATCTCTTTTTTGATTGTAATCGACTGGGTAATTTACTTACAGGGTCACCCAAATAACTTTTAAATGCATTAAGGTGTATGGATACATTCAATTCATTGAAAATCGTGGTCAATCACTATTTTGGCTATGACCAAAATCTTGCAAGCTATCTCATGCTTGTCGGCTTTTGGCGAAATATCGCCAAATTAAGTGCCAAAAACAAATCTTTCAATTTGAACCCAGCTTGGCGATATCCACATATTTGGCTAGAAAATCGCTAAACCTTAGTATTACTGTAGTATTTTATCTCTTTTAAACAAAATAAGTTTAGATGAAGTGCGTCGGAAATATTTTTGATTTAATAGACGTGCAAGGAAGTCATGTGTTGTCCACATCAGATTTTTTATCTAATGTGATTCAATTTCAGACACGGGAATAGAAGAATAAACAGAGGAAATTCATAAACACTTTTCAATCGCGTTGAGAAGTGCTTAAAAAAGGAAGAACATAATAAAACAAAACAAACATCAATCTCATGATACACAAAAAAGTACGATTGTACCTGTAGTATTTCTGTTACATGTAGTTCTACGTTAAGTAAACATTTGTCAGATAAGAAGTTCCTACAACAAAATAATCGGCAGAGCCAAAGTTTGGTGCACTTTATTGTATATGAAATTTGAACGTGACTTTTATAGAAAGCGAAGAGTGAAAGCTCTTATCTAACTCGTGTGCTTTTTTCGGAGATCGATAGTTGTAAAATTTCAAACGACTTGGACAACTAGTAGGAAGGAAAAATGATAGAAACTAAAAGGAAGGAATTTGTTTTGTTACAGCAGAGAATGTTAGTTAAAATTTTTAAGTTCACATTATATTTCCATCTAAGACTTTTATTTGTTTGTTCAGATCGAAAGTTCTAAATACTGTTGCACGCATTTTTACGTGCTTGAACAGAGTAAGAGAAATATTGTAATCGTGAAAAATTTTGGTAGATTCTGAGCATCCCTCAATTTACTCTGACAAGTTACAACGTGATATCTATAAGTAGGTATGCATTAAGTAAATATGCACGTACGATCCATTTTAACTAGTTTTGGCGGACGTCTGTACGGACATGTGTATCCCGCATTACTTTAAAATGGCTAAATGAAGAATGTTGAATTTTTGTATTTAGGACTGTTCTAATACATAATAGTGCACCAACCTTTTGGGATGAAATCGACTGATTAATTTATAAGCAGGGTACCCAAAAGACTTTCAATGCATCAAAGACTATAGACAGCCCTTGTTTGGCCCATGAAACTAAATATCGCCAACTGTCGATAAGCTTGCAAGTTTTGGGAAAGTATCACGAAAATTGATGACAAAAGTAAGTTTCTAAAACTAAATCTAGTTTGCCGACACATCTTATATATGGCGATTTCTCGCCAAACTTTAATGTTAGCGAAGTGTCGTATTTCACTTTCAAATAAAATAAGTTTAAATTTACTAAATGTTTAATTGATAAAATTTCGGATTTTTTTAGGAACTCTCTTAAGTACATATATCATATACAAATTCTGGGGATCATCCACCACTCTTAAAGTACAGAGCACAAAATTTTTGATGATCAGTATAGATCGGTCATTCAAAGAATGAGACTTAAGTTAACCTTTCCTAGTTCCTGGACTAAACCTTGAGAACCTGTGGTACGATGACCTTAAGTAAGTAGGAAACCTGCCTACGAAGACCACTGTGCAGAGGTAAAAAAATGATTCTCTGTTACTATGCAAAGAAAATATGACATTTTACGACTAAATTAGATTTATTAGAAAAATATTTTTTTTCTTCTCGTAACATCTGACTTATTAACACTACATATTTTTAGTCACATAGAGAATCATACATGTTTATCATATGGACAGGAAGAGCTTGCATTCAGGTACAACCTAATAAAAACTTTTTTTTTTTTTTTCCTCAAAATCTCCTCGATGGTAGCTTTGTTTACAATTTATTTCAATATTAACTTTCTCGCTGATTCTGATATTCCGGTAATTAACACGTTAAAAAAAGCACTAAGGAAGAGGAGGGCAATTGAAAATCGGGATTAATTTCTTGAAAATAGAGTATTAGCTTTACTAAATAATTGACAAACAAAAGAAAGCTAGATTAAGGGCTCTGGAATAAGATAAAAACTATGGAGAATTCATAAAAAATTCTTTGTTGGAAGTAAAATAGAAGAAAAAAATAAATAAATGTAAGGGGTTTTCGAGCCTAAAGCGGTTATACAGTTTGAAGCACAGGCTGTTGTACACTCCCGAAAAGTTACGGCACCACTTCTAAAAAGAGGCTATTACACATACAACGCGTAGAGTTTTAAAGAAAAAAAAAATCCGTAAATAGATGCTATGATCAACTAATCGTAACATCATTAACAAACAATGACACAGTAACACCATGAAATATTTCTCTTTGCATAACAGAGGAGAGTGAGCTAAAAGGGAGGCAACCCCATTTTTCAATTTTTCATAACCGCAGTAAAGAAAGCAGCGAAAATAAAAGAAGCCAGGGATGATAAAACTACAAAATACACTATCTCTCTGAAGCACAGTGGCGGAGAGACTAAATGAGGTGGAACGTCGAGTAATTGCACCAAGTAAAGAGGAATTCAATAAAACATGATGCCTCCAGGGTTCCGGGAATTCCTAACCTAGAAGTTTTAGGCGTCTGTGGATCAGCAGATAAAACCGGCCACAGTGATAAAAAGAATGCAGCAGGCTGGCTGGGGCTGTCCGGAAGAATTAAAAAGCATATTTCTGTGCTTTTGTTATATGGGAGTGTACACTGAAAAAGGCGAGGAGAGAAAATTGTTTCTCAGAGCGTAGGTTCGATGATCGCCTTAACAGAAAATTAGTAAATTTTTGTATGTTTCGGCAGTTAAAACCATGATAGTTTTAAATCTATTTTTCTTTAATTGAAGCGTTACCTTTATTATAATTAATTTACATCTAGAGAGGTTTTCTAATAACGAATATTTAACAAAATCTTGAACATTGAGATATTTTTGATTTTTCAAATGGACGGAAAGTTGGGGGGGGGGCAAAAAAGATATAATTTGGGACAGGGGCGTAGCCAAGGGGAGGGTTAGGGGGTCATACCCCCCATGCCAAATTTTTTGCCATACAAAATGTATATTCTTCACTCCCTTATCACACACATGTATGTAAATATGTGAGTTGCAGTAGTCGTAACCCCCCCCCCCGATGAAAAATTTCTGGCTACGCCCTTGATTTGGGACGATATTAACATACATTACAACTAGCTGCGTACCCGTTCTCCGTACGGTACGGAACGAAAATTTTTCTTACATGTATAATTCGAATTAATTCCAGTGATGTGGAATCTAAAAATAAGCAAAATGATTTCACTCTTGGCGTAAAGTTACTCTTTAGTTATTCGTAAAGTTAGTGTAACTACGGATCTGTCACCATTGTAATATTATGACACAAAAAACTATGTCGGTGTCATTCGCGATCAGAAAAAGAAAAGCTTGACGGTTTGCAGCGAAAATTCCTAATTTTCAAAATGTCTCATTTTTACATCTTACTCTTTTTTAGGTTTAAGTTACATCATTAATACCTTAGATACTGCATGATGTGGAGAACCGTTTTATCTTTATAACTTTTTTCTAGCGTTCGTTGTAATTGCTTCACGACGAGCTTTGACTTCTAGTTGTACAATAACAGTAGTTAGGGATGGACGCGAGACGAGACAGAGATTTACCGCTTTTTTGCGAGACGAGACAAACATTTTTAACATTATGATATAGGGATTTTTGCGAGACGCGAGACACCAATTTTTCGTCTCGCGTCCATCCCAACAGTAGTGTTTGGCGCATTTTGGCTTCAAATATAAGGCAATAAACAACAGATGTTCTAATTCGAATTTCGAAAAAACCCCTTCGAGATATGCCGGGACCCGTCCGGGCAAATTTCCATACAAAATTTGCAGGGTTAGCAAGTTTTTGACATATGATAGTTTTTGACGGTTTTAACCATGGTTTAAACTGTCGCGTCAAAAACCTCAAATATTGCACTTGTAGTATTTCAAATATTAATTGATGTCTTTAACATTACATACATTGTATAAGCTATGAATATGTGTGAAATGTTAATACTAATTTTTAAGAAATACGGTCATCTTTTACATATTTTTTATAAAACATATTGTCTAGAAAAAGGGGAAAAAGTGGGGGGGAAAGAAAATTAATTATGTATTCAATATAGTCAGAACAATACTCTTGCTATGGTCAGAACAATATTCTACCGTAAAAAGATAATCAATATCTCTGGTCTTATAATATTAAAATTCTAAATTATCAATTTCAATAAAAAATTAGTTATGCTTTGTGGAAAAAATGAACGAAACTAATAAGTATTATTTCATTGTAAAATATTTTGTTCTTTGTATCTGTAATGAATTAATCGATCAGTATTTAGAAAAATAAAGCACTATAATTAGCAAAAAATGTTTACTTTGCTTACATCTGTAAAGGTTATTTTATTTATTTTTAAGAAAACGGGAGCATTTTGTGTTTTATAAGAATTTGTGCATACTCATTACATTTAAGTTCTGAAATTTTTTGTTAATTCTATTTTGAATGTGAAGCATTAGTACACTGATAATTAATAGTGTTGATCTTTATTTTATTTAAATGACTGAAATTACTATGTTATTGGCTGTTGCTTAAAATCCTTTCAACTTAGGTTTTTAGATTAAATCAAAAATAAACTTAATGTTTGCTTTCAGGAAATGTTTAGCCATACCTTAATTTGAAAAACTGCCGACCATTATTTATCTAATTGTATATACAGTACCATGTACCCTATTGAAAATGATCTATCAACCATTTATAGTTGTTTACAGGAGAAAAAAAATTCCAAAACATTATGGGCAGTCATATTCTTACAATTCTACAATCAGTATATATAGTGTTATGTATATATATATTATATTTCTAAAGTCGTATCCTATAAATGTATTAAACTAATTACTATTATTAATGAGCTCAACTTGTGTGTTAGCATAATTGTTATTTTTTTAATATAATTAATTTTAATTATGCATTTAGTTTAATGAAAAATAAAAATATACTGCATAATTAGTTTGACATTTTGTTCTCTTCCTTTAATAGATTAGTTTTTGACAGTTTAAACCAGTTTTTGACGTCTAAAACCCAATCCTGAAAATTTGGTAGGCCAGCGATTAGGAGCAATTCCCCGCACTCACATCAATTAACTTAATTTGATAAAAATTCTGAATATAGACCGTTTAAAATCGTCTTAATAACTGCATTATTTCTACACGGAAAATTAAAATTCAACGCCGTATTTTAATAAAACCTACGCTTGTTCTTAAAAATACACTCTCATTAAATTGCGCCAAGCGCTAGAATCATCTTCTCGAAATCGCATATCAACCATTTTATTTTTCGCCAAATTAATAAGTTGCACATTTTAGTCTTGGGAAATTTCCAAATTCTAATTTTCTTTTGAGTATAAAACATTTCATTCCTGCTCTGATATCAAAAGCACACGATATTTTAATTTTAAAAAAGTCTGGAGTGACTCCACTCGACTTTCCGAACACTTACGATTAAGATCATTACCAAGCATTTAAATAAATTTCAATCGGTGAATAATTCAAACATATATACCAAATTGAAGCTCAATCGAACCGTTTAAACGCTAGCGCACTTTCAAGAATTTCCTCCCATATGCCATAATGTAAAAGAAATCTTTGTCGTAGCCCTGTAAGAAAACTATAAGTCCTATACACACCAAAATTTGTCTTATGATGGTGGTTTATAAAATATGTACCTAATGTGAGCTCAATCGTATGTATCGTTTAAACGCTAGCGCACTTTCAAGAATTTCCCCCCATAGGTCATAATATAAAAGAAATCTTTGTCGTAGCCTTGTAGGTCCTATACACACCAAAATCAATACCGGTCTTGCGACGGTGGTTTATAACATATCCAATTTGAGCTCAATCGAATGCCCCGTTTAGGAGCTATCGTGTTCATTCACATACACATACATACATACAGGGGCGTAGCCAGGGGGGGGATATCGGGATATATCCCCCCCCCCGAAATTTTTGGATTAGTGATGAAATTCCGTCTATTTATACAGATATAAGTTCATATCCCCCCCGAAATTTTTTCCAGGCGCATATCCCCACCCGAAAAATTTTCCTGGCTACGCGCCTGCATACATACATCTCGTAAAAATAGCAGAAATGAATTCAGAAGACCTCAAAACGTGTCAATACACCAAAATCTCGAAGTCGAATTTTTTCTTGATTACAATACTTTCCTTACATGGTACATGTTCGGAAAGTAATAACCTTACAAATAATCTAAACAACAAACAATCGTTTTTCTTTTATTTTTACTTCAAGAGTCAGAATCATTTAATGAACTTGCCAAATATGGCAACCTAGATATGCTTAATCCTCAGTTTTCTACAGCAGGGGTTACAATTGCGAAATGGCGTAGAGCAAAAATGAGCCTTTTGTGACACGTTTTTTATCGGTATCTCCTAAAATAATTCGAATTTAGAAAAAATCGCTTCGAGGTATGTCGGGACCCGTCCTGGAGAATTTCCATACATAATTTGGCAGGTCTAGAATCACCCGTCTGGGAGATACGCGAGACACAGGCAAACTAACGGACTAGAATTTTACAGTCTGTTTTATTTATATAAGATACATTCCAAATAAAGTTTTTACACATACTATAATGAGACGCGTTTTTCGTTCTAACAAATGGAATGGTTTCAATTAAGAAATAATCTTTTAAAAAAGTCTTCCTTCCGTGTATCGTAAGAAAACTGAGTTGTATCTCTTGGTCTTTCAAGAAAGTGGTCCGAGTGGTCTTAATTACAAATCTTGTCGTGTTTCCAGTACAAACACCCCCCCCCCCCCAACCAATGCAAACCAACGGGATATACTTTATAAACATTCTTGTCAAAGTTTTCAGAAAAACCCAATAGCAAATTATCACACTAATATGATGAGTGATTCTTCCTAAATATCTGATACTACTAATCAGATTTGAAGTCACTTTTGAGCTTTATTTTTCTTCAAAAGCTACCATAGGTGTATCGTCCAGGAAAAGGAGGGGGGGGGGGTGTTCACGTGCAGAGTTGCCGACTTCGCTACGCTTTTGTGAGTGCTCTAGAATGGACAGTTTCTTGGAGGAGGAGGGGATGATCAGACCATATGATTTTTTAGAAAATTCTCAGTTCAGGATATTTCCTCCAGTAGCTTTACATTTTTTAACACACGAATGGAAACAAAAACGTTTACGAAATATAAATTAACATTTTCTTTTATTATTTAAATGAATTATTCTGAATTACAACATACGTCTGGTCATCATTTTAAGCTGATCAGTGACACAATAGAGAAAAATTCGGATCTTAATGCAGAAATCTCATAAAAGATCATTTTCTCTGTAGAAAACTGTTGGATTTTCCCCCCAAATTCCAATAAAATTTTTCTAGAAAAATAACTATAACTGTGTTAAAATTTTACAGGGACTCCACATCCATATGATTTTTTTCTGTGGGTGCTTGAGCCCTGGACCACCCACGTAGTATGCGCCACTGTTCATTTATCCCCCCTTCCCCTCCCCAACTTTGTCTTAAAATCGTATGATTTTCAACATTTCTTTGGAAATTAACAATTTCTTTAAACTCCATATCCCCCCTCAAAAGTTTTGGTCACACTAGGCATACGAAAGTAACTTTAAGTTAAGAAGCAGCCCATGCGATATTTCACAAGGACTTGATTAATTTTTGCATATTTTAATGATTTAATTGTCCGGAGTAGGGATGGACGCGAGACGACTTTTTTGCGAGACGAGACAGAGATTTACAGAATTTTTGCGAGACGAGACACACATTTTTAACATTACGATATAGGGATTTTTGAGAGACGAGACAAAGCTTTTAGGCTATTTTGCGAGACGCGAGACTCCTATTTTTCGTCTCGCGTCCATCCCTAGTCCGGAGTATCGTTGCGAAAAGCGACCAAAACTAACTACAGTTACGTGCAAAAGTTTAAGACCAGTAGCCGTTTTCATTTATTTTAACCCATTAGTGTCCAGATATTTTTGCGACGACTTCCATTTTTGCTAATACCAGCAACAGATAAATTTCTGATGTCAACTTCTTGAACAAGGGAAGATTTCTTTTACAATCATTATGTATAAAAATTGAAATGTCAGCATCCTACTTGGCCATGTTAAAATATTTTGCGGAGTTGAGGTTCCGTACTCGTGAATAAAGGCTAGGAAAAATAAATAACGTTTCCGACCGATAGCGATAATGCCGTCCCAAAAAAATGGACACTAGGCATAAATGGGTTAACAGATTGCATCATTTTCTCTCGTGATATCATCATGTCATGCGTTGATTGCACCAGACGCTTTCTACTGCTGTAAATAAACGTGCCTGTCTCGTTTATCAGTAGTTCGTTATTGGATTTTGCGTACACAGTGCTGTTGTATAATTGTCATAATGAGTTAAAACCTTCACTTACTGTTGGAAAACGGGCAAAAACAGTGGCCCTGCAAGAAGTTGACTTTTCTGAACGTGAAATATGTTTGAAGTTAAATATCAGCAAGACAGGTGTGCATCAATGTATTAGTAAATTCAAAATTTCGGGAAATTATACGGATCTTAAGACAAGCGGTCGCCCAAGAAAAACTAAAATATTTTGTAATTTATCATTTTCTTCATTTCTTCTTAAATGAAGCTAAATGACATATGTTTATTTTTCTTAACTACAAAATCATGCAAAAATGCTACTATTTTGGCAGCTAAAATTAAGAAAATGGCTCTAAACTGGCGACTTTTTTTATGCCGGTGAGGCTACTAATGATACTATTTTTGCCGTCTGATATGGTGTAAAGTTTACTGTGTTGATATATCCAAATACCCCAACTGACTAGGCCTTTCTTTAGTTTTAACCACTTTTTCCATGTTTTTTACCGGTAAAAATGTTTTTTACCGGTGTGGTTGTTTTCAATTCTAGGACAAGCACATCCCTCCCTTTCGGTGCACTAAAATCTTCTTCAGATTTGGGATCTTTCCCGGAGAATTTTCTAGAGCTAAACACTTTTTCTTGTTTAAAGTTCCTGAAAATTTTGTGAAGGGGGCCGTTTTAATCGATTGTAATTTTGTGAAGGGACCTTTTTAATCGATTGTAATTTTGTGAAGGGATCGTAAAACATACCCAAATTTCGTCTGCATCAATCCCTGATATAGCTATTTAAAATTCTGGAGACCAGTGATTTATTTTTTATCTAAAAAAACTTCATTTGATTTAGCAACTCTCAGTGTTGCTACTTGAAAATGTTCAAAGTTTATTCACACACACGCGCGCACAAAAAAAAAAAAAAAAAAAAAAAAAAAAAAACTCATGTGGACACCACATGACTTCCTTGTACGTCTGTTCATATTTTCGGTGCTGCACTTCATCTAAACTTATTTTGTTTGAAAGAGCTAAAATACTGCAATAATACTCAGGTTTAGCGATTTCTAGCCAAACATTTGAGATATCGGTATCGCCAAGTCAATTTGAAAGATTTGTACTTCACACTTAATTGGGCGGATCTTTCGCCAAAAGCCGACAAGCTTGAGATAATTAGCGAGGTTTTGGTTATAGCCGAAATAGTGATTCATCAGAGACTTTCAATGAATCGAAGGTATTCACAGAACTAAATGTATTTAAAGTCTTTTAGGCGATCCTGTAAATAAATTACTCAATTGATAGCAACCAAAAAAAGAGATGCGCAGTCAGGGAAAAACTGGTCAAAATGGACTTGCGGTCGGTCAAAAATGGATTGTACATGCATTTATATGAACATGCATACGATAAGATATATCGCAAAAACTCTAAAATAAATTTAGAAGTATTCAAAATCTGGATACCGAAATTTTTACTAAAAAAATACTAAAAACAAATAGAATCCAGTCGTCGATATGAGATTGTAAAGCGAAGGAATGTGAATCCTCCCGCTGCAATGATTAAAAAAAAAAAAAAAAAAAAGGAAATGAACAGTGGACTTGCCAGCGTACAGAGGTTCCCGAGAATTGGACGTAGCTAGTTTTCTCTCCTTGTGTTCTTGTGTTCTAATAGTCATTTATCACTAATACTTGCGCACCTCATAAACTAATTATTTTTTTATTTCAAATCCAGTAAGAATCACTGGAGGCAAATCATTGGGCATATATACAGTAGATAAAAACTTAAATAATGATAGATAATTAAAAATCCAGGTTTTTATAATTGTTTTATTAAAAATCTAGGTTTGTTTAGATGTAATGTTCGCAGTGGGTTTAATTTATTTATAAATATTTTATGAGGCTCTAATTATTTAGTAACTATCTTCTCGAGGAATTGATAATCCGTGTAAAATACTATCTTCAAATTCTTCAGGAGTCGTACTTCCTAATGCAACGATTTCAAATAAATTCCGCATGTTATAAGTGTATTCTTCAGGAGTCATACTTCCTAATGCAACGATTTCAAATAAATCCCCCATGCAATAAGTGCAAGAACGACCTTGAGAACGTACACCATATGAAAAAAAGAACACCGTCAGTTGTCTTGGAAACGCTTACACACCACACCTCACACAGGACGAAAGAGGGGAAATTTGCTGTTTCTTCAATCACGGAAGGCCATTTTAACCTGTGATGATTTCAGAAAAAAAATCATATAAAAAAATCTAATAAATATTTCTGCACGGTTCAAAATTTAAAAGAGGGAGAAATAAATGTTCAATCAGCTGTAAAAAGATGGAAAATTTTTGTCCGTTAGGTTTTTCGATGCGACAGTTAAAAAATAGCATATTTTTAAAAGCAGTACATTTTCTTCGAAACAGGATTTCTTTTAAAAAATTCCCAAAACTCGGCAAATGTAAGTACGATTTTGTAACAAATTGTATTTGAAAAAGAAAACTCTGTAGTTTCCGATGATATAAAAAATATAGTATTCGGACAGAAATTTAGCTAGCCATAACGTAAAATGCGAGAAAAATGGCCAAAAACCTTACAAAACATAAAATAACTCAAAAACTATTAATCCGATTAATTTCATTTTTACGGCATTAGCTTTCTCTTGTCCTATTTAGTCAGCGTGCCAAATTTGGTCCAGATCCGTCGAAATGTCTGGACGCGTATAGCGAACAAACAAACAAACAAACAAACTCTTCTCTTTTATAGAGATTTCACAATGGTGTTTTTTTCCGGCGCGGCCAGATCTCATTAAACACTTGACCAAAAAAATATATAAAAAATACCCAGTTAAAGCTTATAATTTCTACTTTGACGAAAAATATGCAAAAATTCGGAAAAATCTTTTTGTTAATAAAAAAAAAAAAAACAAATCATATATGATTATTTCTCAAAGGTGTTTTTTTCTGGCGCGGCTAGATCTCATTAAATACGTGACCCAAAAAAATGTAACAGACTCCATGGTTCCAGGTTGCCATGGAGTCAGATGAATTGAATATACTTTCTTTAAAAATGAGTGGCAACGACAGATAAAAAATGTAAGAAAAATAGAACAGCTCGGAGTTGTTATTATGTTTTTTGTATAGATTGGATGGATGATTGAAGGTAACTAGAAATACAGGTTTTTTGTAAATAGTTTGTAAAATAAATATTTAAATGAGGTTAAAAGAACTTCTTATTTTGTCTTTTCAATCGAGCCGTCTCATTTTGATAATTCAGTGAGTTGTATTCATCAGTCGCCGGCAGAATATTTTGTTCTATGCCATTTTCTCGAAGGTTTGGCGACATTTTTCTGGCGGCTCCGATAAAACTGTACTTATTCCCCGGATTAATCTCACACTTCGGATCCAACCGTACCTTCCAAATGATGAGAAAATAATTCCCAATAAAAGTAGCCTTCGCTATGACCATTAATAAAGCTCAAGGCCAGACGCTTCAAAGGGCAGGATTGTATTTACCAGAACCTGTATTTTCACACGGACAATTATATGTGGCTTTTTCACGAGTTCGCAAATTCAGTAATATTCATGTTTGTATTAAAGAAACATATCGTCAAAAAATCAATGATGATCACATAATAACTGCTAATATTGTTTTTAAAGAGTTTTTATAAAATAAAACAGTTAAAATAAATTTATTTCTGTTAAAATACATGTCTACTTTTTGAATGATTTCCAATCAAACATCTAACTGACCCGTGAAAATATTTAACAGAATATTATGTACTTATAGACACATTTATTCATTTTCACACTATAATATTTACAGTTGTAGTAGTAAATACGATATTGTGCGAAATTTTAGCACGGGTCAGCTAGTCAAGTTTTATTTGGGAAAAAAATTAAAAGTTTTAACAATTAAGCATTGTGTCCCTCAAAGAGTATGTAGCAAAATACTCCTCTAAAATTGTTCTTATGGCCACACATGCTTAATTAAACAAACATGACAAAATATAAATAAAATAAAATCATATACTTCTTAAAACATTAACGAAGATGGCCGACCTCTAAATGTCCGATTTTCGTGAAACAATTTTTGTTTTTGTAACATGGTCGCACATGTAATTGGAACAGGTCTAATTTTGAAAGGGATTGTTAATTTTCCATTTACAATTTGAGAATAACTTATCTTATATGAAAGGAACTTTGTTCAATTTGATTTTTTCAAAATTATAGTTAATTTTAAAATAAAGCAAGATTCCGAGGATAAACCCACTATGAAATCTTGTTGAAAAACATTTAACTAACACATCTGAGCTTTGTAAAAATACTTATTAACTGTTGCATGAGTACAAGGTTTTCAACCCCACAATGTGATGAAGTGTTTCTGGATCATTTTGGTGCACTCATCTTTTCTTAAAATTTGTAAACAATCTTTCAGGAATGATGGGAATTGGTTTTTACGGTAACCAGAATAGCAAAACACAAACATGTTTTTAACAAGATTCTCAAGTTTTGTTTAAAGAATACACACACACACAGAGAGAGAGGGGGGGGGGGGAGAGAGATCGATCCAAGTGAATGAAAGATCATCATGTGCATGCTCGAATATTAAATACATTGCGTTGAAAGTCCTCTTAAGAATTAGCGACTGAGGATTGTCAAAAATTCTTTCCACTCTATATGAACAATTTTCAAAACTTAGATGCATTACATTTTAATAGTAAATACCGATGCAGTAAATTGTAAAAACAGCTCTGAATTGTCTCACTGCTCAGTGCTCTCCAGCTATCGGCACAAATATGATTGCTTGTAAAATTGTGACTTTTGCGCTGACTTCTATAGCTGCTGAAGATATGTGGTCAGCAAACTTTCTTCAATTGCTTGAAGGATGTAATTTACTAACCTTACACGATAAAAGGTCTTTAAATTTTTTACTATGCCCATGTCCATTGGCTGCACTGAAGCTGTGGTCCATTGGCTGCACTAAGCGCGTGGAGATCTCTCCACGTGCTTAGGGTTGCCGTTTTACGGTGGCTTGCCAGCGTGTAATTAAATTCGACTCTTTTGGCTTTATTTTTCTCTATTTCATTTATTTTAATCCACTGAGATCAGTGTTCGGCTGTCCAGTCTCAGAGTTTTCCGAGGGTTTACATCCGCTCCACGCGGACGACTTATGACTACTTTTACCCTATCGTGATCTATGGTCCGATTAAGCGGAATTTTGGTCCAAATAAGCGAAGAATATTATGCTTATGAAATAGGATTTGTATCGGTTCTTTAGGATTTGGTCCAATTAAGCGGCTGGTCCGATTAACCGGTGGTCCGATTAACCGGAATGTACTGTACTTTCAATGCGTATACAAAATAGTATTTAGATATAGAATTCAATGTATACAAAAATATCAATATACTAAAAAGAAATTTGTATGCTTATAGGTTAAATAATGAGAATTGGGGGGAAACGTGTGGAATTAAATTAAAATACGAAATTAAACTTTTTTTTTTCTAATGGCCAGCAGACAAAAAAGAAAAATACAGAACACAGAAGTACAGAGAACAAAGCGATCAGCTGCTCATACGTCCTCTTACCTCCCAAGATCGACAACAGAGGTCCCGACCGGAGAGCACAGCACAAGTCTGCAGGTGACGAATGTCCATTTCCTGTTGTAGGTTACAAAGAGGGCAATTGGGTCTCTGGACAACTTTTAAACGATATAAATGTTTTGCCAGACAGCCGTGGCCAGTCAGAAGTCAAAGCATAGCTACTGCCTCTGCCCTTGGTGTTGTTGGAATAAGATTGTAGTTCATACACCAATATTTATCTATATTTTTAGATTTCGCCAAAAATAGTCTTTTAATTTTTTCTTAATGTGCAGTTGTATAGCACCAAAAGAGACTGATCGATTTGATATTTGCAAAATTGCAGATCCCCCTCTTTGTCAAAGAGTCTGCAGGTTTGTTTCCATTTATTCCACAATGTGCTGGAATTCACTGCAGCACTACACTTGTATTCTGCAGCATCAGGTGATTTATAAAACCTCGACATTCAAGAACTTCGTGTGACCTGCAACTCTTCATAGATGCTATCGCCTCAATAGCCGCCTGGGAATCCGACAGGATGACACCCCCCTTAAATTTACAACTGCGGTGCTTCAGTTGAGCTAGTGCCGTGTGTATAGTCTTTGCCTCTCCATTAAATGCAGAAGCATACTTTCCAAGAGGAAGATAAAAAGAAAAAAATAAACTAAACTTCCAAAATATGGAAAGGGATAAACAAATGTGTACAATAAATCGCTTAGGTTTGTAAACATTTGGCGCATATCACAATTATTTGGTTACTTTTTACTTGCTTCCGGCTAACGAAAAAAAAAACGAAAAAAAAAACCAAACTACTCAGTCAAAGAATTTAAAAACTCTACTGATAGTTATTGATTTCATTGTCATCATAGCAAATATTTTATCATAGTTAATGGTGATATGTTCTAAACTCATCAGATATTCGATTAAGTCAGCATTAATTAAAGTCCAATCATCACTTTTAGATTCCATTATAACTGAAGGGTCCACGGGAAGAACGATGAGAGTCCAATACAGCTGATTTCCAAAAAATTGAAAGGCATACGGGACTTTCATATTTCTTCCCCAGTAAACTGTATCTTTGGGCTATTTTTTTAGTGTATTCTCATCGTTCTTTCCCCTTATGGGTTCGGATATTAATAGTGCCACTAATGAACAACAGAATGCAGTAGAAACCTCAACATTGACGAAAGGTGGACTCTCATCGTTCTTCCCGTGGACCCTTCATCTGATTTCAATAAGTTATCTGAGAGTATGTTTTCGGAAATATTTCCATACACTTCATTAATAATATTACTTTCATTCCCTACTAATTGCTGAGGTATTTCTTCAATAATATTTTCGGAGAAAATTTGGTTTAGCACAGTGCGTGGCAGGAGATTATGAAAAAATTGTGGAATTGGCACGTGTCTATGGAGCGTCTTTTGGATTGCAACCTGTCTGTTCAGTTCGTTTTTCCACAGCTTTAAAGCATAGAATTTACAACATTTCGCGCACTTATCGACCGTCTAAAAAAAGTCGCCAAGCACAGGGCTAAAGCACATTTCAGTCATTGGCATTTCACCAAACTGGAAAATAATTCTGGACTGGGAAATATAGCGTATTTTAGAGGTATTAGGCTACTTCAAACGACTCAGAAGTGATACATGTTGTTAAGGGTTACAAAATGAATTTCACCATTGAAAATAGTGTCTTTATCATTTATAATTCTGCTACAAGAACACTCAAAAGATTTCCAACACATTATGGTCAAAGGCAGATTTAGGGACATTCATCCATTTCAAGCTCAATACCGTCCTACCATTTACACTCATGTCCATAAATTAAGGATAATTCAGAATCACACAGAAATTGATCTCTAAAATAAAAATTTCACCTGTGGAATGATCACACACATCTTTAAGAAGAATATGCAAATTACAGGAAACCACCAGATGGCGTGGATGGTACGTCACAATGACGAGAGTGTAAGAGAGGGGTATATAAGGAATGGTGGCAAAGAAGTAAAATTGTTCACAAGCGCTGTGAAAGCCTTTCAGTGCAAAAACCGCATAGTTATGGCACAAAGGAGGCATTTGGATGATGTTTTACGTGGCAGAATTATCGGACGACTGGAATGTGGACGTACCCAGCTGGAAGTATCCGAGGAACTTGGAATCGCCCAGAGTGTCATCTCCAGGCTTTGGCAACGATTCCAAGATGATGGTAATGTGAGTAGACGTTACAGCACAGGTCGCCCCCAAGTTACAACGCAGAATGAGGACCGCTATTTGGCAGTTACTGCCAAAAGAAACAGACGGAGTACAGCATCAGACCTGTCTCGTCAGCTCTCTTCAGCTACCGGTACGACAGTTTCGAGGCAGACCGTGTACAGACGCTTAGGGCACATTGGTCTATATGCTCGTAGGCCTGTCAGATGTGTTCCACTTACCGCAACTCACTGTCACCTGCGATTAACCTGGAGTAGAGAGCATGCATTGTGGACACCGCAACAGTGGTCTTGTGTGATGTTTTCCGACGAGTCCCGGTTTAGTTTGGAGTCTGATTCTCGCCGGACATTCATCTGGAGAGCGCCAGGTACCCGTTACCACCAAGAGAACACCATTGAAAGACACCGTTACGGTGGTGCAGGATGGCTCGTTTGGGGAGGAATTATTCTTGGTTCCAGAACTGACCTGCATGTTCAGAGTGTAACGATAACAGGCCACATCTATCGGGATGTCATTCTGGAACAACATGTACGTTTGTTTCGGGGCGCCATGGGTGCTGAATTTGTGTTTATGGATGACAACGCCCGTCCTCACCGTGCAAACATTGTAGACGAATGCCTTCAATCGGAGGATATCACCCGTATATATTGGCCAGCATACTCACCGGACTTGAATCCAATAGAGCATGTGTGGGATATGCTTGGCCGACGAATTGCAGCCCGTCAACCCCCTCCCACCTGTCTACCGGAACTTCGGAGTGCATTGCTTGATGAGTGGTGTAATATTCCCCAAGATCAGATTGATCATTTGATACTCAGCATGCCTAGGCGTTGTCAGGCCTGTATTGCATCGTCCGGGAGACATACTCCGTATTAACCATCCTACTAACCATGTTATACTGTTTTTTGTAAATAGGTTCTTTTTTTAAATTTGGTCAAGGGAGTAAAACTTGCAATTTTTATTAATTATGTCAAACATATAGCATCTTTTTTGCTCTTTACTTTTTGTTTAATAAATAGACTTTACAAATAAGTCAAATTTGTTTTGCTTCTTTCTCTTTCTTTGCCTGAACTTCATTATCCTTAATTTATGGACATGAGTGTAGTTAGGCAATGGTCCGACCACGATCACGTGCCTTCTCATAAATTTCGCTATAAGTCGCCAAGCTTGTCGACTTTTGATGCACATGCGCATGTATTTAACTATCATATCAAAAACTATTAGTCACAGAATGTTGAAATTTCATATATAAAATTCTAGTAACATTTAGTTGTGCATCTCGATTTTTGGTTCCAATCTACTGGAGAGTTTATTTACAGGATCACCCAAAGGAATTTTAATACATTAATGTCTACGGACATCTTCAATATAAACTCCCCTCCAAGTTAAGGTACAACCTGTTTTTTGTGAATAATATGGAAACGAATGAACATAGAAGCAAAAAATTTGGACTAACGGAGCACTAAATAATTCTTTATTGAGTACGACATAGAAATTTACATAAATTCAACGCAAACATGGTGTAAAAGCAAAAGAACACCTTTGGTAGAAAAGTCCACTTTTGGAGAAAACAGTTTATCAAAGTTTTTGTGGTAACATGTGGTGGAAACATTACAGAAATGAGTTCTAATAAGGAATGTGTCCCCCTCCCCTAACTGCAATGCACTGGTGGCTTCGATTCTCTATGCTGCTGATTAAGTTGTCGGACACCTCAATAGGGAGCGAAGACCACGCACGGATTAGTCCTTGTTCCAGCTCATGCAACAATCTTGGAGAAGGACTTGAAGCAGCCACTTGTCTGCCAAGGTAGTCCCAAACATGTTCTATCGGATTGAGGTCTGGAGATTGAGCTGGCCATTCCATTCGTCCAAACCTTGACTCTCAAGATAATCCTCAACAAGCACAGCTCGGTGAGGTCGGGCATTATCATCCATCAGAATGAAATCATTGCCAATTGCACAGGCATATGGGCGAGCACATGGATCTAGGATCTCATCCCGATATCTCACACCAGTCAGAGTTCTTCCCTGGAACACATGCACGTCAGTGTGACCACCGAGTGAGAGCCCTGCCCAAACCAATATTCCGTCACCTCGGTAATTGTGTCTTTACAGATTTGGATTGATGGTATCTGGTGCTTTGTTCCCTCCAGATCAACAGACGTCCTGAATCGCTCTCCAGTGAATCTGGACTCGTCTGTAAAGAGTACAGAAACCTATCGTTGTCTGGTCCAGGAAACGTGCTCTCTTGATCAAGATAAGTTGACCCCTCTTTGTCGTCCGTTGAGGGGGACACACACAACTGGTCACCTTGCACAGAGACCTGCATTGTGAAGACGCATTCGCGTGTGTGTTTGTGTGTGATTATGGCAACGCTACACTAGGGCGATTTGCCAAGGGGGGGGTGCCTTGGTAGTAGGACTTTCTGAGGGGTTCTAACCCGTATTCACATTACATCTGGAGAAAACCTACCAAAACTCCAGACCGTTAGATCGACAGCAGAGTGATGGGTCCCGAACCCGTGACCTTCACACTTCGGCCATCTACCATTTTCAGTGGCATAACCACTGTGCCATGGTGAGGCATGAAGACGCATTCGCACCGTACCAGCGGATATTCTTCTCTCTGATGCTACAGAGTGGTCTGAAACAAGTTGCGGCACAGAAATGATTCTTCTTCTTCGGGCCCGAAAGAGCTATAAAGCAGGTGTCTTCTGCAGGTGTTGTAGCTCGTGGTCGTCCAGGAACATGTCTTCTGGACACAGAAACTTCGGTTTGATATTGATTCCAGAGACGGTGGACCACACTGCGAGAAAGATAAAGACGCCTAACAGCATCAGCCTGTGACAACCCCATTTTCATCCATCCGACCGCTCACCACCTTAACGAATGAGGCGAACATTGCAGACATCCCTAGATCTCAGACATTGCAGACATCCCTACTGCCTATTGTCAACGAATCTGCTAACAAAAATTGTAAATCAACAAAAGTTACACGCGTAATTACGGAAGCCTGATATTTGCATATTTTTCTCTCACTCATATATGCCTGTTCTTTTCAATAAAAAAAAAGTGGTAGCTATCATTTTTGCATGAATTTGCATAGTTCATTTTTATAATTTATATAAACTATAAATTTGATTGTTAGTGTCATTTTTTTTTATGGTGAGCTTCGAAAAGCATGTTGTTTCTGAACTTTTGGAGGCCAGTGTATTACATCTGCAGTCAGTCATTGTTTGGTCCATGCCCAAAATCTCGCCATTTGTCATAGACTTTGGAGAATTTTGCTACAAAATCACCAAATTTGGCATCGAAAATAATTTCGTATTTTTTAGCTCTAAAACTTTTTTTTAACTGTAGAATGTTGAAATTTTGTATTTAGAAATATTGTAGCATCTAACTACGCATCTCTTTTTGGTTGCAATCGACTGGATAATTTATTTACAAGGTCACTCAAATGACTTTAAATACATTAAGGTGTATGCCAGTGGCGGCTCGTGGGTTATTTAAAAGGAGGTTCACAAATCAATTTTCGAAAATTAAATAGGCAGATACGACGCACCTTACAAGTTAAAATAGATTTGAGTTTCCAGCAGTTAAAAGAAAACAATGCACGCAAGTGAAAGAAAACAAGTCATCTTTGGTCTTACATTTCGTCACCAAGATAAGTTTTAGCAAAGGTACTGTCTTCATTCATTTTATTTCAAATTTTTTTTTTTCAAAGGATACTATTGAAAAATGGCATTGCTTTAGCTCCGAAACACGTCTTTCACTCCCAACTTAATTAATTTATACTAGTTTGTAAAAAAATAATGTAGAGAAAAATGATAGAAATAAAGAAAACACTAAGAAAATGAAATAAAAATTAATTAACTAACCGAACGTAACAAACCAATTGAAAATCCGGAAGCGATACCGCAAAAAATTGGCCCTGTGTGCACAATGAATTTGTGCGAGCGGAATGATTTCATCAGTGCCGTACACCTTCCCAGCTGTCTCGGCTTTTCATCCCAGAGAGCGGTTCAGGGGAAAATTTTTCCGTTCGCACGTGCGACTGATTAAAGACTGTGCTGTAGTAACCTACACTACAGTGCGTTAGCAATAATAAGCGTATTTAATAATAGTAGGGGGGGGAGTAAAATTCACGTTTTAAATTCACATAAAACTAGAAGTGTGCTTAATATTTGTTTGCAATTTAATTTGTTAATGTGTTTATTCTTATAAGTTTTTCCTTTGGGGTTTCACGTGCTCAAATGGGGGGAGCCGCCACTGGTGTATGCATACATTCAATTCATTGAAATTAAGTCTGTCAATTACTACTTTGGCTACCCGCAAAATCTCGCAAACTATCCCAAGCTTGTAGGCTTTTGACAAAATATCGCCAAATTAAGTATCAAAAGCAAAGCTTTCAAACTGATTCCAGCTTGGCGATATCATAAATATTTGGCTAGAAATGGTAAACCTTAGTATTACTACAGTATTTTATCTCTGAAACAAAATAAGTTAAGATGAAGTGCGCCAAAAATATTTTTTATTTAAAAGACTTGAAGTCATGTGTTGTCCACATCAGATTTTTTTTTTTTTTTTTTTTTTTTTTTTGCTTTGCACGAGCGCGCGCGCGTGTATATGTGCGTGTGTGTGTGTGAATAAACTTTGAACATTTTAAAGTAGCTACACTGAGAGTTGCTAAATGAAATGAAGTTTCTTTAGATTAAAAATAAATCACTTTCCAAAATTTTAAATATCTATATCAGAGATTGATGCAGACGAAATTCGGGTGTTTTACGACCACTTCACAAAATTACAATCGATTAAAGCGGCTCATTTCAGAAAATTACTATTGATTATAACGGTCCCTTCACAAAAATACAATTGATTAAAACAGCTTCTTCACAAAAAAATACAAGCAATAAATAACAACGCTTCATTGGCATTTTATCTTATATTTTAATTTGTTTTGTAAAATATTTTAAGAAAAAAGTTACTTTCACAAAAATTCTTGTGATAATTCACAAAAATTGATGTTGAAATTCACAAAAATGGGACCCTGGAAAAATTCCTGGATCGAACCCTGTAGTATATAGAAAATTTCGGAAATTATGGAAGATTATTTAGGTTAAATATGAATCGATGACTGGGGATTTTAGAGTTGTTTTGAGATGAGTTCAGTTTTATCTGTTTTTGGTAGTGCAATTTGTGTGTATTTTGATTTTGTTGAAGTTGTACAAATCCTCTGTGAAATCATTGCTTTGGGGGGAATGGAGAATTTTTAATTAGTGTTATTAATATTTTTGTTGGACATTTTGATCTATTTAAATTTTTAGGAGATATATATTTTTATATTTGGTATGTTTAGCAAGTTTTTATATACGCAAAAAAAAAAAAAAAAAAAAAAAGTCAACTAGGCTTACCCCGATGACCGAATTTTCTTCTTTAATTTTTATTCAATCTACCATTGTTATTCTTTATCAAATATAATTTAAAAGTATTTTTACAGTGAATATTGAAATGTATGCACCTAAAAATAGAAAATTATATAAAGCATTTAAATATAACTACGAACAAAGCATTACATATCGCATTATCAACGAGAATTGTGTATTTCTAATACATAAGGATACCTTAAGTATAGATTAAATCAACCGAGAGGGATTAAAACGCAATCCCTTTCCCTTTTCAGGCATGAAAGCACGAAAAGACTAAAAAGACAGAACTTTGCTGCGGATCACACAGAACAAATAAATTATTATGTATTTAACACATTACCTGTTATTCTTTTACATGTATTCATTATTAAACTAACTAATATTCATTGTATCACTGTATTCAGTATAATTAAATTCATTAAACTAATTTAAATACTAAACCTCAAATGCATCAATGATGTTGAAAAAAGGCTGAATTCAGTCAAAGATTGAAAATTTTCATGCCTGCCTTTTGGGTACAACAATGAAATCAATGAATTAAATAAAAAACTTTGTAAAAAACACACACAAGATATAACAGGTAAGTAGATACGTACGTTTCTCCCTCTGTTCTTAGTGACGAAGGGCTTTGACTGAGGAAGACTAAAACAATTTTTAGTCGAAACGTACGTATCTACTTACCTGTTATATCTTATGTGTGTTTTTTACAAAGTTTTTTTTTTTACTTTATCGTTTAACACCAGTATTTTGAGTGTTTTTTCCGTTGTAATGAAATCAATGGTAATTAATATTAAGGTATTCTATTAACTATCCCTGCTTAAACCTTTATCTATTTAGCCATTTTTAATACAAGCTTTAGATAGTTTTATTAAGAATCCACTTTTAAGAAATTTGAGAAAAAGAAAAATCAGAATTGTTTTTACAACCTGTACTGCGCACATTTACAAACAAAAAAAAATTTATAAAAAGCTACACAGCATTTAGCAAAATATTTTAACATACTGTATTTGACATTTTTTTCAAAAATGAATGAGCCAATTTTGCAATGCAATTGCCGAGATATTTTTCTAAATTGCATATACATACATTTCCCAGGTAGCACATAACGGTTTTTAAACGTTGCAGTTTGGTTGCAATGGTTGCATTTTCGTTAAGTTGCAGATATTCCTATTTCTGACGAAGCAGAAACGTTGCTTTTTCGTTTCAAAGGTTGTATATTAGTTACGTTGCAAATATGCCAAACTTGTAACGTGGCAGAAATGTTGCGTTTTGGGATTCATTTTACCCTGCTCTTTTTGTTGCTAAAATTTCGTTTTTAAAACCAATTTGCAACCGTTTCATATTAGTCCATTTTTCCATGTTTAGGACGTTTCGAAAATGTTGCATAATGGTTGCATTTTGGGATATTTAAGAGTAGCATGCGAACTCCATGTTACCTACTGCAAGGTCAAGTCACTATCCAGCTCAGTGGCTTGTTTAGGTCCGCCATTACAAAACGGTGTGCTATTCTACTGCCTCAAATGTCGATAGAAAAGTAAGTAAATGATAATATTATTGTAATGATTGTATTTCTGCTAACGATATATGTTTACTTGAAGAAAGATACGCGTAATGGATAACCTTTATTCATAAAGGCTGTCTTTAAAATAGTTGCCCGTATATTCTTATGCATAATCCTTGTCAGAATGCCGTGTTGAGCAAGGCGAAGTATATTTTTCAGCTCGCCGTTGTGTCATGTATTTAGCCTGTATCTAAGAAAAGTAAAACAAGTTTTTAAAATAAACAAGGCTCTCAATCGCTATTTCCTACATCAGCCTTAGAATTTTTTTAGCGAATGTTCGACCATAGCTCTCAAAGTCCGAGCAGTTTGTTCTGTATTATCTGTTGGCCGATAATCATACAGTGTTTTCAAACGCTGTGCAACCTGTTCTATACTATCTGCGGCCAAACGTTTTCTCTTCGTGGGAGGCATTACTAACGATGCCTCTTTCACGTTTAATTATTCATTCAAGAATGTTATTATTGCTACGTTGCTTACATGAATTTAATAAACGGAGCAAGATAAATCACTTTTAGAGACGCTTATCAACAGAATGACGCAAAGCGCATAAAGAAATGTAGTGATCGTCTGCTGTTTTTAACATCTGCAGAGTTGCCAACCTGGCAAGGTGAAAAATCGGGAGATTTTATTCTAAAAATCAGGAGACTTGTTTTCGATTAAAAGACTAAATTTTAAAAGATCAGGGTGCATACCTGCCAACCTCCTTAAGCTAAAAACAGGAAGACTCGGGTTGAAAAAACAGAAGATTTCACAAAAAATCAGAAGATAAAAATAAAATTTAAAAATATTTTAAGAACAGAAGACTGTTTCCCCCAGTGTATATCACCATTTCTTATTAGTTTTTTATATTAGTATTGTAGAGAAATAGAAACAAAATTAAATAGCAATAGAAAAGAGCTTACCTGAATTTTTTAATATAAAATGAAAAAAGATGGAGTATTTTCACACAAAAAAATTGAATAAATGTAAATTTGACTTTATTTTTAATCAAAGTATGTTGAAAATAAACAGATTAAGATTTTTTTAATGTCATTCAAAGTAGCTTTT
This sequence comes from Cheiracanthium punctorium, assembly GCA_038373885.1. Classification (NCBI taxonomy): domain Eukaryota; kingdom Metazoa; phylum Arthropoda; class Arachnida; order Araneae; family Cheiracanthiidae; genus Cheiracanthium; species Cheiracanthium punctorium. Next base: position 448,551 of record JAWZYV010013263.1, on the reverse strand, counting down.
ACTAATAGCTCATTAGAAAAATTATTTTCAAGCTTTAGTTTTCAATACTAACAAATTTTCTAATGATGAATCATTGAGGGAAGAACGAAATGAAGTTCTGTTAACTATCAATGAAAGATTTGCTTACAAATGCTTTGACCTCACTCATACTACAGCATTGCGCTGTTAGCTATTGAAATGATTACCTTAATAAATTATTTTGAAATAGAATTATTAATTTACAATTTTTTCGCACAGTTTGTAATACAATTTAATATATCAACTAAAAATTAAAAAAAAAGACAGAAGATAGCTTAAAAAAACAGAAGTCTTCTGTCAAAACCAGAAGAGTTGGCAGATATGGGGTTGTATCAGCTGAAACTACATTTTGGTGAGAGAAAAAAGACTGTTTGGAGGGACATTTGTTACCAGATATAGATATATTTGGACCACAAAAAAAAATAATAATAATTTTGGGCCATGTCTTCTATTAGGTAGTCGGTAGCTTGTAAAAAATTTAGCAACATCAATAATGTTAAGTTGGAGTGTTAAAAATTGGGTCAATTTTTACTCTTAAGGCATTGGGGGATTAAACAAAACAATTTCAAATGAAAAATAATCATTTTTAAGAGTGATGGAAAAGGATAGAAATTTCAATGCTTTAGACTATGAAGCTGCACTTCTTTCACTATTATACATTTGTCAGTAAAGTCCGAACTTTATGATGTCACACATGCATGGTGCTGGAGCTAGTTTGATCTGCTCTCGTCTTCGCAATGAAGCTAGAAGCAGCTCAGCGGGCCGTCAGGAAAAATCGGCATGCTGTTAGAGCTGTCACGGTCCAAGAGGGAGCTGACAAAGACACGGAGAGCGTCGAGAACAGGTTGAAGAGAATTGAAGATCTCATAGAACGAAAATTAAGATCCGATAGAACGAGAGATGGCCCAAAGAAAGTGAAATGCTGGAAGTGTGGCGTCGAAGGCCATGTACAAAAGCATTGTAGTCGAAAGTCTCATGACCAGCAAGAGAACACTAAGATCATGAAAGAGGGAAACTAGGAGGTGGCCATCTCGCGGGGCGGAGGTTGCCAGATAGTCAAGAGCCCCACCTAAAAGTCTTGCAGATTTCATCAGTGAATGGCGGCAGTAATGGACTCTTCGTACTGGGATATGTTAATGGTTCCCCATGCCACATGGTGATTGATACAGGAGCGAACGTAACCATCATAAGGACGGATCTGGCCAAGAAATTAAATTTGAAGATTATCTGGACTCCGCCCTCGCTGACCCTCCAGACTGTGACAGGTGACAAGATCGAAGTGGGCGGAAAAGCGCAAGTAGAAATGACGTTTGGGAATGCCAGATACGACCATGTGGTATATGTCGCCAATATTACAGACTCTTTTATTCTCGGACTGGACTTTTTAAAATCACACAAATTTAATTTGGACTTTAAGAATAATGAGCTTCGTTCAGATTCAGAAGAAATAGCTGCGTTCGATATTAGAAATGAAACTGTTTTGCCTGTTCAGCAAATAATAGCCCAGACTGATATCACTCTACCTCCCAGAACTGATTCAATAATTTCTGGAACAGTAAAAGAAAGCAATAAATTCCGTTTTGGGTTAATCGAACACCCAAGCAATAGTGATTCCATCAGAGGAGTACTTGTGGGAGCAACACTTGTGGACTTGTCGAGAACAGAAATTCCAGTTAGAGTAGTAAATGTGACGGACAAGTCGAAGGTGATAAAGAAAAATGAAGTGTTGGCGACATGCACTCCTGTTACCTGCATTAATAAGAACATCAACCAAACGACAGCTAAATCTTCCGAGTGCCTGAAGAAGGAATTATTACAAGACGTGGAGTTAACGGCAGAACAGAGAAGCGCTGCAGAGAAAGTAATAGCTGAATTTGAAGACCTCTTCTCTCGTACTTCCGGTGACTTTGGCCGTACGAGGTTAACGCAACATAGAATAGACACAAGCAGCCATTCTCCCATCAAGCAACATCCTAGGCGGCTGCCGTTTGCTAAGCAAGAAGAGGTGAGCAGACTTTTAGAGGAGATGCAGCGTGATGACATCATCGAGCTATCGACTAGTCCGTGGGCCTCGCCGATTGTTTTGGTCCGAAAGAAAGATGGTTCCACCCGGTTCTGCGTTGACTATAGACGTCTGAATGACATTACCAAGAAAGACAGCTACCCTCTTCCCAGGATAGACGACACATTGGACACTTTATCGGGAAACGAATGGTTCTCCACTCTGGATCTCAAGAGTGGCTACTGGCAAGTAGAAATCCATCCCGATGACCGTGAAAAGACTGCGTTCACTGCGGGACAAGGATTGTGGCAGTTCAAAGTTATGCCTTTTGGACTCTGCAACGCACCGGCTACTTTCGAGCGTCTAATGGAGACAGTGTTGAGAGGACTTTCCTACGAAGCATGTCTCGTTTATTTGGACGATATCATCATCGTCGGAAGGACTTTCGAAGAGCATCTAGAGAACATCCGAAGGGTGCTGCAGAAATTAAAGGAGGCGAACTTGAAACTGAGTCCATCTAAGTGCAACTTGTTCCGTCGGGAAGTACGTTACCTAGGGCACATAATATCCGCCCGCGGAGTCCGAACCGATCCCGAAAAGACGTCCGAAGTCCAGAACTGGAGTCGTCCCGAGAATATCCATGACTTACGAAGTTTTCTCGGTCTGTGTACTTACTATCGAAAATTCGTGAAGGGCTTTTCTCAAATTGCAAGACCTCTTCACAAATTGACCGAGACTGGACAGAAATTTCTATGGACTGAGGAATGTGAGGACGCATTCAACGAACTGAAGACGGCTTTAACATCTTCGCCGATCCTGTCGTATCCTCACCCTGACAAGCTATTTATCCTGGACACAGACGCAAGTAAGGAGAGTGTTGGAGCAGTTTTGTCCCAGGAGATAGATGGCCAAGAACACGTCATTGCTTACTGGAGCAAATGCCTTTCAAAGGCAGAACGTAACTATTGTATTACGAGAAAGGAACTCCTTGCTATCATTAAGGCCGTGGAGCACTTCCATCATTACCTGTACGGCCGAAAGTTCCTGCTCCGAACGGACCATGCCTCTTTAACCTGGCTTCTAAATTTCAAGAATCCTTCAACGTCGCCTCGAGCCCTAACCCAGTAGAAGCGCTCGCGAACTTTCTGCAGGGTCAAGAGGGCCAAATAGCCAGGTGGATACAGCGATTACAAGAATATGGCATCGAGATACGTCATCGGAAAGGGTCATCTCATGGAAATGCAGATGCTTTGTCGAGAAGGTCCTGGATAGACAGTTGTCGCTATTGCTCCAGGGCAGAGAAAAATTAGGATCTGAAACATCCCGTTGTCCGCCAAGTTACATCATCGGCATCATCTCAAGATCCATGGAGTGACGAAAATGTTCGGGCGGACCAATTAGCAGACAGCGACATCAAACCTATTGTTGAATTTATGGAAAAATCCAACGCTAAGCCCAGTTGGCAAGAAATATCATCTTACAGTACGGCGACAAAACAGTACTGGGCTTTATGGGATTCGCTTCGCCTGAGGAATGGAGTCCTGTATCGTAAATGGGAGTCGGACGACGGCAAGATGCTCCGATGGCAGTTAGTACTCCCTCGTTCGAGGATTCCGAAGGTTCTAGAAGAACTTCATAATGGCTACACTGGAGGCCATTTTGGCGTGATGAAGACCCTGCAGAAAGTTCGCGAGCGCTTCTACTGGGTTAGGGCTCGAGGCGACGTTGAAAAGTGGTGTCAAGCTTGAGACGCCTGTGCCGCCCGTAAAGGCCCGAAGAAGCGAAGCCGTGGAAAACTACACCGTTATAATGTAGGAGCGCCTTTTGAGAGGATTGCCCTCGACATCTTGGGACCTCTTCCGCGAACGTCGGATGGCAACAAATACATCCTGGTTGTCATTGACTATTTCTCTAAATGGCCCGAAGCGTTTCCTATTCCCGATCAAGAAGCTACGACCGTAGCAGAGGTACTGGTGCAAGAATGGATTTCCAGATATGGAACCCCTCTGCAACTTCATTCCGACCAAGGAACGAACTTTACCTCTGCAGTCTTTAAAGGTCTATGCCAACTTCTCGGAATGGACAAAACCCAGACTATGCCTTTACACCCACAATCCGACGGCATGGTGGAGAGGTTCAATCGCACAATTTTGAACAACCTCTCGCTCCTGGTATCTAAGAATCAAGAAGACTGGGACAAGAAACTCCCCCTCTTTCTGCTGGCCTATAGGAGTGCCGTCCACGAGACTACCAGCTTCACACCTTCCCAGATGCTGTTCGGCAGAGATCTTCGTCTTCCCGCCGATCTAGTGTTCGGCCGCCCTCCAGATTTGCCTTCATCGCCAGAGGAGTACGTAGAAAACCTTCGGGCACGGTTTGAAGATGTGCATCATTTTGCTCGGGAGCGGATCAACCTGAACGCGGAAAAGATGAAGACTCGCTACGACACGAAAGCTACGGGACACGAGTTCAACGCAGGTGACAAAGTTTGGCTATGGAATCCTACTCGACGGAAAGGCCTGTCTCCCAAGCTGCAATCGCCGTGGGACGGTCCTTACACAGTCCTAAACCGGCTGAATGACGTCATCGTACGGATTCGTAAGTCACCAAACTCGAAGCCAAGAGTTGTACATTACGATCGGCTTGCCATCTACCGCGGTTGTAATTAGCTCAGACCATGGTCACTATGGCGTAATTCCTCTTTATTTCAACTCTCATTTCTTTCCTGTCTTTCCCTTCTCTTCCTCTTTCCTCAACTCTCTTTCACTCACTACTTACGCCATGTTTAGTGTACATATTTGTAAAATATTGGTTTTTATTAATGTGTATTTGTTTATTACATTTATTGCTTATTAGTGTAATTGTTCATTATGTCTATTATTTATTAATTAGAGTGCATTTGCTGATTATTTGCTGAAAATTATGTTGTTAAGATTTGGTTAAAGGTTGGACACTGTAGATATTTGTGTTACCTCCTAACTGGGGATTGTACTGCCCGGGACGTGCAGTCCTTGGGAAGGGGGCAATGTTACGAATTTTCGGGGCAACCCGCTGCTCTGGGGCTTAAAATGGTTTAAAATTCGTATTCTACGCTTCAAATAGATAAATTTTGCTTTTTGTTGCATCAAAATCGGCCAATTAGAACCGGAGATACGGAGGTTTCGCTTTCCCATATGTTTTTCTATGGGCTTCTAGAAATCTCGAGAAATACTAGTCCTAGAGCTTAGATCTCTTCACTTTTGAGGACTTATTTTTGGCGCCAAATTTGGCGATATTTCGCCAAAAGTCGCCAAGCTTGGCGACTTTTTGGTCATTTGGCGCGATTTTCCCAATGGGGCCTGGAAGTTGTGTTTCCTGCATTAGAAACGCATAATAACCTAACATTTCTCTTCTATGACGTAATCAAAATTCTCGCTTTATGTAGAACCCTCGAGAAATAGACTTTTCTGGAAACCTCTTGTACCTCCTGCGTCGGCTATTTATAGAAGCGTGCATCGCCCCGAAGAGTCAGTTGCGAGTTGAACATTCAATGTGTGAAGAGCTCTGAGTACGCTTGTTTTGTGTGAACTGATAGTGCTATAGAAGCTGTGTTTTAGCTTGCTTTGTGAAGCTGTTTTTAAAGTGCTGTGTGTAAATTCTTCATTGCTGTGTCTTAAGGGATAGCGTACTATATCCCTTGAATATTTCCACGGAATTTTAGCCTGTAAAAGTGACTTATTTTGTGTGAGAAATACAGCATTTGTGAGAGCTTCTGATCCAAGCGGATTGTTAAAAGCACGTTACTGCTAGATTGTGCTTGTGAATTGTGTGCAGCTGATTGTTCTACCAAGTTCTAGAAGAAATAAAGTTTGTGTTCCATCCTGACAAGTGACTTTTTACTTGAACTTTTTACACCAACTGGACTTTAGAACGACGAACCCCAGGAGTAGCAGAGTAATTCCGCAACAATATGTTTCAAAAGTGATTTTGCAACATTCAAAATGAAGAACATTTTCAACTGAGTGAGTTAAAGTAATTAAATTCATAAACCTAAGCAGCGGACTAAAATGCCACTTATTAATTCTAAACTCAAGACCTCCTGCAGACGATAATTCTGATAACACGAAGAACCAATGCTAGAATAAGCTCGACTTTTAGTAGTCTTAAGAGGCATAGTGACGCCAACTCAATGTATTCACAGTAGAGATGAGACGGGCTCAGCCCGAGCCCGAAAGCCCGAGCCCGAGCCCGGGCCCGACTCGGGCTCGGGCTCTGTAATTCACGATTGCGTTCGGGCTCGGGCGGGCTCGGGCTCGTGAAAAATTTCTCCGTTGTTGAACATACTCCTTGAAACAGATTTTAAAAAGTGATTCATGGGATAAATAGACGTACTTATTTCAAAAAATAGCGGCACGAGGGACTAGAAGGTGTGTGAAGCTCCAAAATTTATTGTATCCTATTAATAAAGTAGTTAATTTTATTTGTCTTTAGCTGAAATTTCGGGCTCGGGCGGGCTCGGGCTCTACCTTTAATAATATTGCTCGGGCTCGGGCGGGCTCGGATTAAAAGTCTTCGGGCTCGGGCGGGCTCGGGCTTCAAAAAATGAGCCCGAACTCATCTCTAATTCACAGTCGAATCGATTGCCAATGTTAAAAATGTTCTTTTTCTTTTTTAAATAAAAGAAATTTTACTATAATTATTTTAATTACTATATAGTTGCGCTGATCCCTGACTTCAAGAAAAAACTTTTTCCGCCATTACTGCAAAACATTGCAATGTCAAGGACAAAAAGCCTAATAATTTCTACACCGTTTGTACGATCCGCTTGAAAATTTTCATAATTATGTATAAAAATATAGAAAACAGTCTGTGCCACTTTAAAAATCTGAAAATCCATCCGTTCCCTCATTTTAAAGCGATTTTTCGCTATTTTCGGCAACATTTCATTTCCGAGAGTCAAAAATGTTAATCATTTGTGTAACAAAATTAGCTATTGCAAATGACAATGACTTCATTTTGACGTCATACTTAACAGCTTTTTCCAGATTTATAAGTTTATTTATTTATTTCATCTTATAAATAAAAATGAAATTCTGTTTGTGGATTTGATTAGTATACAAATCCACAAAAATGGACCTATCAGCCTGAAATTTTGCACAGAAATGTAAAATAATATAGAATAAATTATAGTCCACTTTAAAACTTTGAAAGTCCACCCGTTCCCCATTTAAGAGATTTTTTATGTTCTCCACGCAGAAAGCTTTCCGTAATTGTAAACCCTGTAGTGAAAAAAGTATGAAATAAGCATCATTATTGCCATGTGTGGCGATTTTGCCGAATAAAAGGTTTAAATTCTTAAAGTAAAAATAAAAGAATAATAATGATTTTTTTTTTTTAAGTTTATATTTGTATGGTTATTTTTACTTCCTTGTACGTAGTATAAGGAAGTAATGTGATCCCGAAAAATTTTGGGGGCCAAATTTCGACAAAAAAAACGATTTTGACTACCTCTAAATTGAATTTAAAAAAATTTTTCGATGCATCTCATCGTAGGCTATCATGCACGATCATATTAATGCGTCTGCAACTCATTTTGACCAGCGGCGAGTCTATTGTGGCCAGTTTTTCCATGCCGTCTGTACGTACGTACGTAGGTATGTAACTCGCATATCTCAAAAACTATTGGTCGTAGAATGTTGAGATTTGATATTTAGGATTGTTCTATGATCTAGTTGTGCACCTACCCTTTTGGTGATAATCGAATGGATAGTTTATGTACAGGACCGCCCAAAAGATTCGAAATACATTACACTCTATGGGCCGATATTCATTAAACTCGCCTAACTCAAAAGCTATTAGGCGTAGAATGTCCAAACTTCATATTTTGGATATTAGTAACATCTAGTTGTGCACCTCCCCTTTTGGTTCCATTCGACTGGATAGTTTATCTACAGGACTGCCCAAAACATTCGAAATACATTACGCTCAATGGGCCGAAATTCATTAAACTCGCATATCTCAAAAACTATTAGGCGTAGAATGTTGAAACTTTGTATTTAGGAACGTTGTAACATCTAGTTGTGCACCTCCCCTTTCGGTTCCATTCGACTAGATAGTTTATCTACAGAACCACCCAAAAGATTCGAAATATATTACGCTCTATGGGCCGAAATTCATCAAAGCGTATTTTAGAGGTATTGGGCTATTTCAAACGATTCAGAAGTGATATATGCTGTAAAGAGTTAGAAAATGAATTTCTCCATTAAAAAAAGTGTCTTTATCATTTATAGTTCAGCTACAGGAACACTCAAAAGATTTCCAATACATTACGGTCAATGGCAATTTTAGGGGCATTCATTCATTTCAAGCACAATGCCGTCCTACCACATAAGTTAGGTAATGGTCCGACCACGGTCACGTGACTCCCTCAAGAACTATCCAAAAGTCGCCAAGCTTGGCGACTTTTGGTGTACGTGTGTGCATATTTAACTCTCAAATCTCAAAAAATATTATGAAATTTCATATATAAGATTGTTGTAACATCTAGTTGTGCATCTCGATTTTTGGTTCCAATCTACTGGAGAGTTTATTCACAGAACCACCGAAAAGAATTTCAGTACTTTAAATGTCTATGGACATCTTCAATATAATACAACTGTAGACGGTCATTGCTTCCAAAATCTCGCCGTCTGTCTTCGGCCTTGGCGAGTTTTGGCGAAATATCGCCTTATTTGGCGATATTCAGTTATTTGGTCCATGCCCAAATTATCGCCTTTTGTCATCGTTCTTGGCGAGTTTTGGCGAAATATCGCCATATTTGGCGATAATCTGTCATTGTTTGGTTCATGCTTAAAATCTCGCCAAATGTCGTCGAAATTGACGAGTTTCGCCGAAATATCGCCAAATTTGGCGCCAAAAATTATTTCGTATTTTGAATAGCTGTAAAACTTTAACCCGTAGAATTTTGAACTTTTGTATTTAGAACTATTGTAATATCTAACTGTTTTCAATATCTTTTTAGACAGCAATCGACTGAGAATTTATTTACAGGGTTTGCCAAATGACTTTAAATACATTGAGGTGTATGAATGCATTCAATTCATTGAAAGTCTGTGGTCAATGACTACTTTGGCTATCCCCAAAATCTCGCAGACTATCTCAAGTTTGTCGGCTTTTTGTGAAATATCGCCACATAAAGTGTTAGAAGGAAATCTTTCAAATTGAACTCAGCTTGGAGATATCGAAATATTTGGCTAGAAATCGCTAAATCTTACTATTATTGATATTTTATCTCTTTCAAAGAAATAAGTTTAGAGGAAGTGCGTCGAAAATATTTTTGATCTAATAGACGTGCAATGAAGTCATGTGTTGGACACATCAGATTTTTTTTTTTTTAATTATAATATCGTGTGCATGGGAAATCAGAGCATCAATGTAATGTTTTATACGCAAAACAATAAGGAATGAAGATTTCCGAGGCTAATAGGTAACATTTTTTAGTTTGGCGAAAAATAAAATGGCTAAGATGCCGATTTTGAGAAAGTGAGTTCTAGCGGTTTGCACAGTTTTCGGCTTGGCGCAATTTACTGAGAGCTTAAGGAAATAGATTTTTGAAAACAAGTGCATAGATTTTATTAGAATACAGCGTTAAATTCTGATAATCCGTACAGAAATATTGCACTTATTAAGGGATTTCGAGCAATCTATCTTCAGAATTCTCGCCAATTGAGTATATTGATTTAAGTAAGGGGAATTCCGCCAAATTTCAGAAAATTGAAATCTTCGTATTTAGTACATCGGAGTAACGATGAAACACGTTAAACGTTGATAATTTAAAAAATGCGGCTATTAAGGAATTCCACTTTTGAAATAAATGCCTGCTTTACCTATTGGCGGTCAAACCATTTCCCATTTTGATTGCTACTAAGTCAATGCTTCGAATGATTCCCTGAAAAAAAATTGCAAAATGGCGTATGTTGGCCCTTTGGCGATACTTAGATTTGAGACTGGTATATATAATAACACTGTTTATAGATAAAAATGAATGTTGGTATGTGTGTATGAGATTGAAAAACTCAAGCACCGTTTTACCGATCACCATGAAATTTGGTTGACCTAAGTCTTTTATCATGGAGAAGGTTTTTATGCTATCCGTTTTCCTCTAACTTGCCACTAGATGGCGCAGCAAAACGTCGAATTCTATTCCGTTTAGCCGTTTGCTATGCGAATATCGTCCGATTTCGATGAAACTTGGTACACGCGGATATTAGAAAACGGGGAATATTTTTCACTATCCATTTTGCTGTAACTTGCAGCTAAATGGCACTGCAACGCATCAACCTCTATACCGTTCGACCGATCGGCATAAAAATTTTTATACTTACACATTTGAGCACGAATAATATATTCTAACTGTGTTCCTTTTGACGTTACACACCATTATATGGCACTGCAATGCATTATTGTTTTAACTCGCCACTAGATGACCCTGCACAGGCCAAATTCCTGACCATTCAAACGGTCGCTATGAAAATAAGTATACATAGCTATTTGAACAATGAGAATATTTTGGCGTTATCCATTTTGCTACAACTCGCCACTTGACGGCGCTGTAGCAAATCATTACTTTAATTAATCACTAGATGGTTAACTGACCACTAGATGGTAACTGATCGCTATGAAAATAGGTATACATAGATATTTGAACACGGGGAAGAGTTTGGCGCTATCCATTTTCCTATAACTTGCCACTCGATGTTGCGTCCACACATGAACCTCAGGACTGTCCAGCCGATCATCAAGAAAATTCGTATACATTGATATCTGAATGCGAAGAATATTTCCGCCGTATCCGTTTCACTAAAACTCGCCACTAGATTGCGCTACTCCGCATCGCCTTCTGCATCGTACAAACCATTGCCCTGAAATTCGGTATTGATGATTAACGAATACAATATAACGCGATATCCATTTTGATATATCTCTTTATTACAATAAATAGTAATCACAACAAATCGCAATATCGAAAAGTCCATTCATTCCCGTGCGAAGAACGGGTACTTCAGCTAGTTATAAAAGAAGGTGTCTGTGTGTGTGTGTGTCTGTCGGCAGCGTTACGGACAAACGGCTACACCTAGAAACACCAAATTTGGTACTCTGGAAGATGTAAATATGTAGTTGTGCACCTCGAAGCGATTTTTTCAAAATTCGACCTAGATTATTTTATGCTTTATGCGATTTTTGGCATTTTTTTCTCACTTAATTCGTAAGGACGGCGGAAATTACGCTCGCAGCAAAACGGCATTTGTATCATCGGATAGAGGAGGAAATTTTCTTTTAAAAACAGTTTGTTCTGAATACGTAACATGATTTACCGATTTTTAGGAATTTTTTTACTAAGCATCTGCTTCGCGAATTTTTAAGTAAAATAATTTTAAAACTGTCACATCTTGAATTCTATCCGTCATAACTTTTAGATATTTTGACAAATCGTGAAACATTCTTTTCTCCCTCTTTTGAAATAAAAACGAAAAAATTATGTAAATTAGATCATTTTTTACGAATTTTAATGCAGCCTAATATTTAGAATTTAATAGCATCAACGCGATCTTATGCCATTCATTACACTGCGATCACGGCACGAGAATTTATGTTCGGTTGTTGCCACAGAAAGGATTAGAAAAAAGGGTTTTTTCAACCAATCGAGTTTTTAAATGGGATATCGGAATTTCAATTCGCAAGTGAGGATCTATGACGTCAAATGCTTTAAGATACGTAAAAATTACGCCATAGTTTTTACTCATTTATTCCAGCTCTATTTTCAACACAGGGAGACGATATTTTGCTTAAAATTTACTGTAGAAATAAACTAAGAAATTCACGATTATTATTATCAGAAGTGGTATTTTAATCCAGTGCTTATTTAAAAATTGAAATGTCTTCACGGTGCTGAAAATGTTCATTTTAAAAGTTACAAAGCGCGATATATTAAAAAATTTTCTATTTACTATTTTCATTATTTAATTATGGCGCAGGCGTTGCGTAACATACGCATGCAGGTTGCGAGTATAGTTTTATTTTAACGTTGAATTACGTTCCTACATAAAGGTCCTACAGGCTTAAACCAAACGAGCGAAATTCGATCAGTCGGAGCGAAAAGTGAGCCAGTTTTCAAAAGTGAGCCTCTCCTTTAGGAGCGTTTTTGAACACAAGAGCGGAGCGGAATATAACAATAAGCGAGGACAGAAGTTCTCCGAAAAAACAGGAAGGGAAGAAAGAAGTTCTCAGAAAAAAGACTACTTAATGAGCACTTTCGAGGAAAAACCTGTCGGTTTCCATGGAAACTGATCGCTCCGCGATGTATTGTTTTTTCGCTCTTTGGGTTTAAGCGTGTACATAACGCACAGTTTTAATGATACCGTTTGAAAACTACTATGCGAAATATCGAAATTAACTCCCTCAACCTACCGGGGTATCCTTTACGGCAGTCAAACAGTGACGTCATAAATAAAAAAAAATGCGTGAAATTTGTAATCTCTGCAACTCTAACGCCCTGTCACAATTAAAGTGGGAATAAGTAGCTTCTCGAGATTACACAGTTTGATGTTTTTCAGGAGACAGGACTATGGAGGATATAAAAGATATCGCTATAATAGATACATGGATATTTAAAATGGCACCCCTTAGATATTTTCTCCCCACAGTAAGATGAAATGGTTTGCTGTGCTAAATACGCCAATCTTATAAAACTATGTATAAATTAAATATATATGGAGAGTTTCCTTAATGGAAACCATTATGTGAAATGATTATTATTTATGCTAATGCGTAAATTGCAAAGAATCGCCATAGAATCAAAAGATCCCATTGAGGCCAAATAATCTAAGCTGTTTCTTTTAAGGGAGCCTTGAAGAGGGAGAAGCGAATTTAGATAGTATTAATGTACGTAACAGGTAGTATTATTAGATTTGTAAAGATAATATGAATAAATCACAATGTACCACGTTAATAAATATTTCATGAAATTAAAAGTGTTTATCCTTTTTCAACGGTTGTCTTACAATCAACTAAACGAAAAGTAATTCTAATTTGCGTTAATATATCCCGCAGTAATTTCAACAGAGGCGATTACTTGAACTTTTTTAAAAATGAAATTCTGTTTTGTCACATGCAGATATGATTTTAGTAGTAAAATATTGGCTTCTTCCCGTATGAAGAGCGGGTGCGCAGCTATTTTAAAAACATCTCTTGAAAATAGCATAAATGAATTCAGAAGACCTCAAAACGTGTAAATACACCAAAATCTCGAAGTCGAATTTTTTAATTATTACAACACTTTCCTTATATGGTACATGTTCGGAAAAAAAGAAATGGTTGTCCATTTCATGCAGTGTCTTAGCTTTTTAATGCTACAACTTGAGCCTAAAAAACAGTATGATGTAGCAATAAGACATTTTGAAAGCCAGGAGTTCTCTGCAAACCATTAAGCTTTCCACTTTTTTTTATAGTGAATGACACTGACGTAGTTTTTTGAGTCATTATACTGCAATGATCAGGTTAGTACTCATGACACAAACTTTACATCAAGAGTCAAATCATTTTGCTCTTTTTTTTTTTTTAATTCCACATCACGAATAATTTCGAATTACACATGTAAGGAAAATTTTCGTTTCCTACCGTGCGAAGAACGGGCACGCAGCTAGTTTTAAATACAATAATGATGCCTGTTACTCGGAACCGTTTTGGAACGGAAGGAATGAAATCCTCTGCAGTTTTACATCTGTCATTTTGAATCGTTGATATGAAAACCTTTGAAATAATTAGCAATACTGTTTTATTTAATTGTTTTCGTTTTCATATTGCACGTATCTTGATCTGGTTACTGCTTTGTTGCGATAAAATAATGGTATTTTATTATGTAGTTGGGATTTTTAAATTCATTATATGTGGTAAATTTATATATCGTAGAATACATTTTATAAACATTTCTTAATATCCTCAACGATCTGTGTTCCTTTCATATTTAAACAACAAATATAAATCATGCTAAACACATCGATTACAAAACTTTCTAACACAACGTAGCCTTTTTTGCGATGATCATCAAACTTGGCAGCATTTCCCGAGTAACCTTAAGAAAGCCGTTTATTACTATTAATTTAATTTTATGATACCTCGTAAAAAGGTTACAAGATATTTCCAATTTTATAATGAAGAGTAGGCTGTCATAGACGTCCATTGTGTCCAGCCAGCTACAAACTGTGTTTACTCTCAAATTTTATTATATAAGATCACTCACACAATATTTCATGTTGGAAATCATACTTAATGCTTATTTTCCCCGTTAACAATAGTGTTCAGTAAAGTTTTATTTTTCTCAGTTCGATCAATGTCGTAATTAATTTCGCTATTATTGATGAAAATAAAGCAATAATCCAACAACTAAGAAACTATTTTGCAAAATCTTATTAATCTAAATTGATGCCCGAGTTCAAAGACAGTATTATGCTGTTGAGGAGTAGTATAATACTGAGTATGAATCAAACTTTAAATTTAAAGAGCAAAAAGTAAAAATTTTGTTATTTATACAGGCCGTGGTGTTTCAGAAAAGTTTATTATCCTTGATATTTGGACATGGCATATAAAAGATAAAAGATTGGGACAGGGGGTCTGAACCCCTTTAGTTTACACGCAAACGCTTATCACAGACAATTATTCACATTTTGAATACATCGCTCAAAATAGCATACGGTAAAAAATTTTAATTCTGTATAACATTTGGACACTTTATATTAAATTTTACAAGATTACATTAATTTTGCAAATTTTATAATTTAGTCTTAACACACACCACTTACTCTTTTAAGAATTTAAAATTTTTTAGTGCTATTGAACATTTTCACTAGATAATTATTGTAAAATTTACTGAAAATCAAATTTTATAGGAAGAATGAACTCCACCCCCCATTAGCAGAAGCTCTTCCCTGAGAAAGCTACAGCTAAGCCAATGTGTGTTGACTAGAGTATTTATTGTCTTAACCAGGCTCTCATATGAGAGGTATGTATCACAGGTGCTGCTACGTTCTTGTTACTAATTTCAATTCAAAATATGAGCTTTTGTTTTGCATTTCAGAAAACTGCGTCGCTATTCTGCCTGTCAAAAAAGGGAAGCTGAAGAACTTCCGTGTACTAATTCTCTTAAGATAACCGTAAATACATATGTATTTCCAGATCTGGCAATTTATGTGGCTATGGAATACGGAATTTACCCAATACGAATATTCCAGCTGCGGAATTAAAATGGTGTGTTGTGTATAATAAAGCAAACCTGCACGAGGGTTATCTGCCTAAGATGAGGGTTCTAACGCTTATTTACATTACCGACCATTAAAAAACTGACCAAAACTCCTGGCCAATTAGATCGACAGCCGTGCCCTGGGACCCGAACCCAGGACTTTCACACTTCCGCCATCTACCATTTTGAGTGCCTTATCCACTCAGCCATGGTGGGGCGTGGAATTCAGAAGTTTAGATTATAGTTTGAAACATGTGCAGGACCCTCTACCCTAATGTGTTGAAAAATAATTTCTTCTTGTTTTATGTAGGAGTGTAGTCTAGGAAGGTATTGGCATAACGAAGGTTATTTGTGCCCATTATAGTCCTTCAGTTTACCGCCCTATTCTTTCTAAGTCTAGGAGTCCCGCCCCCCTCCATTTCTGTCCTTTAATTTGTCCCCCTATTCTTTTTAAGTTTAGATGTCCTGCCAGCCCCATCTTTGTTTTTAGTTTGATGCCTGAGATAGTCTGCCTCTTTGCCTCACTCTTGCTACGTCACTGGGATGATGATATCTAACCCCATAATTGAGTTTATTGTGATGGTAACATGTTAAATTGCTTTCGGAATTAAAGAACAAAGATCGTTTAACTAGGAGCAAGAAACATGAAAATTTGCATAACTATAAGAATAAATGTAAATTGTATTAACAATAAATAATAGGAAAGAGTTGTGTAAAAGCAGTCACCCCCCCTCCTCCCCGAAAAAACTTATCTATATTTCTAATTATTGCTTTCGTATTTCTTTCAGGTTTTATGGCTAAAAGTTGAAAATTTGGAGATGCTGATGAAAAGTTATGAAAGAAGGCATGGAATGCATTCTAAATTTTGACTTTGTACCAGTGAAATGTGAAACAAACAGAAAAACATTGCTTGAATATATGTTCCAATAAAATATTTCAAGGTTTCTTTTTGTATGGAAGTTACTTATTACAGAAAAAAATATAGTAAGGAGTTAATGACATTGGCAGTTGATTGCAATCACTAATATTATTGTTGATATTTTTCTTTTCATTTTTTTTTTTTTTTTTTGGATAACTGATTTTTATAATTTAAAATAGCATTACTTATTTTAAAGATTCAGATGACTATAAGATGATCATAACATATATTTTTTCTTTTCATTTTTTGGATAACCGATTTTTATAATTTAAAATAGCATTATTTGTTTCAAAGATGCAAATGATCATAACTTAGTGTGTTAAGTGAACGTTAAGTGATTATAGATGGCAAAACATGCTGATTGCAAAGTGAAATTGTACAAAAGTTGGAATATATACCGGTAATACCTTTACCAGGCTTCACGGTATCTGAAAGAATATAGCATGTATGGGATCCTTTAATAAGTCGCGGGCTAAACTTTAGGATGTTAGCGAAGTCGCGGGCAGTATAATTGGGATTTATATGGGATTTTGATTGGTTTATATAGGTTTTGATATGTTCTAAGGCCGGATGAAAAGCCGTGGCGGGTCACATCCTCCCCGCGGCCGGAGATTGTACATATGTGCAATATGAAGTAAAAATTTTATAAATTCCTGTGCATTTATATAAACACGTGTTGAAATAATGCAGCTTCTGTCGAAAATATGTTAATAGAGACTAAGGAGAACAGATTCTAATTGACACAAATACTACAGATTCTAATTGACACAAATATATCTATAAAAAGGTATGAACATTCAATTGTTAATTCTAATTTTTTTTTAGATATTTCTATGATTAAGTTTCATATTTGTAAATTCCAACCATTCTAAAAAGATGTTCTCAACATTTAACTCACATTAACAAGTCAGAATTTCCAGTCTAAAAATCATTGTGAATATACTTTTCAGCGCATTAGATAGGTTGCAATAACAAAAAGAAATCGGTCATGCTTTCATATTTGCAATTATTTTACTAAATTTTAGGTATTATGCGTAAACAGTTTTATTGTGAAATTTCTAACAAATCATGAACGATTTTTTTAAAAACTTAAGTCGTCTAATAAATTAGAATTTTCAGAAATACCTTTTCTTAATCAAAACTTTCCTTTTCTTAAAAAAGTCCCTCTCCCCCACCTGTCCCCTAACCAAAATGGTTTATTACTTTAAAATCTAAAAATTCCAAATATGGGGGGGCAGGGTATTTATATCAATATTAATGTATATATAGTACTTAGTTTATACTATATATTTATATAAATACCCCCACTCCCATATTTCTAATATTGGAATATGTTTTTTAAATTTTAATTAACTATTTTTGTTGGGGGGGGGGGGTACTTTTTCAAAGAAAAAAAATAAGGAAAGTTTTGATTAAGAAGAAATGTTTCTGAAAATTCTAATTTGTTATTTTGACTTAATTTGTTATTTTGACTTTTATAAGTTTATGAAAAAACGTTCATGATTCGTTAGAAAATATCAAAATAACATTTTATGCATACTATCTAAAATGTGGTAAAATAGTTGTAAATCTGAAAGTATCATCGATTTCTTTTCGTTATTGCAACCTATCTAAAGCGTTGAAAATGGTGGCGAATTGTCGTTGTTTAAACGCATTTAAATCGTTGAAAAATGGTCGATAAATAGGCGTACTATGATTTCTGCATCGGTTTAAAAATGGTGGGAAATGGTTGCTATATAGGCACACTATCGTTTCTGCAACGGTTCTAAAACGCCACATAGTACGTCCGTTTTAACGATTTTAAAACGTTTGAAAATGGTGGCAAAATAGGTACATTATCGTCTTTTTTTCGTTTCGGCAAACGTTTATAAAACGTTGGAAAGAATGGGTGTTAAATCGGTGGAAAGCGATGACACATTTGCGAATTCATTGCGTTACAGCTTGACGTTTTTGCAACGGAAGGCGATTCCGTGTTAGCAACATTTTAAAAACGGAAGCGTGCTACTTGGGTTGTTAGTTTTAAGAATCCATGCACAGTTTATAGATTTCATACTTAAACACCATGACAATTAGGGATGCATGCAACGGATATCCGGCAAACATACTGCATCCGGCCAATATGCCGAATAATTGGCAGTAGCCGGATATTACATGTATCTGGCAGTACATCCGGCCTAAAATCATATACAGGGAAAAAACATAAATAAACATAATAAAGAATAAATTCTAATAACAGTAATAATAAAAAATGCTTAGAAACAATGTTTTGTGAAAATATTTTGTTCTCAATATTTTTTAGAATGTATTTTCATCATGTATAGAAAAAAAAAGGGGGGGGGGGGAAATTAAGTACTTCTATCTTTTTTTAAGATTGGAGTAAATTATTACTGGAAGAAATTATTGTACAAAAACACTGTTTTTTCTTCTTTGTAAGAATTTGGTTAACTTTTTTTCCCACCATAAATTGGCCTACTTATGAGAATAGTGTACTTCCTGTAGTACTGCTGACTGGTGAGAAAATGTATGTCCCCCCCCAAATTTTGATAAAGTATGGAAATTCGTTACATCGATTTTCTAACAGTTGAATGGAGATATCTTTCTTTCAAGAACTGATCTTTGAAGATATTTACCTAACTCTTGAGGGAGAACATCCATGACATTGTTATTTGTATGACTTTAATTGCAGTAAAACTGCTACTAAATTTGGAAACAATCCGTTTTTTTAATATTGAATTAAATTATTTGAAACTAATGAGAAAATTTAAAGAAAAAAGTAATAGCTCAATGATCTAAGAAAACAAGTGAAAATAAAACAAAAAAGAAGAAAAAGATTTAAAGTAAAAATGAATAACTAACTATAAAGAAAATTATTAAATAAATAGTAGTTCTGCAGTAAGTTGGACTGCAAAGGGTTTACTGACTTACATTGTAGCTAGAAAATATCAGGTTGTAACGAAAGTTTTCCGCCATATCTGCCTGAAAAACTAACTTCTAACTCCTTAGATAACTGATTTTGAACTTTCGGTACCAAACCTGCACAGTGTCACATGATACAACAATAGTACTTAAAGCTGTACTCATAATTTGTTGATATTATGTAGCTGACTTTTTGCAACACAAATGGAAGTAAAGGATGGTTCTAATCCTCTAGAGTGATAGTTCCATTTGGGACAACTTATACTTAATGATAACTATATTTTTTACAGATTTCACAACACGGTGTTATAAAGTAAGCCTCTTTCTTTCAAATGCCAAAAATCGTTTGACAAAATATGAGCAAATACGCCAACGCGAACTGTGTGCTTACGATGTTTGCGGTGGCGGCAAACTTTTGTTACAACCTAATATAACAATGGCTTAAAAAACCAAAAAGGTTTAAAAAAAATTTTTTTATTTCATAAATTTAAAAAGTAACAGAAAACAGCCAATCAAAAACAACATATTTTTCTAAGTGAACAATAATATACTTTTATCTATAGTCATAAAACAAATTAGGAGCCTTTTATAAACACCAGCAGAAAAAGATAGTACTGTATTAAAGTTATTTTCATATTTTAATTAATTAATTATTATTTTTTAATGAAAGTTTTCATTTTAATTTCATAAATTTAAAAAGTAACAGAAAACAGCCAATCAAAAACATTTGTAATGAAAGTTTTCTTTTAGACTAAAATTATTCCGTTTTGAAATAAAACTATAAAATTTAAATCCAAAAAGTGTTATACTATAAAAAAATCTTAATAACCCCCCCCCCAAAAAAAAAAAATCCACCTGGTTTGGATTTTTTTTAAAACAGGGTTTTTTAAATCCTGAATTTTTCATACATAGCTCCATTTGGAAAGCTTATAAACATTTAAAATTATAAATTTATGCTTTATACAAGTCACAGAACATCTATAATGTCTTCAGTTTCTTTCACTTCCTCCATTGGCATCAGAAAATGTCCCAAGCTATTAACTGGATTTCATGTTGGTGTTTTTTTTTTGTTTTGTTTTTTTTTTTTTTTCCCAGCTTAGTCAGTCTTTTTTAAGGATTTTTCCTTTTCTGAAATGTGTGGACAGTAAAACATGTTTTTGCCTAACGGTTTTATAAAAGATAGATAAAGATATTTATCATCAATGTCCTACAGAACAATTTGCTACAAATAATTATTGTGCATACTCAGACTTTTGGTTGATACTCAGTTTGATATTTTCAGTAATCTCAATGCATTCATCTGAGGTAGGCTCTTGTACAGGTCATAAAATCATTATATTTTCAAAAGAAAAGTAAAAATGCTTCCAAAGACCCAGACAGTCCAAGCCTGTTGGTCAGGCGAAATGCATGCTAATGAGCTGATATCAAAGAACAGAGTTGCCAACCTCAAATTGTAAAATATAGGAGCATTTCTGTCGAATATAAGAGCATCCATATATGGTGTCATAAGAGAAAAATTTAGGAGGGGGAGAAGGGGTTAACTTCATTTTAAAAAATCAAACATTAATTTCCTAATTTTAGGGAAATTTTTACTTTTTTGGCTGAGGGAAAAAAAAAAAGGATTAGTCAAGCTACTTTATACATGGAGTGATAATCATACATTATACTGCAATAGTAACTAGAATGATAATCACACACAATATTGCAGTAGTAACTAAAACAACTATTTTAAACTAGTGAAACAGCATGTTATACCATGATTATCTGCACAGGCAGCCATGTTATAATTCATTAATAAATATTTCACAAACACATTTCAACTGTAGATCTTTTAAGTAGATTTTGAATTTGACCTTAAAAATCAATTGCAACATGCAGAAAATCATAAGTGAATTATAAATAACACTAATTAATAAAAATAAATAAATAAATAAAACTCTAAAATAAAGGTTAGTTTTTAATCATTAGGTATTGGAGACTTCAATAAAGAAATGCACAGTAAAAGATAGTCATGTACAAGAAGGATGAAGAAAGATTGAAAATTTCTCCCTGCCTCTATAAATAAATTTTGAAGACCGAAAAATCGGTGTTTTTTGTTAATTATCGGATTTTCAGAGCAAATTAAAAATATCGGAGAAACTCCGGCAAAATTGGAACACTTGGCAGCTATGAAAGAAGCACTTTGCTGAATCTTGTCCTGAACAGCTTACTTTTGGGGGGATTTTCTGAAAGTGCATCTACCACAAACACTTTTTTGCCCATTTTTCATGGTGAAAGTCTAGGTGTGACTATTATGCGAGGATAATCTATCATATAATACTCTAACTGTAAAGCTATTTTTTCAGCTTCAAAGTGGGAGTGAGACTATTACGCGAGTAACCACAGTAATTTTTTCTTCTGAGCTTCCTTTTCTATATTTACTATATTAAAAGATTTTATATTAATTTTCAGAACTTACATATTGTTACGAATTTTCGGGCAACCCGCAGCTCTGGCGTTTAAAATAGTTAAAAATTCGTATTCTACGCTTCAAATAGATAAATTTTGCTTTTTGTTGCATCAAAATCGGTCAATTAGAACCGGAGATACGGAGGTTTCGATTTTCCATTCAAATATATGGGGTTTCTAGAAAACTCGAGAAATATTGGTCCTAGGGCTTCGATCTCTTCACTTTTGTAGACTTATTTTTGGCGCCAAATTTGGCGATATTTCGCCAGAAGTCGCCAAGCTTGGCGACATTTTGGTCATTTGGCGCGATATTTCCAATGGAGCCTGGAAGTTGTTTTTCCTGCATTAAAAACGCATAATAACCTAACATTTCGCTTCTATGACGTAATCAAAATTCTCGCTTTATGTAGAATCTTCGAGAAATAGACTTTTCTGGAAGCTTCTCGCAGCTTCTGCCTCCTCTATAAATTCCACCAGCGCGCTGCCCCGATAGTTCAGTGTGAGAGAGCGCCCGTATTGTGAAAGCTCTCTGAGCGAGTACGCTTGCTTTGTGACTTGATAGTGCTATAGAAGCAGTGTTTTGGCTTGCTTTTTGAAGCTTTGAATTTAAGTGCTGTGTGTAAATTCTTCACTGCTGAGTCTTGAGGGACTGTTAGTGTTAACCCTCGAATATTTCCACTGAAGTTTTATCTGTGGATGTGTTTTATTTTATGTGAGAATTACAGCATTTGTGAAAGCTTCTGATCTTAGCGGATTGTTAAAAGCATGTTACTGTGAGATTGTGCTTGTGAATTGTGTACAGTTGATTGTTATACGAAGTTCTAGAAGCAATAAAGTTTGTGTTCCGTCCTGACAAGTGACTTTTTACTAGAACTTTTTACACCAACTGGACTTAGAACGACGAACCCCAGGAGTAGCAGAGTAGTTCTGCAACATTTGGTGTCAGAATCGGGATTCTGAAGAAAGACTAATTTTCCAGTTTATGGTTTTGACAAGAGGAAAAATGGAAGAACAACTTCAAAAGCTCATGGAGATGATGAAGGAGATGAAATCCGGACAAGACGAAATGAAAGCTGCACACGATGAGGTGAAAACCGGATTAGAAAAGATGAAAGCCGCGCAAGATGAGATGAAAACCGGACAAGCTGAGTTAGAGAAGAAAATTGAAGCCGGACAAGTCAAGACGAAAACCGGATTGGAGGAACTAAAGGCTGCACACAATGAAATGAAAACCAGATTAGAGGAGTTAGGAGCCGCACACGACGAGATGAAATCCGGACTAGAGCGGAAAATAGAAACCGGGCTAGAAGAAATGAAATCCGGACTGGAGAAAGTAGAGACAAATCAAGAAAATATGGAGAAGAGAATGTCGCTCCTGGAAGAAAGTCAAGCGAAATACGAGGAAAGAATTGAGGAAAAGATCGATCACAAGTTAGAAGAAAAACTGGGCAGTTTGGTAAAGCTGGGAAAGGTACCAGAAAACATGAGGTTGTCGTCACGCCACCCAGCAGTGAAACTAACGCCTTATGACGGAAAGACCCCCTGGGAAGGTTACAAGACCCAATTTTCGATCGTCGCCAAAGCCAATGGTTGGAGCGAGTCCGAGAAAGCTAATCAACTGGCCGCTTCCCTTAGCGGAGACGCAATGAGCGTTTTGCAAACCATTGGAGAGACGAAGATGGGAGATTTTGACGCCCTTGCCAGTGCCTTGAATTTGAAATTCGGTGAGAAATGCCAAAAACAGTATAGTAGAATACAACTTAAGTCAAGGAAGCAAAGACCTGGCGAGACCCTCCAAGAGCTGGCTTCCGACATAAATAGGCTATGTCATCTAGCCTATGGCAGTTATCCTGATAACGTTCGAGAAGATGTTGCAGTGCAACATTTTATTGAAGGTCTCTTGGACTCTGAAAATCAGAAAGCATTGATCTTGGCGGATTATAAAGATCTCAGGTCCGCCCTAGTATTCGCCATGAAGCTAGAGGCAGCTCAGCTGGCCGTAAGAAAAGAACGACATGATGTTAGAGCTGTGTCGTTCCAGGAGCCTACGGATGGAGAAATGGAGAGATTAGAGAATAAATTAAAGACCCTGGAAAATTTGGTGGAACGACAAGAACAATCAGAGCCGAGAAAAGTGAAATGTTGGAGGTGCAACAGCGAGAGGCATTTACGAAAATACTGTGACGCACAAAAGAACTCTCGTCGTAAAGATCGCAGTTATCAATGCACCAGAGAAGCCCATGAAGGAAGACAGAAAAGAGACGACTTTCAGGAACAGAGGCTGAGGGATATTCAAAAGCCTCGTTTGAAAGTCTTGCAGATTTCCTCAGTGAATGGCGGCAGTAATGAACTCTTTGTACTAGGTTACGTTAATGGTTCTCCATGCCACATGGTGATTGGTACTGGAGCGAATGTAACCATCATAAGGACAGATCTGGCCAAGAAATTAAATTTGAAGATTATCTGGACTCCGCCCTCGCTGACCCTCTAGACTGTGACAGGTGACAAGTTCGAAGTGGGCGGAAAAGCTAGAGTGGAAATCACTTTTGGAAATGCCAGATACGACCATCTGATTGGTATACGTCGCCAATATTATGGACTCTTTTATTCTAGGACTGGACTTTTTAAGATCACACAAATTTAACTTTAAGAATAATGAACTTCGTTCAGACTCAGAAGAAATAGCTGCGTTCGACATTAAAAATGAAGCAGTTTTACCTATTCAGCAAATAATAGTCCAGACTGATATCACTCTACCTCCAAGAACTGATTGTATAGTTTCTGGAACAGTTAAAGAAAGCAATAAATTCCGTTTTGGATTAATCGAACACCCAAACAATAGTGATTCCGTCAGAGGAGTACTTGTGGGAGCAACACTTGTGGACTTGTCGAGAACAGAAATTCCAGTTAGAGTAGCAAATGTGACGGACAAGTCGAAGGTGATAAAGGAAAATGAAGTGTTGGCGACATGCACTCCTGTTACCTGCATTAATAAGAACATCAGCCAAACGACAGCTAAATCATCTGAGTGCCTGACGAAGGAATTATTACACGACGTGGAGTTAACGGCAGAACAGAGAAGACATTACCAAAAACGACAGCTACCCTCTTCCCAGGATAGACGACACATTGGACACTTTATCGGGAAATGAATGGTTTTCCACTATGGATCTGAAGAGTGGTTACTGGCAAGTGCAGGGTGTCTACCAAATTTCTGAAAGTCAATTTCCTGACTTTTGGGAGGTAGAAGGACCAGAAACGTATATAAGTTTCCATTTCCGGGGGGGGGGGGATTTTAAATCTTATTGTTATTAGAGTTAATATTAATGTTTTAAAATATCTGCTGGGAGGCCCGGGCTCCCCGGAGGACTTCTTCGACGGACTTTCAGCAACCATTCTAATGAAGAGATAAGTCTCCAAATTGAACACTATCCAATACTTTAAATTCAAAAAATAAAACGAAACTAAAACAAAGAGCGTACACTTTCTAAGAAAAAAAGGGGCCAATTGCTAGTGTTATATGCGAGCATGCATACATAAATATTGAGAAATATTAAGCAATAAAAATAAATACGTACGTGGAAAATAAAATGATTGAATAAATCGCGTATGATCATCTACTAATCCCGTCCACGATACTTCTAGCACAAATTTTAGCCACATTCGTCCTTCTACATTTCAAATCCAGAACACTGAGTTAAAATAAATAAACAGTGAATGAAATTGTATTGCAAACCAGACGGATGATCTTGCGCTGACGACAGCTTTTTTACCCTCCCGTCACGATGGATGAGCCCCCATTTTTCCCTCCTTATACAAACACAAGGCTTGATGCTTTCGCGGTCCGAAAAATGCGTTGCAGTTGCTTTCGGTTTCGAGACTGACAAATAGGAAGGGTTAAAAAAAGGGGATACCGAAAAAAAAAAATGATTATTTTGGTGAATTTTCCGGACCCATTATCCAATTTCCTGGTTTTTTCCAGACTTTTCGGACCCATTTTCCCATTTCCCGGCTTTTTCCAGACTTTCCGGAGCGGTAGACACCCTGAAGTGGAAATTCGCCCCGACGACCGCGAAAAGACTGCGTTCACCACGGGACAAGGATTATGGCAGTTCAAAGTTATGCCTTTTGGTTTCTGCAACGCACCTGCTACATTCGAGCGTCTAATGAAGACAGTGTTGAGAGGACTTTCCTACGAAGAATGTCTCGTTTATTTGGACGATATCATCATCGTCGGAAGGACTTTGGAAGAGCATCTCGAGAACATCCGAAAGGTGCTACAGAAATTAAAAGAGGCAAACTTGAAACTGAGTCCATCGAAGTGCAACTTGTTTCGTCGGGAAGTACGTTATTTCGGGCACATAATATCCGCCCACGGAGTTCGAACCGATCCCGAAAAGACGTCCGCAGTCCAGAACTGAGGTCGTCCTGAGAATATCCATGACTTAAGAAGTTATCTCTGTCTGTGTACTTACTATCGAAAATCCGTGAAGGGCTTTTCTCAAATTGCAAGACCTCTTCGCAAATTGACCGAGACAGGACAAAAATTTCTATGGACTGAGGAATGTGAGGACGCATTCAACGAACTGAAGACGGCTTTAACATCTGCGCCGATCTTGTCGTATCCTTACCCTGACAAGCCATTTATCCTGGATACAGACGCAAATAAGGAGAGTGTCGGAGCAGTTTTGTCCCAGGAGATAGATGGCCAAGAACATGTGATTGCTTACTGGAGCAAGTGCCTTTCGAAGGCAGAACGTAACTATTGTGTTACGTGAAAGGAACTTCTTGCTATCGTTAAGGCCGTGGAGCACTTCCATCATTACCTGTACGGCCGAAAGTTCCTTCTCCGAACGGACCATGCCTCTTTAACCTGGCTTCTAAATTTCAAGAATCCAGAGGGCCAGACAGCCAGGTGAAAACAGAGATTACAAGAATATGACATCGAGATACGTCATCGGAAAGGAGCATCTCATGGAAATGCAGATGCTTTTGTCGAGAAGGCCCTGCATAGACAGTTGTCGCTATTGCTCGAGGGCGGAGAAAAATTACCATCTGAAACATCCCGTTGTCCGCCAAGTTACATCATCGGCACCATCTCAAGATCAATGGAGTGACGAAAATGTTCGGGCAGACCAGTTAGCTGATAGCGACATCAAACCTATTGTGGAGTTACTGGAGAAATCAAGCACTAAGCCCAGCTGGCAAGAAATATCATCTTGCAGTCCGGCAACAAAACAGTGCTGGGCTTTATGGGATTCGCTTCGCCTGAGAAATGGAGTCCTGTATCGTAAATGGGAGTCGGACGACGGCAAGATGCTCCGATGGCAGTTAGTACTCCCTCGTTCGAGGATTCCGAAGGTTCTAGAAGAACTTCATAATGGCTTAACTGGAGGTCATTTTGGTGTAATGAAGACCCTGCAGAAAGTTCGCGAGCGCTTCTACTGGGCTAGGGCTCGAGGCGATGTCGAAAAGTGGTGTCAAGCTTGTGACGCCTGTGCCGACCGTAAAGGCCCTAAGAAACGAAGCCGTGGAAGACTACATCGTTATAATGTAGGAGCGCCTTTTCAGAGGATTGCCTCGACATCCTGGGATTCTTCCGCGAACTTCGGATGGCAACAAATACATTCTAGTTGTCATTGACTATTTCTCTAAATGGCCCGAAGCGTATCCTATTCCCGATCAAGAGGCTACGACCGTAGCAGAGGTATTAGTGCAAGAATGGATTTCTAGGTATGGAACCCCTCTGCAATTTCATTCCGACCAAGGAACGAACTTCACCTCTGCTGTTTTTAAAGGACTATTTCAATTTCTCGGAATAGACAAAACCCAGACTACGCCTTTACACCCACAATCCGACGGCATGGTGGAGAGGTTCAATCGCACAATATTGAAAAACCTCTCGCTCCTGGTATCTAGGAATCAAGAGGACTGGGGCAAGAAACTCCCCCTCTTCCTGCTGGCCTATAGGAGTGCCGTCCATGAGACTACCGGCTTCACACCTTCCCAGATGCTGTTCGGAAGAGATCTTCGTCTTCCCGCCGATCTAGTGTTCGGGCGCCCTCCAGATGCGCCCTCATCGAAAGAAGAGTACATGGAAAATCTTCGGGCACGGTTTGAAGACGTGCATCATTTTGCTCGGGAGCGGATCAACCTGAACACGGAGAGGATGAAGACTCGCTACGACACGAAGGCTACGGGACATGACTTCAACGTAGGTGTCAAAGTTTGGCTATGGAATCCTACTGGACGGAAAGGCCTGTCTCCCAAGCTGCAATCGCCGTGGGACGGTCCTTACACAGTCCTAAACCGGCTGAATGACGTCATCGTACGGATTCGTAAGTCACCTAACTCGAAGCCAAGAGTTGTACATTACGATCAACTAGCCGTTTACCGCGGTGGTAGTTAGTTATTTGAATATTAGACCATGGTCACTGTGGCGTAATCCCTCCTTTTTTTCATCTCACATTTCTTTCCTGTCTTTTCCTCTCTTCCTTTTCCCTGAACTCTCTTTTACTCTTCACTTACGCCATGTATAGTGCACATATTTGTAATATATTAATTTTCGTTAATGTGTGCTTGTTATTATGTTTATTACTTATTAGTGTGTAATTATTTATTATGTTTGTTTATTTATTATGTTATGTTTATTTATTAGTGTGTATTTGCTTATTGTGTTTATTTGTTTATAGTATTATTTGCTTAAATTGTGTTGTTAAGATCCTGTTAATGGTTATTCACTGACAGTAGATATTTGTGTGACCTCCTAACTGGGGATTGTACTGCCCGGGACGTGCAGTCCTTGGGAAGGGGGCAATGTTACGAATTTTCGGGGCAACCCGCAGCTCTGTGGCTTAAAACAGTTAAAAACTCGTATTCTACGCTTCAAATAGATAAATTTTGCTTTTTGTTGCATCAAAATCGGTCAATTAGAACCGGAGATACGGAGGTTTCGGTTTTCCATTCAAATATATGGGGTTTCTAGAAAACTCGAGAAATATTGGTCCTAGGGCTTCGATCTCTTCACTTTTGGGGACTTATTTTTGGCTCCAAATTTGGCGATATTTCGCCAAAAGTCGCCAAGCTTGGCGACATTTTGGTCATTTGGCACGATTTTCCCAATGAGGCCTGGAAATTGTTTTTCCTGCAATAAAAATCCATAGTAACCTAACATTTCTCTTCTATGGCGTAATCAAAATTCTCGCTTTATGTAGAATCTTCGAGAAATAGACTTTTCTGGAAGCTGCTCGCAGCTTCTGCCTCCTCTATAAATTCCACCAGCGCGCTGCCCCGATAGTTCAGTGTGAGAGAGCGCCCGTATTGTGAAAGCTCTCTGAGCGAGTACGCTTGCTTTGTGACTTGATAGTGCTATAGAAGCTGTGTTTTGGCTTGCTTTTTGAAGCTTTGAATTTAAGTGCTGTGTGTAAATTCTTCACTGCTGAGTCTTGAGGGACTGTTAGTGTTAACCCTCGAATATTTCCACTGAAGTTTTACCTGTGGATGTGTTTTATTTTATGTGAGAATTACAGCATTTGTGAAAGCTTCTGATCTTAGCGGATTGTTAAAAGCATGTTACTGTTAGATTGTGCTTGTGAATTGTGTACAGCTGATTGTTCTACGAAGTTCTAGAAGCAATAAAGTTATTGATGGTTTAGAATACAGTTGGCAACAGTTGTTTGCCAGCACATTTAACGAAAAAAATAGTTTGGCAGGAATGATCGCCATTATAATATGCAAGTACCTAATTTTTCTTGGAAGAGCTGAAATTTGTTTAAACATTTATAACATGCTTTACAGCTTTTCCTAAAATTTGCGGTGTTACTGAAATTGAGGATTGTTCTTCAGATACATCTTGACATTTCTTTCATCTTTCAATTTCTTTTCTTCTGAGTTGTTACTTTTTTTTTTTTTTTTTTTTTTTTTCAGTTTCACACTTTCTACGTTGATCTAACACATTTTTTATGCGTTATTTTGTTTAATTAAAAATGAAGAAGCTTTTCAGTTAAATGTTTTCTCACTCTTTCTGTAAAAGTAGGGGCAATAGTGCTTCTTCTCGTATAATTTTTTATTAATTTTAATATTTTTTTAGTTAAATATGTATTTAAATTGCTATTGCACAATAAATGATTGCAGTTGCATCTTTGTTTTCTGATGAAAATCAACTGATTACTTAAACTGTTTCAATATTTCAAGCAAGCTATGACTTCGTCATTATAATCTTCGTATAATACATATGTGTTAGTTGTATATATAGTATGTGTGCACATATATGTATATTACTTAGTGCAGCCAATTGTGCAGAAAGCCATTAACATAGTCTAAAATTTAAATGTTTGCCAAGTTTTAATCAAAATTTTGCATTTTGTCCCGCACATAACACATTTTTGTTTGTCATGCCCAGCTTTAAAAAGAAGGAAAAAAAAAGCTATAAAATTTTAATTGAATAATTCAAGAAGATAGTTCATTAGTTGAAGAGGTTGGGGGGGAGGATTGTTCAGTTTTTAATATCTTTAGTTAAAAAATCAAAAATAAGCTCAAAATTGTTTCATACATGTCAAAAATATATTAATCATTAAAAGTTTGTGATAAAATATTGTTTTATTTTACATACTACTACTATAGAAAAGGTTTTATGAAACATGGGAACTTTGAAATAAAATATTTTTTGAGTAATAGTCAAAAATAGAATGTTCCATACTATGTAACACATTTTTCTGTATGACTGCAAACAAAATGTTGTAATTTCTGCTTAGTTAAAAATAAAGATCTTTAGTTGATAAACTTATAGAAGAATTATTAAATAGAAGAGACT
Source organism: Cheiracanthium punctorium (assembly GCA_038373885.1). Classification (NCBI taxonomy): domain Eukaryota; kingdom Metazoa; phylum Arthropoda; class Arachnida; order Araneae; family Cheiracanthiidae; genus Cheiracanthium; species Cheiracanthium punctorium. Next base: position 418,163 of record JAWZYV010013263.1, on the reverse strand, counting down.
TCAAACTTAAAAATGATGTATTACACTTAATTTTTTATTTAAAAAACTTTTTCAAACTTGAATGACCTTTATCTATTTTGATTTGTGACTTAACTCACATAAAAAAATTACCTAAAAATATATAATAATTCCAATCTTTAAAAATTCTGCCATCTGACAATTATATTTAAGGAAAAATTAGCTTAGTGACTAATGTAAATATTTTATTACTTTAAAACCAATAATTAAAAAATTAATTGCTTTCAACTAATGAGTTAACATTTTTGATTGCTTCAATTTAAATTCTCTTTAATTAGTAAATCATGTCATGGATATTTTAAACTTTCTTAGACTGATGTAACAGAAAACTTTTTAAGGCAGCTTGACTCCATGGGCATCAAGGACATGCCCCCCCCCCCCCCCGCCTGAATATTTAGACTTGATAATCTTAATTTTTAATTAAAAAAATAAGAGGGAAAAAAAAATTTTTTTTCTATGTCCTGCCCTGAACAACCTAATAATCAGGCAGTTACACTTTAGCTTACATAATGTTTATGAAATAAGATAAAGTAAATTTTACTTTAAATATGTACTATTTCAAATATTTTAGTGAATGAAATATTATACACCATATCAAAATTCACCATTTAAATATTACACATGCACACAGAATATTTTAAGCATATATTAAAAAAAAAAAGAAAATGTCCATATGAACTATCGGTGAAAACTGCAGTGATATTCATTAACTGATCACCCAGGAAAAATCTCTGTTACTAAACAGTACAGGCATTATACAATTTGTGCGTTTATTAACTCGTTATGACATATGGGATTTTAAAGTCCCATCAGTAGAAAATTGCTCAGAAAAACTGTCAATTGTAAGAGTATGCAATAAAATATAAACTAAATTACGAGTTAAAAAATTTATCGAACGATTAGTAAATATTATCGTCCTATTTGAAGCACACATTCAGAAAAACTATTTATGAAAATAAAAATAGATTTGGGTTAGATATTACACATAAATCTTTATTATGATCACAGTAATTTTAAGATGGTTTTTAAATGCAGAAAATCAAGTTAAATTGAGTCAAATACATTGATATACGAAAACAGCTTTGTAGTTATAAAAAAAAATTCAAATATATACATATATATGCATATTAATTTATCTCCTAGCATGATTTTTTTTATTTATATTAGGGTCCAAATAATATTACCTGTTTCTGTATTAACTCTTCATCCTTATTCTGCTGTGTAGAGTGATTTTTTGAAGATGACTGACCAATGTTTGTTCCAGGAAATTTGCGATTTATTTAATAAACATTGTATTTTTTTAATTCATATAATTTTCACAGGAGATTTTTATTTATGACAAATTTGCATTACACAGATCCCTACAGAATGTTTTGATGTAACAGATAAATAACAAAAACTTAGCGAAAAGGTTCGCTGATTAGACGCAGCAAAATTCAATATCTTAATCACATATTATACATTATTTAAAATTCTTTGACAAGCACAACTGACGACCCGAAAATATCGCTCAGTTTTTGTACCCATAATGCAATGCAACATTTTCAATGATTGGTTGCCATTAAATTGAATGGAACTGAAACTTTATAGGTGTAATCTTATGCAAGCAAACAAGCATACCTTACGGTGGAAACGTCAAATAATGTGGTTTAATGTTTGAATTTTATTCTTTCTTTTTAGAAAGCAGGTTTTCTTTTTTAAAGGATGCTTGATTTCACTGTGTTCTCTTCAAAATTCACGCAGTAGATGATATTTAGAAAAGCTATGACGTCAGGTGAACTGTTCTCCTCCCCTAGCTACTACCGCTACTTGCGACAGAAGTGAAATGAACTTAAAAAATTGACTAGAAAGAAGGCATGTTTATAAAATTTGGTTGACAATTGACAGGCGGAAGATACTGACAGTATATTTTTAATTAATATTTTTTTTTTTTTTTTAATCCAGTAAGCTTTCTGAAATCAGAATGTTTTCTACATACGGATCAAATGATCTAAGGTTTGGAGGTAAATATACCAATACTATTGTTTATTACTTTTAGATATATTACTTGTGGCATACTAGTGTTTTGTGACGGTAAAATAAAAAGTGCAATTATGATTTATTACTTCCTTGTAGCATCAACCGATAATATTTCTGGATTGATTAATGTATGTTGATGCGTATTTAATTAAATTAATTAATTAATGTACCTAGCATACTGGTTATGTTTATGTTGAAACAGGATACGATACAAAATACTTACATCAAACGGACACATTTAATAAGTAAGAACATCGCTACAAGTAACATTGAATAATATCAAGTTCACAAGCAATAAAAAGGAAAAGTTTCAAAAATCCGCTAGCTATAGTCACCGTAAATTGCCGGCCAAATTGTTAGTGTAGTTCATAACTAAATTTGTACAGTAAGATTTTCTTCCTATAAAAATATTTTATTCGTTAATCTGAACTATTCTTCAGAGTGGAGTTTTTTGTAAGAAGATTTTACTGTCTGTCAATAAAGGAAGGGATATGGTACTTACGTACAATCCCGGCGGTCATTCCCGCCAAATTACTTTTTCATGAAAGGTGCCGGCAAACAGTTGCCAATCATATTGGGGACCATCAATAATTTAATTTGTACGGCATTTAACTAGTCAAAAATTTGCTCGTCTTGGCGGACCGCCGAGAAAATACATAAGTACCAGCGATATTTTGTACCATCAAGTGAAACTGAATCTATTGATGAAATTAAACAGTATCTAATTGGATAGTATATTACTAGCTATGAAATAATGTACCATTTTATATTTCTGAACACTCAGAACAGTTATCCATTTAGAAGTTCGTCCTCGAAAATGGGCAACAAATTTATTTCACAACAAAAGATGTACTTGAAACAGCAATAGCTACATTGACTGCAATTTTTTTTTTCACCAAAACTAATACATTTGATAAAACATTGTTGTATTCAGCAGGGTTGGCATGGTTTAAACCACGCTTTAAACCAATTTTTTTTTTTTTTTTTTTTTTTCAAAAGATCTAATTTTATTTTTTATTTTTTATTTTTTTTAGAATAATTTAAAATTACGAATGCTACAGATAGAACACATTCTGATACACTCTAAAATTATCCTCATAAGCATAGGCGGCTGATCCGGGGGGGGGGGGGGGGTCATTCCATTTCAAATCAACCAATAAATTTCAAAAATGTCACCCACCGTCTTGGATTTCTTTGAAAATTTTTATAAATGTAGTCATTAGTGTTCTAACTAACAACATAAAATTTTACTTCAATATCTCTAATACTTTTTAAGATAAAAATTATTAAAATAATGGGAAAGTGACCATAAATGGCGTTTTTGCAAACAATTATTTTAATGGTGCTTTTTCAGATAAAAAATCATAACTTTCTTTATTTTCAATATATTAAATTGAAATTTATACCAAAATGTTCACAAAGGTTTGGAGATTATAGAAAAAATTAATTTGATAGTCCTGTTTAGAACTGGAACCCCCCAAAAATTCATAAACTTTGTTTTTTTCAAAAAAAATTCATAAAAACAATAATTTTGCAAAAGCTGTTTCAGAAAATGGTGTAGCTCTTAACAAAGCAAACTATTTTTTTACTTACATGTAAATGCATAAAGTAAGATAATTTAATTAAAAACAAAATATTTTGAAGATTTTTCTTAAAATTTTAAGTTGCATGCAAATATTATTATAAAATAATTTTTTAATTATTTAATTTAAAAAGGTGCTTATTTTATTTAAAAGTTAATAATGAATTAGTCATTTTACTTAAAATTTAAATTATTTTAAAATTTAATCGGAAATACATATAGTTAACATGCGTCAAAATTTTTCTAGCTTTTTTTATTGTCAACTAAAAATTAATACTTTAGTTAAAAAACAAACATTTTTCTTTAAAAAAATAGCTGTATGCAATTAAATGTGTAAAAAAGGATTTATTTAATTAATACTTTCTTAATTAAAAAAATTTAGACAAAATTTGAACATTAATTAGAAAATGTGTGCTGAAGATTTTTTGAACATTTCTTTGAATCACTGACTACAAATTAAATAAGAAACATACTAACTTGCTTTAGTATAAAATGAAAATATTAATTATTATGACTGATTGTGACACTTATGTTCAGTATTTTACCAGGGAAAAAAAAAAAAGAAAGAAAGAAAGAAAGTAGTTCCATTCCTTCAATCAATCAATTTCAATGAAGATTCACCTATGTTTTGTAATGATACATTAACATCTTCTAAAGCTTCTTGTTTTGAAATTGACAATTTCAAATTTGTGACGTTTCATCACTGCCAGTTGATACTTTGTCACTGGTATCACTGCAAGTTGATACTTTGTCATCAAGCTCAGAAATAAGTTTGTTTACCTTCTTCCTACAAAAACTACATTTTTTTTGTCCAGAAATAGATTTTTCACAGTTTGGCAATTTGTTAATTACCTCAGATAAATTTGAATTAATGGTTCTCAAATAATTTTTTCTTTTTCTTTTATGGCACTTCAATGGGTCAAAACATGATGTTTGAAATATTTCAAATTTATTCAAATAAAATGATTTTTGATGTTCACAAATATTAAGTAAAAGCTCTGATTGTACATTACTTCTCAAACTTATTAAGTTCAAGTCTGAAGGCTTAATAATGCAGTACTTGATGCAGTTTCTACTTGAGCATAAGTCTTTTTATGACATTCAGTTCCATTTTTCTTAGCCAATACTACAGCACGTCTGGGAATATTCTGCTGCCATATTAAATGTAACTGATATTCAGTAGTAGCACAAAATAAAAAAACATTCTAATTTACTTTCAATTAGATAAAAAAAAAAATGAGCTTACATATCAAGCTGAATAATTTAGCTTTATAGTGCGTTCGCCGAGTCAAGAGAACAAAACTAAACAATTGCACGTGTAAACGGGCGTTGAGTAAACACCTGGCATTTTGCCAAAGTGCCAAACACAGTGTGAATTTCTGCTTTCTTCCATTTACGCTGCTTGGAATTAAGAAAGGTTAAACTCGCCTAACTAGGGATTGGTGCCAAAAAATGTAATTCTTTGGTAACCCATTTGTTTACTTTCGTTCTCTCGTTTCCGCGAACAGACTATAGATTATTGGTTTAACTCTTTAAAATAACTTCAACAATCCCAGAGAACATCAAAAACAATTCCAAATTACTCAAACAATTACTCAAGAAAGGCAAAACTCATTCCAATTCCCTTGGAAGCATCTGACCAAGAAAGGGATATTCACACCTGCAAACAAGAGGGTGACTCATTGGAAGAGGGAACGGACCCCTTTACTATCCTACATTACTCAGTATCTCCCCCTGCATCTTCTCGTATTACACTAGCTCCTTACCACACAACAAACAGAAAGCATGGGACAACAAACAGAAAGCTAGTTACAGTCCAAAAGCCTGTTGACTGAAAAGAGACTACTGTCATAGTTCTTTTAAACTGATGTAAAAAGAAACAAAATTATGATAAAAAACAAGTTTTTTAAATTGTTTTAATTAAAAATTAATATGAATTGAATTTATAAATAAATAATTGTTTTATATATAAACAATGCTATACAGATATGCCTTCTTCGTTCCTCAGGCAATTTACCCCCCCCCCCCAAAAAAAAAAGTACATTACAAAATTGGCTGAGACAGCATTTAAATTTGAAATTTTCCGACTGTACAGCACATAAATTTAACTATTCTTTTTTCTACATGTTTCATTACTGTTAGAATAACTGTTCCTAAAAGTGCATAGAACAACTTCTGAAGAGACATTCTAAAAAACTTTGAATCTCTAAACTGGGATAACTGCATAAAAATAACTTAAAAAGTTACATCATTTCTGGGGAAAAAAAAAAAAAAAACCCAGCCTGTTCTGACTTTTTCCTTTTTGCTTAAACTGATTTAAAAAATACCGACTTAAACATTAATAAACTATTTTAACTTGATTTCCAATGACCCATTAAAAAATTTTCAATTAAAAATAAATAAATACCCTGTTTTTACCTGACAGGTGAGGAGATTCCTATTATAAGCAAAGCATTGTCTACATTAAAAAAATAAAATTAACAGTTATATTACTGCTCTAAAATAAGTCAGAATGAGTGTAATTTAACTTGTAGTTGACAATAAAAAAAAAGAAAAGCTTCCAAGTTTTGATGCATGTTTACTATATGTATATTCCAATTTTGTTTAAAATGTTTTATATTTTAAAAATAAAAAAATTAAATTTTAAGTAAAATAACTTTAACTAAATATTAACTTTTAAATAAAATAAGCACCGTTTTAAATTAAATAAATAAAAAATTATTTTATAATAACATTTGCATGCAGCATAACATTTTAAGAAAAATCTTCAAAATATTTGGTTTTTAATTAAATTAACCTATTATTACTCAAATACCCACCGTTTTTATTTTAAATTATCTTACTTTATGCATTTACATGTAAGTAAAAAAATAGTTTGCTTTGTTAAGAGCTACACCATTTTCTGAAACAGCTTTTGCAAAATTACTGTTTTTATGAAATTTTTTTGAAAAAAACAAACTTTATGAATTTTTGGGGGGGTTCCAGTTCTAAACAGGACTATCAAATTAATTTTTTCTATAATCTCCAAACCTTTGTGAACATTTTGGTATAAATTTCAATTTAATATATTGAAAATAAAGAAAGTTATGATTTTTTATCTGAAAAAGCACCATTAAAATAATTGTTTGCAAAAACGCCATTTATGGTCACTTTCCCATTATTTTAATAATTTTTATCTTAAAAAGTATTAGAAATATTGAAGTAAAATTTTATATTGTTAGTTAGAACACTAATGGCTACATTTATAAAAATTTTCAAAGAAATCCGAGACGGTGGGTGACATGGCCTGGTTGATTTGAAATGGAATGACCCGGGGGCAAGTGGGGCGATTGCCCCCCTCACTTCCAAAAGTAAAGGGCCCCCCCCCCCCAATTTTCAAGTTCAAAAGTAACAATCCGTGGACAAAACGGCCGACATAGCGAACGATGAACAAGTTGCAATCGTAATTCGCTGTATGTCAGACCAGAAAATTTCAGCGTGCACAAAAGATTTTTGGGGTTTTCAAAACGAGCAATACTAAAGGAGAAACTCTAGACATTTTGATAAAAAATGTTTTGGAAAACTTTCAATTTCCTCTTTCAAAAATCCGTGCTCAATGCTCCGATGGCGCTGCAAATATGAGGGGAAGCTACAAAAGAATAGCCGCGAGAATTCTTCAAGAAAATCCTCTAGTTTTCTATGTGCATTGTTATGCCCATATTTTGAATATGTGCATTGTTGACGCGTGTAGCAAACAAACACTAAATTAGAAATTCTAAGGGCATCTTAAAAGAACTGCACAACTTTTGTACTGCTTCGGCGAAAAGAACTTCTTTATTTAAAGAAAACTTGAAAAATAAAGACATTTTTGGTGGACACAAGTCACTTAAGTCGTTAAGTGATACAAGATGGAGTTGTCGTGTAGAAGCTTGCAACACCATCTTGCAGAATTTTGATGAAATAATAAATACTCTTCAAGAAATCTCTGAAACTGATCCTAAAAACGGATCGTAAGCTGAAGCTTTGCTAAATAATAGTGAAAGTTTCCAAATCATTTTCTGCTTACTTCTGACCCAAAGAGTTTTGAAAGCTACAGATACACTTTCAAAAGCTTTGCAATCAAAATCTCTTCAACACTTTAAGAGTTGGTTAATGCAACAAAGGCATGCTTGCAAGAATTCAGAAATGAAGATTTTTTTGATTGTGAAGGAAAATAGTTTCCTTCTCCAAAACTTCCACGCTCTAGAAAAGTGTCTTTGAAAATTGGAGGCGGTTTCTTCAGCATGTCACAAGATGTTAAATTGTTCAATCGAACAGAAATTGCTTTTTCTAGTTATAGATGCTGCTTTAAACACAATAAGCGAAAGGTTAAAAGAAAATGAGTTGGATATTTTTCAATCTCTAAAAGATGTAGTATGTTCTGATCCATCAAAGATTATAAATATTGAATCAATTCAAAAAGTCTCTGAAACATATGATCTTGATATGGAAAAATTAAAGGGAGAAATAAAAATGGACTATATTCCGTATACGGTGCTTTGTTTACATATCAATGTTTTGTTTACAAATCATTGGCGAACAATCTGACGCGAGAGTGAGCGATGCACCGCCACAACTGCCGGTGGTAGTTGTGACTGGCAACCATAAAGAATACGTGTTTTGTCAGGTTTGGGAATTTGAAATTGTTTGCGTTATTGATGGAAGGGAATGAAATGTGTTATGTTAATATAAGAAAAGAATTTGTGTGTGTTTGTTAGAAATATAGTACGTTATAAGCCGGTGGGTGTTGGGGACATTTCTGAGCGGTTATTAAAAAAAAAAAAAAAAAAAATAGAGGTAAGTGCTCTTTTTAAACGAATCTTTGCAATGTTTAAGGTTTTTAATGTGAATTTTAAATTGATATTTGAAGTGTTTATGTTTTCGTAAGTGCTATTTACACGCTATTCTAATCATACTGACTTTATAAGAGGTGTACAACTAGGTTGTTTAATCCACCGATGTTTTTTTGAGTTGAAAACGTGCCAGTGTTTGCCCAGTTTACATTAGCTGTACAACTAGGTTGCTTAGTTCACTGTTGTTTTTTTTTTTTTTTTAGTTAAAAACGGTCCACTGGTTGCATAGTTTACATAGCTGTACAACTAGGTTGCTGAATCCACTGAGGTTTTTTTAGTAAAAAACGGTCCACTGGTTGCATAGTTTACATAGCTGTACAACTAGGTTGCTGAATCCACTGAGGTTTTTTTAGTAAAAAACGGTCCACTGGTTGCATAGTTTACATAGCTGTACAACTAGGTTGCTGAATCCACTGAGGTTTTTTTAGTAAAAAACGGTCCACTGGTTGCATAGTTTACATAGCTGTACAACTAGGTTGCTGAATCCACTGAGGTTTTTTTAGTTAAAAACGGTCCACTGGTTGCATAGTTTACATAGCTGTACAGCTAGGTTGCTGAATCCACTGAGGTTTTTTTAGTTAAAAACGGGCCACTGGTTGCCTAGTTTAGATAGCTGTACAACTAGGTTGCTGAATCCACTGAGGTTTTTTTAGTTAAAAACGGGCCACTGGTTGCCTAGTTTAGATAGCTGTACAACTAGGTTGCTAAATCCACTGAGGTTTTTTTAGTTAAAAACGGTCCACTGGTTGCTCATTTTTAGTGGAATATATGTGCAATTTTAATGTGCTGATAGTGGAAAATGGTTGGCGACAGTCGCTGGAGCTTGGCAGCCGCCAAGCTCCAGCGACTGTCGCCATGTTTACATGGGGTGCGCACCGGCTTGTATGATTTTACCTAAAAAATTTTCAGTAAATGTACAAAAAATACACCGACTCTTTGCCAGAAATATCCACGGAGATAACAGAACTGAGGAAAAGATGCAATTTTCTTGTTGAAAGGGAACTCTGTGATATATTTCCATATTTGACAAAACTAATCCAAATTCTCCTTGTGATACCTGTTTCAACTGCATCATGCGAGAGAAGTTTTTCATGCTTAAGATCTTTAAAATCATTCCTTAGAAATAGGATGTTTCAAGAGAGGCTTGCTGTTTTGAAAATCGAAAATACTATAGACATTGACATTACTAAGGTAATTAGAGAGTTTAAAAAAAAACAAAATCGAAAAATACAAAAAAAAAAAAAAATATTTTTCAATCTCTAAAAGATGTAGTATGTTCTGATCCATCAAAGATTATAAATATTGAATCAATTCAAAAAGTCTCTGAAACATATGATCTTGATATGGAAAAATTAAAGGGAGAAATAAAAAATTTTCAGTAAATGTACAAAAAATACACCGACTCTTTGCCAGAAATATCCACGGAGATAACAGAACTGAGGAAAAGATGCAATTTTCTTGTTGAAAAGGAACTCTGTGATATATTTCCATATTTGACAAAATTAATCCAAATTCTCCTTGTGATACCTGTTTCAACTCAAGGTGTCTACCACTCCGGAAAGTCTGGAAAAAGTCGGGAAATTGGAAAATGGGTTCGGAAAGTCTGGAAAAAACCGGGAAATTGGATAATGGGTCCGGAAAATTCACCAAAAGAATCAATTTTTTTTTACGCTTTCTCTCTAATTGTCAGACTGGAAACTGAAAGCAACTGCAAAGCATTTTTCGGACAGCGAAAGCATCAAGCGATGTGTTTGTATAAGGAGGGGAAAATGGGGGCTCATCAATCGTGATGGGAGGGTATAAGACAAATTAGCTTACTTGGTAACTTATGGCTTAGGACCATATTTCCAAAAACAGTTAATTAATTCTATCAGAAAGTGCGACAACTTCTGTTTCTCAATTGATGAAAGCTTAATCCTATACTTCAGTTAAAATTGATTGTTGTACAAAATATGCAAATGTCAAGACAAGGGATGGGGCATTGTGCAGTTTTCCAAAGGGTCAGGAATTTTTTTCCGGGACCTCCTAAAAGTCAGGAAATTGACTTTCAGAAATTTGGTAGCCACCCTGCAACTGCATCATGTGAGAGAAGTTCTTCATGCTTAAGATCTTTAAAATCATTCCTTAGAAATAGGATGTTTCAAGAGAGGCTTTCTGCGCTTGCTGTTTTGAAAATCAAAAATACTATAGACATTGACATTACTAAGGTAATTGGAGAGTTTAAAAAAAAAATCGCAGGCTGTCTTTCTTTTAATTTATAGTACGGATGTATATTGCATAATATAATACCAAATAATTTATTAGGATAGGATAATATAAGATCAAATAAATGAATTTATTAGTGACCTCCTCGCTCTCTGCGTTTGGAAGTTTGTCATTTTGTGACATCATTGATCGATGCAAGAAAGAAAGATTTACTTAACAAGTAAGTATTTTATATTCTTCTCATGTTAGTATTTCATAAGAATTGATATGGAACTTCGAATTAGAGACCTGCACGGGCCTGAAAATAGAGTCCCGGCCCGGCCCTTACGGGCCCATAGTTGAGGAGTAAAAATTCGAAAATTCCAGAAATTAAAAAAAATATAAAGACGACCAAATAGATCAATAAATAAATATTTTTCAGACATTTATTATTAAGAAGTTATTAATATTAACTTTTTTGCGGGTTGCAGGAGTGCAAAAAAAAAAAAAAAATTAACACTAAACACGAGTTTGGGCCGGCCCGTTAACAACAGATTTATAAATCCCGTACCCGCCCCGGCCCGTCTCTACTTTGAATTGGAAGGAGGGAGTCTTCAGTGGGCAACCGTTCTGATTTTTGATCCCGGTTCTTTTAGAGAAGGTCATTTAATTGATAATGACATTAAAATTCAATTATTAACTTAGGTTTTACACACACACAGAAAAAAAAAAAAAAAACAGCTTTAGGGGTGCCCTCTACTTACATACTCTCATCTCTTTTGACCCCCCACTTTTTTGGTGCACCAGCCGCCTATGCTCATAAGTATCAACAACTCGGACTATACTCAGAATCCCCTAAGTCCTGTATTGCTGCCTCATCATGGTAGGGGGAGTGTTCCTAGGTAGAATGGGCGAAGTACGTCCGGAGAATTTTCTTCTGGTAGGGTCACCCAAGGAGTGACGGCCATTCCATTATGCCCAGCTAAATGCTCTGCAAGCATGAGGCAAAGTCAGATTTCAGCCTGTGGTGCCTTGCGGTCTTGTACCTTCTGAAGCTGCATCTTACCCCCTTTACCATGACTTGTTTGATGCTTTTTATTGTTAATATATAGATCTGTACAATTTTTTAAATTTTCCTTGTAACTTTTTTTCTTTTTTTTAAATAAAATTTTACAGAATCAAGCAGTAGCAACAATGCAGAACCTATGACACTTGGATCCCCTGTTTCTAGTCCAAAATCCAAGGCTAATGCTAGTCAAAATTACTTGCCAAACTATTTGTTAGGAGACGTGCAATCACCTTCTGTAAGTATGGGATAATTCAGCTTTTACTTTTACAACTCTTGCTACTTTATTTCACATATTCATTCAATTTCAGATTGGACCCTCCTCTTGGAATTCTCCTAAACAACAAAATGCATTTCCTTCATCACCTTTCTCTACTCCAGTGTCTCAGTTCAGAGAACAGCAAATATATCAGTCACCTGTTCCCAGGTATTGTGTGTTATTTTCTTATTAATTGTGCCCCCCTCCCTTTTTTTTCTTATGACTTAGAATTTCTTCAGACAGTGGGCTTTCAATTTGTTTTATAATTTCTTAATTAAAGTTAAACATTGGCACGACAGCCCCTATGCAGGGACAAGGCCTGCACTGCCCAACCATGCCTTCCTCACCATCCGCTCTGGGGTGTGGAAGCATATGCCTTGATCAGGTGGAAGCCCCCAGTGTTTAACTCCCAAGCAAACTTGGTCCTCATTTTATCAACCCACTCAAGAGATGAAAGGCTGAAATTTCTTAATTGCTCTGTTAAATTACTAATGCAGTGTTTACATAAGGAACATTAGCTTCATAAACTAGCATTCCATGGATTCATCAGGTGTCATAACTTCCCTTTAAAAAAAAAAAAAAGAAAAGAAAAAAAAAATCTGTTGATATGTTAGTCTAGTCAGATATCAGATAGCCCAGTTCTTCAACGAATGAGCTTATTTTCAGAACTGCAAATGCACAGTATGAATTTAAAAACTGATTTTTAATGCTAGCAGTTAAATTTCTTTTTAGTATCTGCTTGTGAGCAAGAACAGTTACTGATTTATCAACCGATCAAATCTGAGTTTTTGACCTTGATCCATTTTCATTTCCTACATTACACTGAAATAGCCCAGTGACGCTTAGGATATCCACCAGTCAGATCTCCTCAAGTGCCTGCCTCATTCAACCCTCTCTCCCTTCCTAAGGGAGCCTCAGTAAATTATGCACTAATCAAAGGAGAGGGATTTAACCAAGAAAGTATGACAGTTTTTCACAGGGGATAGGGGGGGGGGGGTCAACAATTCTGTTATGTTACAGTTTATGTATTAGTCAAAATATTTCCACTGCTATGCCAGATTTATCTCCCCCCCCCCCTCAAAAAAAAAGACCTAAATCTAAAACTCCAGATTTTTTGTTGTTGTTGCTGCAAGGTAATTTTTTATTCTGTCACATTATCAAGTTTACAAAGCAGTACATTGCAAAATAAATCAGAATTTCTGTTACAAAGTTTAAATGAATGAAAAATTGCAATTTAATGGCAATGTTTAAAAAAAAAAGAAAGAAAAGAAAATTCAAATTTAGGTTCAGTGTTCAAACAGCTCATTGGAAAAAGCATTCTCTGGACTTTCTGGTGATTAAAAAAAAAAAATACAGTTATGTATGTTGGATGAAAATTGAACTCCCAAGAACATGAAATATCCAAAAAAGGGGACAAAGCACTGGAACTGGTTCAGGACATCCTCGATAGGTACCATCACTAAAATTTCTTTTTTTCCTATTGGGATCACATTGTCACTTCATAGTGACCTTTTGATTCCACTGTGGGGTCACACTGTGAACGTTACCAGAAGCTAACATAGTGACTACAGGTGTCAATGCAGGCTAAAATTGGGTCTGTTTTGCGGCCCCTCAAATTACCCTTGATTAAAACAGCCCTTTCACAAAAATATAATCAATTAAAATGACCCCTCCACAAAAATACAGTCAATTAAAACAGCCTTCATTGGCATTTCACTCTACATTTTAATCCGTTTTATCAATTATTTTAACAAAAAGAGTGACTTTTATTAAAAATTGGTATGAAAATTCACACAAATAAGTCTTGAAATTCACAAAAAATAAGCCATTTTGCAAAAATGGGACCCTGTAAAAGATTCCAAGATCGACCCCTGGACTATGCCTCACCTTCACAATCCTGGTTACGCTCCTGGTCATAATTATTATTTGCAATACTGGACCCAAAATACAATACTGGTATTCAGTGTTTTTTAAAGGTTGTACTGAAACACAGATATTAATGCTAGAAATGATATGAGGATAGAAACAAAACTTTATAAAAAATGAGCCATTACAGTATTAGAATACAATAAAAGAACAAAATATGTAATATTAGCATTAAGAGCACATATCACATAAAAATCAATTTTGTTGCTTAGTCTATTATTAACATTTCTTAAAATAAAAAGGCAACTATTTTATTACTGCAGATTTTTAAAATATGATCATAATATATCCATTTAACTGTCATCCTGCCTAGAATGTATTTTTGTACACACACACACATTTGCAAAAACTTAGTAGACATCACTTTTATGCGCCCTTTCTTAATTTTATGAGTTTGTCATAGTATTATTGAAAAAAGGACCCCAAATAATTAATTTTCCTGGAGTCCCTGGGATGCATAAGTTTAAGAAGCAAGTGTGACCTCTGCTGTATCAACTTCTACTCAAATCCTTCTGTTTTCTATATTTCACTTTAATGTTTATTTTTAATATTTGTTTTTTTCCATTTCACTACAGTTCAATTATTAATTCTCCAAATCCAGCAAAAAGTGGAGGTCCTCCAATACAGGGTCTCTTATACAGCTCAACTTCACCAGTATCTTCTTTCGATTTTTCAAATGTAAGTAATTTACTAAGCAATTTTTGACTATTCAGTTTTTATCTATCTATCTATATATATATATATAATTTAAATACTTTCATTTATGCTGCTTTTCATATTTTGTAGAATAATGGTACCCCTAAATTGCCATCAGGTCAGTATCAGTTTGGATTTTATTATTATTCTTATTCCATTGATGTGTATGTACATAATATATGTTCATCTTATTTAAACTGCGGTTTATTCCTTTTCTTTCATTGAAATTAGTTATGCTTTTCCATACTTATTATTTACACAATAGATTAGTTTGAGTTCTCAAAATAAGACAGAGCAAGAGAGTTATTGGGAGTTATTTATGTATTATAAACAATCTAGTTAATATATTTGCTCCATTATTAAATCCCTTGCAACAGCAAGAGGTATCATTGTATGATTTGTGACCAAGCACTAAAACTAGAAATATCAACTGTATCAAATTTTACAAATTTTCTAATCTTGTTTGAGATGCATCTTTAAAAATAAGCTTGAGAGTCAAAGGGTTTTGAGTTTGTTTGAAATATTTAAAAGGATTTTACTTATTTTTGTTTGAATTCAAATCTGTTTTAGAGTATTATAATTTTAAACTTTTATGTCATTATTCATTATTTTTTCTGTAATTTTCGAGTTACACTTTTACAGAGTACTGAGCACTAAGCCATTTATTACTTGCATATGTAAGATCTTTCATTATAAGTATGATCCTTTTTTATTTATTTTTAATTCAATCTCAACATATCAAAGTAAATTGTGCTTTCTTTTGGATCTTTAACCCTTTAGCGTGCAGTTTTACACTTATGCAAAGCTGCATTCCATATAGCATTTCAAAAATATTTGAGTGCAAATCAATTTTCCTATGTTGGTTTGATTATAAAGTGTTGCTCTTTATAAAAAGTACATTATGTAGTATATAATAACAACTTCTAATATTTATTATGACCTGCAAGCTTTTTTCAAAAATTAATCAGTTATTCACAAAATTAATATGGGAAATTTCTCTCATATTCGAATACTTTTTGGAGTGGCTGTGCTGAATATTGTATATTTCTAGAAAAATATGCGCATTAAAGGGTCAACATTGCAGTTATATTTCAGATCTCTGTCACAGCTTTAAACATACTGACACAAATGATGGCTTCAATTATTAATAATTTTGTCCACGATGTTATATTATAGAATGATATAATATCCAAAAAGCAATCAGAAGAAAAAATAGATGTAAGAACACTAATCTCAGTACTTCGTAATATAGTCCACTTAAAATATCCTGTGGGTTAAGTTTTGAGTATTTTTTCATTGACGACAGTTGTTTGAGCAAAAAATAGTTTTGTCATTCTATAATAAAGTCTGATTCTCTGAAACTATTTTGATTCAAAATTATGATGTTTTGAGAGATTTTATTTTGCTGCATAGTTTCACAAAAGAAAAGAAAGAAAAAGAAAAAAAAAAAAAAGCCTTAAAAGCAATGCTACTGCTTATAAAAATAGGATATATATTAATTGCACTAATTTTTAAATTGAAAAGTTGGCAGCTATGAGCTTCAAATTAAAACCCAATTTTCTCTGATGCATTGAGTTTTTTTTTTTAATTCAAATTTTAAAAAGTATCACTCTTAATAAAAGACCCTATAGTTGTGAGTAAGAAAAATCATTAAAGCTTAAACAAAGAATTTTACATTTCTTGAAATGAAAACATGCATTTTCAACTGTTTCATGTTTAAGGTTAACTTAATGGAAATTAATTATCTTTACTCTTTTAATGACAATTTTGTTAAAAGATAAAATTATTTTAAAATAGATGAAATTTGTATGTGTATTCCCCATATAATTATAATATTTTCAAGTGTATTGATAGTTTATTTAAAGCTTATCTACTTCTACAGAACTGATTTTTTTTTTCCCCAAAAAAGAGGAGAATTTTATCAAGATTTGAATTGAAGGTGCATATACTTATAAGTTTTAGAAATTAAGAAAATTTTTAGAATATAGTTCATTCCAGTTAAAACCAATTCAGTTATGTCTAATAATTTAAAATGTGTTTGATTACATTTACTAAGTAAATTTGAAAACTGGACATTACTTACTAAAATATTTCTCCATATATATATATATATATATTAGTTCCACTCAGACAAATTGTGTTTTTCACCAATATTATTTTCTAAAAAGTTTCATAAGTTATGTGCTGGATGATTGTTCTCTCAAAAATAATAAAATTAACTTCTAAAGTACGATGAAGTGCAGAATTATTCCAGTCAATAAGGAGTCAACTGATAATACCACCAGATTTTTACTGTCATTTATTTATTTTCCAGCTGCAGCATCTTATGATTCGCATAATGCTAGTGGCATATTAACACCTAGCAAGTCATTTTCTTTAAACAATTCTACCTTTCTATCACCTGCACAAATAGATCCGTTTTTCACCCAAGGGTAAGTATGACAAACTATATATTTATATACCTCATTATTAAAATTCATGATTGGTTCTTTTCTTGTACCATTAGGATGAATTATTATTCTGATAAACACTACAATTCTGTTGTATCCTTCTTAAAACTGCATTGTATGTAGTGCCACGAAGCAAGGGCGTAGATATGAAAATATTTTGGAGGGGAGGGGAGGTTATGAAATAAGTCATAACTAAATGAACAGGACACCTGCACGGCATAAAGCTTATACTGACTAATCCAAAAATTTTAGAGGAGCGGTGTATCCCGATTGTGTAAGAGTGGTCTGGACCTGATTTGTTCCTGGTTATCACAGAATATTTTCGAAGTGTAAGGGAAAAAAGAGCATCCCCATCTTTGACTACTATTAAAAAAAAAATTCACAATCTTCAGAGTGAAGGAGTGTCAAGGAGGGGCACCTATCAGAATTGCCAATATTAAAGTAGTTTCTGGTCAGAACACCCATGGAAAAATGGGGAAATTCAAAATCTTTAAAATGGGGGGGGGGGCACCTACCTAACTGACCAACTACAATTTGGTTTCCAACCAGAACAGCCCTAGGAGAAAGACATAACCATCACCTGCTCAAGCCTTTATTATGAATCCAATGCAAAGCAGATGTTCAATACATTTTACTATAGCAACATACTTTACAATACATTTTACTACAGCCCCTTTATTTATATGACAATTATTTTAAAATGCTGAATTTTCATAATAATTGGCACAAAACAAATTTATACCAAATTTACTTACACTCTTTACATTGTCAGCGTTAATGAAGTTTGTTCACTAAGGTTTTGTAATTTTAAAAATATGGACTAGTCGAAGTGTTGTAAAATGCATAAATGTATGTTATTCTACACTATGTACAAATGTCACAACTTCAGAAACAAAGAAAAAATTGAAAGTTTGTGTAAAATTTGCATTTTTAATCCCAATGCTTTTCAATAAAGTTTGTTCATTAGAAAGAACAAGAATAATCTAGCCATTTTGTATAAAATTTTGAGTCAGTGACATCACAGGTAGGAAATAGCATATGAGCACAAGCAATTCCCAATCATTATCTGTAGTAAGCGGAAGCATGGAGTGAGGCTTGGAGCTACTACTTTTGCAGAATGCAAACAAATCATACAGCAGCACCAAAAAAAAATGTTTCACAGTGCCAATTTGCTAAATGTTCCACTTGACAATACATGCAGTGAGTAGTATCATAAAATGATTCACTACAATTGTGGAAATAGGCATTTAGGAAAGGCTCCTGTTCGTAAACTAATATTGGCTGATCAGGAACTACACTTTTTTCGTCAACATATCCGAAAAAATAGGCATTTGGCAGTTGCAGATCTTGTCACTTGCAAAAAAAAACAAAGTTTTGAAAGGACCATTTTCTATGCAACTGTGTGCCAATATATCAAAAAGTGTGAAAGCATATTACGCAAAGTAAGATGTAAAGCAGTTTTCATTTCATCGAATAAACATTGTCATATAGTGTAGGCCAAATCTAACCTTAGCTGAACTCCAAATCAGTGAAAGAAGGTACTGTGAACAGATGAATTTATTTTTCAGGTTTCATGTGTAAATATTGGCCAAAAGTTTATTTGGAAGAATTGTGAAGCAAACAATCCATTTTGCTACAAGTGCATTGTTCTTAAAGTAAGCTCTGTGGTGGTGTGGAGCTGCTTGTAAGCGAATGGAGTTGGTAATTTGCATTCTTGTAGGTGCACGATAAAGGCTCAAGACTGTATTCTCATTCTTGAAATGAATCTATGCCCATCAGCGCAGAGATCGTTTGACAGAAAACAATATCTTTTCCAACAAGTTAACTCAAGACTGCATATAGCGCAGATAACGAAAACTTAGCTACATTCAAACCATGTTCTGTTTCAGAGTAGCCTGCAGCAAGTCCATATCTTTTTCCTATCAAGAATATACAGAGAATACTTTAAAGGAAGATGCCCCAACATCATCTCTACAATATACAACAGTTAAAAGATTATCTATGGCAGAAATGGGAAAATTTTCTACAGACACATTAAACTGTTTAATCTCGTCCATGCATAAATGCCATGCAGTGATTATCCGCCAGTTAAAGTAACGTCACCTCTTGGTAATTGAACTAAACGAACATTTTTGACTTAGTTTTGTAAAGAAATACACTTATAACACTTATCATAACCAAATGTTTTGTTTCAAACTAATATAAATGCTGTTACCATGTTGTATTGAGCATATCAAATGTTAATAAAATGTTTATTCTGCATATACGCTTCTTTGTGTTTCACATTTTCTGCATCTCAAGGTATTTCTTATGTGAACGAACTTCACTGACATTTACTATGTACAATTCAATACATACATATTTCATGAGCTACTAATGCATAACTGTTATTTCATTATCAAAAATTATAAAATATTTTTCAGTATTAAAATGCTTTTGAGATAAATACCAGTATGTTACTTCATATTAAAATTAATCGGATTTGAAATTCAACACTTTAAGGAAATGCTTTAAATAAGTCACTGGCAATTCATACCAAGTACAAAAATTAGTTATGATTTAAAAAAGATAAATCATGCCAAACACATTGATTATAAAAAACTTTCCAACACATCAATATTTTTGCATTAAATTTGGCAATGTATTTTCCTTAAATCAGGCGAGATTTTGCAGATAAGATAATGTTGTATTATCAATATAAATACAATTTTATGAGACCCTGTAAAAGAGATTTTTAAAAAATTCCATCGTTTAACTGAACCCGTTTTGGATACTTACATATTAACAGATTTTCATCAGTCGGAGAAATTCAACTTACGCAACCCCCTCCTTTGTAGATAGCCTTTAGCCATTCCTTAATGAAACACAATGCAGCACGAGTAACGAATTTTCAAAATTCCCAATGACATCATCATAGCTTAATATTATCACATTAGATAATTTTCTATTTACTGCCAAATAATGAAAATAGCACCAATCTCGGTTCGTTTTTCAAAGCATTCTTTTCATACCATATTTGGCAATTTATTGCAAAAATTGCTTTGGTGTAATTTGAGGGAGGCACCTGATCGTCGTTGGATTATTAGCTAATTATATATTAGGTTATAGTATTATATGCTTTAAATTGATGCTTGTCTCTAAACTGCCATTGACCATATTGTATTTGAATTATTTTGAGTGCTCTTTCAGGAGAACTATTTAAATATACAGACGCTATATTTGATGGAAAGCTTCATCTTGTAATCCTTAACAACATATATCAATTTTGTTTCATTTCAAATTGCAGAATAACTCTTAAACTAGAAGTCGGACCCTGTTGTGAAGGTTATTGGAACGGGCTCTAGAAAAAAACGTTTGATGAAAACGTGTCCGCACTTAATATATTTAATCTTTGTCCACCTATAATAAATTATACCACCTAAAATATTCAATTTTTATTATATATACTAAAATCAATTTTTATACTCTTCTGGGAAAGTGCGGAAACTTTTCCCATTCAAGCGATTTCATTTCACTGTGAACATCTGCGAGGAAATCATTTTATTAAATAAATAAATAAACTTATAAATCTGGAAAAAGCTTGTTAGGTGTGACGTCAATATGAAGTAATCACTTGCAACAACTAATTTTGTCACGCAAATGATTAACTTTTTCACTCTCGGAAATGAAATGGTGCTGAAAATGGCTTAAAACTTAGGGAACAGATGGATTTTCAGATTTTTAAAGTAGCGCAGATTGTTTTCTGTATTTTTATACATAATTATGAAAATTTTCAAGCAGATCGTACAAGCAGTGTAGATGTTATTAGGCTTTTTGTGCTAACTTTATCATCTTTCTGCAGTAGTGGCAAAAAAAGTTTAATCTTGAAGTCAGGGATCACAGCATAACTATGTAGTAAGGATGATACGCTTTAAAGAATAACTTCTCATAGAGCACAATATATTGGGAATATTTTGAGTGCTCCTGTAGAAAAACTATAAATGCTACATAGACCATTTTCAATAGGGTACATGGTACAGTAGATAAGAATAACATATTTAAATTTCGTTGAAAATGATGCATATTTACTGGAGTTAGAGCACGGACGGACAGACAAACCTAAATCATAAACACTTTTCAACCTTGTTCGACATTCCTGAAAAATCATGCCAGCCAGGGGTATTATATCACTTGCCAAGAGACTCAACATAGGTCCATAATTATGATACAGCAATGGCATACTAGGCTATAGTAAAGATGACAAAACTTTACAATATGATTCAATTATTTAATATATGAATTAAACCAGGGTCATAGAAAGGGGTGGTTGATGAGTCTACAACCAGTCCCAAAATGAGTAAACATAAGATAATAGAGGGATATAAATTAACTATATCTAAAGTTATCATGGTTTTGCTTTCTTTTATTTTGTAATCGTGGGTGTGACTCAATTGAAATAAAAGACGGGAAGCTACAGCCAGTGAAACATCTGAAAATGTACACAAAAAACACTCAAAATATTGGTGTTAAATGATAAAATAAATAAAAACTTTGTGAAAACACACATAATACGTGTTATAAGTAACATTTTATGTGTGTTTTTTCACAAAGTTTTTATTTATTTTATCTGAAGATGGTCTTGTACATGACTGAAAGTGCTAATGATACAGGTTAAGGTATTCTGTTATGTGTTAAATATGATTAAAGGATCCATATTTTCAACCAATTTATATTTTGTAGATAAGTATTTTTAAATGTATAATTCTTAAGTATTATTAAATATGATACTTGAATTTGCGAAGTAAATGCTTAACACGCACATACTACTTCAGTAATACCACATGTAAAATCACTTTAATTACTATTTTATAAGCTACTTCTATGACTAATATTACAACTTAATATAAATTATTAATTTTTCAATTTTTAACAGTTATAAAAATCTTGGAAATTTACTTGCCACAGCAGAAAACCCATTCATCGATGGCAAGTGAGCGAGTTAAATTCCCACTCCCTGTATATTGTAATTGTTATTATGCTGTATTATCATTACAACAGCAGCTCTATAATATTTTAGTACTTTTTGACATATTGCAATCATCCATGAAATCATCTTAAAAATTGAGTTCTGCTTAATTAATCGTAATAATTGTTTAAAAAATTAAATTTTGTAGAATCAATTAAAATGTCTGTTTATTTATCTAGATCACCTCTTAAGTTTAGAAAATTAAAGTTATTTAACTTCCCCTCTCCTTTTCTAAAACGATAATTATGGTAAAGTTTTGGCAAACTGTAATTTTTCAAAAAAAAACTTGATGGGTTTTTACAGTTTGTGTTTATTCTCTCCAATTACAATGAACTTTTAAAATACCAAGGCTTTTAGGCTTCTATTGAAAATAACCACTTTGACCTCAGTGAAAACCTATGTCAAATCTCCCTGAATGTTATTAAATAACCAATAACATACAATTTCATACTTTTGCAATAATTATATTTAAAATTACTTTATATTATTGTTGTAACAATACATCATTATAGGGTTTCAAAGATAGAAAAGAATACTTTCTAAACTGTGTTTAAAGTTCATATCAAGTTAAGTGTATTTAAAATAATTCTAAGTTATTAGGAGTGAAAGTGATAAAGTATAGAGAGTACAAAAGATTAAAATAAGAACCATTCAAATTATAATACTTTTCTTGATTTCAGTGAGGCTTTGAAAGATGGTGAGCAACTGGATGAATCATGGGTAACTGTATTTGGGTAAGTAACTATATGAATTTGTGTGTGTGTTGTGTTTTGTCTTTTTAAATCTCAATAATCTTACACTTTATTCTTACTACTTAATTTGTACCTCTGTTTATGTTATTAAGTGTAACTACCTGTGTTTTAAATCTCTTTAAAATCCACATTTTTATTAATTTTCCTTGTTACTTGTTTACAAGTAATTATACTTTAATGTTTTTAGGTTCCCTAAAGCATCTGCAAATTACATACTTCAGCAATTCTCCCAGTATGGAAGTATCATTGAATATAAGGTAATGTCTTTTTTTATTACTTATCAGTTATAGCAGCCAGTGAGCTTGCTTTGTGATATTAGGACTACACCAAGATTATAGCTATGCTTTAGGACTGCACACATTTTTGCAAAATTTATGTACCACCATCTTTTTGACATATTTCAAATACTTCGCGAATTAGTTTTAGCTGCCATTATAACCTGTTAGTCAGTGGCGGACCGTGGTCAAAACTGTTAGTGCAGCCAGAAGCATATGAGCCCCCCCCCCCCCCCCTTTCCTCCGGACAGGATTGGAAAATCTTTGTTATTGAATTCGAAAGCTGGCTGATTAAGCCCTCACCGAGGGGGGGGGGGGAAATTACATAAAAAATGTAAGAGATCCTATTTTACTTCCATAAAATGGACATAAATTTCAACCAGCCGCTCTTATCCTCAAAATTGCATTAATCCGTGTCTGATTCGAAGTTTCCTTAGAATTTTCTTTTGTAACAATAACTTGAGAAGAAAAGAAAAAAAAAAAAAGAAAACTTACTTATTTTTTATAAGTCAAATCAATCCTCCTTTCTTTTAAACATGCGAATCGGTCAGTGATGTCCCCATAAAAAGGCGTTGTTTTAATTCAGATATCAATAATTTTAAAAGATCTTTAAAATTTCCCATGTTTAAAGAATTTTCTCGCTTGCCATGTCCTCTAAATGCCAGTTCTTGCTTACTTAAAAACAATACTGCTTTGATGGGTAATTGTCCATTCATAAGCGTCTATTCAGACTTACCTTCTTGATAAATTCAGCAATATAAAGTGGAGAGTTTTCCAAACATATATTCTCCTTATCCCCTCCCTCACTTCTCAGTCGAATTCTCAAGTTCAGCCGCCGTTAAAAAATCTTACTTCGGCTGTATCAGCTGCAAACTCCCTATGCCGGAGAGGCTGCTTACGTAGTCGTTGTCATGGCAATGGTGCTGCCAATTTTCTCTTCTGCGCTTTGGGCCAAAGATTTTCCCAATTGAATTGCGGGAAGATTAAAGTGCTTTTTTTCTGAATGGGCGATCCGGCCGCAATACTTTTTTTTTTGTTGTTGTTTGTTTTTTTTTCGGAGATTTTTTTTAATTTAACGTAGGAATTCCACAATTCTAATCTGAATTTAGGAAAATTAGTAGAATAAATTATTTTAAAGTATGTGCTGATAATTTCAAGTGCAGCCCGGCTGTACTTGCTGTATCCCACGAGCCGCCACTGCTGTTAGTACCCTTTTTACTTCCTTGTACAAAATAAAAGGAAGTATTGTGCATAGTCAGATAATGTAGACGCACGCGCACACGATGGGCATGGATACATTGAAAGGTCTTGCAGTTAGTTCTCCTTTAATTCCAAGTTTTTTTTTTAAATGGATAGTTACCTAAAAGAAATATCTTTTTTAAGTCACTATAGTCCAAGCACGTTGTACAGATGTGTGCGCATATGCATATACATGTGTTCATATATGCACCGTGTATTTAGTTATCAAGAACTATTATGAGTTTGCAGATAGTTTTGGATTATCTGCACAGATAGTTTTTTCTTTTATCTCACTATGGTATTGTGATGGCAAAAATTTTGGTATACAGATTTTGTTTTAAAAAATTGATTTTGACCATCTCTATATGTACTTTGAAGAGTTTTTGTGAGACATAGACGTCTCAATTTATGCATGTACAACCCATTTTGACTAGTTTTTTTTTTCTGATGTATGTATGTAACTCGCGTATCTCAAAAACTGTTAGTTGTAGAATGTCGAAATTTTATATTTAGGATTACTGTAACAAGCTGGGTACCTCCCTTTTTGGTTCCAATCTACTGAATTTATTTACAGGGCCACCCAAAAGAATTTCGAAATATTACACTCTGTGGACAGTCATTCTTTAAAGCATATTTTAGAGGTATTAAACAATAAAGTAACCATGCAATTGTTGAAAACATATTTAATTAGCATCAGGGATAAAAAAGAGTGTCACTTATGAAAAAGTTAAATTGAACAATCCATAAAATTTTGTAAAATAGAGGCAAGCTTTCCATTTGTGAAATGGTTTTTAAGTTTTCTGTCTTTAGCAATTGGCAACAATTAGTAAATATTATATTTACATCATCTGATAATCTGAAATACTGTGTAATAAATAACCTTAAAACATTCCCAAGAACTATTTCACTAGCAGACTGTTATGTGTGATGTTTATAAAGAATTTATTTGCCAATAGTTATATAACCGGTTTGCAATATTGTAAAGGAATGCATATTTTTTTATGCAGTACAATTTTATTAATTGTATATATTACACTGCAATTTTATTAATTGAAGTCAAACTATCAACTTCAATCAGTATTATGCTTGATAAGCTAGTACTGTTTTTTATTTTTGTCGTTGTTGTTGTTTGTTTGTTACTTAATTAAATGCTCTAGCTGTCCATCTTTTATACAGCCACTTCAAAACCACAAACAAAATTTTAATTAAAACTTAGCTCTTCCTCAAGAACAGATAAAACATTTTTGTGCAATAAATAGCTTATTGAAATTAGTCAGATATTATTAAATTCAAAGCCTTATATCTTTAAAAAAAAAAAAAAAAAAAAAAAAAAACTAGGAAAACTATAACAGCAGTCATACATATGAATGCTGTTGGAAATTTTTTCTTTGTTTAAAGGTATGTATTTATGGTAGGATGCCACTGCATCTGATATGGATTTTTAAGCCAAAAAATAGCCCTTTTTTTTTCTTTTTGATAGTTAAAGCATTTGGCTAGCAAGAGTTTATGTAGATATGGTTTAAGGGGAGTTACAGCCTTTAAACCTTCAAAATATCGAAAAAACTATTATTGCATTTTTCAAAAATTCGAATCTTTCTGAATCGTATGCTTCAAACTACATGAAAATATTCCTATTAGAACGCAAGTAATTGCCAAAGAAAATGTGGATGCAATGGAGTTTAAAGAGGGGATTTAAAACTTTGAACGCGTTTTTCTCAAAACTGCTTTTTGCAAGCATGATTGTAAAAAAAGTTATGCAGGTATTATCTTGAAACTTGTTGGGTAAGTACGTGTTATTAATGTCTATAACCTACACCTGTTTTTTCATGTTTTTGTACCTATTTATTATTTAAAAAAGCATTTTTATGTTATGAAAAGTAGAGATTTTTTCATTTTCTTTTTTTATTGAACCCTGAGAGGGAAAAATTGAAAATTAAAAATATTATTTAGGTGTAGGTTATAGACATTAATAACACGTACTTACCCAACAAGTTTCAAGATAATACCTGCATAAGTTTTTTTACAATCATGCGCGCAAGTCGCAAAAAGGAGTTTTGAGAAAAACGCGTTCAAAGTTTTAAATCCCCTCTTTAAACTCCATTGCATCCACATTTTCTTTTGCAATTACTTGCGTTCTAATAGGAACATTTTCATGTAGTTTGAAGCATACGATTCAGAAAGATCCAAATTTTTGAAAAATGCAATAATAGTTTTTTTGATATTTTGTAGGTTTAAAGGTTGTAACTCCCCTTAAATAATTACAAATTTTAAAAAAAAAATGTTTTATAATGGGTTGTAATAAATTTTTATTTATTTTCAATAGATATCACCTTTTGGAAATTGGATGCATTTGAGATATCAATCAAAACTCCAGGCAAAGAAGGCTCTGAGTAAAAATGGAAAAGTTTTCAGTGGAAACATTATGGTTGGAGTTAAACCTTGTATTGAAATGGTATTAATTTATTTATTTTCCCTCCCCACCTCACCCCACCCTTTATGTTGTGCTATGCTGAATTCTTTCTTACAAAAATGACCAATCTTCTGTACACATCCTTCAAAAATATCATTTTTACAAATTGGTTTTAAATTTGTTTCAGCTATATTCATTTCATTATCTATTAAGATCATACATTTTTCTTAGAATTTGAAATTCAAAACATTTCAAATCACTAGCAAACTCTCTTTTCAAAAAGTAATTATTGTTTTTAAACTCTCTGTGTAATATTAAAGTAAAATCAATCCTTTAGAAAATGCAGATGTTGTAATTTTTTTATCTTATTTATTTTTTTTCAATTTACCAAAACATATGTTAAAATTTATTGGATTTGGATTCATGATAAAAATTAATAATAATAGTTGAAAACAGCTATAGTCTTACTTGAAAGTAATAAATTTGTGCCTATAATGATGCAGAAGGGGACCAACTTCCTTCCAAATCAGTTGATAGCAATACTATGCCTAGTGTTGACTTGAGTAATAATAGAAACAAGCTATATTTCATACTTCCTTCTTTCTTTTTTTTTTTCTTTTTTTTCATGTGTTGTATTTTAGTATCCTAATGAAATACCATATTAGCTCTAATATAACGCAGCCAGAAATTTTTTCATCATTATTGGGAAAATCCTATATTTAGGCCTCGAATTTAGCACAAGTCTGCTTTTTACAGGAAATGATCAGTCAAAAAATGCCGTGTTATATTCGGACCAATCCATGTGCATGACTGCTATTAAACATTTTTCCTTACAAGGAGAAAGTACAACTTCAGGGAAATAGATTTCAGTGATATTTGCCATAGTGATAGTGTACCATGTGAATATCCTATTTGTAAAATACTAAGATGCAGTACTGAAATATAGTTGAGAAAAATTAAATTTATTTTAGAACCACTTCACCAAAATGTTAGTGACACGTGACATCACTTGTGCAATCCATGGCATGATTGGTAAGGCATACGACTTGTATTCTCACATTACGGACTCAAATCTCTTGCTGTGTAAACATTTTTTGGCTTTACTTTTTATGCAACAATACCAGGGGCATATCCAAAGTGGTGGGGGGGGGGTGTCACAACCCCCACCCCGCCCAGTGAGGAATTTTTTGCCATACATAATGTATGTTTTTCACTTCCTTATCACATATACATATATGTGAGTTGCAGTAGTCATAACCCCCCCCCCCCATGAAAAATTTCTGGCTACATCACTAAGCAATAGTTATTCATTTATCAGAAAACTTTACTTATTAATTTTTTAATTACTTATAGATTGTTTTCGATATCTTTTTATTACTTATTTTAAATTTAATTTCTACTTTTCCAAGTCGAATATTTTCATAATTTACTATAGTTATTACTTTTTAAACACAGTGAAATTTCTTGAGTGACCACCGTCCGTTCTGTGAAAATGCTGTTGTTAAGAGAGGTGGTCGCTCAAAGAAGTAAAAACATTTGGTACATTACAAGCCTCATGTGCATGCCAAATTTCATATTATTACCTTCTGTAGTTTCAACTACCAAGAAATGTTAACATATGTAAAGCATTTATTTTTGGCCCCCTTATTTATTTATTTTGTTAAAATGTGCAATTTTAACTTTTAAGAACATTTAGAATTCACTGAAAATCTGTCTAAAGTATGAGGTAGATAAAACATGTGTTGTATTTTTAAAACAGTCCATTGATAGCTAGTATAAAATAACTTGTGTATTTGCATATCATCACTTTACAGGAATCATGATACTCATGTACACATTATATAAGTAATGTATAAAGAGATAGTAAAAAGTAGATTAAGTTTCGTTCTCTTAAAAACGTATTCTTAATGTATTACTTGCTTTCCAGTCCCAGTTATACACAAAATTTCTGCACCCCCTTTTTTTTTTTTTTTTTTTTTTCTTCTTTTTTTGAGCTATGTTATTTGTCTTTCAATTCTTACGACTCACTGACTCTATGTTCGAGCCTAATCTCCAGTGCAAATGAGACATCATATAAAGTGTATTTGATTGAATAAGAGACAAGAGAACAGGGTTATTTCTATGGAACTCACGTGGTTTTATGTGTTTAAATAGGGCTTCACCTCAAAATTGAGCTTTTTCTGATGCTTCTACTGCCAAGCAAATTTATGCTATCATACCTGTCTCCTCTCCTCTCGTACCTGAGAATTTGTAATCAAACTGATACAGATATTTAATAAATAATGAAACTTCAGTTAATTTTACTGTTATATTTATGTTTGCTTTTTTCTCTCAACCCCTCTTTTACATTTTGTGTATTATTTAAATCATACTGACTTTCAGTGACACAATGTTTAGTTTGTGTTAGAAATTATGTTGTTTTTCTTTTTAAGACACACTTTAAGAATAAAATAACTTTTAACTTTGTGAATTAGAACTGATTAGCATATCATCTGAACATTAAAATTATTAAAACAAGATATTTTTTCTAATGTATGCTAATATTGCATATCTTTTAAGTACATAATTACAAATTTACAGAATTAGAAGGGGGAGAAAAAAAAAAACTGTTTAATTTTCCAAACATGCATCTTACAGAAGGCATGTGTTGTACTGATTGTTTATTCCTTTCTAGGATTTGATGGACTCTACAAAGGAAAATTCAGTTCTTGATGTAACAAGTCCATTAAATAATAGCAGCACTAGTGCTCTGAATGACAGTTTAGTGGGACCTATCAAGCCAAATTTAAAAAATATAAGACCTTTGACTCAAGCGTATCAAAGCCCAAAGACTCCAACACAGGTAGCCATTCAGTATTTAAACTTATTACATAATTCATTGTTATTAATTTCTTGATTCCTTTCTGCCAGTTTTTAATAAAAAGTCTTGATTTGTTATCTCAGTGAATAACTTTTAAAAATTGGTAACCGAGTTCATTTCTTTGCAATACCTCAGCTTTCCTCTTTTTATTATACAAAAATAATACAGGGTGTGCATTGTGCCTTAAAAGGTGCTTTTAAAAAAGAAAAATTGTTCTTAAGCACTCTTAAAAGTGCTTATATTTTTAAGGAAGTTTTTATTTTTTTCTAAACGCTCAACAGAATTTTTTCTGAATATTCCACAGCAAGCAAAAATCATTCTTAAAAAGAAAAAGTTATTAGACAAAGGCATCCATGGCAGAAACATGAAGACCTTGTTGCCGACACAGAATAATCCTCTGCAGACAACAGTATCTTCAGTTGTAAAATCAACTAACAAAGAAACTTTAGTGGCCACCACAAATGTATAATCAGATAGATCGGATCCTCTGGTATTGTAAGCAGAGGAATGTAAAGAAGTCTAGTTATCATTTTTTTTAACTTCATGCATATTAATGAAGTTGATCGGAGAAAGCTCAAGACCCCAGATGCCATCTTTGGATTCTTCTCTTGGCAGAATTGCATTTCAGCGGTAGCTCGGCTCATAAGTTGTGATGTCATGCTAAAAAGAAACTTGATGTTATCTGAAATTGGGGTGTTTGATGATAATAATTCATGTGGAATATTAATGAACATGATGATCCTTAAATAAAAGTAATGCGGGAAAAAAAATGGATTAGTTATTATCCGTTAAATGAATGTAAAAGTAAGGTTTATAGACCCAGGCACCATCTTTGATTTTTCTTGTCACAGTGCATAGTGCTGCAATAACCATTAGAAAAATGCAACAGCTCACAACTGAAAACAGTACGTGGATTGACTGTAATTTCAGGAAAAATGAAAGATTTATAACATTTAGGAAAAAACTGATTAGCAAAACGTGCAGATTTCGGGAAATTTGGACTTAAGGACCTAAATTATGGTAACTAAAATAAAAATATTATAGTTTAAAATTCTTTGTAATTTTGCTAAAATTACAAAAAAAAAAAAAAAAATTATTTTGTTGTTAAATTTCTGTTTCTAAATATGATACTTTTATGGGATGTATACTTAAGTAAAAATTTTCATTTGAATAAATTAGTTACTTAAAATGTAAATTAAAAAACCTTTTATTTAAATATAAAAATTATTTAGTAATTAAGATTTAAAAAATTAAATAAAATAGTAATTTCATAATCTGAGCTTAGTTTTTAAAAATGTTTGAATAGTTATGTTAAATAATGTATAAATTTAAAAATAATCTTTTTTGATGACATTGAAAACATGTAATAGACTCAATATGTTTTTCAGTTGCACGTCATACCTATGAATCTTATATATAATAAAATCCGAGAGTAAACATTGTATGTAGCTATGTAGGTAGGTTTGTGACCACCGATCTTTTTGCGCCCGTCTCTCGATTGCATTGCGCCGAGACCTGTTGGTCGCAGACCTACCGAATTTTGCATAAGGCTTCACTAGGACAGATCCTAACACGCCTCGGAGCGATTTTTTCGAAATTCGAATTAGAAAATGTTTTATTTTATGTTTTATCCGATTTTTAGCGATTTTTCTCACTCAATACATAATAACGCCGGTAATTACACTTGCAAGAAAACTAAATTTACATCATCAGATAGAGGAGAAAATTTTCTTTTAAAAATTGTTTGTTCGAACTTTGTAACATAATTTTCAGATTTCTGGGAATTTTTCAAATAAAATTAAATTTGACGCTGACTTTCGTAAAATATTTTTTAAATTGCTGCATCTTGAATTCTATCGTCATAACTTTTTTATATTTTGTCAAATAACGGAGCATACATTTCGCCCTCTTTTAAAAGAAAAACCAGAGGAAAATATAAATTAGGAGATTTTTTACGAATTTTTAAGTAAAGAAGGATTTTCATTTCAATCGCAGCAGCTTAAAATTTTCAGTATGATATCGTGCGGTTGGTTGTCTTGGAGACAGTACCAATGATTAAAATTGCCAGTTGAAAAAAAATATAAAAAATTACTTTAAAATAACTGAGTTTTCGCATTAATGTGAGTGAAATGTGCATGATTTTGATGTCATAAGTTTAAAACCTCTTTCGAAACTCAATCAGAAAACGGATTCACAAGCAAAACATACGCAACGCATGAAATAATTCCATATTTTATTTTACGTTGCCAGAAAAATAATTGAATGCTGTTTTTTCACCAGTGAATTATCCAGCATTATTTTCGATTGAGATTTTAAACGGGTCACGTTTTCGAATAGCAGGAAATATATTGCGGTGTTAAACAGGGCCTGATTATGAGAAAGAGGGGGCCCCCATGTATGAAATTTGTTTTATTTTTCATAAATTTTTTTGTAAAAAAAGAACAACATTTGAAATTGGGGGCCATTTCGAGCCGGAGGCCCCTGGGCAAAGTCCCGATTTGCCCGTGCGATAATAGGACCCTGGTGCTAAATATGCCAATCTGACAATAATTATGTGTAAAAATTTATGGAGAGCTGTTTTAGTGGCAACCATAAAGTGAAATGATTATCGTTTATGCTAAAGCATAAATTGCAAAGAATCACCAAAGACTAAAAGACTACATTCGTGGCAAATATCTAGACCGTTT
The DNA here is from genome assembly GCA_038373885.1 of Cheiracanthium punctorium. NCBI lineage: Eukaryota > Metazoa > Arthropoda > Arachnida > Araneae > Cheiracanthiidae > Cheiracanthium > Cheiracanthium punctorium. The sequence goes on along the minus strand of JAWZYV010013263.1, from coordinate 385,864 downwards.
CTTTAAATTAAGCATTAACGGTTGCAAAACGAAAATATATTATATGGGTATTAGTAAAAGATAGTATAAATAATAGTAAGTAGATATGATAAGGCAATATTGATCAAAGCACAATATACTGCATTAATAAATATTTCGTGAAACTAAGTCTTCTATAAAAGAATATATCATTTTTCAACAGCCGTATTACATCACAGCTAACAAAACATTAAGTAATTCTACGTCGCGTTAATATTTCCCGCGGTAGTTTCAACAGAAAAGACTGTAACAGAACTTTTTTTTCTTGGAGATTCTGTTTTGTCACAAGTAGTTTTGATCATATTTTAGGAAAATGTTCTTCTCTTGCCTTGCGAAGAGCGGGTACACAACTATTTAACTATAAAATAATACGGTTCTCCACATCATGTAGTATCTAAGGTGGTATAACTTAAATCTAAAAAAGAGTATGATGTAGAAATGAGACATTATGAAAGTTAGGAATTTTCGCTGCAAACCGGCACGCTTTTCTTTTTCTGATCGCAATGACACCGACATAGTTTTTGTGTCATAATATTAACAATGGGTCTCAAGTCAGTACTTATACTAACTTTACGAATAACTAATGAGTAACTTTACGCCAAGAGTCAAATCATCCTGCTTATTTTTTAGATTCCAAATCACTCGAATCAATTCGAATTATAGATGTAAGAAAAAGTTTCGTTCCCTACCGTGCGGAGAATGGGTACGCAGCTAGTATTTATATAAAATTTGTGTTAATGTGCTTAATTTCTCCTAACAGTGTCCTTTTAAAGTGCTTAAAGTGCTAATTTTTTAGAATGAAATTTGACTACTCACCTTGTAATAAATACATAACAGTTTTATACTATACTATAACTTATTTAACCAAATAATAATTAAATTATTTTAGAGGGGGAGACAGGGATTGTGCTGAAGAGTGATAAAAGTGGGTAACAAAGGCCCTTTATATTGAGAAATATGGGGTTTTGCATATGCAAAACACCTTATCTGTATATTTTTTGCATCACAGTCAACAAAATTTGGGTAATTTACTCAGAAATCTGAGTGGACACGAACCTTTTCCCCGAGAAGAAGAATCATAGCATGTTTTTTGTTGTTGTTTGTATTAGTTGACCAGTTGGCATGATTCTTAATTCTAGAGTAGGTTTTCCTCTATGGTCACATTTTTAGCAAAATTCGAAAAGACTACAAAAATGCAAAAATGGAACAAGATATTTTTGCTATTTTTCTAAAGCCTTTGCTTTGAATAATAATAAAAACATATTTTATTTGTTATTTTCTGTATTCTTGAAATTTTTTTATTGGAAGACCGATAAAGTATAGCATAAGCTTGATATAATGCAGTTTTATATAGTAAATAATATTTCTTGAAAAAGAATATAAATCACAACTAAGACATTTAATTTCTTAAATTTCAACAATATTCAGTATGTGTTATGTTGGACTTGTACTGTCTTAAAATTAAACTTGTTTTCTCTTAGTGATAAGCACAATTATTAACCCTCTGACTGCTCAATTCGTGGACCAAAATTGTGTAATTTTTATTTTTCATATTTCAAATCCATATACATTGGAGAACTGAAATGTGCGTTTTTTCTTTCTATAAAATATTTTTTATATCAATTTTTATCATGAGAAACTAAGCTTCAGAAAAACCAATTTCAGATGTTATTACATAAAACAAATTTTTAAAAATAATTTTCAATTACAGTTAATTTCCGTTTATTGCATAATATAAGAAAAATGCACCACAGCCTAACGCTTTGCAGATTTATTGAATCATAGTCAGATTCATCGCTGTCTGAGGAGCAGCCCAAAAAATCTTAATATCACTATCAAAACTAAAATCTCTTTCAGAATCTCATAAATCATCCGGAATATACACTCTGTCAATTGCTGAACGATTTTTAGCAGCCCTTTCTGATTAGAAAACATGGCAAACAAGTGAACTTAGAGCATAAATACCGAGTACTACCTTCAAACGCCGGACTTTAGTGGACGACTAACGACATCTGTTGTCGAAACCTAAATTAAACATCTAACACTGTATCTAATTTATTTCACTGGTTAAATGGTGAAAACGCGGGATGCTCTCCTCAATATAGAAAGAAAAACACCTGCCCGCGAAAATCACGAGATGAGCAGCCAGAGGATTAATTTTCATTTAATTTTTTAAAAAATGTTTTTTTACTGCTGTGTATTAATTCATTAAAGATGTCATGCCTACATTTTAATATTTAATTTACAAATGTAAATGAATTAAGGCATTGAAAATGCTATGTGAACTTGTATTTACAAGTATTGTAACATTTTACTAAAGCTTTTTTTCTGATTTTAGCTTTTTTGCTAAAGAACTTTTGAACTTAGCTTAAACCCTATTCTAGAGCGAATTTAACTGCAATGAAATTTATTGAAGCATCTGAATACAGTAGAATAAAATTCCATTCATTCAAATATTGGAGGATTTTTTTAGTTTAAAGCATATTTCCTTTTTAGATCTTAAAAAAATGTAGCTCAATAATGGTTTTACCTTAAATCCATTTTTTGTTTCAAAACTTTTTGTCTAAATTGCTATCATTGTGTAATTGTGTGTAGCTATCCAAAAGTTCATTGATGACTAATTTTTTCTATATCAATTTCTATGAAAATTTTCAGCATTACTTTCATATTAAATCAAATTATAATTTTATTCTGGATGGTGTAATTTTTTGCCACTTTGTTATGTATACATGTTTCATTTTGTTACAGGCAACTACTCCGAAGTCCGGTGGTTTAGTCTCAAAAGCAATGGAATATTTATGGAAATTATAATGATTTTCAAATTACATTGGACATTAAAAGTGTAGAAGCTGATTTAATCTTTATTGCATGATCAAATGTTATGTTTTTAACTTATTCAGTTTTTATGCAGTCAAGGAATTTACTGTATATCAGATCAGTTTTGTTTAATAAAATGCAATCCTTTAATGAATGTTTATTTCCCATTATAATGCTTTTGTCTATCTTTATCAAATGTTTATAAATAAATTGTGTATAAACAATAAGTGCACATAGCCAATAAAGTGTATATCTGCTTTTTTAATCTTCTGTCTTGCATTTTTATATGAATTTTAATCCTATCACCTTTATGTCTTATAAAAGTTTCTTAATTTTGGCTCTGTTAACTGTAAGTGTCATTTTAATTACTGTTGCTCATTTCATGCTTAGATTTCAAAATCGCATATACATATACGTCGTCCACAAAATTGCATTATACGGGCTGGAAATTTTTTAATCGAAGCTCTTGGTTGTTTTCTTGGAAGCTTTGATTTGTATATTTATTAAATTACAGGGATGCTATGGCTGTGACATTTGTGACGGACATAGACAAAACCACCTGCCTGCGACATTCGATATTATTTTGACCGTTTCTGCGCCAAAACAGCCAGGGCCCGATTAACCTTTGAAGCGAGGGGAAGCTCAGTCTCATTTTCGGTGCCCCTTCCCCTTTTTGTTTGAATTAAGTAAAGTTTTTAATGATTTTCTTTGATATAAATATTTTCTTTGTTAAAAGGATATTTCATTGATTTAATTAGTTCTAATGATTTTATTTGATAAAAATATTTTTTTTCATTAATTTGAAATTTACCTTTGATAAAAATATGTTATTCATTAATCTTTGCAATAGTTTACTTCATTGTAATGAGATTTTACAGTATTTTTAAAATTACTTTTAAAAAGTAAACTACAAACATTACTTTACTGCTGGAACATTAAACTTTATTTATTTAGTCATATATTTTTCATAAGGCATGGGGCTTTTTTCGGGAATTCTTTGTTCATTTTGATGACATCATAAAAATCACAACATGGAAGTTCAGAATTAATTTTGACCTTTAGACGATGTTTAACATTACATATTGAAAGTTTACCCCTTTCTACCGACCCAATGTTCTCGACAATAGAAAATTTTCTCTCAACTGGAAACTGGAGCAGATGTCCCAAGTATAGACATCGCAAACTGAACTAATTTTGAAATGTTGCAATATGGAGTATCGAGACTTCTAAAATACCTTAAAAATAGCTTTCCACTTCTCTTCATTAAAAATCTTTACAATCATTTTTGCGCCCCATTCAAATTATGAGGGGAAGCTCAAGCCTTTTCGCTAATCAGGCTCTGAAAACAGCCAATATTAATGTAATTTATGGAAGAAACGCCGCGGCATTTACGATATTTTTAATAGCTAATCTTCAATGAAAAATCATAAAAATTATTTAGTAATAATTGTCTCAAAAAATGGCGCCTCCACCCATCACGTACTTTTTAGCAGTCACAAAGCACAGCGTGAATCAGAATGCGATCCTACCCCCGTTGAAAGTGGTTTGATACAACGCTCTGGATGGGTACATAAATCCAACAGATGTCTCCTCAATTAAGTCAAAAAAATTTTTTGACTTTTTTGTGTACATTTTAGAACTATAATTAACTTTTAATGAAGATTTTAATATATATATTTTGATGGGCTAAAGTTTCTTAAAATACCACAAAAACGCTCTACCCTCGATTAACCACACCCCTGTGTTCCAATGAAAGTCCATTGTTCTCAGGCGCGGACTGGGCTGGTCGGCGATCGCCGAGGGGCCCCAGCAACACCCCCCCCCCCCCCCCCCCCCCCAAAAAAAAAAAAAAAAAAAAATTGACTTCAGCCACCTCATCGGCTCACTGTCCGAACTTTTTGTGAATGCAAGTAGCATTTTACAATTCATTTATTTATTTCTATAAATTTGCCTTTGTGAACATAAAAATTAAAATGTTTTAAGTGAAATCGGACACTGATTAATTTGAAAATGAAAATTGTAATCTTCGAAAAATAGCAGTAAATACTTTAAAACATTATATTGGAAGGGGGAAAAAAGGAGATATTTTTACCATTTATCCACCCCCCTCCCGAAACATATCCCTGGGCGATGTTTCTTTTTTTTTTCCCCCAAGACAGGCACGTGCCAACAGGGGGGGGTTATCGACCCCTCTGTATTTTAGCTCTCTCAATAGTTTGCTTACAATAGTTTTCTTCTTCAGGATGGGGGAAGCAACTTTTCTAGCCCTTCCCCTCAAGAAAACGGTCGTTTAAACACACTAATGAGGCATAAACAAAAATTTTGCTAGCTCAAACGGAAGGGGGGTGGCGAAATAGCTGCCACCACCCATCCCCTTCCGCTGGAAGAAAACTGTTATTTTAAGCAAACTATTGAGATTTAAAAAAAAAAAAAAAATCGGTAAATTAATTAGTTTACATGAAACTGATGCAGGAAATTTGGCTTACACTGGAATACTTTTTTGAGAGGGTGTACAAATGAGGTTAAAAAATATTGAAGCCGATTATTTATAAAAATTGGCGGGGGGGGGGGGGGGCGAAATAGCTGCCCCGTCCCTGAAGAAAAGGATTATTGTAAATGAGCTATAGAAGTACAAACAACTATTTTCCTGGTACCAAGGTTGACACCTTTTATTTTAAAAACATTTGTTGGTGGAGGGGGGTATGAGGGGCTGGTGAAATAATTGCCCCCCACTGATGTCGGAAAAAATCGTCCCCCCCCCACTTTCCAAGACGTTGGCACGTCCCTGCCCCAAGAGGTTACAGGGGGGGGGGGCGAGAGAGATCGTGGATGCGGCGTTTTTGATGATTTTCTAGTTAATTGAGCTCATTTTCGTAGGTGCGGCGTTTCTTCCAGAAATTAAGGTAGTAATTTTGAAGGTGACTCACGGGAGCTCGCACCGTGCGGACCACACACGTCATAGGGACAACAGTGCTCCTGTATTTCCTTTTTTTTTTTTTTGACTCCTGTTTTCCTATTTTTTTTCATTGTATTGCAATTTCTCCTATTTTTAACTTTTTCCTCCTATTATTCCTTTTTTTCACTGTCAGTGACCGATTCTTTTGATTTTTTTCTTTTGGAATAACGGTGATAACATTACATGGTTGCCACTGTCGACTAAATGACGACTATTCTTGAGATTCGGCGACTTTTTTGAGCGAAAAATGTGCAAAAAGCAACTATTTGAAATGCCACTTTTGCAAGGTTTAGGTGACTATTTCTAAACTCTAAGGTTAAAGAGGGAGGCAGCTACCATCGTTATTATTTGCGCCATTTACATGTTTTAAAGCCCAATTTGCATCATTTTATCACAATTGCCGATAATGTCATGACAGTGTCAGTTTGGAGACATTCTCCACCGACTGAGATTTTTGTAAAAGTGTAGATATTATTATATGAAAAAAGATTGTTAATTCCTCCACACTTTTGAATTTTCAAAGCATGAAAAGTAAAATCACTAAGACAGCTTAAATATACTTATTCATATTTGCCAATTTTTACGCTTTAAGCTTAAGATTTTACGAGAAACTCCCATTTTTTCCCCTTTTTTTTATGATTTTACTCAAATTTCCCATGTTTTTTTTAATGCTTTTTGGTGAATTTTGAAGTTTTTTTATTTTAATAAAATCAAGATCACTATTTTATTTCCCAAAAATATACTATTCATTTGAATTGTGTTTTTTTTTTTTTTTTTTAGATTACTTAAGAGATAAAGATAATCGCAAAAATGGGAATCTATGGAATTTTTTGTGTTTTTGCTGAAATAAAGCATAATGATGTTCTTTCACAACTTTTGAAAAAGTGTAGATTATACTAAATGAAATAATTTTCATAGAAACCAAACAAGTGTGTAAGATGCAGTTGCAATTGTTATAATTTCAGGCTTATTCCACTAAAAAATGAGGTGGCCACCCAAAAAATTCAGGCCATTGCAAAAGAGCTTGGAGAAGTTGAAGGGGGAAAATATTTAAAATTTTTATTTTAGAGATAAACTGAGATAAAATAAATAAAATTAGTTGAGAGAGACAAACTTAAAAAACAAATTTTAGTTGAGACATACAGAGACAAAAAGGAATTTTAATTGAGATAAACTGAGACAAAAAGGGGTTTCTGCTGTAGCATCCCTGAAATTATTTTTTTAGAAATGAGTTTGAAAATTTAACAGATTGTGTATAATTTTTACTGTCTTGCCCATGTGTGTAAGAAATTGCTTTCATTTCATAATGCTGTTTTATTTATCAGGATTTTTCACTAAATACAGTCAGGTTTATATTAATATTTTTGTATTTATTGTAGGTTTACTGTGTTTTTATGTACATTGCGAAAGAAATGTAAAGATGTTTGGCAAAGTAAATATCCAAATGATATTCATATTGTCAGTATGGAAGCTTAAAGGTGACTTTGTACTTATTACAGTATAGGACCAATTATCCGAAATCCGGAAGGACCCAAAATCCAGAATGGCCTCCAGTTTCTATTTTTTTCCGATCTTCATAATGAAATAGGGGGGGGGGGGGTAAAGGTCTTTCAAAAATTTGTGAACGTTCCCACATTTTTCTTGAATTAAAAAGAAAAAGAGGGAAAAACACATTATTCAAATGTAGGAGTAATGCAATTACACTAGTATTTCACGCACGTGCATACAGATCTATTTTTATTTAGCTATTGTTTTAAAACAAAGTTTTTAATTTATGTGTTTGCATCCTTTGGAAGAATAATAAAAATAAAAAATAATACAAGAGAATGATTTTAAAAAGAAGAAAATGAAGTGTTGTTCTCTGCTTCCCACCTCTTGCATTTCTGTTTGTGAGATAATATAGTTGAATCTTTGGAATATCGAGCCCAAAAGTAGGCCACAACTCACTACATTTAAATAATTCGTTATCAGCTTTTCTGCTCTTATTTGGGCATTTGTTTTTGTTTCGTGTTGCCGCTTTGGAATCATTAAGATTTAAATAAACAGAGCCAGCTGACTAAGTTTTTTTTTCTCCCCATCCTCTCTTCTATACTAGCTACCGCAGCTGTAAAATATTGTGTTTTTGTTGTGTATCTGTCATAATTTGAGAGCATATCATATCCGGGGTTTTTTCTTTTTTTACCCTTCACCGTAGGAGTTGATCCTTTTATAAAGAGCTTTTACATATAAAATCAGTGAAGTGTGTGTCTTTAATTAAAGAAAAGGCGTTAAAAAAAAAAAAGCTAAATCAATGTGGCAAGCAAAAATTACAGAGATATTTTTTTTTTAAATAATGTTGCGAAATAAATACTGTGCGATTTATGTGATTGTTTGTCTCTTGTGTAAAAGGAGATCGAACTCAATAAACTTAATTTTTGTCCACTTAAAACAATTTCATATTCTATTTTTAACATTATTAGTTTCCACAGTGACACCCATTTTTGTTACTTCTTTTGTTAAATTAAACAATTAAATAATACCAAAGTCACTTCTAGATTTTTTTTAAAGACTCAGAAAACAGGGGTGTTTGTATGTCGGACTTTATCCAGATTTCTGTAATTTTTAACATAGGTTTTTCCAGATTACCAGAATGTTTTATGAATATCAAATATTTATATTTCATAATATGAAGTATAATCCTACACTTAAATAGTTAGTTTTTAAATTACATGGCTGCTACACAGCCTGAAAAAACCGGAAAATTTTCTAGGAATTTAGAAATTAAAAAAAAAAAAAAAAAAAGAGAGAGAGAGAAAATGCAGGGTAAAATACAATTGCCTTGAAATCAATTTATTTATTTTGTAAAAGAAGAATTATCTCTCCATTTGGTATTTCAAGAATGTGTGACTTAGTGAGGAAATTCACTTATTAATGTTAACATTGCATCATACCAAAAAGAACTATGTATGAGTATTCCAATTTCTCAGTCTTTTTCCATCCTTTTCGGGATTGGCAATTTTTTCTTCAGCATTCCTTAATTTAGACCTCCAGTACCGTAGGATTTAAAATAGACTCCTGTTTTATATTTTTATTTTTCTAAAAATTTATGATATTAAAATGCTTATAATTTTTGTAAGTTAGGGCTGATTTTTAAGATCAAAACTATTAAAAGATCTGGATGTGTTTGTGAAAGATTTACTGAATAGCTAATGAAAATTATAGCATGTAATTTGTAAAAATATAAGTATGTAATGTTAGCAATATATAATGTAGCAGAACTGGTTATAATAATTTTAATGTTCTTGATTAAAATTAATAAATACTCTAAATGCATACATATGCTTTACAATTTTTTTAAAATTACACTTAAAAGTGAATATATAAAGTTTCAACTTTCTACGTCTAATAGTTTTTATGATATGCGAGTTTAATGAATTTCGGTCCATAGAGCGCAATGCATTTAAAATCTTTTGGGCGGCCCTATAGCTAAACTATCCAGTCGAATGGGACCGAAATGGGAGGTGCACAACTAGATTTACAACAATCCTAACTATAAAGTTTCAACATTCTACAACTAATAGTTTTTGAGATATGCGAGTTACATTCATACGTACGTATGTACAGACAACTTAGAATAGACTCGCTATTGGTCAAAATGGGTTGTACATGCATTTATATTAACGTGCATGCTAGCATATGATGAGATGCATTGAAAAAATTCTTTAAATTAAATTTAGAGGTAGTCAAAATCGTTTTTTTCGCCGAAATTTTTCGGGATCACACACATTACTTCCCTATACTCCATACAAGGAAGTAAAAACAGTGCTTAGGTTGCGGAAATCTAAATTTTAACTATCCATTATATTACATACTGTAAAATAAAAGGTAACCAATCATTTTTATTGTATAATTTTTGGGGAATTTTTTTTAGAAGAGGGCACAATCATCCCTGAGAAAATGAAAATACATAAATATAGGCAAATAGAAGATTAACTTACTGGTGCTTTAAAAATAGTTGAAAATTTCATACAGCTTTAGTTATTTTACATTAGCATTTCATTTCCTTTGCTTTGCTTGTGTGAAAACATTTCCATGAAGCTCATTACTTACTTGTATCGCCAACAGATCATCTGGAGCCACATATACCATAGTCACCTAGCAAAAAGTCCTCCAATGTCAGAAAAATCTGAATCGTTTTGATAACTTTAGGCCTGTACATGATGCTGATTCTTAATATTAATCGATGATCTAGCTATTCCTCAGTTAAATTGTTAATGAATAGGTGGTTTTTCGCAATATTAGTATTATTTCTGATACTGTAGTTAAATTTGTTTGCTTATGTGATAATGGAAACACTATTTCTAATGAGTATTCATGTTACATCTGGAGAGAACCTATCAAAACTCCAGACCCTTAGATCGATAGCCGGGTGATGGGACTTGAACCCAGGACCTTCACACTTCGGTCATCTACCATTTTCAGCGACATAACCACCATGCCATGGTGAGGCCATATTGCAGTTAAGATGAGTCTCTCTATTCTAAAAAAAAGTAAGGGCCACTGTCAAAAGCTTGTTCGCCTAGCTTCTAAACCGTGGGGATTTGAATTTCGACTACGGTGCCCACAGATTCGAAAAATTCCAAGGAACCTGCTGAGCTGACTTAAATTTAGAAAATTGAATTATTTTAGAAGATATTAATAAAAAAATAAACAGAATGGTTGCCAGATTTGGCATAAAATCATTCATTCCTTTGCAACAAAGCGTTTCCAAGTATCTAGAATCGCGTGAAATTTACAAACATGAGTTAGAATTACGCCTATTTTACGCCAAAATAAAAACTATATGAAATAAGTGACTCAAAATGTGTTATACAAAGTTGACAATTTTCAAATAGTAAGTTCGCTTAGACAACAGGAGTTTAGAATGAGCGATTATTCGTTTTTCCAAAACAGAATAACTAATATCTTGTAAATGAAAAATAATTAAAATGCAGATTATTTTAAAGCCGGTTCGGTCTAGCTGGATTATTTGCTACCAGTAAAAATATTTGACGGCATTAGACCATACATTTTAAAAATTGCTAAATGATCCTAAATTACCAAAGAGAGTTTAGCTGAGAATAAATTCATAACCCTCAACATGTATTGCCAACTGACAATATAAATTATTTAATATAATTTATTACAATATAATTTATTGATTCAGCAGTTTCAGTTGATCCTTTGCATCCCCTTCTAATCCAGAGTAGACTTGTAGACTAGTAAATAAACCTAAAAGATACAGTTCAATCTGTATGGGCTGAAAATGTGTTAATATATTGCTTAGCATTAATTTGGGGTCGCAAACCGGTATACCGGGCCAAATTTAGGTCTAATTAATACTGGTATTCATTTCACAAAAATTGGGATATTCGGTATTTTCGGTTTTAGTAAAATAAATAAAATACAAATAGAAAAAGTTACGTGCCATTTCATTCAAATTACGCGCGTGCGAGTTCGTTCACCTTACGACAAGATCGATGAATCCGGCGACAGCTGAGTAGCCGAACTTCATCAAACACTACATTTAATTAAAGTATTTGAACTAGTTAACCTAAGTTATTTTAATAAAGGAATAAACTGGCATTTAGTATTAGTAAATTATTGCTAAGAACTAACTGATTGATTACCAACATATCAAATAATAAACCTTGTGTCAATGAATATTTTGTTTTATTTAGAAGAAAAATTCATTTAGGTTAGGTACCTACTTACTATTCCTCCGCTAACTAACTTTATTATACTAAATTTGCTAACTTTAGCTTAATCCCGAAAATACCGGATTATCGGTATTGGTCTGGAGCCAATACCGAAAATACCAGTTTTGCTTAAATGATTCGGTATTGCGACCCCTAGCATTAATGTATGTAGTGTATCTTTTTGAAACATAGTTTGTGTTTTGTTTATTCTCGTTTTCTGTGTTTATATTACTTTTAAAACACTGGGGGATGATGTTATGCAGATGTATTGACGTAATGGCCAATTGGCGTCTTTGTGCAACACCATGTGTATGTCCTTGTTCTTTTATGAACTCCATTCTTACAGCTGACTCTGAAGAGGGTGCTTTCCAGATATATACTAATATTGTGATAATTAGAAGTTTTTAGATTATGCTGCTCTATTGTTGGAAATCTTGATGTCCAATATTCTGCATAACTAGGCCCAGATTTGTCATTGGGCATGCTAGGTATTTGCCCAAAGCACAAAATTTTTAGAGGCAGCTTCTCCGAGATTTTTTTTTGTTATCAGATGTTTTGTTTTTTAAATACAAATATGCTTATAAGATCCGATCAAAAGTAGTACTTTGGCTTTGTGCTTTTAGCATTAGAACACACTCCCAATTACCAGTAAAAGTACTACATAAGGAGAAGTTATAGGTCAGAATAAGGACAGTGGACATAAATTCAACCTTTTTTTTTTTTTTTTTTCAGCAAAATTCATTCATATAAAATCTGTCTTGCATTTGTTTTTCTGCATTATTATAACACTGCCACTTAAGTTCTATCTATTTGAAATATGTAAACTTTGGAAATTAAATATGTGTTTTGGTTGTGGTAAAACTATACTGTATGGTCATTGACCCTACATCTAGGATGGGTTCGATGGGTGACCATTCAAGAGGCGCAGCAATGATTACTACCTAGTCTGTTTCAAACACTAAATACAGGCCTCTGCAATCTAAAATTTGTTTTAACCTTTTAAGATCAGACATACTTTGAAGCTTCAATTTTAATTCAATAAAAAATACTATTGGTAAATTTTTCTAGAATATTCTTTTAATGAAAAATTTATAGTTTACTGACTAAAAAGTAAGAAAAAAATTCTAACCCGTGTGATTATATGAGCCCAAAAGGGATGTAAGTCCAACTTATTATAAAAAAAAAAAAAAACTATGCTGTAAATCAATGATACAATTGCTGCTTTTTAAAATGAACATCTTTTGATAGTACAACATTTAGTAATATTAAAAGATAAATAAAATGAACATATATTTTCATTAAAAAGTGAAGTTTATTTTATATACTAAGAAAATAACTTTACATTTTAACTACATGTTGAAGAACAACATAAGCAGTTATGAATGAAATATGTAAATATATATATATACAACAAGTTATTGACAATAAGAAAGCACTTATCAGCCAACCTTCAACGTCCAGCATATTTACATTAACTCGTATTATTTTGATTACTTAGGATCTTCAATGATGCCATGAGCAATATCTGTCATTTTGGGGTATTTAACTTTTTTCTTTTCCAGTTCTTCTTGACTCCATAGCATTAATTTCAGCATAATAGCAAGTTTGGGTGTGGTTGATTCTCTGTTCTCCATTTCCAGAATTGATGCGTTCACTTCACTTGCTATCTACAAAAACAAAAATATTCAAATTATAATTAAGTTTATATTTTAAAAATGTATGTATAGTATACCCTCCCTCACTCCCCCACTTTTTTCATGCACCAGCTGCCTGTAGTTAAGCTTATCAAAAAAGAGAATATTATTCTGATAAAATATTTGTAATTTGGTGTGTTTATAGAGAGAAAATATTGTTTGTTTGTTTTTCCCCTAGTGGGCCCATCTCAAACTTGTCCTGGGTCCTGAAAATCCGGCAGTCCAGCCTGCTTTAGATGATGATCTTAGATGAATACAGCAGAATTAAAGAGGCCAAGCCATTACTAGCCATAAGTAGTTTTGGCCCAGGAAATCTAGAGCATAATTTACACTAAATTTTTATTTCTTTACTCTGTGGTACTCAAAAATATAAATACCGATATAAGCAGCTATAATTATAGTGATTTGGAACAAATGAAAGAGTTGTGCTCTTTGGAAGGAAAAAAAAAAAATCTATTAATTGTAATATTACAGTATAAAATTGGTAAAAATTCATGAAATTTTAATATAGTTAAGACAGTGAAAACTTTCTTTTCCTTTATGTGTGACAGTGTTTCATAACCAGGGTTTTCATTACGGGAAAAAAATGGGTGAGAATTTCTCACCCTTTCCCCAAAACTGGGCGACTTTATGAAAATGAAAGCATGTGCGATTTTCGAAAAAGTGTCAATAAAGTAATGAAAAAAATATGTATGAATTTTTCAAAATGCAAGAATTATACGCAGAATTAAACTGATTCGTAGGGTGCACGAATTTCTCACAGTAATAATTTTTTAATGCGAGATAAAGAAAAAAATGAGATTCTCAGCGTTCTCACACTCTAGTGAAAACACTGATAATTATATACATAAAATTTCTCTTCAGTTCTCTTTTCTCACATTAAGTACTTTTACCTTTTCTTAAAATTTTAATATCCTGCATACTCTGCATCCTCAAAATTGCATCAAAACTCACAAAATTCAAATGGTGTACTAGAACACACTGTTATAATTTATAAACAACAGGGGTCAATCTAAGAATTTTTTCTCAGGTACTCATTTTTGTGAAAACAGTCTGTTTTATGTGAATTTGAACATCTATTTTTGTAAAAGTAGCATTTTTGCTAAAAAAATTTACAAAATGTAGAGCAAAAGCCCAACAAAGGGGGTGTTTAAATTGGTCATATCTTTGTAAAGGGACAGTTTAAAAAAAATTTTAATTTCGTAAGGGGCCACAAAACAGATCCGAATTTCATCTGCATGAATCCCTGAATGATAAACCTATGCACTTTATGCATCTTTCTAAGAAAAATATTTCAAACACAGAATATGGCATTGCAAAAATTTTCCGAAATGTGCACCTTTAAGAAAATATCGTTTATTGAGATTGTGTTTTAAATTTTCATACCTGGGAAAGGTCTGTCTTTTCACAATAAATAATACAACTTGTGGAGATCCTAAAAAATTTCAAATCTCTGATGTGATTGATTTGTTTTACATTATGTTTGCAAATCGCACAATTTGTTATCAAACTACAGCCTTAAAAGCAAAGTGAATAATTTATCCGTAGAACCTCATACATTCAAGATACCTATTAGAGGTATTCAAAACACTAATGGATAGTGCTCGGTGAGCAGAATTTGTACAGTTCTGTATTTTATGAGATTAAGTAAACTATCAGTAGGCTGATGCAATAACTATCCCTCAGTGTATCAATATATGAATGAATAATCTTGAAAGTAAAAACTTAATGCCTGTGTGACAGAAAAAAAAAAAAAACTACAGAAATATTTACTTTTTGTCGATGAGAAGGATGCAAAAGATCACCAAAAGGAGATAGCTCAGGCTTATCAAATGCCAATAATGCTAACGTTCTTTCTAGTTCAGACAGCACTTCCTTGTTCTCTTCTCCACGCTCAGCAAGCTGCTCTTGAGCATATTTCAGTGCTTCATCAATTTTTCTCTGGCGAATCAGCTCAATAAGGTGTTGTTGCTGAAAAAAATATGTATGACTAAGAAACAAATCAAACTTGTTATATTTGCAAGTAATGAATAATGTAATGGACAAAATAGCTACTTGCTGATAGCTACATAGCCCACCAAGTACGGTTTTTAAAATGCTGAGTTTTCTTTTATGCAAAGTCAAGCATGTTGTTCAAAGAAATACATTCCCACACAAAAAACTTACAAGACAAAGTGAAAAAAAAAAAAAAAAAAAACACTTTCATACTATGTACCTACAATTTTTCTAGATTCTGTTATTTTTTTAAATGCATTTTAGTGTTCAGTTACTGATAAATAGATATAGTAATTTATGAATTTTCTTAGCAATATTCAACACTGAATCTTTTTAGTTAAATTCGATCGGATCAGGGATCGATGCAGAAGGAATTTGGGTCTGTTTTACGGTCCCTTGACAAAATTACAATCTATTAAAATGGCCCCTTCACAGTAAAGGAATTGATTAAAACGACCCCTTCATTAGCATTTTACTGTATATTTTAATTTGTAAATTATTTTAAGAAAAAAAAGTGACTTTCACAAAAATTGTCCCTGGAAAAATTCCTGGATCGCCCCTGATTAAAGGCAGTTTGTGCTCATTATAGATATATAGCAGTGCTAGTTCACAAGACTTTACTGACAGTTCAAATATATCAAATTTATTAAATAAAATAAATCAGCAGAAAATGCCGTACTAACTACAAATGATATTTGTATGACTTGATTTAATAAATAAAATACATGTTTATGGCAAATTTATTATTTTTAGCTGACACTGGTCCATGAAATTTTTCTTATTTTTGCTGTTCCATAGAAGTAAAGGGTTGGAAAACACAGTCATATATTAAACAAACCACTACACTGTAAGATTGTGAAAAAGGAACCTAAAGATAAGTTGACTAATTTTCAGTGGTCTAAAGCTGAGGTTGGGAAGGAAGGGGGGATTTAGTTTAAGAATCTTTGTTTTTATCTACCTCTTTGAGACAGAGTGCTAAAGATTTGCTAAAACAATCCTAGTTGAAAGAGAGAGCTTTCTACAAGTAATACAAGTTCATCTGTTTCACAGATGAGCTCAACAAACATATTTAAAAAACGTTTCAAGATTGTAAGAATGCAGCAAAGACATGCGTTATTTTAAGGTGAAAGTTAAAGTGGATTGCAGTATTGTCTCAATCTCAACTACTAATCTTAATCTGAACTTTCATTCAAGGAAAGTATTCTAAAGAACTTTTAGACAAAAAAATTCTCCATAGGACACTCCCCCCCCCCCACCCAACTTGAAAAATTCTGCAGATTGCAAAATTTCTAGGTAAGAATAATGCAGGAAGAGTTCAAAAGAAAATTGAGAATATTTTCTTTATTAAGAAGCAACAAAAGTTATAAAAATCATATATAAGTGCAAAATGTCTATGTGACTGAAAAGACTTATCAGCTTACACAAAAACTAATATACATATTAATTTAAGTGAAGGTTGGATTAAATATTAAACTAATGATCCATCATTATTTAAGTACTTAATATTACGCTATTTTAATGGTAATGCAATAAATAAATAATAACCTGCAAGTGGAAAAATAAATATCTGTCACAGTCTAATAATTCAGGATGGAGATTATTCACTAACTGTATAGCCTCCTGTATTTTCCCATTCTGAATAGCATCTCTTATTTTTATACGTTCATCTAAGGTATCAAGATCAACAGAGGGTTGTATTCCTGATTCAATACGGAACTTCTCAGCTGCACCTTTGAAGCCCTCTAAAAAGAAAAAATGCATAAATAATTATCAAGGAAAACTAAAAGAAATCAGGTCTACTGATCCAATTTGCATAATTCATACCAAAGTACATATGCATGCTAATCAGATTTTTATACTTCTGTTGACCCATGGAAGTTAAAACATTTAAAACTGGCCAGCAATTCAGGAATTTTTAGACTGTACAGCAAGTTACTGAATCCACTAATATAGATTAAAAACTGATCACTGTTTGAGAAATTTCGAATTGCTGCAGGGTTGTAGATTTTTTTTAAATAAGATTTATTTGATTTAAATTTTTTGAATTGAGATTTCCTTCATTTTAATGGATTTTTTAAATACTGTACACAGTGAAACCTCTGCGAGCACCGCCCCCCCCCCCCCTTCTAAACAGCCGATTTTTCATGGGATGAATTTTTTGGCTCATAGACAATGTTAAAACAACCCCTATCAGTGGCCACCCATCCCCCTCTAAATGGCCACCGAGTGGGATCGTCCATCTCATTTTTCAGGAAATTCTACTCACTTCATGCTTTAATTTTGAGCGGAAAAACTCAAGATCAGGTTTATGGTCGAATATAAGACCCAGGAATAACTGGAATTGAATCTGTCATCTCTTTTGTATTCTCCACAAACCTTTAAGATGGGGGAATTCCTATTGCACCACCCATTGGAAACTGAGGAAGGAACTGGACAATCAGGCATTGAAGGTTTCCTACAAATGAATTTTTATCCCTTTCAGGTGCTAATTCCATCCCTGATGACGAATTTCCCGATGTTTGTAATGGGGAGCGAACTAAACTTTCAACACAAGCGGCTTTAGGGAAAATCGATGAAATTATCAAAAATTCAGAAGCGGTTACAAACAAATCGGTTAGAGATCTGTTTTTTAAAGTTAAAAAAAAAAACTAATTTGTAAACATGGTTGTTTCAGAGAAAAGTAAAAACTTAAAACAGACAGCTTTTTAAAGTAACAAACAAACTTGAAAAAATGGTTGTTTCAGAGAAAAGTAAAAACTTAAAACAGACACAAATTGTATCCTTTTTACAAAAAGTATAAGAAAGCATTTAATAAAGTACCGTTTTCTCTTTAGAAAAGTTTTAAAAGTTATTAAACTGCACTTTCTTCTTTAAAAAATGTAAATTTGAAAAAAACTTTAAATGTTCAATAACTATTTAAAAAAGATTTGGGAACTAAATATAAAAAATAATATATTTTTGGAATATAAGACAATTTTACCAAGGAAAAAAGAACAACACAAGTGAAATTACATTTCCTGGGTATAGATATGTTATTTTAAGACATTAGAGAATTTTACAAGCAGGTGTTCATATGTTTCATTACAAACACAAGTTATTATTCAATTAAATTTTAAATCTATCAGTAAATACAAGAAAATGGCAGGAAAGCTTTTAAAAATGCATTCCTGCAGGAAGATTTAATCATCCTGTAGGAAGACAGAAGAAATGACCAAAATCAGAAAGCCTTCCTGAAAATCAGGAAGAGTTGGCAGCTGAGCAATTCCATATCAGATCAATCGCCGTCTTTACCTCACCAATTCAGATTCTTATGAAATTTGGTAAAGACACATATGACAAGTTAAGTAATTCTACCAGTTGGCAGATTTTTATTCTGAAAATTGTATAAGATATAATGAAAAAAAAAAAATCAAAATTGGGGAAGAAAATGATAACCTTCATACTTTCAAATGGCTGCCACATTTTTCCTAATAGTAATAGAATGAAAATTCAAACACCCTTGAAAAGCTGAGGAATAGAGCTTTTTATTGATATCTTTCATGACCTTCTTATGTCAGATTACAGTTTTGAAGTCATTCACTGTAAATTTTGACCTTAAATATCTCAAAACATGCCATCTCAGAAAATTTTGAAGGGGAAAAAAAAAAAAATATTTTATTGCTACAACAATTTTCTACTCATGCACCAAATATTAGGCTGGCACTGCAGTGACAAGGCAGTACAGAATTAGCAGGAGTATAATGCTGCATACTTCAGCAGGTAAGGCACAGACACAAGCCATACAGTAAATACTTATTACCTTGAGAATTTGGGTTTATTGTAGATGAAATGTGCATATTTTATAACAAATCAACAGATTCTGCTATGTGATAGTAACTTTACTTAACATACACAATTTAAAAAAAAAAAAATCTTAAGACTGAAACAGCAGCAGCCATTTAGCTAATGGCATAGCTTCCTTAATAAAACATCATAGTAGTGCTTGACCAATTTCTTGTACTCAGACTCTTCACAGTGTAATACCAGTAAGTCATACTATTACCATCAAGATATATCCCAACTCCGCTGAATACAAGATAAAGTAAGTGTTGCTAAATTCAATAGAACTGGATCTGGAGGATATTCCTGGCTATATCATTGTTCTGTATAACCAGTGGTGGGTAGGCTGTGTTTTGGATGTTAACATTCTTATAGAACAAGTTTTCTACACCCACATGGGCCATCACGGTCATTCACATATCCACCAAAGTCAGATATATTAAAAATTGGACAAAACAGCAATCAATAGGAAGACTAACCTACGAACAGCAACAGGTCGGACATGTTTTATCAAACAAAACGAAAAGGAGATAATCACCACCAAGATGAGATCACTTTCAGAAAGTTCACAACCTTATCATTAACAAAGAACTTCACCAGTATGTGTACTGCTGCATTTTTTGTTATTGTTAAATGGAGCAAAATGTTGTTCAACATTATGATAATAGTATGTTTAAGCTGTAGTAAAATTAAAACCAATAGTATCCAATAGTATATAACTCTTAACACACATTTTGAAGCTAGTGCATACATTATGCATCAGGAACACAAGGTACTACTGTAGGTTAGAAGTCCAAACCTAACTTATAGGACATACACTCCCATTAATTTTGCACTACCTTATCATTGTGATTCCAGCCTAATATTTGGTACATGGGTAGAAGAATGTTCTGGCAAGAATTTTTTTTTTTTTTTCCCATAATTTTCTGAGATGGCATGTTTTGAAATATTCAAGGTTAAAAGTTACAGCAAATAACCTTAACTGCAACCTGTCGTAAGAAGGTCGTGAGGGGTATCAATAAAAAGCACAATTCCTTAGCTTTTCAAGAGTGTTTGAATTTTCATTCAACTACAATTAAGGGAAAAGTGACAGCAATTTGAAAATATGAAAATATGAAGGTTGTCACACACCCCCCCTCAATTTTGATTTTTTTACATGTCTGTATCTTACAATTTTCAAAATAAAAATCTGAAAATTTTTAGAATCGGTTACCTTGTCATATGTGTCGTTCATACCAAATTTCATTTGGTAAGGTCAAATTTATTTTATTTTTTGGTCTGATGTGGAATGCCTCAGCTATTATTCCTAATCAGGTCACTTAAAGCTGTTTTTGGGGGCAGGAAAAAGTCTTCTTAAAAAAGCAAAATTACATCAGAATCTTGTCTCAAAGTACAATTTTTTTTCAAACAGCTGCATTAAAAAGCAATATTCCACAGGAAATTCTTGAAATGCAATATGAATGTCATGTGTAATGACATTCATATTTAAAAAAAAAAAAACATTAAACATGATATTGTCATTTTTCTGATGGGTTATCAAAAAGGACTTAGTTCAGCTACACTGCACATATCTGCTACAATGCACTTGGTCTTGTGCAGAACTTGCAACCCTCGAATCGAATTACAACAATTTTTAACTGACTGACAAAGATCTTGTTGAGTCACTTGAACTTAGAAAATAGTCATAATACTACAACAATAAGCAGTTACAAAAAAAATAAAAAATAAAAAAAAAATCTACATAGAAACAAGAATAAATTACCAAAATTTGCTGTACTTCAAAGTAGTCTAATCTACTCAATAATATCAAGATTTAATAAATATAATACCTGTGACCAGATAATTCATTATCAGACGATTCATATCTGCTCTTTGCATATGCAAATTGCCAATCTTCTCTAGCCATTCAGTTTTAGACAACTCATCTGATTTTTCAACAGATGATGAACCTACAAGATAAGAATTTAATTATTTGATGAAAATCATTCACTTGGGGGGGAAAAAATTAGGTCAAAATATAATGAAAATTACCAGTAACAAACTGCCTCATGTATTTTTGGAAATACATCAAGCAAAATGTTTCAATGGCTTAAAAAGGTTTAATTTATAATACACAAAATGAGGCAGTAAGATTTAATCTTGTAAATTAAGATGTTATGTTATGAAAGATAAATTTTGTTTGATTTTTCCTACTCCTCAGAGACATTTTATTCTTTATTGTTTACTTCATTTTTCTGGTCATGATGTTAATTTTGACATTGATTACTATCCAAAAAAAGGCAAGGAATAGAGCTGAAGCAAACCGCATGTATTCGGTACTAAGATACGGATAATCACTCAGACTCGAAGTAACGAATTGCTACTTTGCGGTTGATATCGTTACTCGATCCGAAGCTGTTTCGGATCGAGCAGCTTCGAACTTCGAATACAGACTGCCAGGCGAGGCGAACTAGGGGGGAAACGGGTTCCAGTAATCGGGTACTAATATCTTCTGCAATTCTTCTATTTGTTACTGGATATCGGATCGCGGTTTCAAGGGGGAAAATGACTTTTGAGTGTGCATTTCGGATCGACCAGGTTCGAACTTCGAATACAAGACTGCCGGAGGGAGAAAATGAATTTCGGTATTTGAGTAATAGTATGTTCCGTTCCGTTACTAGATACCGGAAGTATTATGGATTCTCGTTGTTTGAAGGGAAAAATCAGTTTCGGTATTTGAGTTGTAGTATGTTCTGGTTGCAATTCGTTTGTGCCGAGCCGAATGGTATCATTTTGATGAGGTTTGGAAGAATCCGTATGTTTCGTTACAGTTATGGAGATGGATATACTATCTGCTGCTCTATTGATATGGGTCGTACAATGGGGGGATAGGATCCGGTGTATAGTATGTTCTTATGCGCAGTTGAACTTTTTTTTGCGGGGGGGGGGGGGGGGGGGGGGTTCTTATAATTGTAGAGGAGCAATACATATAAGAGAAGCATGTTAGTAAGGGGTGCTAATTTCGGGCTTTCTAACATTTTAGTACTAAATAGTGGTGCAATCAGAATTCTTTCTTTCAGGGTGGTTCCGAAACAGGATTGCGAACTTAACTTTTTCTTTTTAGCTAGAATCGAAATATGAGTAATAAATAACAAATTATTTAAATACACCTTTTAAAAAAAATATATTTTTATAAAGTAAACGAATTCACACATTTTTATTATTTGAAATATTATTCGGAACTAAAAAAAAATATTTAGCAGGAAACCTAAACACATTTTTTAAGTAATTGTTTAAAAAATATATAAAAAAATTGGGAGCTACCTGGGATTTCTATGCCCACTCCTGCGTAAGCCACTGTTATTAAAATAATTCAATAAAGTTCAGTATGTTTCTAAAATGTCGGCGTTTAGGGGGCCATCTGCCCTATTTTATGGTACATTTTATTCCATGAACTCATGGAATACGCATAGTCCGGTGCAACCATTCTTTCTGTATGAAAGGAGTGATAATTTTTGTTTAAAGAATGCTCTCATATATGCACCCACAGAAGGGGCTAACCCCTTTCATCCCAAAAGTGCAGAAATAGAACTGGAAATATCTTAAAAATAGATCATTCTCACTGAATTAAACAATTTTAATTTAAAATATGGTAATTTTTAATTTACTTCGAAAAATCGTCCAGCAAAAGAAGTTTTTGATATGAAATAAGAACTCACAAATAATAAAGATATTATGCTTGTAGAGACGCAAAGAAGTTGATATCATACTGAGATCCCCTGCCCTGTGAATTTAATATATGTGGCCCAATCCCTGGATCTCAGTATTCGAGAACCCGCTCCCAGAAAAAACACGAGTCACAAGCTTTCCTTTACACTTTTTATGATAAGAATGAACAGGTTAAACCAGCGTTCAGAATTTTAAAAAGGGGGGGTTGAGAAAAAAAAAGAATGGCATATGTCTTTGGAAGATTTCTATGTGCACTCCGTAATTCGGATAATTTAGCATTGTATAAAACCATAAATGTGTATAAAAACAATCTGTAAATCAGAGAAAATAAGCTCTAAATTACAAATACAACAACAAAAAAATACAACTTTGTACAACTTCGCTAAAAAAAATTCTTTTTGGTTATGTTTTGTTATGGGTTTATGTATGGGCGGCATATACCCATAACAACACTGTCCCGGATGTGTTGTTATGGGGCACATATAACACCCTATTACCGATTCTATTAGTAGTAACGAAAGTAACGAGTAACGAATACTTAGTATCGAATAGCGAACATCTAAGTAACAAATACATACGTATACTCATTTTGTCGTTACTTTTACAGCACTAGCAAGGAAGCTATTTTATAATAAATAAATGTTTCTCGAACAGAAATTTAAAGGTCTTTTCCCAAATCATACATTCGACTAATTACAAATATATAATTATTAAAATTTAAAAAGGTGTACAGTCAGTTGATCCTCGTCAGGAACAAAGTTCCTCAGAAGACCATAAAAAATTGGAAATATTTTGTGTGTCTCTGTATATTAATGCTATGCTTGCAATTTCCGATGGGGGTAGAGGCCTGTGGCACACAGAAATCGCAGCGGTGGCATAACGACCTCAGAAACCTGACAGCACGCTGTGGCGTGGGAAAATTTTTTAAAAAGAGCATAATGAAATGGGTGTACACATACAAACACACACACACACACACATACATACACACATATCCAACTATATAGTTATGCTTATCCCTGACTCTCTAACAATTTCGGACAATCACTTGAAGATACCGCCATTACACTTAGAAGATTAAAAAGTTCAAAAATATTAAAAAGTACAAAAGCGAAATAGCATCTACAACGTTTGTAGGATCCACTTCAAGTGTTTCAATGTATAAAAATGTAGAAAGCAATCTGTGCTAAATTAAAAATCTGAAAATCTACCCGTTTAAAGCAATTTTTAGCTCTTTTCAGCTCCATTTTATTTCCGAGAGTAAAAAAAGTGAATCATTTGCATGACAAAATTAGCTGTTTCAAGTGACAATACTGACAATGATGTATACTGAAATCACGGTTATCAGGCTTTGAAGGGAAAATTGTGATTCTAATTCGTTTAAAATTGTTTTTCCAGATAAAACTTTTTTTCATTAAAAATGATCATCTGCTTGAAGCATTGATATAAGAGGAGCTGTATACAAAACGAAATCGGTCGAATCTGAAAAGTTTCCACACATTTCCAGAAGAACATGAAATTCGATATGAGTATATATAATAAAGGACTATATTCTGTATACGGTGCTGTTTACATTTTGATGTTTGTTTACATGTTTGATTTGGCGTTTGTTCTGGTGCCATCATGGGCGATGCTCAGCGGGAGTGAAGTATCCTGCCGATGATTGTTTAGGCTGGCAACCATAAAAGAACGTGTATGTACATCGTCAGTTTGGGAATTTGAAATTGTTTCATGTTATGGATGGAAGGGAATGAAATGTGTTATATTATTGTATCAAAAGAAAGTGTGTGTGTCTTTGTTAGAAATAGGGTGTGAATATAAAGCTAAATAAAAGAAAGCATGTTGGTTTTACATTATCGGCCGGTGTTTGTGTTTGTTAGAAATGCAGTGTCAATATAAAAGTAAATAAAAGAAAGCATGCTGTTGTTATGTTATAAGCCGGTGGGTGTTAGGGACATTTCTGAGCAGTTAATTAAAAATAAATAAAGGTAAGTGCTGTTTTTTTAACGAATCTTTGCAATGTTTAAGGTTTTTAATGTGAATTTTAAATTGATATTGGATGTTTTTATGTTGTCGTAAGTGCTATTTATGTGCTATTCTAATCATACTGACTTTATATGAGGTGTACAACTAGATTGTTTAATCCACCGATGTTTTTTTGAGTTGAAAACGGGCCAGTGTTTGCCCAGTTTACATTAGCTGTACAAGTAGGTTGTTTAATCCACTGATGTTTTTTTTTGAGTTGAAAACGGGCCAGTGTTTGCCCAGTTTACATTAGCTGTACAACTAGGTAGCTAATCCACTGTAGTTTTTTTAGTTAAAAAACAGTTGACAGTTTGCTCATTTTAAATTGCCTGTTACTGAATTTGCTGATGTTTTTTAGCTTATATATGGACGGTGTATTTTGTTTTAATGTTTTTGTTAGTGAAATATATGTGCAATTTTAATGTGTTAAAATACTTTGACTTTGCTGATTGTGCAAAATGGTTGGCGACAGTTGCTGATACTTGGCAACCGCCAAGCTCCAGTGACTGTCGCTGTGTTTACATGGGGTGCGCACCAGCTTGTATGATTTTACCATAATAAAAATTCAATATGAAGTTATTTATTTTAGGTGGATAACAGTGGCTTGACAAAACTTGTCACTCCCCACCCCCACCCCCTTCCATTACAGAGATCATCACAATCAATATGGTCGATCGTTTTACAGCCCCTTTACAAAACACTATCTATTAAAATAATGTCCGTTTACAAATAGTCACTTTTTTTTTTCCTAATTGAGATGCTTTTCAGATAGTTATTGCTTTTTTATTTCACCTGTTTTCTTTTGCTTGCATAACCCAAACAGAGGCACCTCTGGGATGTTCGTTTTCAGCTAATGCAACTATGGAAAATTGTAATCTGGCAAAACCTTCAGTTGGGGGGTAAGAAAGGGCTTCAAAATTATTTCCCTGTCGATCCTATAATGTGGATGTTATATTTGATTACTAAACAATCATAATTCAAGACTGCTGCTTTAGTGAAAGCTGTTAGTACGTACATGCACTTGCAAGTTTTTGCTCTAAATGATTGCTTAGTGTAATCATTATCTGGCCTTCCCATTTCAGGTTATCTATAATAGTTATTACAGATATTTACTAAGCATTACAGAATTAGAGATTCATTTAGGAATGAAAAACAATTTTTTGCGAGCTACAAAATGTACTACTTGATTAATACTTGATTTGTATTTTTAAAAAAGAGTATTTTTAATATTTATATATTACAAATGCTTTTATGTGAAACCAGGCACGCATCCAGAAAAACATTTGAAGGGGTAAACAGAAAAAAAGCCGAATTGTTCACAAAAATGCAATATCATTATCATTTTAGTAACAAGCAAACAAGTGCAGGTGTCAAACTGCAATCTTAGTCATTGTTGTAACCCCGGTTTGCAAATTTACAGAATGGATGATCACCTGCTAATTGGTCAAGTGATCATCCATCTTAATACCACCTATCAATGATCCAGTCCTCCCCGCCAAAGTCGATCTTGGAGATCTGTCACCCCCTGTCAAGAACATCTGTTGGAATGTCTCCCGTTTCTATTTTACTTTCAATTCATAAAAACTTAGAAAAAGCCGGCAAAAAACAAAGGGGGAGGAGAATAAACTGTGGCGATTGGTACATAAATTTGCAGTCTCCACTTTCACAAATACATTCGCCACGTGGCAAGTGATGACCATTAATTTTGACCTTTATACTAGGTTCATCATTTTGAATGGGGAATATATAGTTATACACTTCTATAATCAATATTAATTTTGTTTTGTCCTGCTATCGTCAGCAAATGATGAAAGACTAGAAATATTTTGTGTGTCCCTGTATATTAATGCTATTGGTACCATTTGCAATGAGCAGTATGTAGTTATACACTTCAATAATAAATATCAACTTTGTTTTGTACCAAAAATAGATTTGAAAAGATCTGAAATAGTCTCGAAGTCTCGAGACTGGGCATTACCCTTTTTCGTTACGTGACGAACTCTGCAAGGCAACTCCCACTGCCAGCTACATTAAGGAACTTTGTTCCAAAAAATAATTAAGAACTTTATTAGAAATCTTTTCCTTTCCTTGAAAAAACTTAGTTTATTCCTCTGGAAACATTTGTTTTCATTTAACCATTGGTAACAGATAATATTAAACAAACTAGTTCATATTATCCCAAACTAAGATACTAAGGACTTTTTAGTGCGCTCAGTTATTTTTAAGCAGCTCACCTCTCGAATTATCTTCCATTATTCCTTATCTTTGGAAAAATTATGCTCCTTAAACAGATTAATACAGTATTCTCTGTATTTCCAATTGCAGTTGGAGAATTATAAATGCACCAGTTGAAGGTACATCTTCACTAAGAAGCTTAGTAGAAAAAGAAGAATTGTAACTTTCAACAGAAAATAAAATAAGTTTAAAGTATAATAAACATGGAAGATAAAAATTGTTACTTTTAACAATATACATACTTAACTAAAAAAAGAAATTACTTATGCAAATTACAAAATTTGTTTAAAGTTTCTAGTAAAAGTTTTAAAATGTTTTCAACTAAATGATGTTTCCTTGTTAATTTAAAATACTGATATGTTACAGGATAAGCCAGAGTCATACTCAACATAAGATTTATCAGTTTTCAGCTAAGGCAAAACTACACATGAGCCATCTGCCTAAGGGGAAGGATGCCCTGGGCAGAGGGCTGTTTAAGGAGTTCTAACCCCATACTCACCTACCCATGATCAGTGAACACTCCTAACATAAGTGAGTTGTGCAATTCTCCACATAACACATAAAAGTCGTGAGATCTAGTAGCACTACATAGTACTGCTAACTCAAAACTACAGCAAAATTAAAACACCCTGCAGTACCAAGTGTCCCACTGAGTAATTCCAGTGATAAAAAGTCTCAAATATTGATTAATGATAGCAGCAATCTGCTGAAAAGATTCTTTTAAAAATAATGATATTCCTCATGCTTTCAGATGATAAAGTCTTTTACTGTCACTTAAGTATTAACTTTAATAATTCATTTGAAACATTACATCCTTCTTTCATATGTTTATGTTTGGAAAATTTTTGATAAGAATTAGCAAAACTTTTAGACAGTTTTGTACTTATACTGTCAACCACAAAAAATTGGCAATAATTATTTTCAGGATTTCTACAGATTAACAGATTTCACAGCTTTTGCTTCCCTGATTGTATCATGCTTTACCTGACTTTTCATCTTGCCTGCTTTCACAAATATTGCATTCCTATTTTTACTTTCCGAACATGTACCATGTAAAGAAAGTATCGTAATCATGAAAAAATTCGACTTCGAGATTTTGGTATATTTACATGTTTTGAGTCCTTCTGAATTCATTTATGCAATTTTTGAGAGATGTATTGTGTGTATGTGCGTAAATACGATAGCTCCTAAACAGGCCATTCGATTGTGCTTAAATGGGGTATATATGTTATAAACCACCATCTTAAGACCTGTATTAATTTTGATGTGTGTAGGACTTTCCTACAGGGCTACAACAAAGATTTTTTTAACATTATGGCCTATGGGAGAAATTCTTGAAAGTGCGCTAGTGTTTAAACGGTACATTCGATTGAGCTCAAACTGGATATATATGTTATAAACCCCCATCTTAAGACCAGTATTGATTTTGATGTGTATAGGTCTTATAGTGGGGATAATACTGAAAGCGGGTGTCCATCGCCAAAGCTTACTATATGTAGTAAACAGTCCTGGCAGCGTTGCCAATCGAGATTAGCTATTCGGCAACCCGTCCGGTGTGTTGTTTTATGATGTCATGAGAAATTATGCTGTTGGAAGGAATTATGTGATTGGTTGAACGAATTTCAAGGAGTTTAACGGGCAAAATAACTGAACTTGAATTTGCCGGGAATGGAAGTCGTGTAGTGTCGTCTGCTGAAGTTTTGTATTTTATAATGGTTATTTTTGAAAAGTGTAATTTTTGCTTGGTTTTATAATAAATGTAGATAATTTGTGGAGAGCTGTAATGAAATCGGTTCGTTTATACGCTGAGTTGTTTCTTATTTGTTTAGCAAGTGAATTTCGACAAAAATTTGAAAATATTTGTTGCGACTTGTGAAGAATATGTATCGAGCGTGTGTTGAGGTACAGTTGTTATGCTTATTTGAATGCTTCTGATGGATTTATTTTGTGATGAATGCACGTTGTTCATGAATAAAATTTAAGGTATGTGGTGCTTTTATTTATTTAAATGTTTATTCCTTGCTTTAGGGTACACCAGTGTATCGTTGAGAATATTTATGGTCATATGTTTTCATAATTATGTAAGCTTTCAGTATGTTATGTTATTTTTTTGTGAATTGGAATGAAAAAATAAAAATTTTTAAGGTTTTAAGAGGGATGGTTAATATTATTTGTTATATGCATTTGTTTCTGATTTACAGAATTCCCGTGCAATTTCTAGGTTTAATATGAATAAATATGTAAGGAATTTTGAGTTGTTTGCGATCAGATTTGATTCTATTGTGATTAATAGTGTAAATGTTGTGTGTTTTGAAGGTATTAAATTGCAAAAATCACGTGGGGGAGGAAGTAGTCTTTATTACAGTGGTTTTCAGTTATTTATAAAGAGTGTTTTTAACATTTTATGAAAATATTTGCAGTATATTTTTCTTGAAATCACGTGCACTATTCATGTTAAATATGATTCAATATATGTATTTTTGAGTTGTTTGTGGGGAGTTGTGTGTGTGTGTGTGGGGGGGGGGGAGTAGTCGGTTTATTTGATGTTTTTCTATTAATTTAAAACTTTTATTTTAACGTTTTAAGGGAAATTTTGCTGTATAATTATGTGCAGAAACATATTTTGGCATTTTGCATATTATTAAGGTTATGGTTTATTTATTTTTCGACATACCCATAGTCCAGAGCTTGTGCTTTGTTTATGTGATTTTTGTTCATAATTGCATTTGAAATATGTCTAAAAATCTTTTTATGTGTTTAGATAGTGTATTATAGTTTGGGGTTCATTTTGTTAGTTATGTGTCAACGTATGTTTATGTTTTGTTTGGTGCGAAAAAAAGTCGCCAAGGTTAGCTAGCCGCTGGCGACAAAAAAAAAAGTCACCACCTCAACCAACACCCGCTTACGGTATTATAACCCTTATAGTTTTCCACAGGGCTACAACAAAGATTTCTTTTACATAATGGCATATGGGGAGAAATTCTTGAAAGTGCACAAGCGTTTAAATGGTGCATTCAATTGAGCTTCAATTTGGTATATATGTTTGAATTATTCATCGATTAAAATTTATTTAAATGCTTGGTAATGATCTTAATTGTAAGTGCTCAGAAAGTTGAGTGGAGTCACTCCAGATTTTTAATATTACTTCCTTTCTTTAATTTTATATATTTTGCCTTTTTTTTCTACAAATAATAACAATTAGGGATGTAACAGATATCCGGCTGATTTTTCAACATCCGAAATACCGTTGGATATACAAATCGTAACTACCGGATATCCAGCAAGTTCTATCTATAATATGCATGGGATAGAATGGAAAATTATATTTGAACATTCTTGATAAAGTGATGCATAAAACAGAGGGATATATTTTTTAACTGAAAAAACAGTAAATTTAAAACACTGAAAATGGCTCATTCAAAATAAACACACAATTTCAACATCTGTTCAGTATGTTTTCAGCACATTTATAGCTAGTTAAGCTAATATTTAGAGTTGATTTAAAGCTGCAAAATGCCACTTAGAGCACATTTTCTGATCTACTTTTAAAAAAAAAACTTAAGCACATCTTATGTAGTGTCCATGTGCAAATTTGGAGGCAATCTTCTCATCCTTTTCAGCTGTAGACTGCCGTTTACAGGGGAAGTTTAGTTATAAGCATTGTGCAGTTTCATCTGAAAATATGTGCATTCGGTATATGCAATTTCTCTCATGGTAATCCCAGAAATAATGTAATTTTACACTCTCTTCCCATGGAGCTTCTCCGATATTTTGAATTTACTCCAGAAATCCGATAATTAGCAGAAAGCCTGATTATTCTGTCTTCAAAATTTATTTACAGGGGCAGGGAGAAATTTGCAATCTTCATCCTTTTTCTAAATGACAATCTTCTACTGAGCATTCCTTTACTGAGGTCTCTAATATCTAATGATTAAAAATTAACCCTTATTTTGCATATTTTTTACTTAAATTTAGTTACTTAAATTCATTTATGATTTTCTGCAAGTTTCAATTGATTTTTAAAGTTAAGTCTACTTAAATATGTACATTTAAAGCTGGGTTGGCATGGTTTAAACCAACTGGTTTATTCTGTCCATGGTTTAAACCAACTGGTTTAAACCACGGTTTAAATCATGGTTTAAACCAAATGGTTTTTTTCTCAAAAAAACCAATTGGTTTTTTTAAAAGAGTAATTTAAAATTCCGAATACGACAGATAGAATATGTTCTGATATCTTTTAAAATTATCCTTATAAGTATCAACAATAAATTTTTATATCAATCTAATAAACATCTTATTGTTTTATCTTTATTAAAAATTACTAATTAAACTTAAATTATAGGCTGCATTTTTTAATTTTTTTCTAAAATAGAGGTTTTGTGTTTTAACAACTTATTTTTAAACCTTAAAAATATCATTTTGAACAACTTATCACCATTATTACTGATGAATCTAAGTGCAGGATTCCATGTAAAATGTAGTAAACAGTTAATATTGTATTATATTATATACTAAATATAAAAAATAGTATCTCTAAATATAATATTAAAATTGAATGATTTCAATTCCCACATTAGCAACAATTGTTTATTTACTTTGTTTTAATTATTTTCAGAAGGAATATTAATTGTTATCTGAACATTTTACAAATACTTTTATTTATAAGTATGTAACAGGTAATTATAAAAGGATTAAAAAAAAAAAACCTGGTTTAAACCAAAAAAATCCGGTTTAAACCAAAAAACCTAGGTTTTTGGTTTTTTTCAAATAAACCGGGTTTTTTTTCCAACCCTGATTTAAAGTGTGTTTGTGACATTTATTAATGAAAATTATAACATGGCTGCTTGTGCAGACAGCCATGTTGTAACCTGGCATTTTACAAGTTTAAAATAATTGTTTAATTTGGCGGCAGACATGGGCGCGGGCAGCATAGAGCAGGGGGGAGGCAATGCCCCACCCCTGGATTTTTGTATGCAGTGTTTTCCCTTGCTTTATTGCTCTTTCCAACAAGGTTCCAACAGGTTGAAGTAGTCTTTGCCCCCCCCCCTTTTAGTAGTCTTTGACACACACAACCCTGGGAAATATTCTGCCGGCACCCATGTCGGCAGAGGATCTTTCTGTTTCTGCAACAATGTCGCGGTGTCACCCTGTTTCTGCCACGGGGCAGCTGTTGAGATTAAAAAGTTATCTATTATTAAGTAAATAACCAACAAAAGTTTTCTCTTTTTCTTTCCCATTGTTGATCTGCAGTGTAATCAGGCTTTGATATTGTGCATAGTTTATTCATATATTAATTATTTATACAGAAACTTTTTTTTATCTTTAAATTCTATAATAAGTCTACAATATTTCAGGTAAATTGCATCACAGTTCAAAAAAATGTAAATTAAACTCATTATCCAAAGCTTATTAAATTTTAGAAACCCAACACATACAATGTAATAACTTATAAAATGATAAACTTTAAACACTCATAATATCCATACATATGTTTAACTGCTATCACATAAGCATAGTTTTTAATAAAACTTACTAATACACCAAAGATATTCGGGCTAATAGAGTATTTTCTTGATTTTACCACAAAATTCAATTTTCCTTACATTTCCCTTACCTTTCTTAAATTTCCCCGACTTGTTTCCCCAAATCTCTAACTTTCCAGGTCTGTACAAAACCTGATTTTGACAAGCAAAACACTTACAGCTGTTGAGATTATAGAGTTATAATTAATTAAGTAAATACCCAACAAAAGTTTTCACTCGTCCCCTCCCCCATTATTGATCTGCAGTGTAATCAGGCTTTGATCTTGTGCATAATTTATTCATATATTAATTATTTATACAGAAACTTTTTTATCTTTAAAAATTCTATAATAATTATATAATTTCAGGTAAATTGCATCACGGTTCAAAAAAATGTAAATTAAACTCATAATCCAAAGCTTATTAAATTTTAGAAACCCATTACATACAATGTTAAAACTTATGATATGATAGACCTTAAACACGCGTAATATCCATACATATGTCTAACTGCTATTACATCATCACATAAGCATATTTTTTAACAAAACTTAATGTGATATCACCAAAGAAGGGTGGGGAACAAAGTTTCAGATTTGCTTTGATACATATTCAAAAATTGTTATTTTAAGAAAAGAAAGAAAAAAATAAAATGTTAAATAACGATTTAAAGAAAAATCATGCACCAATACGATAAAAGCAAAAATAAACACAAAATCAGTCAAAAAATATCGAGGAAAATGCTTAATTGTAGAGCTTACGTGACTTAATATTTTGTGTCATATCCAGGTAAATCGAAAGCCATGCAACTAAGAATACAATTGAGCACAGACTACAAAGATACTGTGTATGCTAGTTTTACGTGAAATAACTGAAGAATATTAATCATTAAAATATAAATATTGCAAACGCTCAATTTAGGAAACAATTTCATAAATGCAGTTAATTTTGCGGTTAATCACACCAACAGGGCAGAACACGAGAAGCCTGTCACTGGTGTCTTTTCATCTCGATAAGAAGAAGACCTCTGAATCAGCTGGTGTAGGTACAACAATGCGTTGCCTACGTAATACTTACACAAGGCCGGGACTTACACAAGGCCGGGAGCGCTCTTATGACCCTTCAACGTTTGTGTTTTCTGTCTGTTTGAATGTAAACAATGCGTTTCCGAGACGTTTAAACATTTACCTTATTATATTTGTTATTATTTCATATCGTACCTATACATAATTACATTGTACGCAAAAATAATTAGGCTATCATCTTCTGCTTACCAGTTTTAAATTTAGAGATTGAAATAGTCTAAATAGACTAAAATCCATTTATTAAGCGATAAATAGTCATAATTACATTCTACAAGTCTTACATCAATTATCATATTACGGTCTCATGATACTGAATCATAAAGAATTAAACATTACGAAGCAGTGAAACTAAATTCGTTTAGTAAACTTAGAAACAGTTTTAAATTTATATTTCAGAAAAAGATTACATAACTAACTTTACAGGCTGACACCGCAGCCAAAAAGATTCTATTTTTATATTTTCCTTAAAAGAAAGCCTGCAATTCGCAGTATAAACATAAAATAATTTAGAAACAGCATTCGCTTATATTACACTTATTGCGATTCAGAAAAAATTTGCATATAACTATTATTTGTAGAAAGAATGATTTGCGTGCTAAATTAGCACTAAAAAGAAAATTAAATTTGGCAAAAAGCATAAGGACTTCTCAATTTTGATGATAAAGATTGTTTTGATTTGAAAATTAATGCTCATGTGGCCGTTTACATAAAATAGATTGGTGCTTTGACAACACAGCACACAAGCCACAAGCCAAGCGCTTATATCACACTTTCACTGAGTTTATATAATATATTCAAATGAATTTATTTCAATAATTTAATTTATCTTTTGCGTCACGCTATCCAAAAGGGCAAGCAAAATTTTCATATACATTTCACTTAGTTTGGTTACTATGACACTAACTAAATATTTACGCAAATTTTACTTGCCCTTTTGGATAGCGTGACGCAAAAGATAAATTAAATTATTGAAATAAATTCATTTGAATACATTATAGAGACTCAGTGAAAGTGTGATATATTTGACAGTGTATTTCATAATTAGAAGCATTGCTTAAATGCGTAAATCTTCTTTAGAAAATAAAACGAAAGTAACTGTAATGGAATTTAAAAACAAATCTTTAAAAATCCCAGCACGGCGTCACTCAGAATTTGATAAGACCCGTATTTAAAATTCATAGAGCTATAAAGTAAAATGCTGCGTCACAACTTTTTAACCCGTTAAGGGTTTTTGCATGGGATTATCATTACTTTTTAGGTGTATGGTCTGAAGATAATAAATTAGTTTCACGGGCGAATTTCAGAAGTTTGCTTGACACTAAGTTATGTAAATAAATATGCAAACCTGTTTTCATGCAGTATCAGAGTATTTGAAGTTATTTTGTAACCTGTAACAGAAAATTGATATGTTTTTGTTAGAATTTTATAATAAGAGGCATAATACTGATTATAATCAATAATTTTTTGAATAATTTTCTATTTATAATTTGGGTCGAGTACAGATTAGTATCCCTGCCGCCATCTTTGATTTTATTTCATAAATTTGCATTCAGTTTAATGCTAAACGTAAGTTAACTTTTTACTACAATTATTGGGCCCCATCAGTGGCCGAGCGCATAGCGCTCTGAACTGGGAGACGGAAGGTGCCTGGTTCGAAACCAGGTTGCGTCCGCCGACCTAATCGTTCGGAGTTTTCCGTGGTTTTCTCCAAAACTTAGCGTAAATACGAGTTAGGACCCCTTAGAAAGACCCCCCACGGAGGGCATCGCACCTCTCGGCTTAGAGCCTACGTGTAGCTAATCGGCCGTAATTCTAGAACAACAACAACAATATGTAATTATTGGTTCTATTGTTTTAATGCATTGTGATTCATTAATTTGCATTTAGTTTAACGATAACCGTAAGTTAAGTTTCGTTAAAATTATTAATTTAATAATTTTAACGGTAATGCGCATGCTGTCGGTAGGTAATGGTAGGTAATGTCGAACGGTAATGCGCATGCTGTAGGTGGAAAAGAGACTGGACGTGCTGACATAACCCGGGCGTATAAAGCTCCGTTTCCACTTGTGTCTTTGCTGTCCCTAATTCTTTACTGACTCAAATGTCGTTACGCTAAAGCAGAATTCCGTTTCCACTAGCTTGTTATCTCTTTTAGAATCGTACGCTTCCTCCAATGGCTATTAGTGATTTCGTGCATGCGTGTTTAAACTTTTATCTGTTTCCCGTTTTTCTTTTAAATATGTATCCTTTTGTTATTTTTAAATACAGAAGAATTTCTTAAATTTGGACTGCTAATTTATGGAATTTGAATTATCAAGACGAAATTAGACCTTAAAAAAACAATAAATCCGTATTCGAATGAAAATGTTTTATATTTTATTAAAAATGTTTAAAAGAATAGCATCTTTCTAATGAGCAATTTCTCCGATTATAACGATTATAAGATTCTTTTTTTTATAATACTACAGGATTTTTATGATCTGGAATTCTGTGTTATGCAGAATCGGTAAAGTCCCGTCGATTTTGAATTTGAAAAATTCTACTGTATTTATTTAAGGTATTTTCTTAGTTAGCACTTATTATGCTTATTTTAGGATGATTTAAAAAAAAAAAAAAAAAAAAAAAAAACCCTTGGTGTCAATGATTCCCATAAATTAGAGGCTTTAAAATAAAGTTAATTGAGCTGTTTTGATAGATTTAAAAGGCAGCCACATTTTTGATAAATTTACGTACTGCATGCTGTCTTTCACGAAGTAAGTAATTAATAGAATATTGATATCTGCTTTTTGTGTGTTTTATAAATTTAAGAAATACATTATGTTATTAATTTAATTTCAGTTTTTTCTAACATACACTAAAAGCATATAACTGTTAAAGTTTTTTATTTGGGAATACCTTATTCCCCCGTACACGATATATATTTCGGTTACACACATAACCATCATCAGTCGTTTCTGGATCTCACACTAATGGCGGCTTCCTCTTTTATCTCTTCCCTCTTCTTCTGGAAATTTCGATGAATGACGTCATCCCATGATCGGTCGATTGTATGAAGCGCATCGTTGATGCTGCCATCTGTCGTCACTATTTCCAAGCTCTCACGAATGTAGGCATATATACTATTTTTAAAGTTGGCTATTTTTTTAATATTTTTAAAATCAATGGTAATGGGCTCTTCTAAAGCAAAACGGGCCAGAGCGGTACTTTGTTTCTGGAGGTTAATGTCTTGAAAATGTTCGTTTTTTCCGCTCTTTAATTTTCCTCTTTGTAACGCCGATGTAGCAATTTTCTTTATTAGTATCGTTTGACAAAAAATTAATTTTATAGATCCCTGCGGTTTCGATGGGGTTGATTGGGTCTTTTTCCGATCTAATGCGCTGAAAAATTATTTTATTAGGTTTAATTGGAATACGGATGTTCTTTTTACTGGCGATATTAGAAAGTGTATTGGCTATCCCTCGGCTAAAGGGGATAGCGGTAGTAAAACGTGGTTTATCTTTTTGACGGTTGTCTATAATATTTAATTTACGTTGCCTAGCTTTGAAAACTTTATCGAAAATTTCTCGAGAGTAGTTGGCGTCTTGACATTGTTTCCTTATGAAAGCAATTTCTTTTTGAAGGAGGTCGGTGTTAGAACAAACTTTGAAAGCGCGGTCGATATAGGAACGAATAGCTGCAATTTTATAGTTGAAAGGGGTTTTAGATTTAAAATTTACTATATTAGTATTACAAGTAGGTTTTCGAAAAATGGTGGTCTCAATGAGATTATTGTTTCTTGTTATGTTCACATCTAAGTAATTGAGGCTATTATTGATTTCTTTTTCGTAGGTAAATTTAATGTTCGGGTCTATGGCATTAAGTTGATTGATCAAATTATTTTCTTCATTATTGTGGGTGGTAAGGATAGCGAAGATATCGTCGACATAGCGAAGCCAAAGTTTGATGGTACTATTGTGTGTCTGTTTAATCTGTTCCTCAATGATTCTCATTTTCCAGTCGGCAATGATTCCGGATATGGGGGAGCCCATGGGGACTCCTTTTATTTGTTGGTAGAAGTGATTATTATATTGAAAATATGAATTATTTAAAATTAGATTTATTGCACTAGTTAGGGTGTTAATTATGTCTATATCTTTAAAACTACTTTGAATTTGTTTGTTAATAATTTGGTTCATTTCTTTAATATCTATTGACGGGTATAGATTTACAACATCGAAACTTACCATAATATCGTCTTCATTAAGTTTATAATCGCGGATGTTTTTAATGAAATCGTCGGTGGAAGTTAGAGTGCTGTTAGAGGGCGAGCAGTCCTCTCCTGGCAAACAAACCTCATGTTTTCCCAGCTTCACTAGAGAGTCCAGTTTTTCTTCAATTTTATTCTCGAATTCTTCACGCAATTCTTTCACGTTTCTCACTCAACTTTCTTCTAGTATCTACATTCTCTTCTCCATATTTTTTTGATTTTTCTCAACTTTCTCCAATCCGGTTTTCCTCTCTTCGTGTGCGGCTTTTATCTCGTCCAATCCGGTTTCTATTTTCCTCTCTAAATCGGCTTCCAACTGTTCTTATCCGGCTTAATTTTCTTCTCCAAATCGGCTTGTCCGGTTTCAATCTTCTTCTCTAAATCGGCTTGTCCGGATTTCATCTCTTGTATCATATCAGTTTTCATCTCCTCTATAATTTTTTTATGGTCTTCCATTTTTCTCGTCCACACCATGCACTGGAGAATTAAAGATTTTCTTTAGAATCTCGATTCTGACACCAAATGTTGCAGAATACTCTGCTATTTTTGGGTTCGTCGTTCTAAAGTCCAGTTGGTGTAGAAAGTTCTAGTAAAAAGTCACTTGTCAGGATGGAACACAAACTTTATTGCTTCTAGAACTTCGTTGAACAATCAGCTGTACAAAATTCACAAGCACAATCAAACAGTAATGTGCTTTTAACAGTCCGCTTAGATCTGAAGCTCTCACAAATGCTATATTTCTCACACAAAATAAAACACTTTCACAGGCAAAAATTCAGTGAAAATATACGAGAGATAACACTAATAGTCTCTCAAGACTCAGCAATCAAGAATTTACACTCAGCACTTTAAAAACAGCTTCGAAAAGCAAGCCAAAACAAGGGTCCGATGAAACACTCATATTTATAGCTGGCGCAGAAGCCGCGAGAAACTTCCAGAAGAGTCTATTTCTCGGGGATTCCACATAAAGCGGGAATTTTTATTACGTCATAGAAGAGAAATGTTAGGTTTTTATGTGTTTTTAATGCGGGAAAACCTACTTTCAGGCCCCATTGGGAAAATCACGCCAAATAACCAAAATATCGCCAAATTTGGCGCCAAAAATAAGTCCCCAAAAGTGAAGAGATCGAAGTCCTAGGACCAATATTTCACGAAATTTCTAGAAACCCATAGACAAACAATGGGGAAACCAAAACCTCTATATCTCCGGTTCTAGTTGACCAATTTTGATGCAACAAAAAGCAAAATTTAACTATTTGAAGCATAGAATACGAATTTTAAACTATTTTAAGCACCAGAGCAGCGGGTTGCCCCGAAAATTCGTAACAGTATTCACATGAACGTCCACAAGGAAGAGCATGAAAGGCCACTTGTCCCCCCAGAGGCGGATTTACGGGGGGGGGGGCTATAGCCCCCCTATTCAAACTGAATTTACACTAGATAGAACAGAGTTTTGATGCTTAGTTAAAACTGCGTGTCTAAGAATCGGTTGTTTTGAAATTTTAATTTACTTTTTTGATTTACTACTATGATTTTTAGACTTGAGCTTAATCAATAGTTTTTAACCCTTTCGTTCCCAGGCTACAGATATTTTCAAAACCACAGAGTCCCAAGGAATCGCCCAAAATTTCGTCTCCCCCTTGAAACATTCCGGTTTCATTTAAGGATGATCAGTAACCAAGTTGTTCACCCCTTTTCCATATATACGTGAATAGAGAAGTATTAGCTCACTGATAGAACGGGTTATGGCAACCGCAAAAGAACAGTGTTTGAGC
This sequence comes from Cheiracanthium punctorium, assembly GCA_038373885.1. Classification (NCBI taxonomy): domain Eukaryota; kingdom Metazoa; phylum Arthropoda; class Arachnida; order Araneae; family Cheiracanthiidae; genus Cheiracanthium; species Cheiracanthium punctorium. The sequence goes on along the minus strand of JAWZYV010013263.1, from coordinate 346,252 downwards.
GAGATGTCCATTCACCCCCTGCAAAGTCTAAAAGGGGGGGGGGGCAAACAATACATATAATTCACTGTTAAACATAAAGTCTTTGGGCGCGCCTCGGATACTATAAGGATGTGTACCTGATGTGGGATAGCTTTTGATTGGTGTACTGCAGAGACCAGCTTGGTTTTTCGAACTGCAGGGAGAATCTGAGGAGTGACCGGGGGTAGGAAAGAATCGAGTCGACCAGTTGTATAGAACAGCTCCGAGATTAATTTTATAAGGCGGGGCAAAAATCTTCCTGGCCCTTTTCGTAAAGCACAAAAGTTTCGAAAAAACAGGAGGGACGGAAGGAATTTTTTTTGTAAAACTGCTCTTTTTAATGATTTTCATATAAAATGCTAAAAGGAAAGATAGTGGGAGGGAAGTTTTTCTTATATGTAATGGTACTTTTAATTCATGTTCGAAGGTTGAAAAAATACTAATATTTAAATGGTAGAATTAACATTTCTGCCATCTAAATCATTCTAGAATTATGTATTCAAAATTTAGTCTATTTAAAAAAAAAAATTAATTACTGATGTATAAATGAAATTCGTAACACATTCTGAAAAATTCACGGACGCACTTTAGCTAAACACGGGCCCAGGGGCGGCGCCCCGTCTGCCCCCTCCCTACCTCTAGTAGGGCCTGATTGTGAAACGTTCTTTTATTCCGCCGTTTGGATTTTCAGGGGTATTATGAAAGAACATATTTATTATGGCTAATTTTCGTTATCTGGTTTTTCCTGTTTATACAAAAGTACATCCGTTCTGAACGTTTAAGAATGGTGGAAGAATTTCTTGGATGTACTGTAGTTCTTCTCTTTGTAAGGAGGCTTCAAAAGTTTAACCCATTGAAATTGCTATCGCTGCTTGGTCGTTCTTTTCGCGTGAACCGCTGGTGTGATTCATTTGTTCTCTCTCTAGCTTCGTTCGTGCATAGAATTTAATTTAAATGCAGATTTTATGGCCTCAATAAAGCGGTCATTGAGTCGTAATATAGGGGATTATTTTATGAAAATTCCGTAAAATCATAATTTGTCTAGTGAGAGTGAAAGCGCAAATCATCAAGAAGAAATCATAAATGCACAGCCCCAGAACAAGCTATTTCAAGAGGAACAGCACTCACAAAATATAGATGCATCATTATCAGGCAGTTTGTAGAGGTGCGTAATTAGAAGGAATACAATGATATCATTATGGAAAAAAGAGGTATGATTTAAATTAATTTTTTCAGACATTTTTTTCCTATGAAGTGTACGTCCTAGCAGGTTCGAGTACTTTATTTTATCAGAAATTCGCTCACCTTCCACAAAATTCAATTACGTAATACTATAGGTAGGCAGAAAAACAAAATATATAGGCGACATGTAAAAGATTGTGCCAAATGTCGCCAAGTTTGAATAACTGTACCCAAATTATTGAATACCCAGTAAGTTAGCACCCCCCCCCTCACCCAATCCTAGATCCGCCACTGTCGCATATTATCATTTGTGAATTGGAATTCTCTCTAACACTCTTCAGAAGGCCATAAGATTAAAGATGTTATATATATATTAGCTTTGTATGTATAGTATGCAATAACTCTGAATTAAATGGTGTGACTCTAGAAGGAATTTTTCCAAGTAAAAATTCATTGGAAGAGGGGAGGAGCTGTGACGTTGTCCGAATAATTATGAATAATTAGAACTTATTAAGATATATCTGTGATGCTACCTTTTTCTTACCCCCCTCACTACTTGAATCTCTCTGATAACCTTTGATCTGAGCAGCAACGCAAAGTCTTCGACAAGGAGCTATAGATATTTGATAATGAGCAGTTCTGACGTTATAGAACGCATAAATCCCTGAGTGTTTCAAGGGCTCTTCGGAATATGGCACTACAGTGACATGAGAAACTCATAACTTATGAACACTTACTTCAAGCATTCCACGTGATTGAAATTCACTTGAGATTACAGCCCAGAGCCAAGATCAGCAGCTCAAGACAGAGAACAGATCGGTTTCTGACAGTGACTTGTGCAGAGGTGACTTTCCTCTGGTGTTAGGCCTGTAAAAGCCTTTTTGTGAACTCAGGCATCTAACATATTATATTTCCAACTCTTTTGCATGCCGTCTAGAGCAAAAGGGCTCCATCTCTTTATTTAGGACGCAACAGGCAGTCCTGTAGATAAACTATCCAGTCGATTGGGACCAAAAGGGGAGGTGCACAACTACATGTTACAACAATCCTTAATATATAGTTTCAACATTCTACGACCAATAGTTTTTGATGTATGCGAGTTAAATATATACGTACGTACAGATGGCATGGTAAAACTGGTCAAAATAGACTCGTCGTTGGTCAAAATGAGTTGCAGATGCATTTATATGAACGTGCATGTTAGCGTACAATGAGATGTATCGAAAAAATTCTTAAAAGTAAATTTAGAGGTAGTCAAAATCTGTTTTTTCGTCGAATTTTGGCCCATGAAATTTTTCGCGATCACATTACTTTCTTATACTCTGTATAAGGAAGTAATAAATAAAATCCGCTTCAGAATTAAAAATCACATAGAATTTTCAATATCACAATATCATTATTGGACTATATTGGCCAAAAATCCATCAAATGGATTGATTTGAGTCTGGCAAATATCAGGATATGTGTTATTAGCTAGCATCGCAATACTAAACCTAGATTTATCAATATTGTCCAATATTGATTTATTACTATTTATTTCATAGGATAGTGAAATTTAAAGTTTTATCTACATATAATTGCTTACTTTTATTTTTTGGGGAAAAAAAGCAAATTAAATATCAGTTGAGAAATTCAATATAAAAACATATAACTTTAAATATTGCAGTACTAACTTTTTTTAAAATTACGTCCGCCTGGGCTCTTTCGAGCACACAGCGCTTTTCAGTCCAATATAAAAGATATTGCCCCAGTAGCTGGGAGAGTCATAAAAAAGGTCCGCAGAAAGGACGTCTTGTAGAGCAGGACAATAATAAAGATGTTTCTCAGTCATTGGTCTCCCAGAAGTACACAAAATGCAATCTGGGGTGTCAACAAGATTAAATCTGAAGAGGTGGGCCTGTAGGTAGTCATGTCCAGTTTCAAGTCTAAAACAAGCTACACCAATAGCTCGTGGCAAAGACGTACATATTCTTTTGTTCAGAAGAGTAGACCAAATCTTTCCAATAGACACTTCCCTGTAGTTGCAGAGTCTGGTTCGATTTACATGCTCTCTAATCATTCGCTTGACATTTCTAAGACGAGCATCTACGTTCGGCTGGTCAAGATCACACCCAAATTTAGCGAGTGTGTCTGCCTGTTCATTTCCAGGAGCATCACAGTGGCTGGGGATCCATTGTAAGGTGATATGCTTTCCTGATTAAATTAAGGAGCTAATCCTTAGTTTGCACTCATATTGCAGTACTATCATAGGATAATACTGCAACAAACCAAATCAAGTTGGGCTGATGTGTGCCATTAGCTGGCATCTTGACCTTTAGCGAGATTGACCAGTCTTCGCCAATGTATATATGTTTTACGAAACATATAAATACATAAATTTGGCTAAGTGATGATGCCTAAGAACAGTATGTGAAAGGAATGTTAAATTACCCCCCTTTAAGAAATGGTGAAATTAATTTTTAGGTTTTAAGATGAATTTTATGACAATCATTTTTTATTTTGAGATTTGAAAGAAAATGGGAAAAGAACTTTTTATTCAACCCTACTTTCTTTAGGAGCTGAAATTTGGAAAACTACCTCATTCAGCATTTTCATTACAAACCTAAAATTTCATATTAGTAGCTTCAGTAGTTCTGTCTTGGCAATGTAGACAAATTGTTAGCCACGATGAATTCTTTCAGTAGTGGGAAAAAACTACTCTTTTTTTAGGGGGGGGGGGGAGGTAGGGAACTACAACTACTTTTCAAAAAATGTATAGTTAACAAATACGACTACTTTTTCACATCTGTAGTTAGCTATAACTACTTTTGAAATGCAGTCACTACTTTGCTACTTTTAGGAGACAAATTTTACTAAAAAATCAATTTACGTTCAGATTTTAGGACATTGATAGATATAGTGATTAGGGGGAAATATTGCTCTAAAGAACAACTGCTGCTAGTTATTAAAGTATTGCTGAAACTTTTAGAAACCCTATGAAATCAAAATAAGTCAATTATTATGGTCTAAACGATTCATTTGAGGAGGGCATGTGAAATTATGGATCCAGCCTTATTATGAAGCTAAATGTTGCTACCTTTTCTTTTACACTACAGTGATACACAAGGAGAGGGCACGACCTTGGAATCACCAATTTGAATGAAATTTGGTACAAATATAGCTCATAAGATGTACAATCACTGATGCAAATTTTAGGATCCAACTTACAAGCGTTCTCAAGAAATCATGCTCCAAACATTCGAAAATCAGCATATGCAGCTTAAATATATTTTTCATGTGAAATAAAGCGAGCCACAATGGCGTAGAGTGTAAGCAATGATTTGCATTACTCTTGTTTGTGGGTTTGATCCCAGCTGTCTCTGAAATTATTTTGAATGTTTCTTTTTTTCATTTTATTGTCCAATTTAATTAATTTTAACATCACAGCTTGCACAATTGAATCAATTTCAAATAAATTATTAATAAAATGTTTTCTTTCCCCTTTCTGTATGGTATTTTCATATAGCATAGCAATTTAATAAGCAAAAAATAATAAAAATAAACAATTTAATTCTAGAGAATACTTTATCAAGGAACAGATGCTTGGAGCACGCAAACATATCTAGTTTCGTGAATGGTCGTACTACGAATTACACTTCTTGGCTCTGAAAAGAAAGGTAATTTAAAATAGATGTTGCGAAGCTGTCGATCTAATGGTTTGGAGTTTAGGACGGTTTTCTCCAAATGTAATGCAATTACGTGCTAGAGCCCCTTGGGAATTGAATTGGATGTACTTATTTGCCAAACACAAACATTTTATTACATACATATTTACAGTATGCTCACTAATGATGCAATTTAAGTAGATGCATACAAAAATGCCATATTTAGAAAAATATATGAAGTGTAATTCCTAATACAACAATTCACAAAATTAGATATGTTTGCATGTTCCAAGCATCTGTTCCTTGATAAAGTATTCTCAAGGATTAAATTGCTTATTTTTATTATTCTTTGCTTATGAAATTGCTATACTATTTGGAAATACCACAATAAAAAAAAATCCATTTTATTAATAACTTATTTGAAATTCATCCAATTATGCAAGCTGTGATGTAAAATTAATTTTATTTTATTATTTAATTAAATTGGACATTAAAATGCAAAAAAGAAACATTCAAAATAATTTCAGAGACAGCTGGGATCGAACCCACAAACACGAGTACCGCAAATCAACGCGTTTACTCGTGTACTACACCATTGAGGCTTGCTTTATTTTGCTTCAAAAATATATTTAAGCTGCATACACTGATTTTTTTAATGTGTGGAGCATGATTTCTTGAGAAAGCTTGTAAGTTGCATCCTAAAATTTACATCAGTGATTTGATTGTACGTCTTATGAGCTACATTTGTACCAAATTTCATTCGAATTGGTGATTCCAAGGTCGCACCCTCTCCTTGTCAGTGACATCCGCGAATGCTTGAGGACAATGTTGATACAAGGATATTTCAGCCATCGGGAAGGGGGGGGGACATATGCTTGAGAATCACCCTACTCAGATTAGGCATCAATGCAAATTAAAGTTGCTGTACTTCTGGTTCCTCTCTGACATATCCAGAGCCTGATTATCAAAAGGGTAGGGACAATAGCCCTGAGACCTTGAAAAATAGGGAACTCCCAAAATCTTGATTATCTAGATAAGAAATTCATATATGCTGAAATTATAATTAAGAAAAATGAATTGCTCTTGTAATATCTATTATATAATTGTCCATCACGAGATCAACTTGGAGACATTTTCTGGGTGATAAATACGCTTTGATGGAAGTACCAAATCTACAGTTTATTGAAATGAAATTTTTTCAAGTACCAGTGCCTTGTATTTTATGTTTTGAAGAAGAAAAGAAAATTAAACCTTTTAAACGGCCCAGGAAAATTTTCTAGCATGCAAACTTGGCACGTATGCCATGTAATAGTCTTTCCCTGACTTAGCATCCAAATGAGTTACATATATTAAAATAAAAATAATTTTTAAATATAATCTTGCTGAAATATAAATCTGTACATAATTTAAAAAATAATTCCATTTTGGATATCTTAAAAATGTTGCAAAAATGCAACAGCGATCAAAAATGGCTTAAAAGGCTCGTGATAATAAAGAGAGCCTCGAAGTAATCTAGTGCCCCGGGCCTCGTTACACATGATCAGGCTCTGGACATACCATACCGCCTTTCCTCCTTATTTCTTTGTTTTCTTTTCCAGTTTCTTTCTCTCTTCATTCTGTCCTTTGTGTGTGCTGTATATCCCTTGTGCTGTCCTAATTTAAAATGTTACGCTTTCGTGTGTATTGCAGAGTGGCTATAGTGCAAAAAATAATACCAGGAACAATAACAAAGGAGGTGGAAGCTAAAATGGTAGATTCGTCTGACAAAGTATACACCCTACATTCTCTTCTCCCTCATTTGTGTGATAGGAAGAAAGATCAATCGCCCAAAGCAATGCCGCAGCCAAGACCTCCTATATACTGAAACAGACCTGTTCATGCCGAGCAAAGGCTTGTCCGCTTGGAAAAATAAAACCACCCATAGAGGGCGCTAGTAGCTAATACAAATATAGGGGTAAACATTCAATTCCTCACGTGTAAGACTTTCAGTGTGGTAGAATTAATTAGCTTTAATTTTCACGATTATTATTATTTTTTCAAAGATGTCATATTGTTGTGTTCCCTTTTGCAAGTCAGATAGCAAATGTAAAAGATCAGATGGCGTAAAAGTTTCGTTCCACGAGTTTCCCAGCGATATAGTTATAAGAGAAAAATGGATCAAGACCATTTCTCGAGAAGGTAAGTATTTAATTTTTGCACTTTGATCGCATGATTACGGTTTGATTTATAAATCGTTATTGTCAACAGTAATGCTCTGTCAATTCTCTATGTATAAAAATTCGGTTTTATGTAACTGTTTTTTCAGATTAACCACCACTCAGTATGCAATTAACTTTCATGTTGTGCACGTGTGAGTTGCATAGTATGTACACAGATAGTTAGAAATATAAACTAGTCATTCATTCATGGTATATTTATGCATAATATATGCAAATTCTACACATGATTGTAGGGATTATTAAAATAAGCAGAAAACAATGGCAGATTACTTCTACTAGCTCTAAATTTACTATTTTTACATGAAAATATGTAAAGAAATTTATGTAGTAAATGTTTGATAATACTGATATGGGATTGTCGCTAAGTAATGTCACAGTTTTTTTCAATGTTTTTGACCTCCTTCCCCTGTCACACGTATACACTATAGTGCACAAACACACACTGCTGATTTGAAATGTTTTTGTTTTAACCAAAATGTGTTATGTTACATTTTTTGTTACACCCCCTTCCTTCCTAAGTATGACATTTTTGGATGGCCTCTATTGAGTACTTTTCCTTTACATAAACAACATGAAGGGTAAAAAAGTTTTTGCTCGAAACAATTATATGGGTGTTGAATTAAACTTTATGTTGTTTTACAAAGTTTTTTTTATTATTTTAAGCACTTCTTTTGCTACAAATTTTTACATGACATGCATTAAGTGGGCTACAATGAGTCGGATGGCTCCGATAAAACCCCTGCCTTTTGAGCAGTTAATACAGCATTATCTGGGAGATAATATATCACCAGAATACGCTGGGGGACCCATCCCATTGCATATAGCTGTTAATTTCTTATTGCTTTTACTTGATGTTACAATGTAGAGCTGATATGAATGACTAGGCTGAACAACTGAGTGTTCATATTTAGAAGCTCCTTCTCCTTCTGATGAAGACCAAATTGTTCAGGGAGTCTTTATGAAGAGTGAAATTCAGTTTATGTACCAAATAACAACAGAGCTGTGGCTTTATCTGCTGGAACAGAAAAACAATTTTTTTTTTCTTTTGGTATTGTTCATTCTAGCTTTCATAAGAAATTGGGAGTTGACAAACCACCGAAAATAGTGTTTTCATTAAACAATTAAATTGATAATTCATTTGCTTAAAAATATTGTATATTGTATGGACTGTGGCTTTTACTTTATTAAATAAATGGTTTGTATTAAATAAACATTTTATTTGTTCTTTAAATTTACCTCTTATTCAGTTTACACTATCCAATTACAAAATAATAGAATGTCTAGGTTAAAACATAGATATTAAATTTTTGTTAATCGGTGAGTAGAATATACTATATAGTTAAGAAGTTATTTCTGATAACAGACTGCCCCATGTACATTGCAAAAATTTAAAAACACAATGCTAATGAAAAATAGAATTCTAAAAAAATCAAATGATTTTCAGTAAGTAAAACCCTGCATTTAAGTATATTTAACTGCCACAATTTTGTTATGAAAAGCATTCATCAAAAAGACATTTTTTTTTCACACTTCTGAAAAATTCCAAGGCTGTACCAAGGGAGGGGGACCAGACCCCTGGTCCCCCCCTACGAAATTTAAAATTTTGTTAACAAACAATAATAATGAAGCCTTGTGAAAAATTTAGCCTTTTTCACCTTTTGGTCCCCCGGCCCCGAGGGGGGGAACCCCCCCCCTACCGAAATTTTTTTCTGGGTACAGCCCTGGAAAAATTTACTGAAAATTATTTTTTGTACATGAAAATTACTATATATCTCTTTCTCCCATGTTAAATATCACTCCTCTTGTGGGGGAAAAAGTCGTATTGAATTCAACTAAAGTCTTATGAATTATTAAAGAATGTATTTTAAACATGCTTATGCAGTACTCTTTTTTTTTTTAGAATAAGAACCATGTTAAAGAATTTTTTTTTAATTCATATTTTAAACAAACAATGTTAACGATGAACATTTAATATAGTGAATAAATTAAATTTATGTTTTTTCTTAAATAGACATTTATTGATTACTCTATTACTGAATAAAAAGAGCTTTTGCCCTCTATCGTAAATTTAAATTTGTTAGAATGCTCTGTCATCGTGCCGATAATTCTTCCGAATGACAATGCTTAAAAATGCATTTATTTTTTTCATATTTAAGCTAGTAATTTCATCTCAATGATTTTTTAAAGACAAACCGATATTACTCAAACTGAAAAAAGGCCTGTTTTACTTTATGAAAGTAAATTTTAAAAGCAAAAGCTGCGTAAAATACAAGATAGACCAATTCAATTTGCATGCTTTTTACAAAAAAAGTGCATGATTTTGTACTGCCATCTGGTGGCATTAAGCTGCGTAATCCAGTTTAGTGCGCGGACATTTTCTCCCGTAGAGTTGGCTAGGATGAACAGGTCTGTTTAGTATATAGGAAGTCTTGGTCGCAGCATGGTACTCTTGAAAATGTAGAGTAGTTTTTAAAAAGCGCTACAAACTACTGATGTTTGAATCGCACTAATTTTTTTTTTAAAGTAGTGACTACTGTAGTTTCGCTACAGGTAATGCATTACTTCCCACCCCTGAATTCTGTTATACATGTAAATAACCTCCCCCCCCCCTCCAAAAAAAAAAAAAAAAAAAAAAAACAAAAGAGAGCAAACCATTAAATGCAATAAACATTTATTGATAAAACTGTGTACAACTTTAATTTAAAAATATACATAGTTTATTATGAGTATTCTTCAAGGTAAAGTTTGGCACAAGGCATAAATATACCACAAAAGCATTATGTGAAATGTACGAAACTAAAATTGAGTACACATGATTATTAAATAGTAAGCTGAAAATTATATATTTTGCATGCTAGTGTTCGATTCAAAATTAATTAAGTGAACACACACTATTACACAAAAATGCAAGCACACAATCCTTACTTATAAGAATTAACAATCTTAAAGAAGAATGGAATAGATGAATTTTGAATTTATAGGAACTTAAAAAGTAATAAAAACAAACAATGTACAATATTTAAAAATTATATATTAACAATTTTGGTATTAAAAATAAAAGACAATAGTGATATTAAAATGAAATATAAACTTTATGAATTGCACAGATAATGCATTTTAAAACTATAAAAGTATTACTAAAATTTTCCATACAAAAATTGTTTTAAGTTCTAATAAAACATAAGCCTACTTATGTTAAAAAATAAAAAAAAAGCAAACTGTTGATGATTATAAAATTGAGGCCTCCCTCTGGAAGTATTCATTTTTTTCAGAATTTAAAAAAAATTAATGAAAATAAATACTAGATATAATTATTGACACAGAATGGAAAACATTTTACTTTATAGTTATTAAAAATTTAAACACACATGAAGGTACAAAACATTCCTGATCTTGGAACCATCCATGAATTGCAGGAACTTGATCCAAATAAAACACCAGCAGTATCCTATAATACATCCATCTACAATTAATTAAACATTAAGTGTGTATGTACAAAAAGTAATTATAAACTTTTAGAATTACTGTAACTTCACACAGGATAAAAACTGCTAGGAAAAATACACTTGTAATGCAAGTGATACGATGTTTTAGTTTAAAATACTCAAGATACATTGAATGAATATTTCTCATTTTCTATATTTTTGCTTGTAAATTATTAAGAAATAGCATCATAATATATTTTGTTTAAAAGAATGTGTGTGGGGGGAATTGACATAAGCTCCTTGGCTCTGTGTATTCTCTAGACAGGCAGTTCTCAACCCGTGGGATGGCCCCCTACCTGGGGGTAAAAAAAAATTTGTGTGTGTGTGTGGGGGGGGGGGGGGGAGAAAAACAGACAAAGAGCAAATGGTAAAATGCATGTTTTAAAAATAATCTTTATAATCCAAAACATACCTATTTTGCTTAAAATGTTTATTCAAACTTTATCAATAACAATATTTTGTAGAAAAAATGACTAAATATTCATTATTGTAGAATAAAAACTGTATGCAAGCTAAGGAATGTGAGGAGAGGGGGAAGCCATCGTAAGTTAGCCTTCGTTGGAGGGGCATGATGTTAAAAGGTTGCGAGCTGTTGCTCTAGATGACTGATAATGATAAAATTAAACTGATAAAAATCGTAAATTATTAGTGTGAAATTATTTTACCTTAAATATAAATTCAAACAGAAGTACTTTAAGGATAAATGATGAAAAAATCAATCCTCATAATAATAAACTAGTGTTAAATGCATACAAAAGAATTACTTGTTTAACTATATATAATTTTTTTTTAAGCAAACATTTTAATTCTGATGATGTACAGTTTTAGCTTTATTATTTTTAAAGTCATGCCAAAAAGGGAAATAGAATCTCAAAGATAGTAACCATAACAACACATTTTTACTGCTAGTACATTTTTCCCAATAAGAAATTATTAATGAACTGTTCTAATTAAGAAACGATTAAGATAATGATGAAAAACTACACAAACTAATTTATTGACTGCCTTCAAGCAAAAAGCTTTATTTAAAAACTATTTATGTAAAAGAATTAATTTAATAATTAAAAAAGTAATGTAAAGGATATAAAAAGTAATAATTCAAAAATGGAAGTGAATTTTTTTTCTTTTTTTAAAAATCAAGTGAAACTTAAACAAGTTTATTTATAACTAACATGTTAAAGAATTTTTACTAGCGAGTGTACATTAAAATTAGTGAAGCATTTTAAAGGCTATTTATAAAAGGTACAAGAAAAAATATACATATAAATTTCATTAAAATCTCACAATATTTATGAATTCTATGCACCTTGTTAAAGAAAGATATAATGAGATTCTTACAGAGTATATGAGTACAAATACATCTATATACAAATAACAATAACACATTTAACTAAAATTTTATCTTCATATTTGAAACATTCTGTTATGCACACCAGGGTGAACAAATCTAATTTTCCTTAATGTAGTGTATTAAAAATATATCTTGACAATATAAAACACTTCTCTACACATATTGACCATGTATGGACTGCAAAATGTTCATTTAAACAGATAGTAAAATATATTTTAATAGAATATATAAAGTAAGCCAAGCGCTCAAATACTGTCAGTAAATCTTCACAAAAAATACTTTTCAATACTTTTCTTTTTGGTATGCGATCAAAAATTGAAATAATACATGTAAAAAATAAAAACAACACTTATGTTCCTAAAGATGATAAAGAACGTGTATTTTCATTTCTTTAACTAACATTTTACTAGTAGCCTTCTGTGATGAATTCTTAGTTGTAGCCCTTAGTAAAATACAATATTGAGATTTTCAAAAACTCAGCATCAGCCGAAAAATATGATCAATAACAATGTAATGTTTTAGTTTAAAATTTTAGCCCTTGTATACACAAAATTTCTTTGGTTGAACAGACCAATCAAAAACATATTTTCTTTGACCGAGTGATAATAAAATACATTTAAAATGAATTTCTCTATTTCCAGGGAAGATAAGAACTACAGTGAAACCTCCTTTCAGATCACAGAAAATCGGTCTGTCAGAGAGGTGGTCTCCGAATAGAGGTAATTAGAAAAACAATGTATTCATGTACTATATATGTTCCACCAGCCAGACAAGTGACAGTCTTTTTTTTAAAAAGCATCAAATTTGAGATAAAATTGGAATCTGAACAACTTCTTTCTTTCCTTTCTCAATTGGTCAGGCCATTCCAGGAAAGGGTACAATAACCCTTCCTCTACTAGCTAGCCTTTCACAGAAAGGAGAAATTTCAAGGTTTTCTCCCAGGTGAGCAATCTTACCTTTCAACTGAAAAGTTAGAAAATGGTCTTGAAGGTAAGTAGTACTCTTTTAGAGGAGAGAAAATTACACTAAGTGGTCTTTATGAGAGGTTGTTTCTAAAATAGAAATTGTCTTTCAGAAAGGTTTCACTATTTCAAATTTTTACTGCTGTCGAATGCTTTGACACAATGATAAAGGGTTAAATTAACAATAGTAAGACCAAAAGGTTGATGCATATAATTGATTTATATTAAAAAAATAAACTTTATTTGAGGGTCGGGAATTAGAAAGAATTTAAACTGTATTACCTGCTGTATTCTTATTATTTATTATTTTTTTGTCTTTACGTTTATTTTATTTAATAGAAGAATCTGGGGATTATGATTTAACTATTAAGGTTATAGGACATCAATGATATGATGTCAAGGAATAGTTGATAATTCCTTGATATGCTTTTATTTTAGTTTAAATAAAGCAGAATAGAGATAATATTTACAGTATTTGTTGATACTTTGTAGCAAATATTCTTTAACAATAGTAAAAGAGTAATTACTGTAACAATAATTAATTATTTTTTTTATATATTGATCTTTTTACAAAAAATTATATTCATAAAATTTCAGAAAATTTTAATAGGTTTTTATCTATTATCTATGCAAAGCAAAAAACAATTCCACATAAACAAATGTAGTACATAAAAATTCAAACAAAAGTTAACAATAATTTTCTGTTTTAAGATTTAGAAGGTAAATAAATTTTACATTTAATTCCTCCTTACTAATTTCTTTTATAAGAGTGTTACAGTACATGAACTATTGCCATCATGTACATATTTGTCTGAGCATGGTTTTGAATGTTTTTATGACGGATGTTAGAACTATACCTTTTTGCATAAAAATACCAATTCACTTAAAGTGACCATAAAACTTTTCTCTGTGGTTATCATTAAATTCTTTGAAGTCTTTATTCTAGGGTTTTTTTTTTTTATGAATCGTAAAAGCTTTTTGTTGTTTTATTGGTTAAAACAAAATGATTTTTGTTACACTTTAACTTCTTCGCAATGATGTTCTACAGTATAAATAAATGAAGTATGGTAGTGAATAAAAAATGTACATATTAAACACAAGTAAATTACTCATTTATTCTTATAAATCAGATTTCAACAATAAATTACTAACACATATGATTAAAATAAAATACAATGGCAGTAACAAAGTAATTAAAAGTGTGACCGTGACTGAATCATAACATTTTTTTTTAACCCAACAATCACAATTAAAAAAAAAAATTCATATATAAATATATTAAAGCAAACAACAAATAATAAAAAATGTCACGTTTGATTTTGGCAAAAAATTTAGATAAACTTTATACTTAAATGAACACATTAAATCAATAATGAAAAATCTTTTGATTAATTAATAATAAATTCAAGAAAATCTAATTCAGGAAGTTTTAAAATAAAAAGATATATTTTTGATTTCATACTCACAAATTTCACACTTTATAATTCTATTTATTATAATATTATGGCACACAAACAGAAAATAATTATATATACAAAATATACAGTTAAGAATCAACAAAAAGAAAAAAAAATGTAAATGAGATTAATGATAATAAATAGTAGTCTAAACAATAACAAGGAAAAAAAGTAATTTTTACTTAACTAAGCTCTAAGTAATTCTGTCAGCTTTTATATTCTGGCAAAAAGCTACAGAAAAAGCAAAAAACAGAAAATATAAAATTATAGTCTAAAATGCTGACAACCAAAAATCTTCTCCTTAACAAGAACATTTGAAAAAAATCAGTAATCAATTTTAGTTATAATTTTAAAATTTCTTAAACAAGGTAAAAATTTCAACTTTAGGGGGGGGGGGGGAAATCTAGAAACTGTTGAACTAACAAATAACTATCAAGCTAAGCAATTAAGCAACTACAAACCTTTCATATAACAGACAGGAGCTTACTTACTGTCCATTAGTGTGATATTTAGCTTTTATTAACCTGCTATTGGTTTTTCATAACAATTTTGATTAACATCAGAAGGAGGGAACTACTGAATATTGGCACCCCTCAACAAATGCAACTGCTGAGAGGACCATGGATTTAGCACATACATACACGGAAGTCTTAAATGTCAGTTGGGACTCGATAATCTTTCCGTTATTAATCCGACGCTTTTATAACTGGGCAATTCTAATAAATATTTATATGTTTTTCATGAGGTTTGTAGTTTTACAACTGGGCAATTATAGTAAAATTACAAACTTCATGAAACACATATAAATATTCATTATATCCTTTACTGTTAATAAATTTTTGTAACATTGTATGATGCACTTTACATCAGCAAGATTCTTTTAGTGAGAAATAGATAAAAGTTTTATGAAACATTATTTTAAAAATACTATAATGAAGCAAGATATAAAAAAGTGCTAATAGAAAAACACTTTATTATATTTAAATGAGATTTCCTGTTTCTGAATTAACAAATTTTCCCAACAGCCTTTAAGAAATCTAGTACAAATAGCTTTGGTCTTACAAAAATTGATCACAGAAGGTTGTTGCTTAATTGCCTCTTAAAATAAAGTCATGAATAGCATTTAAATTTTAATACATTAAGAAAAATATATTTAAAGCTTAGCTTACTAGAAAAACTCACAAAAACTTTAATTTATAATGTCATTCCATACTGATTAACAATAAAGTTTACATTGCTGTCATTAGTCTGCATCCTTTTACTGATACATTCAAAGACGTGAAAGGAATGAATTTTTTTTTATATATTAGAAAAAATGATCACTATTATTGTATGATTAATACTATCAAACTTTATAACAGTTTCAGACTTTCACTAATCCCTCCATTTAAAAAAAAATCAGTCTTGTAACAGGAAAATTTTCTGTAAAATGCAGGAGAAATGGCAAATAAAAACTGGCTCTGCTTGTGAGGTACAACATATACAATATGGAACTAAACATAAACAATTGATGTAAAAACTAAAATTGGGATAACCTATACATCACAATTTATAAACTTCAGATTCTGTATGAAATCCCACGTGTATATAATAATTCAATAAATATTAAATGCTATTTCTAAAAACATTAATAAAAAATAATATATGTATATATATATATATATGTCTGTGTAACATAACAGACAGAATCAGCTTTTGAACAAACTAAAACTATCACTGTATAATTTACTGCCAGGTGTTGATTCTGACAGGCATTTGTCAATGGTACTCATTTTTGCCAAATCTCTAGTTACCTGAGCTATGAAACTATCTTGGTTGGATGTAGCAGATTCATGTGAAACATGATGGGGAGAACTGTGAGAATTTTGGCAGTTTTTAAAATCATTTGCTGAATTCTCATGGAAGTTAAACAAACTGGATGATGAATATGGAGCTGGAGTTTGTTCAAAATCGAAGACCTTGTGCAGTTTGCCTTTCTGACTGGGACTTGTGGAAGACTGCGAAAATGAGGGTGAGTGGGAATTCAAGTTGGCAGGCAGAAAATCGCTAACGGCGTCACCAGCAGACTGATTTATGTTTCTGACTTTCTTTGTCTGTTTGGGACTGCTGCAGACAAAGCTGTCTGGTTTGAAAATGTTGTCAAGGCTGGGAGAGAAAGTTGGGGGACTAGTTGGAAGAGAAAACCCAGCATTGTTAAAAGATATACCAGGATTCGGGCTGTTTGTTGATCCAAACTGGGATGACCCAGGGACGGATGACAGTTTTGAAAGATTGGTAAATGAGGATTTGGTAACAGGATCTGCAGCAAAATGATTTTCAAGGTGTGCAGCTGTAATAGAAGTCTTAACCATCTCAGGAACAGATTTCAAATTCTGGTGATGAGTCTCAACGGAATGGCCACTTCTGTCAACACTCATGTATCTTAGACTTTCAAGATATGAATTGGTGTCATGAATTGGAGGCTGAAATAAATAAAAACTTCATGAGTTTTATTTATTTAAACACATTATGGAAGTCATAGTAAAAAAATAATAAATTACTGGGGACAAGTGGAATGATTCAGATATCCCAGGATTTTCACCAGATTTTTCTTTACTCAGATGTTTTCCTTCAATTTCATAGATTCGATTAACCAACTTTTGTATATGTTCCAGTAGTTCTCGATTGTGAACAAGAAGAAGGTGATTTTGATCCTATAAAAAGAATATAATTGATTTTTCTTCTCCTAAGTTAACTTATAAGATCATAAATTATATATTTTTAATTGATATCCATACATTTGAAGTGAAATAAACTAACAAATAATTTTGAAGAGAATATAAATTTATTACAGTTCTGTAAAAATACACCTGTTATTTTCTATCATTATGGACATTAATATTAACTGTTTCCATGATGGTTTGTGTATGAAAGGCAAAGGAAGTCACTGCATGATATCATACACAGCCATTTCAATCACTGACTGCATGTTTGTCCACTAATGAAGCTAGTTTTCATGCAAAAACTGAAACAGATTTCATAAGGAGATTATTATCATTAAAAACTGAGAGTTTAAGATGAGATGAGATTTCACAGTCATTAAAGCTTTATGTAGTTTTAGCATTGATTTTTTGTGGCAGCATGGAAGACATGACATTATGCTTGGCACAATTTGAAACACTTGGTTTCATGTGCTGTTGCTAATTTGTTCTCTGAATTTGAAATTGTTCTACGGCCTCATAATTAATAAAATTCATTGTAAGTTGTCTCAAGCTACACTGCGAGTTACTAAGTGAGCTGAAGTTTTTTAAGGTTAAAAACAGACCACTGATTGCCTTGCATCTTAGAGGGAAGGAATTACATAACAGTTGGCGGGTTCTGAAAAGCAAACAAAATAGGTCTGCCTCTACATATTGGATATTTTCTATAAAAGGCTACAAAAGGGTTATTTTTTAATAATAGATCATAATTTAATCAAACACTATTTTTTTTTTTAAATATTTCAAAATGAGAGAGTAAACATTCACTCTTAATAAAAGACGTACTTTACTTTTACACAAAAATATGACAAAATAGTGAAAAATATACTACTTTCTTTATAAAACAAACTGTGGTAAAAATTATGAATGAAATAAAAACTATAAAAAAACTGACTTTACAGTATTTACCTGAGCTTCAATTCTTGCACTTTTCTCAGCTGTTAACTGATCTCTAAGAATCTGAATCTGTGTTAGCACAGATTGCAACTGTTGATTTTGTAGTTCAAATTGTTCTTTAAGCAACTGTATATGCTGATAAACATTTGAGTCACTAATTTTCAAATTATTATTATCAAAGGTGCCAACTCTTGATGCCTACAATAACAATATTCAAAATAAATTAAAAAAAAAAAAATCTCAATATAGATTTTTTTTTTTAAAGAATAAAATTTTAAACTTTTACTTTATGCATTTATTTATTATTTATTGTATTATTACTTTTTTAAAGTAGGGATGCACAAACTTTATAAGAGAAGGCCACTCACAGAAATTACCAGATTGCGAGAGCCACAGCTAAAGTTTAGTTGGAAAGTAATGCAGCTCCAATATAAACCCGTGTGGACAATTTTTTAAAAGCAAAATGGTGAATTGAAAATAATTTTCTTAATAAAAATGCATAAAATATGAAGAAGATTCCCTTTCCAGTAGCGTTAATTCAGTATTTTAAAAACACTAAAAAAAATCTGGTATTAATATTAAATTAAAAAAGAAATCGTATAGAACAATACATACATAAAAATAGTGCAATACGTATGCTTTAAGCGGTACAAATGGTCCATCCTTTCTTCCGCTGAAAAAAAGTTACAGCCTTCAGATAAGCAGCTGAGTCAAAATGTACGAATTGCACTATTTTTATACACATGTGTTCTGTATACACTAGAGATGAGACGGGCTCAGCCTGAGCTCGAACTGCACTCGGGCTCTGTAATTCACGATTGCGTTCGGGTCGGGCTCGTGAAAAATTTCTCCTTTATTAAACATACTCTTTGAAACAGATTTTAAAAAGTGATTCATGGGGAAAATAAAAGTACTTATTATAAAAAACATATTGGCACGGGCACCCAGAAGGTGCGTGAAGTTCTTCGGGTATTTCAGAATTGCGGCTTATATTGGTTAGTTAGTCAAGAGATCGGACATTATTTGATAAACATGGATATAAAGAATTAGAAAGTGCATTGAGAGTTTGCAACTATATCTGTCTTTAATTTGCACAAAAGGCAAAATTTATTGTATTCTATCAATGAAGTAATTGAATTTCATTTATCTTTATCTGAAATTTCGAGCTCGGGCGGGCCCGGGCTCCGACTTAAATAATATTGCTCGGGCTCGGATTAAAAGTCGTCGGGCTTGGGCTTCAAAATATGAACCCGAACTCATCTCTAGTATACACTGTAAGTTTTTTATTTTTATTTTATTTACAGTAAATTGAAATTTCTCAACCAAGCAAAAGGTAATTGGTTTAGTTAAGAAGTAATATAACTTTTAAAATAATGGTGTTCAGTGATATTTTGGTTTAAAATTGCTTAATTATCACAATGTTAAGCATATTTTTATATTTAAATTAAGCTTAATACATAAAATATTATTAAGATTTAACTACTTTTTGGACTATGCTTCTTCTACCAACATAAATATCAATATGATGATAGAGACTAAATCATGCTAAAATTTTTTTATAATATTTAGTTTTAGGTATAACACGATCACCATTCTGCATTTGTTGAAACATCCATCCTGCATTTGGAATGACAGCAGCTTTTTCCTCCCAGCTTACTAGTATGTAAACAAGCCCAATAGTTTTGGTGTAATCCAGAGCTTTCTCAAAATGTTCTTATTGGTTGAAATGGGAAAGGAAAATATGTGGCAGAGAAATGAAACAACAACAAAAAATTTTTTGTGGTCTTTTTTGTTTAAGGGGATGGTTTCTTTTGTTGAGTAAAAATTTTAAGGCTAAAATTTACATTAAAACAAAAAGAGGAGAAAAACAAGAATGATTAATATAGTGACAAACACCAAGTATTACTTAATGAAATTCAGCATAACTTGAACTTAATTATAATCAGTGATGGCTTGTGGTAAAAAAAGTATGTGAAGAGCTAAAAAATAATAGTATGCAAGACAAATGCTTCATTCACTAAATTGCGTTTGTACTGTGCAATTCAGGGGTGGTTCTGCCTATGTACAAGGCGTGCACCTTACATGGAGGGCTGCAAAACCTCACTATTTTTATTTTATCGACTTATAACTGAAAACTGAAATCGTATTTTAAGTTTTGTAACTATACATGATTTGACAGTTACATTTGCACAAAATAAAGCTCACCCAACTTACTTCTTGTAAAATGACATTATTTTTCTACGTGTTTTCCATTTCTTTATATATTTTTTTTGTTTTCGTACTATATTCTTGACTGTTTATTTTTCAATAGGGGCATCCAAATTTATCTAGAATCAGGTATGATTTAATTTTTTTTTTTTTCGTACTATATTCTTGACTGTTTATTTTTCAATAGGGGCATCCAAATTTATCTAGAATCAGGCCTGATGCCATTTTCAGAAAATATAATCCGGATTCTGAATCACCATAATGCAAGTATCACAATTAGTAAAACTTGCACAAACATAAATCAATACGAAATCTAAAAATTCAAAGAGTCAACAGAAAACAATCTCATACAAAAGAAATTTAGTTTCCAATTTACTTCAATTGCGATTTTCTGTGTGTGAACAGTGGTATTAAACCCCACACTTCGTTCTTTTCAACTTAGGTAAAGGGAAAGTTTATTTTCAAAGCAATCCTTCCATCTTCATAAAGGCAGAGGCATTAGGCATCACCAATTACCATGGTAACTCTCGATTACTGAAGTAGATGGGACACTTCATCACTGGTACTTTAAACCACTAGGGAAATGAAAGTGGTGAGGGAAAAATTGCTTTCTACGAGGTGAATGTAGAGGGAGGAAAAAAGTTCAGTAGTTGCAGCAGACTGGAATTCTTTGGAGTAACTCTTCAACTCCAATAGCGGATGGGTTTTTAGCATAAAGAGAGCACAACATGGACTGTGTTTTCATCAGAATTATGATTGTACTCTTAGAGAAGAAGTTAAAAAAAGGTTATTGTTTACTTATGCTAAATAAATTTTTGATTTTTAAAACATTTGTTGAAGAAGCACTTCTCCTACTTCACCTGAAAAGCACTGAGGATAACTATAACTAACATCAATGAAAAACATAATAATATTGATAAAAAGAGGATGTTAAAAAGATTATGTACCTCAATATTAGTTTTTCTAATGGTTGTTTCATCAGATGTGAGTTTAGAACACTGATTAGTAACAGAATTCAATGGTTTTCCAACATTTGGTTCCTCTTGAATATCACAACTGTTGGGTTCTGATGCTCCATCTCCTTGACTCTTGTCTGAAGACAAACAAATTAATCATACCTCATAAAAGACTTCTTTTTTAATTAAATATGAAAACTTTAACAAAATAAGGAGAATTATTATGCAGTTAGGCAACTGAAAATGTACAAATTCCTTACTATATTTTTACTTAAAATAGTTTGAAGTATGAATGAGCATATTAAAAGAACTATGAAGGTTAGCAATGGTTGCAAAACCAGGTGTAGATCTTAGGCTGTAGTTCCATTGAATTGTAAATCTGAAGGGATTATTTTTTAACTCAAGTAAAAAAATATTTTTCAATTTATCTCTCAGAGTGTTATACTAAGCTGTTTTTGTACAATTACGTAAACAAAAAAACCTCATTGTTGAAAAGTATTTGAATGGTATTTTTAAATAAGAAAAGTTTGGTATAAAAAAAAAAAAAAAAATTACTTTTTAAGGGTTAAAAGCAGGTCTGCAGATTTACTATTGCATTTTATACTGGCAGTGTAGCCCCACATTCCATGGGTGTATTGTAAGTGTTAAAGCATAACTTGCTGGGGAAAAAAAATTTTCCACTGGTGTCTGCTAGTCTAGTCAGCTAACTAGCAAGGAAAGTCTTCTATCCCCACACTTTTTTTTTTTTCTCACATTTACATATACTTTTATTAATTTCTGTATGGAACAACAATATATAAAAAAGAAAGTCTAAACAGAATATTGATAGTCTGAGAGGGGGGTGGGATTATACAATATGCAGGGATGTTAACTCCAACATTCGATTTGGGAGCATCCCGGTAGCAGAAAAAATTTCATTTGGGGAGCACCCCGGGAGCAGAAAAATTCTATTTGGGAGCACAAAAAATTTAGCTTCCGCGAGGAAAACTAAGATTTGGGATCAGAATTAACATGATTTTGGAGCATAAAATTGAAGATTTCACTGCGTTGACTCTAGAAAAAAGAGCCGCCTGGGGAGAAATTTCAAAAAGGGCACTTTGGGGTTCCATGAGAATGTACAGGTAGATAACATATCTAGAAACTGGTTTGAAACTATCTGATCCCCGAAAACTTAACATGTAGAGTTGTAATATGTGTTCTGACTTACAATGCATAGTTAGATTTTTTCCAGTTTGTCTTTAGTTCCCCCCCCCCCTTCTTTTGAAGAAAATATCCTTTAGAAGTAAGTGTAAGCGAAATAGGAAAAATGATTTGTTGATAATATTTTGCTCAAAACATGACATAAATATGTGAATTAAATCTGTAGATAACTAGAAGTTTTTGATTAAAAAAAAAGAAGTTTTAATCTAAGTAATTTTGAATTTTTTGCTTAATTTTTTTTTCTCAAAATTACGTTATGTAGATGTTTATTATTTATAAGAATAGTACATTTATTGAAGAAGGTTTTAGAAATTTTTAGCCAGACATGATTTGTTAGGCAGTAGGGGAAGGCAGAGGGACTGTTAATTTTTGTTCCTCAATTTTATCACACTATCACTACTGGACCACAATTACTGGATCACATTCATATATGATATTTCACCTATATTGGTACAAACTTTTAAACAGGAAAGGACTGTCAGTGTAAGTGGATTAGGATAGATGTGTTTAGCATGTAATAAAAATAATAAAATTTCTGCAGTGCAGGATGTACAAAATTTAATAATATAAATCATAATTTTTTTTTAAATTCTTTTGTTCGCAATAATTATTGAATGATTACCAAGTAAAGATTTTTAAAGTAACTGAATATATACCTTTATTACTATTAGACATTATTTGGAATTGCATCAAACAATTCAACTTATCCATCAATTGATAACTATAGAAATTGGGAAAATTGAATTCAGAACACAGAAGATTGCTAGAATAAATGACATAGTCATGCAAATTTTGTATTACATTCGATGGTTGGAATGTACAACACCATATCAAATCACTGAAATATATTTGTTCTTCCTCTTTCACATCTAATTTAATGTTTGCTCATTCGTGAAATATGAATATAAGGTTTTTAAAAAGCACTATTCTTAAAAAAAAATAATTACTACAAGTAAGTTTTTTAGCAGTTATAAAATAAATATTTTTTATTAACTCACAGAATTGTCCAAAGGTATGGAATACAGTTTAACATATTTTAAATAATTTATTTTTCATAAAGCTTTATTTTTAATTTTTTGTAACATACTTAAAAAGGTCTCTTTAAAAACTTTCTTTCTTAAACCTTGCTTTAATCTTTTGAAAATGAAAAAAGCATTAATATTTTATTTTAACTATCAAATGTTTTTACTCAGCTTAAAATAATTAAAATGATAAAAATAATTAACATCCT
Organism: Cheiracanthium punctorium; assembly: GCA_038373885.1. NCBI lineage: Eukaryota > Metazoa > Arthropoda > Arachnida > Araneae > Cheiracanthiidae > Cheiracanthium > Cheiracanthium punctorium. Next base: position 322,704 of record JAWZYV010013263.1, on the reverse strand, counting down.
TTTGCCAGAAGTACTCAAACAAATTATATATTAAAAAACCTTCCAGAATTATTTCGATTTTTTTAAAACTGAAAATAAGCTTAAATTGATGACAGTTTGTTTCATGAATAACCTAGCTGTTAACTTATGACACAGTTTGCTTTCTTAAGACATCCTTTCCCAGAACTAGTTATCTTTTGCTTTTAATATTTTTTATTCATCCATTAAAATGTTGAGAATTTAAAAAAAAAAAAAAAAAAAAAAAAAAAACAGAAAATATATAATATGAATATTTAGAATACCAAATCTTGTCAATAGTCTGATTTACTAAATTCTGCAGTTACTCTAATTTTATATAATTAAAACTGCGGCGTAATAAGAGGGGGGGGGGGGGGGGCGGGAGGCAAGATTTAAAAAAAAAGATGGTGGCCGGCAGGACACTTAAAAATAATATGGTGGAAAACTAAAGGACCAAAATGGGGGCAGAATGCTGAAACTTAGAATGAATGGGGCAGCAAACTGAAGGACCGCACCGGGCACCAATAACCCTAGCGCTACACTGCTAAAGCAAAAGATCATTATCATGCTCCTTTTTTGGCAAAAGTATAATGTCTTTCAATTGCTTTATTCGCAAAACGTCACAAATTGCACGTTTTTTAGATCGATTTGAGTGGATAAAGCCACTGAACATAGTAGACGCCGGAAGTGTTGAAGTGCGGCCGCGCGACTGTCGGTCTGGAGTTTTTGTCGGTTTCATCAAATTTAACGTCAATACACATTAGAACTCTTTAAAAAGTCATCCAACCAAGGCACCCCCCTTAGGAGATATTCCTTGTCTAGGCTTGCCATAACAAACAAGCAAATCCCGCAAAATTTTCGTATTGCAAAACGTCGTTTTGCTACAGCATACTTTCTGTATCATCCTTAATTATGTATGGTTAGTAAATAGCTGTTATACATTAAGAATAATATGTACTAAGAAAGCCGATTAAAAAGAGGAAATTATTTTCTTCCCCCAACTCCTAAGTGAAATGCCCAGGTAGTTCTGCCCGGCCGATCGGGCTTCTCATTGAGTCAGCAAAAACAAAATATACTAGAGAGGCCCCTTTTCGGGTTACTTGGGTCGCGCAAATGCAAAGACAATGAAAAAGGCAAAAACAATATTTCGATCTGAAATAATAGAATATTTGAAAAAGGCATTTGTGGGAAAGATCCGATTTCATAGACGGTTTTTGTGAAAGGGCCGCTTTCAATCGAACCTATTTTTATGATGGAGTTATTGTACTCAATCATATTTCTGTGAAGGAGCCGGTTTAATTAGCGTATTTTCGTGATGGGCCGCAAATGAAATAAAAAGTGGTGATTGCTGACTAATAATAATAAAAATGTAAAAGCAGAAGGGCACATAAAGAAGAGAAATAGGGCCGCCGGGCACTAAAAAGACGATAAAAGGGCCGCCGGGCACTGCACCCTGCAAAATTAATCTAGTCAACACTTACAATAAATGCAGATAAGAAAAGCAAAGTTTGCAAGCGTGGCAAAACATTAACAAAGAGTCAAAATGACGTATTCGGTGCAGCTCGGCGCAAAAATCGGCTAAAAGCGCAGTTCGGTGCAAGATTTGCGTTTTGGAGCAGCTCGGCGCAATCGGCGCAGAATTAATATCCCTGAATATGTTTTTTTTTCTTCACCTGATAACTATATATACAGTCGACCCTCGTTAAACCGCCCAATACTGCAATGTAAAATTCCCTTGATAAACAGCCCCCTCGACTACTGCCATTCACTTTTGAGAACAATAGTTGATTTTCGATTGGAAAAGTGGGTTTTTAAACCGCCAAGAACGACTGAAGTGCAGGAAAAAAAAAAAAAAAAAAAAGAGCCGCCAGAATCTTTTCTCTTTCTGATTTTGATACATCACTGCAGGGGAAATGCAATACTCACAACAAATGTTCACTGTCTCCTGAGATCGTTACGTCATACTCTAGGCGTCAAAAAATGCAGCTGCCAATGGAATTGCTCAACAAAAGTAAAATGTATGCAAATTTGCGGCAAAAGCTATGATTTCCTCCCAACCATAAACATTTTTCGACCGACTCACAAGTCAATAGAAGGAGAGAGTGAGCATTTTTGAGACTGAGGCAAAACAGAAGTGTTACAAAAAACTCTCGCTGAGAGGAAAAGTGTTTTTTTTTTTTTTGTGTGTGTGTGTGGGCTTGTTTTACAACAGTGCTTATTCTTTCTCTGTGAAAATGTCTAAAACTCTTTTAAGTGTTCGTGAAAAAATTTTGATTTGCAAATTTAAGCAAAAACATCCTTCGGCGTCTCAGCAATTTATTGCAAATCATTTTTCGAGTCTTCTGTAGAAAAAAATCAGTAGAAGAGCAGTTGGAAATATTCTGAACAGCAAAGAAAGATAGGCTAATACTGAAGAATCAGCATTGTCAATGAAAAAGATGAGAAATGGCAAACACGAAATTCTGGAGAATGCACTTATAATGTGGATAACACAAGTAAATGAAAAACATGGGACAGTAACCGATGAAGTGATAAAAGAACAAGCGAAATTGTTTGGAGAAAAATTTAATATTGAGAATTTTTCATATAGCAATGGATGGTTGCAAAATTTCAAAAAACGGAATGGTCTTTCTCAACAGTTCCGACATGGCGAAATAGCAGCTGTGGATGTTAATGTAGTGGATGCTGGTAGGAAAGAAACTTGCAGGAATTATTGAAGAATATGCCTTGAGGGATGTGTACAATATGGACGAGTCTGGTCTATTTTTCTCAATGATGCCAAGCAAAACGATATCTAATCAATCTGAAAGAGGAGTTAAAAGAACGAAAGCAAGAGTAACAACTGTTCACTGCACGAATGCCGATGGTAGTGACGAAAGAACTTGGGAGATTATTGGAAAAGCCAAATCTCCACGATGTTTAAAACATTTTCGAGCAGAACTTTATGTGAAATATAGATATAATAAAAAGGCTTGGATGACACAAAAAGAATTTGATGACTGGCTTGATTCCTTCAATACGGAAATGAAATGCCAAAAAAGAAAAGTTTTACTGATCTTAGATAATGCACCATGCCATAAAAAAAATGGATATGAGTAGCGTACGCATTGAGTTTTTACCTCCGAATGTTACGGGATTGTTGCAACCGATGGATGCTGGAATAAAAAACATTTAAAGCTCATTACAGAAGATTTCTAGTAAAAAAAGCTGTAAACGATATCAACGAAGATCAGGATATTTCAATAACATTAAAAGATGCTATCTTTCTATTAAGATTACCTTTCCAAAAAGGCGTGGGACTGCGTAAGCTAAGAAACTATACAAAATTGTTGGAAGCACACAGGCTTAATAAAAGATCAAAGTGGCACTGAAGAAAAGGAGGCTCAAGAAGAATTGAAAATTGCATTGGAGGAAGCTCGTTCGAAATTTTCAATAACTATGTCAGCTGAAGGTTTTATAAATGTCGATGATTTAGAACCTGTCACTGAAAATATGACAACTGATGAAATTGTAGAATTTCTAAAACCGACGTCATGTACAGACATCGAACCGGAGGATAGCGAGTCTCAGATTGAAGAAATTGAGGGAAAAAAAGTGACAAATAGAGAAGCCCAAGAGTGTATAGATAAACTGAGACATTATTTTGAGCAACATGATAAAACTGACACAGAAATTATTAATAAGGTGTTACATTTGGAAAAATGTGTAGATGCATTTCGTGTCACTAATCAAAAGCAGATGACTTTGGATGGTTTCCTTTCGAAAAATAAATAAAAGGTACGTTTATTTTATCAATCACTTTTTCAAGTTTTCTTTGTTTTGAATCAATACAGATTACATTAATGAAAATTAGTTATTATTTGAGCTATTAAAAGTAAATACATTCATGGTATCAGTTTGAAAAGGTATAATTTAAAGTCCCTTTTTAAACCGCCACCCTTGATTACCGCCAAAAATTACGTGGAACCAAAGATGGCGGTTTAACGAGGGTTGACTGTATATATATATCATTAAATAGGAAATATATTTAATGAACACTTTAAGATACTCTGATTTTCTTTTGGTCTATTTTTCTTAAAACAAATAAAACAGGCACAAACCTTTGTTTGCATGATCTTGAAGATCTGTGTTTACTTCTTCATTGCCAGATAAGGAATGTACTTCATCACAAGCATTTGAAGTAGCTAAGGCCAAACTTAGCTTATGACAAACCTCAAAAGCTTGTCCAACTGTTCGAACAATACGCATAGCTTGACTCTGAAATACAGGTGGTGAAATTTGATAATATTAGTCTTTACACAGAAGCATTTAATTCTATACACATTATACATTTGCTAATTTTACAAATTATAAAAAAACTTAAATTAAAATGAAACATCAGTCTTCAGTATATGCTTGAATATGATGAATATAAATACTTACATAACTGATTTTGCTATATTGATATTTATATAGTTATTTTAACATCTACATTCCTTTGTTAAATAATTAAAAGGAGATAGAAGAGAAAAAAAAAGTACTTACAAGGAATTAAAAGTTTTTAAAAATTATATTACGTATGTATGTATGTTTGTGAGTGACCACGATTGCTCCTAAATGGTGCATTCGATTTAGCTCAACTTTGGTATATGTATAAGTTACAGGATTGATTTTGGTGTGTATAGGACTTATAGTTTTTTTTTTTTTTTTTTTACAGGGTTACAAAAAAGAATTGTATTACATTACAGCCTATGGACAGAAATTCTTGAAAGTATGCTAGAGCCTAAACAGTGCATTCGATTGAGCTCAAATTTATGTATTATAGACCACCCTCACACGACCGGTATTGATTTTGATGTGTATAAGACTTATAGTTTTTAAAGGGGTACAAAAATAATTCTTTAACATATGGCTTGTAGGCGTAAATTTTTGAAAGTGCACGAGCGTTGAAATGGTGCATTTGACTGAGTGCAAATTGGGTATGTTTATTAAAGGTCATCATAACCTGTAGAGAGTTCAGTGAGTGCAGAGACGATAGTTTTTTCATAGGGTTGCAAAAACAATTCTTATACATTATGGTCTATGGATGCAAATTATTTAAATTCTGATAGTGTCTAAATGGGGCATTCAAATAAGTTCAAATTATGTATTTATATTATAGGTCACTGTCACACAACCTATATAGATTTTGGTGAGCGTAGGGTTTATATTTTTTGTACAGGGCTATAAAAAAGTTCAAATACATTACAGTGCAAATTCTTGAAAATGCACTAGCGTTTATATCGTGTATTCGCTTTAGCACAAGTTAGGTACTCATGTTATAGGTCACTGCCTTACATACTGTGCAGATTTTGGGGTGTGTAGGCCTAACAGTTTTTTTTTTATAGGGCTACAAAAAATATTCTTACACATTGTGGCTGTAGACTTGCACTAGTGACGGAACACTACATCCGATTGAAATGAATCAAATTTATTTAAATGCTTGGTAAAGATAAAGCATTTGGAAAGTTGAGTAGTCACTCCAGATTTTTTTTTAAAGTGATGCACCGTTCAATTAGCAAGGCTCTATATGAAAATCTTCTACATTTTTAATGTTAACTCACATGACCTGCACACTTCTTTGATGTTCATGACTTCAATATATATAGAAAATTGTATAACTTATTTCTTATCAGTGACATATTTTCACTGTTAGCTTACTTTTGAACACACAGGCAGATTTTACCTGTATAATAGAGCAATATTGTTGCATTTATAAGAGGGTAACTGACATTGTTTGAGTTGAATGACATCAAATAGGAATTATGAGCAAATTTCATAATGGAAAAAAAAAAAAAAAAAACTAGACTGCTCCTTTGTTTCTTTTTTAAATTTATGTTCTAAGGAGTAGCTTCTAATGCTGTAAAACATTGATAAATCAGTTCTAATTTAGCTGCAGAAACATAAATAAAATGAATAACTTTGCTCCAAAAAAACCCTTTGAGGAACAAAACAGTGAGTTTATTATTAAAATAGATTATTTTTCATAATTCAGACATGAAAGCACGAAACAGCTAAAAAGACTGAACTTTGTTGTGGATCATACAGAACAAATAAATTATTATGCATTTAACATATTACCTATTATTCTATTATATGCATTCATTATTAAATTGACTAATATTCGTTATATCACTGTATTCAGTATCACTAAATTCATTAAATTAATTTAAATACTAAATCTGAAATGTATCAATAATGTTGAAAAGACTGAATTCACTCAAGACTGAAAACTTTCATGCCTCATAATTTAATTAATTAGCATACAAACACATATAATTATAATTAGACTACTAAGCACTAACAGAAGAAAATACACTCAGTTAGCATCTGTAAAACTTTTTGGAATACTTTTAAAATGATGTAAATTGCAGTTCTTTGTACTTACTTTTTTCTTTGATTTGAACACATTACATTTGAAAGAATTTGTTCCACCATCTCGGGCAATGTAACTAAATATTTTCAAATCTTGAGAATCATGAGATACGTAAAATATCCTATGAAATGAAATAATAAATAATACATAATGATAAAGTGAAATAAAATTTTTTTAAACCAAGAATCAACAAGTAGTAAAAGAATGTTTCATAGCAGGGGCGTAGCCAGAAATTTTTCATGGGGGGGGGGGGGGGTTACGACTACTACAACTCATATATTTGTATACGTGGGTGTGATAATGTAGTGAAGAATATACATTTTGTATGGCAAAAAATTCCTCATGGGGGGGGGTTATGACCCCTATAACCCCCCCCCCCCCCCCCCGTGGCTACGCCCCTGTTTCATAGTGTTCTAGACTATGTTCTTACAATCTGATTGATTTAAAATTTCCATTTTGAAAGTTTTTCATAAAATGGCATATGCATCAAAGGTCGATACAGAAAAAAATTAGGTCCGTTCTGTGGCCCCTTCACAAAATTACAATTGATTAATGGCAACTTCACAAAAATACAATCGATTAATACGGCCTTTCAATGGCATTTTACCCAACATTTAAATCTGTTTTATCAATTATTTTAGCAAAAAAGTGGCTTTCATTGAAAACTGGTTCATAAAATAAGCAATTTTCACAAAAATGGGACCATGGAAAAAATTCTTGGATCAACCCCATCTATTGCTGACAAGGGTATTACTATCTAAACTTATCATCACAATTATATTACCATAGCATACCTGCCAACATCTAGTGAAGAAAATCCAGTAGATTTATGTAGTATCACAATATTAAAGTCATCATTACTTATCTGTGCCATAAAAAAACTCTTCGAATTTCAAAATCTATTCTACGTATTATAAAATTTTACAAAATATCTGCTTGTGCTTTTTAACACACACTTACACAAAATAAATAAATAAATACAGTGAAACCTCTGTGAGCGGCCACCTCACCATACCGAGAATATTTGGCTGCTCAGAGGGGGTGACCGCTCTGAAAGGTTTTATTTACTATTATAAGATAACTGCTATAATGCATAATATAAACAAGTTTTGACACGTATTCCTTATTTTAAATTAAATTTAAAACTTATCTAAAGTGAAAATAGTAATTTATTTAATGCTTTCTTACATTTTTTAAAAAAAAAGATACACTTTGCGTCTGTTTTAACTTTTCTCTGAAACGACCATTTTTTTAAAGTTCGTTTTTTACTTTAAAAAGCAGATCTCATCCGTTTAACACCACGAAATTTGAAGTCTTCGTATTCTTTGAATTCAAATCCTTTTCTTTAATGACTTTCAAGTCAATTTAAAAGTCATTAAAGTGTCAGTTTTAATGTAAATAAAATGTTGATTTGCATTTTTTCCGCAATTAATTAATTGAGCCAACTTTCTTTCCGATTTGCAACTCAGATCACTGACTAACTAATAAAATGAAACTGGCATGAACATGGACGTGAATGGCATTTTTGCTTCGATAGACTTCGCAAGTTATTCCTGGGTCTTATATTCGACCATAAACCTGACCTTGATTTTTTTCTGCTCAAAATTAAAGAATGGAGTGAGTAGAATTTCCCGAAAAATGAAATGGGCGATCCCACTCAGTGGCCGTTTATAGGGGTTGGGTGGCCGCTGATAGAGGTTATTTTAACATTAGGTCTATGAGCCGAAAAATCCGTGCCATGAAAAATTGGCCGCTCAGAGAGGTTTCACTGTAAATAAAATTTGGATTTCCAAGAATCCTTTACAAATGAGTAATTAACATAAGCAAAAATCACCATTATTGGACCCAAATACCATGGTATATTGCTTGCTCCATATTGAATGAATATAGCCTGATACAGGGTGGCTACAGAAATTGAGAAAAAAAGTTCCCTGATTTTTCCCTGACTATCTTTATCAAATTTCCAGAACTAATTATATTACCATAATATTTCATGTAAATCACCATTGTGTATCATGCACCAATAGGTGAATGCTTCATATAGGGAAATAAATAATAGAAAACCACAAATATGCTTAATAGTAATAAAATTGTAGTTCAGTTTCATAAATCCAAACAAAATTGAGTTGAACACTAAAAGACAATATGTAGCAGAAAGTTTCCTCGTTTATAAAGATAGTGTTCAATTTTAAGCGAAAGGATGACTGATCAAAATAAACTGGCCACCTAGTCAACTTATTTTATTTCAATGTATCGTTTAAAATTTTAAAAAATATGTAAAAAGGCTTAAAAATGAGCACTATCTATAATAAAAAAAAAAAAAAAATCGTCTTGCGGGGGAGCTTAACTGCCATCACTCAAATGTCCCATCACTTTAAAAAACACAATGGCGCAGTAGAAGACAATCATCTTTTACCATTCATTTTACCTATGACTTTATTCAGGAAGCAATTCACATGCCGATATGATTCTGCATATCCGGTTTCTTGTATGATCCACATCTTAGAACGAGTTCGAAAACATGCACTTTTTCGGATTCGTATAGTGATAGTGCCTACATCACTTGAGTCTCGGATTCATATTTCTATGTTCTCGTATGATCTGTATTCTGGTTTCGGATTCGTAAAATGTCTGTATCTGTGCATCAGTTGAGTATCGTGTGATTCAGAACGGAGCCGCGCATCCGATTGACAATTAAAAATGATCTAGTTCACTAGGCAAAAACGAAAGTTCCCTGATTTTTAAATATTTTTGCAAAATTCCCTGATATTTCCATGATTTTTCCAGATTGATAAAGTACCCTGATTTTTCCATGATTTCCCTGATCTGTCGACACCCTGTGATAATGGTAATCTTTCAGAACTGGTGGGGAAATAAATATCGATTTTACAGCTTCAAAATGTCAGAAAATCAGGAGACAAGAGAAACTCATAAAAATCCAGTAGAGTTGGCAGGTATGTAGTAATCAAACCACCAGAAATTTCATATCAGTAACTTATTATTATAGTGATAGTATCAGGGTCACAACTTGAAATAAGTTGCGCTAACCATGGTAAATGCTGTGATATTAGCTCAAACAGCTACACTGATCAATAGTTCACACAGCAAGTTTAGTTGCCAGTATTTGAAACTTTATTACTTGAGTGGCTTTTTCTATCTCATTTGTATTTTTAAAGTTACATATGAGATTGCAATATGAATACAAGAAAAGTTAAGTTTTTTTTTGTTTGTTCTCTCATTGCATTCTTGAATAATTCTTTTAGAGTTAAACGAAAAAACTGAAACTGCAATTTACTGATATTATGAAAACTTAAGATTTTGTTGTAAGTTGAATTGTTTTTGTTGCTAGCCTATAAAAACTCACAGCATTTTTTGCTGACGATTTTGCTGAAAATCTTATTTTGAGCCCTGGATTGCATACAGCTGCTATTACATGGTAAGATATTGCATTAGGGTCCTCTGTAAATATATTTAAAATATCTCACACTAAAAATATTCAAAATAGAAGTACACTGAAAATTTTCGAACATTTTAAGCTACTATACTCACTTCAATAAATGAAATGTTTGATAATATTGGTACAAAAGAAATTACACCAAATCATAGTGATCATTTTAGAAGGCTTTCATTGACTATTGACAAAGATCACTACACTTGAGCTGCAGTTGGTAATAAATCAGTGAAACTACAGAGGTTTACGCCTTTCATATCAGAAAAAATCGACTTTTGTAACAGAAAAAATCTAATTTTGTATTCATTTTACAGAATTTCATATCACACACACAAAAAAAAAAACTACTTTTGCATCAGTTTTGCATTAAAAATATATGCTTTTGCATTAGTTTAGCAAATTTTTGTGTTTAAAAAGAAAATTCTATACTTATCAATTTTGTAAACTTTTGTATCACTTACATATTATGTATGTTTACATGGTATTTCTTTTACGGATAATTTCATATCAGTGTTATACTGGTGTTTCAATTTGTTTGATTAATGGGTGGTATTTTAAAGTATTGATATTAGCATTATACCACCAATTACAGTTTAGGAGCTATATATAAGTAATTTAGCAAATAAACTTAATTTTAAGAAAATCTTTTTTTTTTCAGGCTACAATTTTTAAAAAAAGTATTTTTTTCTTTTTCTCTAAGCAGCAATTTTCAAAGAAAGTAAAATATTTTGTCCATAAGGAAAAGTCAGGTGTCTGGAATATCGGCGCACCCACGAGGGGGGGGGGCACTCCCAAAATCTGACACTTGGAATACTTTAGTTTATACTAACATTATTTTCATGATTCATTTATGAATTTATACAACTAAAAAGTGTAATTAAAATGATTATTATATCATAAGTATAATCTAATTAGGATTAATAAACATTTTGTTTAATTCATCTACCTATTATTGTTATGATAACTGACCCCCATCCTCATAAGAAGAAAGAAACTTTTGCTTGTGCTACTGTCCCGGAATCGCAAAGTCTGGACGATTCTCCATGCCCTTATCGTGTGTCAGTGATGCGACATATACTCCAGTAACGTGCACCCATGTGAGCCAGACAATCCATTGGTCCATACACTGGTTATTTTACAAAGTTTTTTATTATTTTATGCTTTAAAAACCAGTTATTTTGAGTGATTTTATTGGTTTAAAATAGCTCATTTAATGAATTTTTTTTTCCTTATTAGAACTTTCAAAATTTTCTTTAAACCTTGAAAAAAAATTGCTAATTTAACTGTTAACTATATTATCTCGCCGGATTTCTTTTTTGCACTAAGCTTATTGACCTACAAAAAATGCTTAATAAGAAAAAAATCATGTTTTAAAAGCATATATAGCATTTAGAGCTATTCAGAAATATAGGAGTGTTTAGGCAAATTAGCGATTTTATTATTTTTTTATTTATATCAGCTCTAAACTATGTCTACTTTAACATATGGGATAAGTTTTCTCTGTTAATTCTTTTGATGAAACATCTGCCTCATTCTGAATGCATATAATTTACCAAACAGGGTAAAGAGGCAGGATGTTTTGACTGCCTTTGGTATGCTATTTACAGGAATCTATTAAATAAAGCACTTTGTAGAGGAAAAAAATTCTAAAACCATTTTGTTTTTATTTTACTATTCAGGGGTCTGTTTAGGCGAAATTTGGGTCCGTTAACGGACCTTTCACAAAATATTTTACCGTAAAACCGGACCCTTCACAAAATATTTTACTTTAAAAACGGACCCTTCACAAAAAATGTTACCGTTAAAACGGACCCTTCATATTACTTTTCATTTGTAAAACGGCCCATGAACCCTCCCTCCCAACATAAATAGCAGCGTAAACAATGCTTCGCTTTTCATTTCTTAACCTGACCGGGAAGGTACAAGACGGATGCCTACAACCCGCTTCTACGGCTGCAGATGACGTCATTGATAATCGTTGCCACTCTGCATATAGCACTTGAGCGGCGTGAAAACAGAGAGGCGATTTAGCTTTTCTCCCTCAGGATCATAGATCCAGAGTAATTTTTTTTCGCCTCGTAAAAGTTTCAGAGTGGCAACACTGGTCAAGTTGTTTATTTCGCTGCACGTGAATGCGACGTTTGCTGTTAACACATACCGCGTGTTTTTTCTTCTCATCATGAAGCGTTCGTACCAGAATTCCGGCTCAAGAAATAGCGATTATTATATTAAAAAAGTTAAACCATCGGACGCTAAAGGATGTATGTCCATTAAATCTTTATAATTGACTTGAAATTATAAGTCAATTATTAAGAAATACTTTAATGCAATTAACATGTTTGCAATTTATTGTTCTGATGTCATATAAAAAAATGAAAAAGCACACTTGATAACTAAATACATGTTTAGCGCCAGATATCCGGTATCCGGCAAAATCGCTATCCGTTATATCCTAATGTAGCCACACATATAACATAACATGCATGACGTACAAATTTAGGCCTAGAGGGAGTCAAGAAATTATTAATTATGCTAGTAATTTTTTTTCTTTTGCTACACAAGATCACTTTTTTTTTAAATTACCCAAATACATATTTTTCACAAATTAATGAAAGCAGGACCCTATTTTCACAAAAACAGGACTCTATTTTTACAAATTTACAAAAACAGGACCCTGGTAATTTCAGATTCACAAAATTATAAGTAAATTTTTCACAATTTCACAAACACAGGACCCTGTCTGAAAAGTCTGGACAGACCCCTGCTATTATTAATGTTATGCTTGCTTTTAAAACAATAAATTATATATTGTTTGGATTTGTTGATTTTGGGGAAGATCAGTTTTGGACTGTACGTGCTTTCTGATATGAAAAAGAGAACAGTGATCTGATGAAAACTAGAAAGGGATATATCAGTATGTAAATCTTGGTTTTATTTATTTATTTATTTTTTTTTTTTGGACCCTGAAACACCATGGATTTGGCACAGAATTTGCTTAAAATTATACCTTTTGTATCCAGAAATACCAAGAGATTCTTTCGGCCCAGAGACCTTCAAAAATATACTTTTTGTATCAGGATGTATCAAGAGATTCCATATGGCACAGACGTAGAACTCCTGTAATAAGTCCTTCGCTGTAAATTTATGATAGTTTTCTGATTTTTCCAGGGAAAAGAAATTTGGTAAAAATTAGAATATTTAACCACAGGTCCAAAGGATCAATGACTTCCCTGATCAGTGCCAATACCTATTATTAATATATTAAATAGATCACATCATATATACAGCACTATGCTAGAATTATACGACACATATTTGTAATATGTATTTTTTAACCTGGAAATAAATTGAATTCAATTAAAAATAAAACTTAACAGGAAAATGTAAATGGTCCAAAGGATCAATGACTTCCCTGGTCAATAAACATGATTTTTTTTTTTATTATTGCAAAACCAAAAAAATAAACTTGAATGGTACAAATTGCTTTCCATTAAGAGTGACTACCTCCATTAAGCTTCTCCTCCAATGACCAATTTTTTAAGACATTTTTTACTCTGACTAACGTTAAAAGATACTCTAGAAGAGACCATACAACCCTCTATAAAGGACCGATCCCTGTTTCCTGACCGAAAAATTTCTTGCATTTTTCTGGAAGTAAACAAAAAACCACATTCCAAACCAGTTGCTCTACTGCAAATTGACAGCAGATGCATGACATGCACATCTTGTAGGTTACTGAAAAAACATGTCTAAGAAACGATTGATTTTACTGTTGGAGTAGCACATTGATGTAATCGAGTCACACGAAAACGGATATTTCAATATCACGTTGGCAGTTACTTTTGGTTGTGGGCAAACCCAATAAACAAATTTTAAAGCAAATAGATTTTATTATGCTAAATTCAGAATGCAAGAAGAATATCATGAGCAATGCTCTTTTGTCAGATGTAAAAAATAAAGTAGCCAGAGAAATACTCTTGGACAGAGAAAAAAGAATGGAATAATCTGATATATATACTATATAAAAATATTTTATTAAACTTTAAATTTTAAAAATGTGTTTGTATAATTATTTATGTATTAGCATTAGCAAGCAATTTCATAAATAACAAAACAAACAACATTTTTTAGCATTTTCTTTTCTTGGCTACCAAATGTTTATACTTTGAGCAACCATCCCCTTAATGACCAATTTTTTAACCTGGAAATAAATTGAATTCAATTACATAAAAACAAATTTTATTTAAATTATAATTTACTTTTTAGAAGAAAATGTAAATAAACATAAAATTTTGGTCTAATGGACCATCAAAATAAGTATTTTGCTGGTCCATTATATATTTTAGCAGACTAACAAATCATTAGTTTTGAGTCCTGCAACTAGGAATCCCTAAACTATTCTAGTCTAAAATCAGCCTATTCTATGAAAATTTTCCAGATATTGAACTAAGTATGCATTTAGCTTTTAGGAGGTGGGGGGGGGGGGGGATATTTATTTATTTATATTTTTTATTCTAGGTTTTCTAAACCTAAAACAACAATCCTGTTCCATTTAGATTTACACTTTTATAAACTGTATTTAAAAACCCAATAATTTACTAAAGAACATGAAATGCTTTTAAGGTATATATTCAGGAAAAAATAAATTACCTATATATAGGATGATGCAATATAATGAATTTGTTGTCTTCCCATGGCCATCGATTGTTCTAAAGGGGAAAAGAAAGATGATGATATAAATGTTATACGACATTTACTAGAAAAACAATCAAAAAAGAACATATCGATTACCCTTTTTTTACTTCGAGGAACAACTTTAACACCATCAACAGATACAGTAATAGAGACTTTCCTTTTTTTGATCGATTTTGCTTTGAATTCATACTGAAAAAGGAAAAAGAATACCATAATTGAAATGATATTAATAGAATTAAATGTACTTTTCAAAAAATTCATAAAGGGAAAAAACAATAAGTAAAAATCAAACTCTAAAATTTATCTAAAATTTAAACAAAGAAAAATTATTTAAGTTAAACTTGTGCATCTCTATTTCTATTTTAATTAATTTCATCAGTCTACAATGTGTTTCAAGCCTAAATAATAAATTTTTTTAAACATAAAAGTTCATCTAAATTTGATTCTAGAGAAATTACATTGATAAATACTTCTGCCATTTTCATCCAGTATTTCACATGTTCTTCGTGGGCAGGGTTGTTAATAATCTGGGTTATCTCAGAAAAATACTCAACCAAAGGGGGGTTTTGCGGGGTTGTTCAGGTTTCTTTTTTAAGGGAAGGGATGGGGCTTACGAATGTTTGAAAAATTTTGCTAATTACTATATACAATTTAAAGCAACTGATTGCAAAAATCAATTATAGTTGAAAAAATGGTTAAACTAATAATAATAAGTAACAAATTATACATGAAGAAATGTATAAGTCAATAATAATAACCAATCATTTTTTGTAGATAGATATAATTAATTATTAGTAATAATTTTAACAATGAAATTAAAGTACTATACTAGTGCTGAATTAGAACTTTTAACTAATGTTTTCTCAAAAAAAAAAAAAGAGAGAAAAAAGAAAAGAAAAGAAAACCAACCGGATTTTTCGGGTTGGGCAAAATCAAAACAACCTTGTGGGCTTCATCGGAGGTTCTTCTAGGCATACTTTGTGGGGCACAGTGCCCTGCCCGCCCTTTTGTTAAAATAAGTTGCACCTCGACATGCCGCCCTGCTAAAAATGTGTTTTTTTCTCCCCCCAGAAATTGTCCACTCCAATCTACACAGAAATGATCCACCTTTTATGTACCCTTCATGTGTTCATAATCAACGTTTTAATAAAGTGCCCTAAAAATTACAGAAGTGCCCTTTTTAGAACTCTGAGCACCCTGCACTTTTTTGATCCTACAATGAACTCTGGTTTCATAAACAATAATTCTACTCTGTTTCCAGATTCAGGAGCTTCTTTGTAAGTTTAAAGTTAAAATTAAATAAGCAGCGAGAGAGTTTTTAAAATAATTTAATGCACTAAAGAATAATTCTGCAACCAGGGTTGTTAAAAACCCTTTCTTTTCAGAAAACCCCCAACCCACCGGATTTTTTCAGAGGAAGTGACAGGGTTTCAGAATATTTGAAGAAAAAAATTTCTTATTACTGAATACAACTTAAAGCAACTAATAGATTACAAAAATCAATTATAAATAAAAAATGCTTAAATTAATAATAACCAATTACAATTATTAATCATACATGAAAAAACTGTACAGCTTTAGTATGGTTCCTTTGGCGCACTTTATTTTTGGTGACTTTTTTTGGTGTGATAAACGATGCCAATATGGTAACCCCGCCTTCTGATGTTCCGGAGTGGAGAGCTTGGTAACCCTAACCTTGGGCGAGCAGTGGATTCATCCGTGACGTCACGGATTTGCAAACGTTTTCCTCCAGCGAATCGCGAGCGTTTGTTCCTTTTTTAAACTTTTGGAGCCCCGTATTTCGTGCGCGAGGTTCGAGTGGTTGATCTGCCATTACGCTTTATGGTTTTATTTTAATGGCTTTATTTTACATTAAATTTTATTATTATTTAATTATTTTTGAAATTTAAAATGGATGTTCAGGTTCATACTGACTGTTTATATACAGTTTTGTATGAATACACATTCTTTTGATAGTATGTTACAGGTTAATATTTTCGTTCTCGATTGTTTATTTGTTAAGGGTAGAAGCAACAAATAATTACGTTATTAATATTTTATACAGTGAAATAATTTTTGATATTTTGATTATTATTTCCATATTGCAATAATTTAGCGATTTTAATAAAGGTATGTGATAAGCATTGTTTGTTTTTATTGTTATGATTACCTTTGTTTATTTGTTAAGGGTAGGAGCAACAAATAATTTCATTATTAATATAATATTTGATATTTTGATTTTATTATTTCAATATTGAAACAATTTAGCGATTTTAATTAAGTATGAGATAAGCATTGTTTGTTATGATTTAAACTAGTAATTTACTTTTGCTTGCGTAATCTTTAGTCAGAATGCTAAAATATATTTTAATTTTTTGTCTTTTTTATTTGTTATTTTTGTGAGGTATTGTCTTTAGAATATTATTTGTTTGCATTGTTTAATTTAATCTACTAAAAGGAGAAAGGGGGGGGGTTTGAGGGGGGGGGGCTGTGTAAAGCTTGAGATTAAAAAAATTCCTCAGTGGCCAGTGGCCAGTGACCCTACAAAGTTCAGTGGCCACTTTGATATAGTTAGTGGCCAAAATTTTCCGTACTTACGTAATTTTTGTTTTCGACACCCTTGCTCCCCCCTTTCGGATATATGAAAATAATATAAGATTTTTTATTTTGTACATTTAATGATTCAATGCTTTTTTAGTAATAATGCATGGCATGTTCCATATATTACATTCAGAAATAACTAGCTGTATTTAAAGAAATCTAAGTACTATGAATTTAAAATTTATTAATTCCTCCTGATTGGCTGCAGCTCCTTGTTAGAATCATCACATCACTGTCTGTGTCTATACTATATATAGGTACACACATGGAGGAGGATATAGGAGCTTAACCCCCCCCCCCTCCCCCAAACCCAAGTTAAAAATGAAAATCTCTTAAAAATAGAGAATTGTAATAAAATTAATGATTTAAAATATTTTACTTTAAAATTTCTCATCAGATTAATTCAAACGTATCTTTTACGAAAAATAGTTGGTTATTAAATAAATACAGTGGACTCCCAAAAATCTGCCAACCTGAAATCTGTATGGCTAAGTGATATAGAATATTTTGACATTATTAGAAAGTTGTCACTATTACCAAGTACTTGTGAAACATGAAGCCTAAGTAAAAAAAAAAAAAAAAAAAAAAAAAAAAGAAGTTTTTTTTTTTTTTTTTTTTTTTTTTTAAGTAAGAAACTGGAGGTAAGATAATATATATAGTATTGCAGACCATTTTCTCAACTTATGGTGTACACATAATAAAGTACTATTTATTTAATTTATCTCTCCTTTCATTCATGGAATTTATAGGGGGGAAAGGAATTGGGATTTAATAAAAGAAATAGGATCAAGGGCCCCAATTTTCTATTAATTTCGACAGTACGCCTCCTCCTAATTTACTAATCTTGGACTTGCAAGAAGCTAACAAACGGTTATTTTACTTAAGGTAGTAGCTCCCCAACCTCCTATTTAAAAAAAATCTGATATGTCCAACACATGACTTCCTTGCACGTCCATTAGATCAAAAATATTTTCGACGCACTTCCTCTACATTTATTTGTTTGAAAGAGATAAAATATCAATAATAGTAAGGTTTAGCGAATTCTAGCCAAATATTTCGATATCGCCAAGCTGAGTTCAATTTGAAAGATTTCCTTCTGACACTTTATTTGGCGATATTTCACCAAAAGCCGACAAACTTGAGATAGTCAGCGAGATTTTGGGGATAGCCAAAGTAGTCATTGACCACAGACTTTCAATGAGTTGAATGCATCTATACACCTAGATGTATTCAAAGTCATTTGGCTCACCATGTAAATAAATTCTCAGTCGAATGCTGTCAAAAAAGATATTGAAAACAGTTAGATATTACAATAGTTCTAAATACAAAGTTAAAAAATCTACGGGTTAAAGTTTTAGAGTTATACAAAATAGGAAATAATTTTTGGCGCCAAATTTGGCGATATTTCGGCGAAACTCGTCAATGTCGACGACATTTGGCGAGATTTTAAGCATAAACCAAACAATGACAGATTATCGCCAAATTTGGCGATATTTCGCCAAAACTCGCCAAGAACGATGACAAATGGCGATACTTTGGGCATGGACCAAATGACTGACTATCGCCAAATTTGGCGATATTTCGCCAAAACTCGCCAAGGTCGAGGACAGACGGCGAGATTTTGGGCATGTACCAAACAATGACTGTCTACAGTTGTATTATAATGAAGATGTCCATAGACATTAAGGTACTGAAATTCTTTTCGGTGGTCCTGTAAATAAACTCTCCAGTAGATTGGAACCAAAAATCGAGATGCACAACTAGATGTTACAACATTCTTATATATGAAATTTCATAATAGTTTTTGAGATTTGAGAGTTAAATATGCACACACGTACACCAAAAGTCGCCAAGCTTGGCGACTTTTGGCACAGTTCTTGAGGGAGGCACGTGACCGTGGTCGGACCATTACCTAACTTATGTGGTAGGACGGTATTGTGCTGGAAATGGATGAATGCCCCTAAAATTGCTATTGGCCGTAATGTATTGGAAATCTTTCGAGTGTTCCTGTAGCAGAACTATAAATGATAAAGACACTTTTTTTTAATGGAGAAATTCATTTTCTAACTCTTTACAGCATATATCACTTCTGAGTCGTTTGAAATATCCCAATACCTCTAAAAAACGCTTTGATGAATTTCGGCCCATAGAGCGTAATGTATTTCGAATCTTTTGGGCGGTCCTGTAGATAAACTATTCAGTCGAATGGAACCGAAAGGGGAGGTGCACAACTAGATGTTACAACAATCCTAAATATAAAGTTTCAACATTCAACGCCTAACAGTTTTTGAGATATGCGAGTTTAATAAATTTCGGCCCATTGAGCGTAATGTATTTCGAATGTTTTGGGCAGTCCTGTAGATAAACTATCGAGTCGAATGGAACCAAAAGGGGAGGTGCACAACTAGATGTTACAACTATCCAAAATATGAAGTTTCGACATTCTACGCCTAATAGATTTTGAGTTAGGCGAGTTTAATGAATTTCGGCCCATAGAGCGTAATGTATTTCGAATCTTTTGGGCGGTCCTGTACATAAACTATCCATTCGATTGCCACCAAAAGGGGAGGTGCACAACTAGATCATAGAACAATCCTAAATATCAAATCTCAACATTCTACGACCAATAGTTTTTGAGATATGCGAGTTACATACATACGTACGTACGTACAGACGGCATGGAAAAACTGGCCACAGTAGACTCGCCACTGGTCAAAATGAGTTGCAGACGCGTTAATATGATCGTGCATGCTAGCCTACGATGAGATGCATCGAAAAATTTTTTTAAATTAAATTTAGAGGTAGTCAAAATCGGTTTTTATGTCGAAATTTGGCCCCCAAAATTTTTCGGGATCACATTACTTCCTTATACTACGTACAAGGAAGTAAAAAAAAAAAACCACTAAGCATCTTATCAAATTTTAAGGAAAATCAGATGCATTTTAAGATGGGGAAATCATAAGCATGTGCTACTCAAACAGCCCATTTTCAAGGTTTCCACTTACAAATAATCAAGTGTCTGATTATGTAAAACATTCTTTAACGAACGTTACACATACTAAGGGTTCAATTTACAAAGGTGAATCATATAAAAGAAATAACTTAAAACAGGGAGAAATTTTTGCGGTGGGGGGGGGGGGCATGGGCGCCAGCAGAATATTTCCAAGGGGGGAGGGAAGACTACTTCAACGTATCATTACCATGTTGGAAAGAGCAAAAAAGCAACTAAAAACACTGCATACAAAAATCCAGGAGGGAGCCTGCTGCCGGCGCCCATGGGGGGGGGGATACGTTTTCGCTTCGGCCGACCAAAAATGCCTTCTATTCGTATAATCTACAGAGAAACTCCCTGTCATTAAAACGGAACTGGAAAAAAAAAAAAAAAAAAAAAAAAAAAAAAGCTTGAAGTGTGAACAGGAGGGGGGGGGGGGGAGAAACACTTCTCTCTTCTCGGACAGCTGTAACGCTGATTAATGGAATTCTAAAGGCATGGAGATCTGTTTATTTAAGCTTTGAAGAGCGAGCGCTTTTACCAGTGATTACAAAATAAAACAAAATCAAGTGTTTTGTCTGTTTCTCTTCCCCCTCCCTCTCGCGCTATTGTAGAGATACCAAAACTCTTGCAAAAGGAAAAATGTAATAATATGAAAGCAGCTGAAATTAGATTTATTTAAAACTGAAAACGGTATGTTTATGACATTAGTTTTTATATGCGTATTCGAATGTACAAAATAACGTTTTTGTTCGTTTTAAATAAAGCATCTTGCGTGGTAGTTTTCGATCAGCTGTAGCGTAAATCAGGATGCAAAGAATGCCAACCTCTTCATCGACCTTTCAAAAGCAGAGGGTTTGTTCATTGTTTTCAAGTTAATAATAATAATTAAAAAAAAAAAAAAAAACGCACGTGCTTCCCGTCTACAGTTTTAGAAGGGTCATAGTAAAGATCACATGAAATTTTTTTAAAATATAATCGATTACTCTTAAGTTGACTGGACCCTGACTGAGTCGAACGACGGAAAATATATAAAGGGGAGTACTATAATTTAGAAAAATATTAGCTTCGTTCCTTCAGTACAATGTCTTATTAATGAGATACTTAATGCATCTTTCACATACAGTCATATATTGTATCAGTAGGCAAATATCAAATTTAGTTTTAAATAAAAGTCCTTTTCACTCTTCTCCTTTTATTACGGCCGTCTATTGTAGAAATTGTAACAAATTATAATTAGAATAATACTTTTGTTCAGATTTTTGCGACCACGTGTAATGTCCCACGGATATGCCTCTCTGCGTACTTGAATGTCGATGTGGATATGTAATAAAATAATGAGATGGTGCGAAGGGTCAAGGTCAACCAACGGGTTAGGTCACAGAGAGGGACCCTGAGTATTCTGTTCCGGTGCGTTCCTACCCCCCCCCCCCCAAATGTTACATGTATGTTATCAGTTATGATGAGCTCCTCCCCTTTCTTCCCCTCCCATAGACGTCTGCAACCCTTTCTCCCCTACTTGTCCATATAGCGCTGACATTCAGTTTTTCCTAGGAGGCCGAGGGTGGGCGGGACTAAGTAAATTTTGCGCATCATCAATTTTAGACGTTTTTTCAACTGCTTTGCTTTACTTTGCTCGGACATACAGCGCCGACTTTTGTTACGGGGACGGAAACGAGGGGGGAGTGGGGGTTGCTTGCTGAGTAAATTTTGCAGGTCGCCAATTTTGGTGACTGACAGACTGTTTTGCAGTCGCCAGGAATAATTCCACAGTCGCCACTGGCGATCTGGCGACCGCTAATCTCAAGCTTTAGGGCTGTGCCCCCCTCACATAAAAAGAAAGTACGTAAATTTTATTAAACCGAATCGATATGTACATGTAAGCTTGTTATCTGTTTAATTTTTTTTTTTCATAAAAATATTTAAAAGCCATTAAAATAAATCATAGCAAAATTAACGGCGACGATCTCGGAACCAGCGCCATCCGACCCGCCATATTGTTTACAATTGGCATTGGCAAGGCAAACTTAGGTTGGCGACAAGATTTTGTCGCCAAATCATAAAATTGCCAAAAAGGGACCATACTAAAGCTGTTCCGAAAAAACATAAATCAGTAACAATAACAACCCCAATAATGGTTTGCTCTTACAAAAATTGGTACAGCTTTAGTATGGTCCCTTTGGCGCGATAAAGGATGCCAATATGGTAACCCCGCCGTCGGATGCTCCGGAGCGGTAACCCTAACCTCGGGCTAAAAGTGGATTCTTCCGTGACGTCACGGATGCGCTCGTGTTCGTCCGGCAAATCGTGATCATTTGTTCCTTTCATGAACTTTTTGAGCCCTGTGTATTTCTTAGCGCGGGAGGTTCGTTCAAATGGTTGATCTGCCATGTGCTTTATGGTTTTATTTTAATGGCTTTATTTTACATTAAATTTTATTATTATTTAATTATTTTTGAAATTTAAAACGGCTGTTCAGGTTCATACTGACTGTTTACATACAGTTTTGTATGAATAAGCATTCTTTTGATAGTACGTTTCAGATTAATATTTGCGTTCTCCATTGTTTATTTGTTAAGGGTAGAAGCAACAAATAATTACGTTATTAATATTTTATACAGTGAAATAATTTGATTTTATTATTTCCATATTGGAATAATTTAGAGATTTTAATCAAGGTATGTGATAAGCATTGTTTGTTTTTATTTGTTATTATTACCTTTGTTTATTTGTTAATGGTAGGAGCAACAAATAATTCCGTTATTAATATAATATTTGATATTTTGATTTTATTATTTCAATATTGAAACAATTTAGCGATTTTAATTAAGGTACGAGATAAGCATTGTTCGTTATGATTTGAATTAGTTCTTTATTTTGCTTACGTAGTCTTTTGTCAGAATGCTAAAATGTATTTTATTTTATTTTATTTTTTTTTTTTTGTGAGGTATTGCCTTTAGAATATTATTTGTTTGCATTGTTTAATTGAATCAACTAAAAAGAGAAAGGGGGGGTTGAGGGGGGGCACAGCCCCCCTCACACAAAAAGAAAAGTTATTAAATTTTATTAAACCGAATCTATATGTACATGTAAGCTTGTTATCTGTTTAATTTTTTTTTCATAAAAATATTTAAAAGCCATTAAAATAAATCATAGCAAAATTAACGGCGACGATCAATTATCTCGGCACCAGCACCATCCGATCCGCCATATTGTTTACAATTGGCATCGGCAAGGCAAACTTGGGTTGGCGACAAGATTTTGTCGCCAAATCAAAAAATCTCCAAAAAGGGACCATACTAAAGCTGTTCCCAAAAATTGACTATTAGTAATAATTTTAACAGTAATATAATAGTGCTTAGTTAGAACTTTTAAACTAATGATTTTTTATGGTTAAAAAAATCCTTATTCATTTTGATTCAGATAAGCATAAAAAAATTCGGTAAAATCATACAAGCCGGTGCGCACCCTATGTAAACATGGCGACTGTCGCCAACCATTTTCCACGATCAGCACATTAAAATTGCACATATATTCCACTAAAAATGAGCAACCAGTGGACCGTTTTAAACTGAAAAAACCTCAGTGGATTCAGCAACCTAGTTGTACAGCTATCTAAACTAGGCAACCAGTGGCCCGTTTTTAACTAAAAAAACCTCAGTGGATTCAGCAACCAAGCTGTGCAGCTATCTAAACTAGGCAACCAGTGGTCCGTTTTTAACTAAAAAAACCTCAGTGGATTCAGCAACCTAGTTGTACAGCTATGTAAACTACACAACCAGTGGACCGTTTTTAACTAAAAAAACAACAGTGAATTAAGCAACCTAGTTGTACAGCTAATGTAAACTGGGCAAACACCGGCCCGTTTTCAACTCAAAAAAACATCGGTGGATTAAACAACCTAGTTGTACACCTCTTATAAAGTCAGTATGATTAGAATAGCACGTAAATAGCACTTACGAAAACATAAAACACATCGAATATCAATTTAAAATTCACATTAAAAACCTTAAACATTGCAAAGATTCGTTAAAAAAGAGCACTTACCTTTATTTTTTTTTTTTAAATAACCGCTCAGAAATGTCCCCAACACCCACCGGCTTATAACGTAAAACCAGCATGCTTTCTTTTATTTAGCTCTATATTCACACCATATTTCTATCAAACACACACAAAAGAACGCTCCTTTTCCTTTCAAAACATAAAAACAAACACCATATTCCACACATAAATACTGACGACGAAATTCCCCGATACGCTTACTAACCTACGATACGCTTACTAACCTACAATAAAACAGAATCAAAACCACAAGGAAAATCAAACATTAACTTAATCCACTCTATCACCAGCCACAAGCAAACAACTATCGTCATTCAATTAGCACTGAATGAAAATCCCATACTTCAAAACACCCAGTGTTTCTCTTTGGTTACTAGTCTAAACAATCACCGGCAGGGTACTTCACTGCAGCTGAGCATTGCCCATGACGGCGCCAGAGCCAACGCCAAATCAATTTGTAAACAAAACATCAAAATGTAAACAGCACCGTATACGGAATATAGTCCAAAAATTCTCTAGAAAATTTTTATGCCTATGCAAAGTCTTTCTGACCCCCCCCCCCCCCCCGCCTTTTAGGTAGTGGTGGTGTGGGAGGAGCTGTTTATAAATTTTACAAGTGGTATACTAATATTAAGAGACGTATTATCTTCTATGTAATTAAATAAAGTTGAAATTTTGAAAAAACACAGTTGATTTTTTTTCAGGTGGGCTTTTTTGAAAAAACCCACCCGGGTTTTTTCAGGCTGGACAAAATTATAACAACCCTATGTCTGCAACATGCTCTAATTCCATTTTTAAAATGCCTTACATTTAAGTATCCAGCATTTATTTGTATGTAGCAATACTTGGTATGGGCGAATATCCAACATAAGGGGCAAGTATACCAAATACTAATTTTTTTTTTACATTCCTAAAAGAACTCTATATTTTGTTTTTTTTTTTACTGCAGTAAATAAGTTTTATATGTATAAATTGAATAGAAATTTGCAAAGAAAAATAAAGTTACCCGAATTCTTCTCATTGCTGCAACAATTTCTACTCGACTACTGGGCCTAGGAACATCCAATGATCCAATGTACTATAAGAAAATTTTTGTTTATAATATTGATTTAAAAAAAAAAAAAAAAAAAAAAAAACTCATACAGTACTGCAGGACAGTTCTCATCCATTTGAGACATATTAAGTAATTACAGTCAATTCTTGATATCTCGACTTTGTTTATCTAAATTTTTCGCTTATCTAAAAGTTTTTTTAAAGTCCCAAATTGATGTAATGTAATTGAATAGAATTTTTTCCTCACTATCTTGAAGGAAAAAAATCTGTCACTTCGCTTATCTTGATTCTTACTGTTACTTAGAAATTTGCAAGGCGTGTTAATGTGCTGGAAGATGTCTAGTGCTTTGTATAAAATTAATGATGAAGATAACATGAAATCAAAACTAAAACAAGTAAGAGTGAAAAAATGTTCGGTAACCCAATCCTAAATAAAATTTGTTATTTATTGTTTTGATTCTGTGTATTATCTATTAATTCTTCTTCTAACACTATTCCTAAAGATAAAATTACCATCTGTCATCAGAAAAGTAAGAATATTTAACTTCATAGTTTGATTTGATGGTATATTTTCAACACACGATCAAAGCACACCCCTGAATAAGATATTATGTGTGAATCCCTGCGTGAATGCATCCCTGAATAAGATATCTCAAATATTTTTGCTGGTCCCACCGACTTCTAAACGTTGGGTGAGAATTTCTCACTATAGCTGTAAGTTTGGGTAAATACATAGTGGTAGGTTTTTATAAATGGGCATATACCCCAGCCTCGGGTTAGCACCCATATTAACCAATTTTACCAATTTTATTTATGATTTTCTTTTTTTTTTATTGAATGTATAATGTAACTGGGCCTTCAAGTCTGGAAGTCAGGCCCAGTTACATGAAATAAAAATAACCCAATTGAGGAACAACTGTGTCCCCAGTACCTTTTTTTTTTCTTTTTCTTCTATAGACATTAGGAGTTCTTGAAAACCCACTTTAACACTCTGTGTTAAACTTACAACTGAAAAATGGAAGCGTGTGTGAATTTTATTGGAAAAGTGCCCTTTTTTCGAAATGCACGAATTGGTACTTACGTATTATCCCGTCGGTCCGCCAAGACGAGCGATTTTTTGCCAAGATAAATGCCGGGCACATGGAATTATTAATGGTTTTGAATACGATTGACAACAGTTTGGTAACTCATTTGACGAAAAAATAGATTGGCGGGAATGACCGCCGGGATAATACGTAAGTATCCACGAATTTTGCACAGAATGAAACTGATTTGTAGGGTGCGCGAGCTTCGGGTTAGTAGATTTGTAGGGTTAGAGAGCTTCGGGCGAGATAGATGCAGTCTCTCACTTTAACTGTCCGTCAGTTATGTCAATCTAGTACAGAAACAAAATATTCAAACTGAAAACAGAATAAAAATAAAGACTTATACAGTACTGCACTTACTTTAGCATGAAAAGTAATACCATGCTGGAAAGCCTCTTCGTTATACAGTGGTATTCTACTGTCATATGCATCATCACTCACAAGGTTATACTGCTTTTTAGAAGGCATTTCGCTTATAGAGTTATCACCATTTGAACATATTAGATCAGAAACAATATTTCAATTACATTATTTTGTGAGAAACTACAATTAGCACCTATTAATAAGTGTAAAAACTTTAAAGTAATAACAGAATTTCCGATAACTCACATCGGACGGAAGTCATGTTGTAATCTGAGGCTATTTTAAAACTATAACAAATTAAATTGAAGTTTTGCATTAAAAATGTTTCAAAATCTATTCTGATAACGCTAAAGTAAATAAATCCTCATAGTAATAAAGCAGTCGACAATGTTTAAGGAAACAAACTGTCATTGTTAAACAAGAATACATGCTGATGAGAATGTACAGCGAATTCGTCCTTTTTTAGAAGCCAAAAAATGCTCTTTTTAACAACTCAAATTAAATTTAAATTTATATAATGTATAAAAGCAATGCATACATTTATAATTACACTAGAAGAAAACATAAGTTATTATTGACAATAAATTTTAGTTTACCAATCGCCTCACTAATAATATGTTTCATTTCACTTCTTTTCGATATTTTATATTTTAAGATATTTGGGATGCAGTTTGCACATTGCGAATAACAGGGAATTCCATTCTGCAAAAGATTATTCATAATCTTAATTTTCATTTAAATGAACTATCAGCTTTATTTGTCAAACGATGGTTCCAATCAAGATAATTTTTCCCACAGACATACCTCTGGCCGACTTGATACAAGACTTAGAAATGGATAATGATATTGCTATATTTTCGAAACACGCCGATTCCTTAAAAGGGGCAGCACGAAAGCCTATACTCCGGTCCTGGTGACCGTTCTGGGAACACGGATCCCACACGAAATCAAACTATGGTTGACAATACAGAAAGTAACGATGTTCGTTGACAAACCACGCAATGTCGCCGCTGTAAGCGCTATGACCACGCAGAGGCGAGATGCAAACAGGAATTATTATGTACCAACTGTGGCTCCTCCCACGAAGGAATATGTCAGGCCCCACCCAAATGCTCCAATTGTGCAGAAGCCCACCGTTCCGATTACCTACAATGTCCAAGCAGACTAAAAGAAATAGAATTTTTAAAATTTAAGTGCACTAATTTCCTGACCTTTTCGGAGGCCCGCCGGCTAGCTCGACAGAAACAACCAACTTACGCGGCGGCTGCCCCCGCCCCCCGCCAAGCCGATACAATAGAAACAATGAAAAAGGACTTTGATATTCGCACCAACAACATAATAAAATGTATGAATGAGATGCTCAAAACCCATATGGACTGTATTATGTTGGCAGTAAGCACCTTAACGGTGATGCTGAGCCTGGTCGGTAAGGCGGCCCGGCCGCTAAGTCCTCCTGGGGCTGCCCCCCCCCCCAACCTGTCTTCCGAAAAAAAACAGCGTCTGGATACTGAGGGTGGTCCCCTAGTAGCAATAACTCATCGGTCGATGAGAGGCGGGTGAGTTAAATCCGAGGAGAAGGAGCAATGGCCGATCACGGCTTTTCATCCCAAAAAGGGGAAATTTCATCGGCAACTGGTACAAAATGTCCGCTCGGGAGACCATAAAGCCGATCATCGTTTCCCGATGACACCGATGAAATAACGAAAAGAAACCGATAAACTGTTTAAAATATATTTGTTAATAAAAAATAAACGACTGGCATCAAAATTTTCAAAAAATGCCCGTTCTGTTTATTATATTTTCGTTTTTTGTATGCTAAATTTCCGTTTTTCTGAAAAAAAATTCTTCCTCCCCCGGGCCCGAACACTGAGCGTACTGATTACGAGATCAGTGCGCTACCCCTAGACCATCGAATCTTGTCATGTACAACGCAAAGTGTGAAGTAACGTTTATTTTAGTCTCAGATTGGGACTTCGGGTGAAATTTTGACAAAGTGTTGTTCAGCTATTATTAATAATAGTCAAATTATTCGATTGGTAAGAAATTAATTTCACTTTTTACCAATGTATGTAAGTAGCAACAACATTCATAATTAATAATTAAAAAACAATATTGCCAATTGTATAGGAATTTTAGTGTGATTTTAACTTTCATATTTCTTGGATAACTTTTAAAAATTAACTGATTTCTCTTCTTGCTGTTTACATTAAAGAGCTTTCAAAAGAGTTGCTCATTGTAATGAAGTTAACGTTTTTCTTATAATGCAGCTGACGCTCAAATAGATTTTCTTTTCTTTTTTTTAACACTTTTTTAAAAAATTATTTAAATATTACAAACGATTTTTATATAATAAATACTTACATTTTTTTTGTAAATATTTCTTTTCAAATTTAAATTTTGTGGGAGGGGGCAAGGGGGGGGATACCCCTCCCGCCCCCTCCCAACCCCAATACAAGAAATTTGAAGTAAATTATGCGATTAATTCAAGAATTGTTCAAAATTCCCCTTAGATTATGCACAGGCACATCTAAATTACGCAAATATCTATAGGAATTTGGGTAAAGTGTAAACTACTGGGGACACTTGCAAGGCCCGTTGACTATAGAGCTGCAGTTTCGGATAAGATATTGTTTTTCGGTTTCCCATCTGCGAAACTGCTCGTCTAGATCACTTCTATCCATGAATAAAAATTCATCTATTGCAGATTAACAAAAGTGCACTTGCCGATGACTGAATTCGACGAGTCGATGAGTTAACGATGAGTCGATGAACGACCGAGCAGAAAACAAGCAGTCATTGCTACTAGGGTCTTAAGCTCCCCCCGGCTAACCCGAAAAAAACCTAGCAGCTCTTCCCGGGTTTTTTTTCCCTCTCGCCCTCCCCCCCCTTTTCTCGCTCTAGTCTGTGGCGCCGTTTCGTCCTTTGAGCATCGTGCAGTGGAACTGCCGTAGCGTATCCAACAAGGGAGATTTTCTTCGGCTCGACTTGTTCTCTGATGCTGACATCTGGGTTTTTCAGGAAACGTTTCTGAAACCTGCCTCTTCCTTTCCTCTGAGGTCAAAAACGGTTTACCGGTTGGACCGTGTGGATCGCCCAGCGGGCGGTCTTGTTGTAGCTGTCTCCTCCCATATTCCGTCGGCGCGGATCCCTAGTATCTCTTCGTCTGCAGATAACGAAATTCTGGGTGTGGCTCTTCATCTACCGCAATTTCCGCTCAACATCATAAATATTTACTCGCGGTACGGTCAGATTACCCCTGACCTCCGGTCGTTGTGTGCCTCTCTTTCTGGCCAGACGCTGATCCTAGGTGACTTTAACCTACACCACCCCTGGTGGGATTCGCTGCACTCGTCTCCAGCCAGTGAGGAGTTTTGTCAGTGGCTATCCTCGAGCCCCTATTGCATCATGAACACGGCATCTCCGACCCACATCGCTCCGGGGGGGACTCTCTCCTTAATAGACCTGTCGCTCTGCACTAGTGACCTCTTTGATCGTGCGTCGCTTACAGTCTCAGAGGACCCGTATGATAGCGACCACTTCCCTGTCTGCATTCGTCTGGACGAAAGTCTTCCG
This sequence comes from Cheiracanthium punctorium, assembly GCA_038373885.1. Taxonomy (NCBI): domain Eukaryota; kingdom Metazoa; phylum Arthropoda; class Arachnida; order Araneae; family Cheiracanthiidae; genus Cheiracanthium; species Cheiracanthium punctorium. The sequence continues at coordinate 292,438 of JAWZYV010013263.1, read as the reverse complement.
GTGTCTGCCCCCAGGATGCTATATTCGTGGGGCGCATTTGCAATAACATAAACATCGCCCTGGACAACGCTACAAGTGTCGACCTACCACACTTCAGTCTGCTCACCGAATCTAAAATGCAAGAACATCAGGTGAAAATCCCAAGTTTGCCAAAGGGCTTCCCCCCCTGGTGGAATACCCGGTGTGCTAACCTTTGGAAGCAAAAGAAATTCCTTCTCCGCAGGGCTCGTTCCCAGCTCTCCACGGAACTCTGGTCGAAATACAAACGTACGGCAACGAAACTCCGCTCCGTCATCAAGGAAGCTCGACGGATGTTTTGGGACCGTGCTTGCAGTGACTCCCGGGACGGCCGCTTTCTCTTCAAGATCTTTAGAAAATTTCAGCAGCGCCCTGCCTCGCTAGAATCTCATCTCATACTACGACAGAATGAACATGACATCGTTTCTCCTCGCTTACAAGCGGAGCTTTTTGCCAACTTCTTCAGCAGCTCAGCCTCCCATGAACCCCTCCCCGTGGACTACGGCGACCAGGAAGAGGACCCTATCAATCAACCTTTCACGCTACAGGAATTGAGGGACGCAATTAACCACATAAAAGTCACCACTCCAGGGGCGGATCGCATTTCGGCCAGACTCTTCAAGGGTCTGAATGATAAGTCCCTTCAGCTCATCTTAGACATCTTTAATACGATCTGGAGCTCCGGAAACATACTGGAGGACTGGCGCGCCTCTACCATACTCCCGATCTTGAAACCGGGGAAAGACCCCTCTTCAGTTGAATCGTACCGCCCTATCGCCCTGACGGCTGTAATGTGCAAAATCAACGAGCGGATCATCTCGCTCCGTCTTGCCCACTTCCTCCTTTCGAATAACGCGCTAGACTATCGTCACTTCGGCTTTCTGCCGTACCGGGACGGACAAACGGCGGTGACTCAGCTCCACCTAGCGATAAACCAGGCCCATGCCCGAAAAGAATTTTTCCTCGGCATCTCGCTGGACATACACGCCGCTTATGACTCAGTTTACATTGATGGGCTTATCTCAAAGTGCACTCGTCTCCAGCTCCGCGGACGTATCACCCGGTGGATTCACCTTCCCTAGGAATTCCTACAAAATCGTTCAATACGGATTTCTTGGAGAGGCTCTGTCTCAAGCGCTCGTCCTATGCTCAGAGGTATCCCTCAGGGGAGCGTGCTTTCGCCTATTCTTTTCACCATCTACATGTCCGACTTTTTTGAAGTCCTCGAACAGGGGGTGGAATGCCTTATATACGCGGACGACATTTTTCTATACTGCTCGAACACCTCCCTGTCCGTCTGTGAAACGAAGCTCCAACAGACACTATCCAGAATTTCCCAATGGTGCACATACTGGAAACTCTCGGTGCGCCCGGACAAATGCTGCGCTTTCAATCTCTCCCGAGGCGGGGCACCAGTGACAAAATATTCTCTATTAACGGCGGGCTGGTTGAATGGTCGGATGTCGTAAAATTCCTAAGCTTCCATTTCTCGCGGCGTGGTGGTTCCCGCCCTCACTTGGCATACTTAAAAAAGAAGGCGCTTCAACGCATCAATGTCCTCAAAATCCTCTCCTCCCGCAGGTATGGCGCCCGGTCTGTCCACCTGCGTCACATCGCTCTGGCTACGATACGCAGCCTGCTGAACTACGGGGCTCCGGTATTGTACGGCCTTTGCCCCTCCCTGCTCAAATGCTTGGAAGTCTTCCAGACCTCAGCTCTCAGGGTGGCGTTGGGCCTCCCGCGGTGGGTCCCCAACCCTGTCTTACTGAAACACGCGGTGTGCATGACTATTAAAAGGAGAATTGATTTGCTCACCCACAGGTTCTGGGTGAAACACTTATCCCTTGGGCACTTGTCTCCCATGTGGCCTATCCTCTCCGCCCTCATTTCGTCCCCTCAGGCTAGCCGCTTTCCGGTGCTACCTGGGCTTGACACTACCTTCGCTCGCCTCAACAGCGATCCGCAACATCTCATCCCTGCGGCCCCTCCGCCCTATCCGGGTGTGAACTCCTATTCCCTTCTCCTCAATGGGCTTCCCTTTCAAAGTAAGGACCTTTGCCCAGCGGCTGTCTCAGGCCTCTTTGGATCCTTCCTCTGTGATCATTGCGACTGACGCGTCGAAATCCCCCTCGGTGACTGATTTCGGGGGGTGCTCTTTGGCGGGCCATTTCCGTTACAAAATTCATAGCATCAATTCCATTTTTTCCGCAGAAGCCCTGGCCCTCTGCACGGCGCTAGATGAGCTCATCATTATCGACAGAGCCACCCTAATCCTGACCGACAGCCTTTCTGTGCTCCAAGCGCTTCAAAAGTGCTCTCGCAAGTCTCCCCACATCATCCAACGGCTCCAAAAAAAACTTTCCGTCATTGCTCGGATGGTCCCTGCAATCCACCTTTGCTGGGTCCCGGGTCATCGTGGCATATCGTTCAATGAAAGCGCAGACTATCTTGCCCGGACTTGCCCCCCGGATGAAATCTCTCTCGAATGGATCTGCCCCGAAGACATTCTCACTCTCCTACAGCAGGAAGCACTCTCTCAAGCCGCCCTCGACTTTGACAACACTCCCTACAAAAGCTCTCATGGTGACATCCCGCCGGTTACTCTCTCCGGCTCCTGGTTCAACAATCGTTACGCGGATGTCCTCTTCTCCCGTCTTGTGTGCCGAGTTATGATTATCCCTGTGCTCCTTTATAGATTTGGTCTCGACTCTACTTTCCTGTGTGATACCTGCAATCTGCCGGACTCCATCGACCATATCCTCTTCCATTGCACCAAGTACGCCAACAACCGCCACAAGCTCTATTCGGTCCTGGGCCTCCCGCCGTCTTTCGCGGGGCCTTTCTCGGTGTTTGTCTCGCAGGCTATCTCCTCTTGCCTCTCCCGCCGCGCGCTTATTCAGTTCCTTGTTGCGGTCGACCGTTAATTGGCTCTCTGTTCTTCGCGCTTCTGGGTCTCTATAGCTAGTCCTACATCTGGATCATTCGGGACGACAGCCCCAGCCAAGGGCGGACCCAAAAACTTTTTTCGGAGGGGGCGCAAATCGTAAATACTCATTTTATCTAGTGTAAAGAACACTCAATATTGGTGAAAGCCCCATTTATCTAGTGTAAATATACTTTTCTCGGAGGGGGCGCGCGCCCCCTGCGCCCTCCCCCTGGATCCGCCTTTGGCCCCAGCCCTGGCTAAAGGTCCCAAAAACACCGCAATCAAATCAAATCAAATCAAATCAAGATAATTTGTCCAATTTAAAAAAAAAAATTATAAAAACAATCGCCTATGAAACCCCCCACAAAATAGTTTGTAAGATCATTTTTATTGGTAAGAAAAACAATCAAGGCGGAGTTTCAAACAAAACGTAGTGTGATTTATCCAATTAAAATTGACTCAAGGTACTATTTGTTGTGTTATGTCATGGCTAACTGGGATATTCCCCGGCTATCCAAACGGGTCTAAAAGCCCGTATACGCGGTAGTTGGCATTCCTTCCGCCGTGGCGTAGTTATATGTCCTGAACAGAGCAATTTAAAGTGCCAGTCCATATGATTAAAAGGGCATTAAAACTGTCAAAAATGCTTGATTAAATTTTTTTTTATTTTTTGTTTAAACAGAATGTATCTATATCTATAAATATTTTGAAACGCTTCTTCATCCATGCACATATTGAAAAAAAATTTAAGAAATTGTTAGTTGGTTAATGCTTTTAGGAGCTTCTTCGACACGTAATAAATTAATAATAAATAAATATATTAATTTATGTTTTATTTGAATCTTCAAAAGACTGTAATACTTTTTAAAGACTTGTTTTTCGTAACTCCTACATATTTTAATATATTAATACAGCATTCTCCCTATACGTAAAAAACACTCACAATTCTGGGGTTAAACGATAAAATAAGTAAAAACTTTGTGAAAAAAACACACATAAAATGTAACTTATAATAGTTACGATCGTTTCGACCAAAAAATTCTTTCGGTCTTCATCAGACAAAGTCAGAGACGTAGGGCCGTAGCCAGAGGGGGGGCTGCTGCCCCCCGAAATGGGACCCTTTACTTAGCTTACAATTTGCTAATTAGCTTACAATGAACTTTAACTTTTTAGCTTTAAATTTAATGCCCAGCCCACCCCGAAATAAAATCCTCGCTACGCCACTGCGCGAGACGAACGTCTTAGTCTGATGAAGACCGAAAGAATTTTTTGGTCGAAAGGATCGTAACGTATTATAAGTTACATTTTATGTGTGTTTTTTCACAAAATTTTTATTTATTTTATTCTCCCTATACTTCCGTGTATATGTATGTTCGCCACTTCGGCATCCCGTATGAATAACGTGTATTCAAATTCTATCTGTAGGAAACCGAACACAACTGCAGACCGTTAGATCGACAGCCGCGCGGTAGGCCCGAACGTGGGACCGTAACGCTTCCACCATCTACCATGTTTAGTGTCGTCTTATTTACTTACTTATATATATATATATATATATATATATATATATATATATATATATATATATATATAATATATATATATTATTGCAGAATTACTCTGCTACACCTGGGGTTCGTCGTTCTAAAGTCCAGTTGGTGTAAAAAGTTCAAGTAAAAAGTCACTTGTCAGGATGGAACACAAACTTTATTGCTTCTAGAACTTCGTAGAACAATCAGCTGTACACAATACACAAGCACAATCTAGCAGTAACGTGCTTTTAACAGTCCGCTTAGATCAGAAGCTCTCACAAATGCTGTATTCCTCACACAAAATAAGTCACTTTCACAGGCAAAAATTCAGTGAAAATATACGAGAAATAACACTAACAGTCTCTCAAGACTCAGCGATGAAGAATTTACACACAGCACTTAAATTCAAAGCTTCACAAACAGCGCGAAACACAGCTTCCTTCACAAAGCAAGCGTATTCACTCTCTCAAAGCTTGATCAACACTGCCTGTCGGGGCGACGCACGCTTCTATAAATAGCCGACGCAGGAGGTACAAGAGGTTTCCAGAAAAGTCAATTTCTCGAGGGTTCTACATAAAGCGTGAATATTGATTACGTCATAGAAGAGAAATGTTAGGTTATTATGCGTTTTTAATGCAGGAAAAACAACTTCCAGGCCCCATTGGGAAAATCGCGCCAAATGACCAAAAAGTCGCCAAGCTTGGCGACTTTTGGCGAAATATCGCCAAATTTGGCGCCAAAAATAAGTCCTCAAAAATGAAGAGATCTAAGCTCTAGGACTAATATTTCTCGAGATTTCTAGAAGCCCATAGAATAACATATGGGAAAGCGAAACCTCCGTATCTCCGGTTCTAATTGGCCGATTTTGATGCAACAAAAAGCAAAATTTATCTATTTGAAGCGTAGAATACGAATTTTAAACCATTTTAAGCCCCAGGGCAGCGGGTTGCCCCGAAAATTCGTAACAATATATATATATATATATATATATATATATATATATATATATATATATATATATATATATATATATATATCTAATATATAAAATTCTCCTGTCCCAGTGTTAGTCACCTAACTCCTCCGAAACCACTCGACCAATTTTAATGAAATTTTCTATGTATATTCGTTAGGACTGAGAATAGGTTTTTAACTATGTCTCATACCCCTAAGTCATAAGGGCGGTCCACCCCAAAATGTTTAGCCCCCGAGTGCTATTAATTTCAATCAGGATTTCTGTGTAGACATTAGCGTGTCGAATCACTCTTCAAATGTGTTTGCCAGATAATGTGGAGGGGGGGGGGACGTTAATAAAATGTTGAAAGTCGCACAAGGTTTGCAATTTTTGATAATTGATCGCTAAATGTGGTGCCAAAACGCTTCAATTTATTATAAATATATTTCGCGTATAGTTAGAAAACGAGTGGCGTATATTGTAAAAGAGTTTTATTAGGCGATTTTAATATAGATTTCTATTCCAAAGAAGTGCTCTGTGGAACAAGAAAGGAAAACACGGTACACTCATGGATTATGATGCCCATTCCAAACAGCATTTAAAATGTCTTTGCGGTATGGTTGGAATATGCGTACAGGAAGAATATGCCTGGCGAAGATTGTAAAACAGTTTCAGTAGGCGATTTTAAGATAGATTTCGATTCCAAAGATGTGTTTTATGGTACAAGAAAGAGTGGATTCCTATTTTAACGCCCCCACTCTCGCCAACCTAAAAAATCCCCGTACTTTGGCGAGCTTTGCAGTCATGGGTCTCTGGGAGTTATGCACAAGTTTCAACGGTACTTACGTATTATCCCGGCGGTCCGCCAAGACAAGCAATTTTTCACCAAGATAAATGCCGGGCGCATGAAATTGTTGATGGTTTGGAATACGATTGGCAACGTATTTAAAATCTACGAAAAAGTAGTTTGGCAGAAGTGACAGTCGGGATAATACGTAAGTACCGTTTCAACGCACCCAAAAGAACTAGGTGATAACTAAAGTAAACAAACTAGCGATAAACGCGCCAGTTAAGGAATTTGAAGACATTTAATTATTAAAACTACATTAATTGGTAATCCAAAATAAATAAAAATGTAACGGCATGCTGTACTTACATGTTGTTCCAAATCGCCATTTTAATTCTAAATTACGATTTCTACATAAATGCAAAAAATCGTCATGGTAGCTGCATATGTTTAATCATCGCCTCCTTGGCGAGAGTCGAGGCGTTAAAGTAGGAAACAATATATAAAACGATGAAGTATAGTTGTGATATACTTGGCGAAGATTGTAAAATAGTTTTAGTAGGCGATTTTAAGATAGATTTCGATTCCAAAGATGGGTTTTATGAAATTAGAAAGAAAAATACAGCACAGTCATGAATAATGATAACACTTTCCAACTTAATGGAATAAGGACGAAAAATAGGGAAGACGCATAAATTATGATACGATTTTAATATATAGCACAGTAGTGCGTATTTAAAATCTGAAAGTGTTTCAGATTTTCATCCTTTTTTTGTGGGAGGGGGGCAAAATTTTTTATGGAATGACTATCATTAAGTCTCAAGGCCAAACTATGTTCACACGGACAGTTATACCTGGCATGCTCTCGAGTGGGCAAACCCTACAGTGGGCATCCAGTTTGTTTGTGTTATCTAAAGCTGGGATAACAAAAAATATTGTATACTCTATTGCGTTAAGGGATTGATATTATTTTTTAGTAAAATTATCGTAATTAGCGATATATATAAATTTAAAGAATAAATTACAATGAATTAAAAATATAAATGTTTGGTATTGTGTTATTATACTTTCCGAACATGTACCATGTAAGGAAAGTATTGTAATCATGAAAAAATTCGAATCCGAGATTTTGGTGTATTTACACGTTTTGAGGTCTTCTGAATTCATTTATGCTATTTTTACGAGATGTATGTATGTATGTGTGTATGTGTGTGTGTGTGTGTGTGTGTGTGTGTGTGTGTGTGTGTGTGTGTGTGTGTGTGTGTGTGTGTGTGTGTGTGTGTGTGTGTGTGTGTGTGTGTGTGTGTGTGTGTGTGTGTGTGTGTGTGTGTGTGTGTGTGTGTGTGTGTGTGTGTGTGTGTGTGTGTGTGTGTGTGTGTGTGTGTGTGTGTTTGTGTTTGTGTGTATGTGAGTGAACACGATATCTCCTAAACGGGACATTTGGTTGAGCTCAAATTTGGTATATATGTTATAAACCACCGTCACAAGACCGGTATTGATTTTGGTGTATATAGGACTAATAGTTTTTCTACAGGGCTTCGACCAAGATTTCTTTTACATTATGGCCTATGGGAGGGAATTCTTGAAAGTGCGATAGCGTTTAAACGGTACATTCGATTGAGCTCAAATTGGGTATGTATGTTATAAACCACCATCTTAAGACCGGTATTGATTTTGATGTCTGTAGGACTTATAGTTTTTCTACAGGGCTACGACAAAGATTTCTTTTACATTATGGCCTATGGGGGGAAATTCTTGAAGGTGCGCTAGCGTTTAAACTGTACATTCGATTGAGCTCAGATTGGTTATACATGTATAAACAACTATCGTAAGACCGGTATTGATTTTGATGTGTACAGGACTTATAGTTTTTCTACAGGGCTACGACAAAGATTACTTTTACATTATGGCATATGGGGAGAAATTATTGAAAGTGCGCTAGCGTTGAAACGGCGCATTCGATTGAGCTTCAGTTTGCTATATATATTTGAATTATTCATCGATTAAAATTTATTTAAATGCTTGGTAATGATCTTAATCGTAAGTGTTCGGAAAGTCGAGTGGAGTCACTCCCGATTTTTTTTATATTCCAGCATCGTTCACAGCGCTCCATGCCTCTTCCACTCATATACCACATCCTCACAAACGTACAATTAGTCATTTCTTTCTACTAAAATAATCCCAGGAATAATTTATGTGGCAAAACAACGTTTGCCGGGTCAGCTAGTATATATATAAATATTAAAAAATGTCATTTTAATCTTTTTAAAATAAATAAGTCAACGATAGGTGTTTTGCCGCCCGCAAAAATTTTCTGCACGGGACTAGCGCCCCAACCGCCCCACCTACGCTACGCCACTGCGAACATCCCTTATGAATAACGAGTATTCAAATTCTATCTATAGGAAACCAAACAAAACTACAGACCGTTAGATCGACAGCCGCGCGGTAGGCCCGAACGTGGGACCGTAACGCTTCCACCATCTACCATGTTCAGTGTCTTATTTACTTACTTATTTATTTATTACAGTATAATTTGTTTAGATAACTGAGCCCATCCTCCAGAAAAATTTCATATTTTTATTTATTATTATTTTAATCTGTTAGAGTAATTTTAAACAATTTAACTTAACTCCTGAATAATTTGCATAGAGAATTTTCCTCTTTTTTTAAATAATACACCTAAGCAGAAGGGTGGAGGGCTTGGTCGGAGGACCTTTTAAGGGGGTTCTAAGGCATATTCATGTTTTATCTGGAGAAAACCGCCCAAAACTCCATGATATTTTAATCTTCTTAAAATAAGTTAACCATAGGCGTTATACCGCCTCTAGAAATTTTCTGCCCTGGTCGGGCGTCCCAACCCCAATAAATAAACCAAAACCTATTAATACGAACCAATGGCATAGCCAGAATTTTTTCATGGAGGGGGGGGGTACGACTACTGTAACTCACATTTGTGTATAAGTGTACGTGATAAGGCAAGAATATGCATTTGTATGGCAAAAATATCCTCATCGGAGGGGGTTTGGTGACCCCCTATGCCCCCTTGGCTACGCCACTGACACGAACATACGTATACACGGAAGTATAGGCAGAATAAAATAAATAAAAACTTTGTGAAAAAAACACACATAAAATGTAACTTATAATACGTTACGATCCTTTCGACCAAAAAATTCTTTCGGTCTTCATCAGACAAAGACGTTCGTCTCGCGCAGTGGCGTAGCGAGGATTTTATTTCGGGGTGGCCTGGGTATTAAATTTAAAGCTAAAAAGCTAAAGTTCATTGTAAGCTAAGTAAAGGGTCCCATTTCGGGGGGCAGCAGCCCCTCCTCTGACTACGCCCCTGCGTCTCGGACTTTGTCTGAAGACCGAAAGAATTTTTTGGTCGAAACTATCGTAACTATTATAAGTTACATTTTATGTGTGTTTTTTTCGCAAAGTTTTTATTTATTTTATCGTTTAACCCCAGAATTTTGAGTGTTTTTTACGTATAGGGAGAATGCTGTATTAATATATTAAAATATGTAGGAGTTACGAAAAACAAGTCTTTAAAAAGTATTACAGTCTTTTGAAGATTCAAATAAAACATAAATTAATATATTTATTTATTATTAATTTATTACATGTCGAAGAAGCTCCTAAAAGCATTAACCAACTAACAATTTCTTAAATTTTTTTTCAATATGTGCATGGATGAAGAAGCGTTTCAAAATATTTATAGATAAAGATACATTCTGTTTAAACAAAAAAATAAAAAAAAAACTTAATCAAGCATTTTTGACAGTTTTAATGCCCTTTTAATCATATGGACTGGCCCTTTAAATCGCTCTGTTCAGGACATATAACTACGCCACGGCGGAAGGAATGCCAACTACCGTGTATACGGGGTTTCCTATTGTTCTCGGTTTCGTCTGGATAGCCGGGGAAGGGAAGATCCATCATCATCATCATCGAATGGAGGATATCGCCTCCTTGGGTTCGAGGCTATAAAAGTCACGTGACGGTGGAAAACAAACAACCATTTCTCCATAGGCTTATGTGCTGGACTCTTGGTAATAAGCGCAAAATCAAAAAAGTAATAATTATGCCTCTGTATTGTGCTGCCTACGAATGTTTCAATAACTCTCTGGAACCTGTACATGACTGCAAAAAGATATCTCTCCAAAGATTCCCATTAAAAAGTGCTAACATATTAAAACATACTGAGACGAGGCTATTTCAGCCACGTGTCGATGGAAAATATACACTTCAGCCAATCAGATTACAGGGCTACTCATCAACACAGCCGAAAGGTCACGTGTTGGTGGAAAAATGACGTTACACCGATAAACCTCATTGTTCTTGAAAGGAGTGCCTGTTCCATGACGGTTTAACTCTAGTTGTTTGATGAGTAGTTATACATCGATGGGACATGTAAGAGAAAATGCAGTATCAGAACATACATAATAGAAAAGGTAAATAGTAATATATATTAGAGCAAAACAGTATGAGAATAATGCAAAATGAAAATAAATTATATACAATATATGCAAGGGACTCTAGAAGACAATGTCAAGGGTGGGACAAGATCAGGACTCACAAATAGGGAAGTCGTAATTTGGAAGAAAAGGTACTGAGAATTTGTGCTATAATCCTACTCATTAAGCAGGAGGACAGCTTTAGGCCGTGTCCGGTTGTCTGAATCGCGGAAGTCATAATCAGGGATTTCTGCAATTAGTTCATTTGGTAAGTTATAGACTTTGTCATAAAAGTGTTGGGCTTGTTTTTTAATAATTTCGTACATGGAGGGAATCATGAGATCTCTACGTATAACCGTGTTTCTCATGTATCTATGAGCATGTCTAATTTTTCGCAGTATTTTGTTGTGTTGAGTTGTGATTAAGTTTAGATTTGTTTTCGCAGCATAACCCCAAATGGGGCTAGCGTATGTACCTGCAGGGAGGACAATCATGTTGTACAGTTTTCGTTTGTTGGGAATGCTAAGTTTGCTTTGGTATAGTAAATTTGAGATAGATTTTTCGGCCGCAATCATTTTGTTACGGGCGTAGGTGGCCTGTGCCTTCCAAGTCAGTCTGGAGTCCAGCATGACTCCCAAATACTTACAGGTCCTGCCCATTCAACTCTTTGGTCATTAATATATATTGGTTTTGCAATCTTGCGGGATCTAGTGAAGTGAATGGCCTGACACTTAGAGGGATTTACTTTTAATTTCCAAGTGGCAAATCAATCTTCAAGTGTGTCAATGTGGTGCTGAATTTTGTTGACCATAGTGTCAGGGTGTGTGGATCTGGACATTATAGCCGTATCGTCTGCATATACTGCTAAAGATGTGTGAGAATCTCTTGGAATATCATTTATGTAGATGTTGAACAGTGTAGGACCAAGGAGTGATCCTTGTTGTACACCAGCCTCAATAGGAGTGTGATTGGAGTAAGTGTTGTTGATGCGGACGGAGAACTTTCGATTTCTCAGATAAGAGTTAATCAAATGAATCAACGCGTCCGGCGTGTTTATAGTGATTAGTTTGTAAATAAGTGAGTTATGGCAGACGCGGTCAAAAGCTTTGCATTACTTGCAAGTCCAGCATTACTGCTCCGGTGGATTCCTTGAGGTTAAAGCCCTCAAAAAGAAATTCCACTACTCTGAGGAGCTGGTGAGTGGTAGCATGTTTGGGCCTAAAGCCAAATTGCTCAGGAATGATGATGTTGTTATCCCGCAAACGAGAGCTAAGTCTCCTCAGGATAATTTTTTCAGCTACTTTACTGAGACTGCTCAGAAGGCTAATGGGTCTGTAATTTTCTGGGATAGCCAGGTTACCAGACTTAGGAATGGCACAAACAATGGCCGTTTTCCAAACATCAGGAAAAACTTTGAGATCGAGAATTGTGTTTATGATTTGAGTTATAAGATCAAGAATGTTATGTGGGATATTTTTAAGCATAAGATTAGTTATGTTGTCTGTGCCGGGGGCTTTTTTATTGTTAAGTTTGCTAATTATTTCGCTTACTTCTAAGTTAGTAGTAAGGGGTAAGGACTGAGTCGGGGGACGACTTAGAAAGTCCTCAATCTGAGCCTTGATATCTCTATCAAAATCAGGGTTAACGAGATCAGAGTGTACAGTGAATTGTTGCTTGTAAGCTTGCGCTAGAGTGTTGGCTTTGTCCTCATCCGTGTAAGCAATACCTGAAGGGCTCTGGAGAGGGGGGAAATCGTATTTTTTCCTCCGAAATCTTTTAATTATTATCCAAACATCGGACTCGTCTTGATTTAGTTCTTCTAGAAAAGACTCCCAGCGCTGTTGACGATGTATGTAGAGAGCCTCTCTAGCTAGGAATTTTTGTCGATAATAATCTTGTTTATGTAGGGGGGACTTAGTGCGTTGGTAAAGACGCTTCGCTCTGTTCCTATCCCTAATCTTTTGTTTGATATCAGCAGGGAGGAGATTGAAGTTGTTATAAGGGCACTCGTAAGAGGCAAGATTTTTGGCAGTGGTTAAGGTATCATTTAAATCTTTAATTGCAGAGTTAAGTGAGGTGGGAGAGTCAAGATGCAAGTTTTCAAACTGAGCATCCAACAAAGACTCGGTGTAAATTCTCCAATTAGTACGAGTGTATGTTTTCTTAATTGGAGGAGAGTGGAAGAGCAAGTCAACACTAATATGAATGGGAAGGTGGTCAGAGTCAAACATATCTATTGTACGAGCTGCAGTGTTATAATGGAAGTCTTTGGTGAGACAGAAATCAATAAACGAGGGATTACCTTGGGAGTAATGAGTGGGGGTGGTTGTTTTAATTAGCGCGATGTTGATATCAGCGATAAACTTCAAGAGCTGACGGCCCCTACTACAGGTGCGAACGCAGTTCCAAGCAGTGCTGTGAGCATTAAAATCCCCAGCCATAATGACGTGGGGGTGGGAGTTAATTAGTGTTAATAAGTCTTGAGCGGGTAAGTGTTCGTTAGATCTGATGTAAATGGAGCTAAAGAGGAAGTTATTTTGGTTTATATTAATAATGACATTTGTGCCCTCAAGCCGAGTGAAATTTATGTCCAATTGTCTGCTAATGAGGCTCTTTTTTACATAAATAGCTGTGCCGCCACGGCGTCTCTGAGAAGTTTGGGTAGGAGTGTTTTGGTAAAGATTGTAGTTAGCGATGTTGTAATTTTTGTTTGGTCGGAACATTGTCTCTTGTAATAGGACTATATCGAATGCATTTAGAGCTAGGTAGTCCCTAAGTTCCATTATGCGAGGATCCATGCTGTTCGCATTCCAGCAGAAAATATTGAGATTATTTAGATTTTGACCCATGATTTTCGTTGAAGTTACAATGAATTGTGATTATCTCAAATATTTTTAATGCTTTTTCCATATTGTCATCTTCATCATTATTTAAAACTTGTCGAAGGTCTCTAAAGAAGTTTAGTATGTTTTTGAGGCCTATTGCTTCATTTAGCTCTCGCAGAGTTTGTATAATTTAGAAAAAACTAAGCGTATTAGTTTCATTGTTTTGTTTCTTATATTTTGTGTTTCTCTTTATTTTTCTAGTTTTGTTTACAGGTCGCCGTTTAGTTTTAGTGGTGGCACCACTAGTCCTGTTTTTATTCGTTTGTTTTCTAGTTTGGGGTTGGATCTTAGTCGTTTGCTTAGAGTTGTTTGTATTATCAGGTTGAATGTTTACAGCCTTGCTAGCAGTATTTGTGTCTGGTGTTGTTTTGGTGACCGTTTGAAAAACGGTCTTCAAAGGTTCTTCTGGAACTTCAGCCGGAGCTTCAGTTTCCTCAAAGGGTTCTGGGTCACTGAAAACAGAACAGTCAGTGTCAGACTCATCGTCCAAAAGTTTGAATCTGTTGTGATGTGCAAAATTTGACTGTTTATGAAGAGTTTTGGGTTAGAGTATTTGTTTTCAAAACTGAAGCGTAAGAAACATTGCTATTTACTTTCTTGCTGTTGAAGCTAGGTTGAGAATTTTTGTTATTTTTCGAGTTAGTCAAGTTTTGAGTTCCCCTAGCAAGAGCGGGGGCAATTGAGTTTTTCCCTCTATTATAGGGATTTTTAGGGCAGCCAGCGTAATTAGCGGGGTGGGGACCACTGCAGTTAGCACAAGTGGCGTCACTAGAATCCTTAGGCAGAGTGCAGTTTTTGGCTAAATGAGGGCCGGCACATCTGAGACATTTTGGGCTTAATTTGCAGGTAAGCGAGCTGTCCCGAAGGCTTGACAATTATAACATTGTTTGAATGGTTTGGATTTTTGAGTCTCAACTTTGACATCAATACCATTAAAATCAGTTATTTTGTATATATCCTCAAAGTGCGGAGAGTTTCTCACAGTCACAACAAAGAGGGGGAGTGGCAGATTAGTTGTTTTGTTTCGCATATATGCTACTTTGGGGGGATGAAAATTCTTTTCCTTTAAAAAGTTTTCAATTTCCTCAATGGGAGTGGAAGTGGGGATACCCTTTAAAACAACCTTTTTCGGTCGCTCGATCCTGGGATCAATTGTGCTGAATTTGATGTTTTTTGTTTCAAGATACTCCTGCACCTTACGGTAGTGTGCAATGTTTTTTGTTCTGATCCTATGTAGTTCTCCAGATAAGTCGGTTTTCGGGCCTTCGCCCAAGATATCCTTGAGTTCGCGAAGCATATCCATCCAGTTGCCGACAATTTCGGCATAATATGTGGAGCCTCTAGTATTTTCTTCGTTTTGGTTCCCTTGTGTACCAGATATGGAAGTGTCCATATTGTCTGAGTTTAAATCTGGGATTTGGGCGTGCGTGTGAGTGCTGGGCAGCTCAGCCGAAGTGGCAATGTCCGCAACATGTTCAGTGATCATAGAATTTTCAGGAGTTTCAATGTTTGCTACAGAACTAGTATCATTAGCTAAGTTTTGGTCTTTGTTTACATTAAGATGTACTATTGTTACTTTGTTAGATGTAGTAGAAGCTGGTGACTCTTCGTCACTAGAAATGCTGCGTTTCCTACCACTAGATTTAATTTTAGTAAATTTATAAGTGCCGTTTTTAAGTTGTTTAAATCTAATACTGTACTGATTGGCAATACATGCAAGTTTCTGTGGAAAATGTTGCATCATGTAATTAAACAGATTAGGCTTACAGAGAACCTCTATGTTAGGTGTCAAGCAAAGAAAATTAATTGTGTGGGAAAATGAACTCACCAGGCACTGCTGTTGTTCTCCCTCGGTGCGTCGGATGAGGTCGTCATATACCTGAGTAGCATATAGAAAAAGGTCAAAGAATTCAACAGTATCTTGAGAGAATTTTTGTTTGAAGTGGTCCGTCGAGCTAAGGCGCTCGAGAGTAGGAGTGAGCACAGTAGTTTCCATTGTGAATCACAGGAAGCACTTAAGTCACAAATAACAGATGAGGCAATGAAGCGCTATGCAGCAGTCCTCGTAGAAACACACACAGGTGTAGATGAGGCTATGAAACTAATCAGCAGTTCTTAAGAAGGCTGACAATGGGCAGTCCTTCGGAAAAGTACACACATCAGGGAAGATCCCAGGCTCCCTGGTTATGTTCATTGCAGAAGTTCGTGTGAAAGTTATAAACTGAACTCAATTATATTTAGTCTGTTGTTTGCGCACACATTTCTGAGCAACGCGCAGTAGTTTTAAACCAAAAACCAAAATAACTATTGGCAGGTATAAACAAACGAGCAATTGTTTTTAATTTATCTGTGATGCTTGTTGCCGGGAGAATCATCGGGAATGGGCGATCAGGCAGGAAAACGGACCAGGATCCATTCTCACCGGCAGGGGGCGCAGCGCACCGCTTGAATACGGATTTAGCGTTGTTTTGATTGTGAACGAGCTATATTTTTTTTTTATAAAATAAATTATTATGATAGAATATGGGTCGAGCGAGTCACTGCTTTGCACCTGGATGTAACAGTGGATATCCAGAAGCCAGGAAAAGAAATGTATCGCTCGGGAAGGAAAATCCAACGTTATTTAAAGCTCCAAACAGCATCAATACAGCATCGCTATAATATTTCTTTAATATGGCCCCTTATAAATGTATAACATAAAAAGTAACACTATGTAAATAGAAAACCTTTCGTACATGTTAGTAGTAGTATAATGCTAATGTGAAAACTTTAAAATACGGCCCAATAATCAAATCGAAACAGCAGTATAACACTTTGAAATTGTCCATTTTTAAAAAAATAATAACAGTTTTATGAATAATATTTTCCTGTTTATTAATTTAATTAGGATGGGGAGGGGATTTTATATTATATAAGAGATACACAAATGGCAGCGAAATTGATAAATATATAGAATTTTCTTTTTAAACACAAAAATTTTCAAAACCAATACAGAATAGATATTTTTGGCACAAGTCTGCAAAACTTATACGAAAACAAATATTTTCAATTCAAAGTCTGTTTTTTTTAAATACAAAATTTTTCAAAATTAATGAAATAATAGATTTTTTTCTGATATGTGAAAGCTTGCAAAACTGATGCAAAAGAGTCAATCACTGAATATGCGTGTATTTATTGAATTAATATTTTTTTTCCTTTATGCTTTTTTATGAAATTTTTTGTAGTACTGAAAAATGATACTGATACTGAAAAGACATTGACTTTTATGTAATTTTTTGTGGTACTCAGGTCCTTATTATCGCACGGGCAAATCGGGACTTTGCCCAGGGCCCCCAATTTCAAATCTTGTTCTGAAACATCCTTCTTTATATCAAAATTTTATGAAAAATAAAACAAATTTCATAAATCCCCCCCCCCAAATTCATCAATTCCTGGGGCCCTTGTTGGTTATAATCAGGCTCTGGTGGTGCTGAAAAACGGCGTTAATGTTTTTCTCTTTCCATATTTGTTTTTTGGTTTAACTAACCAACTTTAAGACTAAAGACAAAATAAATAAATAAATAAAATATAATGTGGAAGAGTGGGTATATAAGAGGAATTTATAGCCTGAAAGTAGGCAGGAAATATTTTTTAATTTTTAGCTAATTGCTACCAAAAATATTTGTCAAAAACTGATCTATTATATCGTTCGTATGCAGTTTTAAAGAGAATTTATTTAAATTATTAATTAATTTATTAAATTATCAAACTGATGTTACAGCGTTGTAACTAAGTAATATAGAAACAAAATTATTATATATGCATATTAATTATCGTATTTATTTATTCAAATGTTAGTGTATACCTCATGAAATTTCAGCATAAATGAATAAATCCCAATTAGAGAAGCTTTAAATCGGAAAGCGCGCGCGCGCGCGCGCGATGTTGTTTTTCGCTGCCGTCAATAGATGGCGCAATCAATGGTAGCTGCAGTTTCGTGTTTCGTTGGCAATTCTCATACTGCGTAGTTGGTCCAAGTTGGATAACAAGCCGGTGTTTCTCCTCCCGAGCTTGATGCTTGTTACCCATAAATCCAAATCCTCCGTCTTGTGATCTTGAATGAGATGGAAATTACAGATTTCTCTGGAGTGATCGTATCTTTCTTTCCCGATGAGCAACTATTATGAAATGTAAACACTCTTTGTCTTAGTTTGATTAAATGATAGCTATCATACTGTATCAGATAACTGACTGTTGCGTATAAAACGCCCAGCACTGGGAGATCGCTCCTTTTTTTAACTGACTATTGTGCATAGTCCTTTAATTTTAGTGTTTTCCTTGTAAATAACTTTAAAAGTAGTTTAAAAATAAGCACTTTACTATATTTTTAGAACCGATTAATCTACAAGATTTTCTCTGGTAATATCTTTTTTTAAATAAAAATATCTTGTTTGTTTCGCTTTCATTTATCAATGGAAGTTATATACAAAGTTATAAGTAGTGTATTTTGTGAAGTGTCATTTTCAACTGTGATTATAATCATTCAACAGATTTAATATTTAGGTACTTCTTTTTATATAGGAATTGAGAGTGCTAAATTGAAAGTCGTTTCAGAAGACACAATAAAGCCAATATGTTTAAACTGGGTTTGCTCCTGATTTCTCTCCTTTGTGCTTCACATGCAAGTATGTTCTAAATCATTGTTATTACGTCAATAATTTAATGATTATGAAATTTAGTGATTATGAAATGTTGGCTTTTAATGAAAATTTACTTAATATTTTGTTCTTCATTTTGTAGTTGAACTTTTGGTGTCTGAACAAGATTTAACATTTGAAGTTAATGAAAATGGAACGTTTAGTGTATCTCTTAGGTTAGTTCTGTATTAATTTTTATTAACTTCTCCCCTAGATTTTAAGATTAATTTAATATCGTCCCAAATGTTTAGTATTTACGTATTACCACATGTTTTATGTGTATGTATGTTTAAATAATTTTTAGAACAACTTACTAACTTTACTATTATTTTTTCTTCCTATAGTTATTATAAAAAGTGTGTAAAAAGTAGTCTATGTTATTTATTAGCATTGATGTGTTATAATTTCCTTCCATCGGAATTTAAATTTTATCACTATCACTTTAATTACTGTATTAATTTGATATTATTGAGTGGTTCATTTTACTCTGTTTTGTGTTTGGTAAATTAAAATCATGGAGGATCATTTTAATAAATGTCAGGATGGTTTTAATATTAAAAACTTTTCAAAACTTTCATAATTAATCAAAATTGTAAAAATGTAACATTATCAAATGTCTGTATTCTCTATTTTATTATTTGTCATTTTTTCCTGGTTAAAAAAAAATGTACAGATGTGACATTTTTTTTTTTTTTTTTCCATAGAAGTTATTGAGCAGTATTCTATTCAGCTATTTATTCAGTTTTATTTGACATTTAAATTCTTTAAAAATGCATTGAGGCTTTTCAATATTGCATTGTGTTAAATTTCTAGATTCTGTACTTGTAGTTCAGTTTTATCTACTTTTTTCTGCCAAAAAATATTGTTATTTGAGAGGGGTGGGGGGGAGGAGAGTGAATAGAATGTAAAGTTTGCTGTAGTCAAAAATATTACTTAAATCTATCTGCAGAATGCTGAATGTCACAAAAAAAGATGTACGCATTGTACAAACTTGTACACTCTTTTAAAAACTTATATAGCTTGTTAAGAAAAACCTTATGCTATTTAATAATAATAATATTATGAGCTTTCTTTTTTTATTATTGTCTGAATGAAATGTTTTTTAGGATGTAAATTTCCATAATTTCTGTAATTTTTTTAAAATAAAGTTTGTCTTTGTTTTACAGCATCTTGTTTTATATGAAAGTTGCTTAAAATTTGTAATCAATTTTTGAGTTATATCGGGCAATTAAAATGCCATAAGTTAAGTGTTATCACCAGTCATTTTCAGTACATTGTGCAAAAATTTTCTGTATTTTAGTGATAAATTATGTGAATAAACGGGGCTATTCTTAAGATGGAATAATTTAAACTTATTTTTATTTAAGCAAGATGCACAAAATTTGCAAGTTTTCTTTTCATTTTTTTTTTTTTTTTATGGATATAGTTTAGAAATGCCTTATGCTGTAGTTCTTGTTTTGGGGGGTTGGTGAGGATTTTAGTTTTACTCTAACTAAATAAATGCATAGAAATAAAATAGGTCCATAGAATTCTCATACCTTGATTATCATAAGCCTCTTATCACTAAAATGCTTCATTATTAATCGCTGCTGCCAAAAAATGCCCAAGAAGGAGAAATACCAAACAAGTACCCCACACCTTAGATTAGATGGACCTGCTTTACATCCCCTCTTTCTTGCAAAGGCAGGCAGAGATCTATCTAATCCATCAATATGTCACCATCCCATTTCCAGTTTTACCTACTTCAGGGATCGACATACCTGAAATTTGACTTCATTTTATGGGCCCTTCACAAAAATAAAATATTTAAATGCCTCTTCATTGGCATTTTTTCAGAATACCCACATTGGTGTTGAGAAACTTAACAGAGTAGCACTTTATCGTAACAGTTTATATAGTTAAGAAAATTTTAGTTCTACTACAAATTTTAAGGTGTTTTTAAATCTGATTTGTAATGATTTTACAGGGTGTCGACAGATCAGGGAAATCAGGGAAAAATCAGGGTACCTTATTGATCTAGAAAAATCATGGAAATATCAGGGAATTTTGTAAAAGTATTTAAAAATCAGGGAACTTTCGTTTTTGCCTAGTGAACTAGATCGTTTTTAGTTAACAATCAGAGTCTGACTCGCAGCTCCATTCCAGATCACACGATACTCAAATGATGCAGACATTTTTGGAATCCGAAACCAGAATACAGATAATACGAGAATATAGAAATATGAATCAGAGACTGAAGTGACGTAGGCACTATCACTATACGAATCCGAAAAAGCGCATGCATTCGGACTCGTTCTAAGATACGGATCATACTAGAAACCGGATCTGCGAATAATATCCGCATGTGAATCAATTTTGCATGTGAATTGCTTCCTCAATAAAGCCATAGGTTCAGGTTATGTAATTGTTCCGATTTCACTCGTATTTAAATTTATCTTCATTTTGAAGGTCATTACATTTGAAATGGGTGTCATAGAATAATGTTTCCTGTTTATTTTAACGTTTTTCAAAAATTTAAAATACCAGCACTTCGAACTGTCATTTTTAGTTTGCATTTCCAGATATTTTTTGGAATTTATTACAGGAATGCGGGTGAACGGGGAATTCTAAGAATTGAATAAAAAAGGAAAAAAATTATTTTTCTCGGTAAATAAGACGATTTAACAGTTCCTCTTGAATACCCCTGTGTAAGTGTCAAATAACTGATAAAATCTGTAGGGGAAAAAAAAAAAAAAAAAAAAACGCTGGAAATGAAAACAAGAACTCAATTATTTTTAAACTATTAGTACAGTAGGGGACCCAAAATCCAGAACTTTTTCTTATTTACCAAGTAAATATTTATTATTTATAACTACATGCAGAGTTAAATATATAACTATATGCAGTTATTATATATAACTACATGCAGTTAAAAGAAAATAGTCAAATTTGTTTTTATATTTTGTCTATTTATTCCAGAATTAATAAGAATGTTTGTTTGCGTCTTGAATCAATATGTATGATAACAGCATTTTATTTATTTATTTTTGCTCGTATACATACAGCAAAGTCAAGGGAAAAAAATGGTTTTGAGATATTTTTGCCAGTCAGTGTAGCTTTTGGATTTAATGATTTTAATTTACTTTTCATCTTTATATATTGCTAGAAGCAAATTACAATTTTTAAATTTTCAATCTTTCTGTTGTTAGTAATTTTTATATTATTTAGGATCTTTTATGAAGTTGACTAATTAACTGTTAACTTTATTTTGAGAAAAGTTTAAAAAGATCTTACAAATTTCAAAATTATTTCAAGTCGAGAATGTTGATGTGTTATTAATGAGAACTTGGCTTTCACAAAATAAATTTTTGACTGAGACTTATTTTTGTTTTTCATAACAAAGAGGGTTGAAAATTACATTATTAATATTAAATGTAATACTAATTCAAAAATTTGCTTTTGCTTTCGTTAGTGACTGTAACCAAATTTTATTCCTTTTAATAACTATATTTTCAGAGTTCAGTTTTAAAAATTGTTTAAGAGGAAAATAGTACTTTATTTTTTATAGATATACTTTTATTTCATGTACACTGTACAATTTTCCTCCAAATCTTTTTGAAAAAACAAGGTGCACATGATAAAGTTTTCAGATTTCACACAAACTAGTCTTTATATTCAGATGACTAGATGAAGTCCTTTTTTTTATAGATAGTGCTCATTTTGAAGCCTTTTTACATATTTTTTTTAAATTTGAAACGATACATTGTTTGAAATAAAATAACTTATTAGGTGGCCAGTTTATTTTGATCAGTCATCCTTATGCTTAAAATTGAACACTATCTTTATAAAACGAAGAAACTTTCTGCTATATATTGTCTTTTAGTGTTCAACTGAATTTTATGTTTGGATTTATGAAATTGAACTACAATTTTATTAATATTAAGTATTTTTGTGGTTTTCTCTTATTTATTTCCCTATATGAAGCATTCACCTGTTGGTGCGTGATGCACAATGGTGATTTACATGAAAGATTATGGTATCTATATAATTAGTTCTGGAAATTTGATAAAGATAGTCAGGGAAATCAGGAAAAAATCAGGGAACTTTTTTTCTCTGTTTCTGTAGCCACCCTGTTTTAATATTAGCACTAATGTTAATTTTTTGTGGTGTTAGCCTTAATATTTTTTTTTAGAGTTCTCTTTCTTCATTTTATGTATTTTGCATGTAAATTATATTCATCAATGTTTATTTTCAGTGAGCCTGCACCTGTAAATTTCACTGTTTTCTTCAATTACACTGATGGAAACAACCTGTATGAGTTACCTGAAAATTATGTCATTGTTGAAGGATCTAAAGGTGACTTGAACTACATCGTTAGAGCAAAAGCGGCTGGTCACACAACTGTTCATGCTAATGCAACACCACAAATGCTCAAGTAAGATCCTTTTTTGTGTGTGTTTGTATTTATATGTCTTGAAAGTCTTTATTTATTTACTTATCAGCAAAAGGTCCTATAGCAAAATTACCCAAGCTAATATATGCAGCAGTTGCATAACAAACTAAAGTTTACCTACAACCCAAGAGACTGTCTGAATTTACTATGTTGATGATGCATGGGAATTAGTGTAAATCACCATGGTTAAAAAAATCATGGAGGGCAATTTTATCGAATGAAGAAAATGAAATTCCTACAGGAGATGACAATAGTACTGAAGTGCAAAGAAAGAAGATTTGAGAAAGTGAGACTATTCTAAAAACTGCTGTGCAACGATGGATTAGAAGAATCAAAATTGAAATATTACGAAGCATGTTGTTCAGAGGAAACAAGGAATTTTGTAGAATGTCCTTAAAGAAATGTTTATTGTGTTTGAACAGAGGACACTTCAGGGATTTCTAGTGCTTATCCACGTTACATCAGGAGAAAACTGCCTAAAATTCGAGACCGTTAGATCGACTGCCGCACAGTAGGCCAGAACCCAGGACCTTCACACTTCAGCCATCTACCATGTTCAGTGTCTTATTCACTGGCCATAGTGGGGTGAAGTGATGAAGGAACTCATGTAACTTATCAAAAGTTGAATCATTAATCATGGTGACACATCAGTACAAGAGTTATTACTGAATTACTTAGAGCAAGAAGATAAAAGCCTGCTGAAAAAATGAATCTGAGAAATTTGTGTTGTAAAATTTGTCAAAAAGCAAATAAAAAGCGAAAACAAATTTCTGTCATTTCATTTTTCACAAAACAGTGAAGAAAAATACTTTTTTTTTAAATGTACTAACTGTACACCTAAACAACATAAAAATTTATATTAGTTCTCTTTCTTATTAATTAAATTATTAATGCTCTATTGTGTAAAAATGTTACATTTTCTATAGTTTTTTTTAAACGTTTTCTGCAAAATTTAAATAAATTCGGTTATCTGGGATATTTGCTTATTCATCCAGGTTAATCGAGAGTGTACTGTAGTAGTAGATGGTTCTAAAAAAAAATTAAATGTCTTATTACCTTGTTTACACGTGTAATAATCACCCACCCATAATAGTCGCAACCCTGTTTCGAAGCAGGAAAAATAGCTTTAGAGTTAGATATTATATAATAAATTTTCCCTGCGTACTAGTCACACCTAGACTTTCTCCATGAAAAATTGGCAAAAAAGAGGCAACTAACATGAGTAAACACGGTACGTATTATGGATACAAATTAGAATGTTTAGTCACTCCATAATTTCCCTTGTCTATCATTGGTCCTCACACATGATTAAAAAAAATAACACGAGCAATATAAAAATAGCAATTACACGAGCAGTATATTTTGATTATTATGAAGAGGTGAATTAAAGTCTTAGTACCTACTAGATGGAAAGTATAAAAACCTACCTATATCTTATTAATAAAGTATATATACCAAATATATATTAAATAGATCAATTTATATCTATGGCATTGACTGTATGACTATGAGCAATTTTGGTAAAACTTTAATCATATTAAAAAGTGGCTTTTGTCAGTTGTTTTAAAAGTATGATGATAAAACTTTTTGTTAATTTTTGTTAAAGGAACAGGTCACTTTAATGTTACAGCCTTTTGACAATTTTAATAATGTGTAATTGTAATCATTTAATCTTTGTAAAGTAATATAAATCATAAATGTCAACAATTATTGGAATGGGCTTTAACTTTTATGTCTTCCCTTGCTGGGGTCAGATTCTTTGTAAAACTAGATTTAATGAAATTTGACTCCTGCATATGTTTTCAGCTAGTTGTTAAAAAAAGTAATACCTGTTAATTAAAAATAGTTGTAGAAAATTTAAAACACTGTACATTGAAAATATTCACCTTGTTATAGCAAATATATATGATTTTATACTGTGCTATGTTTGAAATGCTTTGCTCTTTATTCCATTACAGGACAAAAAATGCATTTGTGAGAGTTGGTGTGTATAAAGTTCATGGCTGGGTAATTGTTAGCTCCATTATTGGATGGTTGTACTTTATTTGTTGGTCTGTTTCATTTTATCCTCAAATTATTGAAAACTTTCAAAGAAAAAGGTGGGTAATGTTCGTTGTTTACAGCTACTATTCTGAAATATTTTCTTTTATGTAAATTGTGTCCTTTTTTTACTTACATTTATTATATTTTTTCATAAAATATTATTATTGTTTAAATATGCTATGTATGCTTTTCATGTCTAAATCTACATGCTTTAAGTTTTATTAATCTGTTTACTTAATCAAATCTGAATAAGAAATTAAACCCATTAACATGTCAGGAAATAACTTTCAAACATTCAGTATTGGTACTCTTATAAAAAGTCTGAGGTTGAAATCAGTATAGTTTAGAAATTTTATTTTAAGAAATGATAATTTTAAGAGACATATCTGTGTGTTTGGATTCTTACAATATGATTAACTTTGCTACTCTTCAAAAGAGTATGTTTGATAGTACAACTTTGAGGAACTGATTACTTTGTTGAATGTGCAAAACTTCTTAAATTATATGCTTTGTGACTCAAAATATTATCTGCATGCTACTAGTTAATGCATTGTAAGTGCTTTGCCAATGACACAGCATTATCAGTGCTTTTGCCATTATCACCAAAAGCTCATGCTACTCCTAGAGAGTACTGAAAGGAAGAGAACACTCACCTCTTGGTATTATTTACTATTAATTCAAAGGTTATAGATCACTGCATTTCATAACTGCTCAACTGCTGTATATTGCATTGGGTACTATTGTTGTTTTATTTTGTTCTTTTATACAGTAGTAAGATTGTAGATCTAAAAAGTTTTAGTTCGATTTTTAAACAAGGCCTGTATAGTTTCCCCATGCAATAAACATTTTTTGTAACATTTTCTAGAACTGTCATTTTAAATTACAGCACTTTCTATATGGTTCACATACATTGCAATTACATGTAAATCGAATTAGGCCGATTATAGGTCATTCCCTTTGTTAAAATTTAAATACTGCATATTTCATAATCAACTGTAATAAATTTATAAATAGATATGCAGAAATAAAATAGAAGTGGTTATAACTTATTTTTCAGTACAATATAAAAGAAATATTTTTCCATTGTAAAAAGCTTTATTTTTTTAAATACACTATTCTATAAAATTTATTACACTTTATTATTTCAGTGTTGTGGGATTGAATTTTGACTTCTTGGGTTTGAATTTGACTGGATTTATTGCTTATTCTGTTTTTAACTTGGGTCTTCGATATGTCCGTGAAGTTCAGGTAAGTTTATTTCCCTTCTGATACCTCATTTGTATAATCTTTTATTTTATTTTTTAAATGCCCAATTTGATCAACTTTAATTGAATTTATATTGTATGTATCTGGAAAGAGAAACAAAAGGTTAGTATTACTTCTCTAGGCTCTCTAAGGGATTTGGGTGCCTCCGGATTGAATTAATGGTCATTCAATCCATTCAGTAAACCATAACTGTGACAGTGCTCTAAATGCATGAGATGGGGGGGGGGGAAGGCATGATATGTGCTAAAAGATAAAGATCTGATAAAAATACAATATTGCTGAGTGAGCTGCATGTGTGAGCCATGTATACCCACAAATCAAAGCATTTGCATATTGCTTAAAAACAGTAGCAATATGCGGACTTCCTTCGGGGGGGGGGGTATAGATAGTATCTTAAAAGGCATAATCTTTTTGTAAAAAATGAAAATATATTTACTTTATGTTCAAAAATTTTCCCTAAGAGGGGATACCCCCCTCCCTTAGGGAAAATTTTATTCGTCCATTTTATTTGTCCATTCGCCCATCGTAGGGAAAATTTTATTCGTCCATTACTAATCATCCTTGTATAACTAACCATCTTGCATGCAACACTGCTTGAAAGTAGTACAATTAAGATGGCACTCTGTTCAATTTTTAAAAACCATGTATTCTGGAATTCAGAAGTCTGCCAGTTCTGATATCATGCAAATGTCAGTTCTCAAAATCCTGCTAATCTGATGGATAAGCATTGGTGATGGTTATTTTATTTTTTAAGCATCGAAAGCCTCATATTAAATAATGTTTTATTTATGAAAAGCATCTCATTAAATCAAACTACAAGGACTTATAAAAGTTTTTCTTACCTTGAAGCATGTAATTTGGTGATCACCAAAGGACCAAAGGTAGATTTTTTTTTTTAACTTAGCTGTACAACCTTGTGTAGTGTTGTTAAAGGCTCTTATTTTATTAATACTCATTCTGTTTTTGTCTTCCAATGTTTAATCAACTATTTAGCAATGGATGTGAACTCTGCTCCTTTTAAGGTTGTTGTTTTGAGTAATGTTAAAACTCCATAATTCTCAAATAGTTGAAAAAGTTAATGTATATATTATGTTTTTTAATATTTTTATTGTTTTAGATTTTAATTACATAATACTTAGCTTCAATGAATTTTCATTGTTTCATAAATACAAGTTCCTTGACATTTGCAAACAAAAGCTACACATTATAGAATTTTAATTATTAAGATTAAAGTAACTTATGTTATTAAAAATATTAATTTTTTTGCAAAAGATGATTCATTATTAAGTTTTCATTCGTGCAGAGTCTCTGTTATACAAAGAATTTCTTTTCAAAAGCTGTAAATTGTGATCTTAAATACTATGCAGTATTTTTTTCAGTGGCTTTCTTGTTTCAATTTCTTGTAAACATTCAAAATATATAAGGATTTAAAAAGTAATATATGAAGCCAGTTCATGGTGCACAGTGCTTCCTAAACATCCACAAAGCTTACTTTGTAGTTGGTATTTTTGTCACATTTCAGCTGACACCCCCCCCCCAAAGAAAGAAAAAAACAAAAGAGTATCTGAATGATTTTTTAACCTATCAGAAATAAATTTCTGTAATTAAATAAGTGTTAAGGGTTGATCTGCTGTCACTGATTAAGTTGTTGCATTTGGCAACATAGACTTGTTAACTAGTTTAAACCAACATATTATTGCTGTTTCTTATTTATTATTAATGTGATTTTAGAAACACTTGGATTTTTTTCCAAAATAAAGGGCTGTTAGCTTGAAATAATTGTTTAAGCTATTTTTAAAAATACTTAACAAATGTTAAATGTATATGTGAATATGTCCCGCAGTGGTCTGGGCACTAAACACTGTTCCTATAAGAACTCGGCAAGTGAAGCAGTATCCAGCTTGGTCAGTGCTTGGGAGGGTCAACTCCCTCTTGGCTGGACTGCTGTGGGACTGTGTACGCTAATGGGAGCTGGTGCATGTAAAATCCGTCGTGGCTCCAATGTCACAAGTTAAACAATACCTCTGGGAGTGGCGATTTTAGGGGTTTGATCCCTCTTCTGGAATTGGTTCAAAATTAGGGGATCACTGGGCTAAAGTCAGACTTCCTCCCACTGGGGCCCACTAAAATGGAAGGTGCCCCCTTCTGCCCATTGCCTCCCTATCTGGGAGGATCTGGCACCACTTGCAGTTGTCAGAGGGCATAAGCAACAACAACGTATGTGAATATCACTGCTAACTAATTTCTGAAGGAATAAGTGTCCTTCCAATTCTGTTATTTGAAAGTTCATATAATTCTATATAATGCTTTAAAGGTCATTCCCAATTCTTTCATGAAGTATACTGAAATTCTGCAGATTCATTTTATTAATGTTTTAACAATACCTTTTCTTTCATTTCTTTGTACAATAGACAGAGTATCATAGCATTCACCCCACAGGTGTTATTCCTGTTGAAGTTAATGATGTTGTTTTCGCTGTTCATGCTGTATTTGCCACTTCTGTTACTATTGGACAGTGCTTTATTTATGACGTAAGTATCGATTTGTCTTCTCAACTGTAGTATCCTTTAGGCTATCTTTGATTTAGCATTACAAATGTCTTTTTTTATAAAAGCATTAATCAGTACTAGAGATAAAACATAAAATAATGGAAACGTGTTCTATAATAAGTAAACCTAATACTTTGGTGATTTATTGAAATGTGTGTGAGCTTATTGTAATTTTTTATTTAGCATAAACTTTCTGTTTTCATTCAAATTCTCCTAAATAATTGGGGTGGGGGTGTGAGCATCAAGCCTTAGCTTTATATCAGGGAGTTAATGATTTAAATCAACTATTTAAAAAAAAAATCTTTGATTTAAATCAGGGGTGCACAATCTCTAGCCTATGGGCCATTATTAGCTCATGACACCTGTTCCATTCATCTGCTAACTCAGTAGTTGCACATTAAAAAATGTGTGTGTATCGGAATCCACTAATTCAATTTTTAAGAAAAGGAATTATTAATTGTAAAAATTTGATTATTTCAGATTTGTTTTCAATTTCCATAAAAATTGCTCAAGAAAATGTCCAGTTACAATTTAATTGACACACATTTAAATTTCCGAGTCCCACAAGCTGAGAGAAGGTGTGCATAATACAATTATTGTTATTGCATGTGAATAACATATCTGTAAAGTTTTATTTCTGAAAGCTTTTAAATTTGTTAAGTCAGAATTGCTATGCTTCCAAAATCACCCACTTGGAGCAAAATTATTTTATTTGCATACCAAAGCAGTATTTTATTTATAGATTTTTTTTTAGCGTCAACTAGATATTTACCAGCTGTCTGTGCTCTTTATATAAAGTAGTTAAACTTATTTAAAATATCTGATCTAATTATTTTTTTGAAATCTGACTTTATTTAAAAAATCAGATTTAAAACTTTTTTTTTTTTGTGAGGGAGGGGGGGGGGGGACCTTGAAGCCCATAGGCCTAAAACTTGATGCTTAGGATACTTAAGATACATAAAATGACTTATATTTCAGCATATTTTTAATCCCTTAAAATGCGAAACTAGTCTATCTTTACTAATGTCGGTCCCCCAGACAAACCCATCTAAATGTGAAAATGCAATATGAAAATTTAAATTTTCAATGCTTTTAACATCAAAGGAAATTCAGATTACCTTGCACCAGTTGAAATATTGATGTTTTTTGAAACACTGCTTTGAGTTTTGAATAAGCTGACATAGTTGTGAGCTGTTGTTATGAGATGTCATTTAATTGAAAACTCAAAAGGCCTCTCTTTCAGGAAATTACACACAGTATTGCAGTATATTACCCTTATACAAATTTTCTTGGATTTAAAAAAGGATGCTTTTAAATTTGCCTATTAGGGCAATTTACAATTAATCCAAAACATTTGATCTGCTAATTAAAATATAAATTCATTCAACTTTTGTAAATTGATACATTTATATTTTTTGCAAAGTAATGCAAAATTAGATTTTTTTTTATCAGTCAGAAAAAGGAATAATACATGAGTCCAATTATTACTTTTTATTGCTTTGTTTTACATTATAACTCCTTATAAGAAACCTGCTTTTTTCCCCCATGCAAATGTGAATTATTTATTCATTTATTTTTTTTTAAACAGATGAAATTTTTTAAATATTTTTATAGCGTGGAAACCAGTTGATTTCCAAGACAACTGTTGCTGTACTTGCCCTTGTGTGGTCAACTGCTGCTGTTTTCCTGTTATTAACATCTCTTAATATAATCAAAGGAACACCATGGCTAAATTTCCTGTATTTCTTCTCATATGTAAAATTGGCTGTTACTTTGGTGAAATACATACCACAGGTATTAATGTTTTTAAATCTAATGTGCGTGTGAGTGTGTCTGCTGTATGCATAATCCTTAATTTTTGTTTGGGAGTAAGAAAGGAATAGAAGTATGATTTATGTATGCCATGAAATCAGCAATTTTCAATAAATTTCTATAAATGGCTCATAATTAATTCAATGTAATTTCAATACATTTCTATAAGCGCCTAATAATTTCAATAAGCTGTTGCATCATTTCTGCAGAACAGGGTTCAGAAAAAATCCGATTAAAAAAAAAAAAAATCCAAAAAGCCCAATTTTTTTTAGTTTTTTTTTTTTTTTTTTTTTAAAATGAAGAATATATATAACCCGTAAATATCAAAAAGGAATATAACCAGGTGACTATTCCAAACAATCTATGCTATCAGCATATACAGAAAATAAAATTGTGTGTGTATTTTAGACATACTGTAAATGCTACTACAATTTCTTCATGCTATCTTTTAATTTCTGATGTAAATAATATAAAACTATATTTTTGACAAGAAATAGCATTCAT
Organism: Cheiracanthium punctorium; assembly: GCA_038373885.1. Taxonomy (NCBI): domain Eukaryota; kingdom Metazoa; phylum Arthropoda; class Arachnida; order Araneae; family Cheiracanthiidae; genus Cheiracanthium; species Cheiracanthium punctorium. Next base: position 261,593 of record JAWZYV010013263.1, on the reverse strand, counting down.
TAAGCTTTAAGAAAGTGGTGCAAGCAATCAAGCTATAAAAAGAAGGTGGTGCTGTTGAGTGATTTCCTAAAGTAAAACATGTATTGTCAGGAAATTTTTCTTGGAAGCTGCCAAGAGTCTGAAAAAAGTCACGAAATTGACTTTTAGAAATTTAGTAGACACCCTGTACAAAATTCCTACTAGTGTTATTATATAGGGATTTATCATTTAAAACTAAGTACAATGTAAGTTGTGCTAAGTTTTAAATTGTAATTTAAATCTTTCAATTTCTTTCTATAAAACTTCTTGTATTTCAATTACTTTTGTCAAATGTTTCAATAGTTGAAAAAAAAATTAAATTTTATTAAATACCCTTTTTGATGTTTAAAATGCAAATCCATTCTCTTGTCGTTGCAAAAGTGATTGTATGCTGTTCTATCGTGGCAGCAATATGCTTTTTGTAAACAGTGACATGAACTTTTAATTTTCAAATCAAAACAATTTTTGTCGGTAAAGTTGAGAAGTCCTTACACTTCTCACTTAGTTCTGTTCTCTTTGTAGTGCTAATTCAGCATGCAAATTGCTCTTCTTAGTTAACAATTGTTATATGCAAATTTTCTACGATTTGATATATTCCAATATTTCAGTTCGGCTCTTAACATAGTGTGATTAAATGATATGTCATCCAGCAGTTTCTGCTGCTACATAAAAGTTCTCGATCATAAGAGTTTGCAGAGAGCACAGGCAATTTTCTCCAGACAGCATGAAGCTTTTGCCCCATCTAAATTCTTTTATTTTATTCTGGACTGTGGCTTGTGCAACTCCGTAAAGAAAATGTAATCCGAGTTGAATTTTGGCTGTTGTATCCGCCTGTACAGTTAGCATAGCTGAGTTAAGCTATTTTAAAATATTTCTTAAGTAATCATTTCAAAATGCGAATCTAAAAACACTTTCCTAAATTTACTTAATTGATGACTTTAAAGCTAAGTAATATTTAAATTTAAACAGTTTTGAATCTTGAGCTCATTAGACCATGAATTTATAAAGTTAAATATTTTGAATATAATTATTTTCATTAGACAGTGAATAAATGCATTTTAGCTAGCTTACTTTGGCTCTGTTTTATTTCACAAATTTAGTACAGGCATGCTGTAGGTGGAAGCCCAGTGGTGTAATGGTTAGCGCACCGCATTGCTGTCCCACAGGTCCGGGGTTCGAATCGTGGGCTGGGCAAGGTCAACTCAGCTTTTCATCCCATGAGTGGATCGATAAAATGAGGACCAAGCTTGCTTGGGGTCAAACACTAGGGGCTTTGCGTCAGGCTGACCACCTGGTCGAAGCATATGCATCTGCACCCCAGAACCAGAGAGTTGCGAAGGTGCGGCTGGGTAGTGCAGGCCTTGGCCCCACAGATGGTCTGTTGTGCCAATGTTTGACTTTTTATGCTGTAGGTGAAAAAATCTTTCAATATTTTCTTCCACGGAACTACACATTACAGTCCTTGGCATTACAGGCACAGTCAGTGACCTCTTAAATGATAGTGTCTTCAGCTACACCCATTTAATCAAAAATTTCAGTCTTTTTCAAATTCACTAACATGTATAATTTATGGTGTCAGTTATTTACGAGATAAAAAAAATTTACCTGTTTTTCTTGTGAAGTGTGGTGTGCGCATTATACACAAGTAAATACAGTATATTTTAGGTCTCTAATTATAATGAATTCCTTGAAGATTTAAAACAGTGAACAAACTACATATCCTTACACGGTTTAAGAACAGAAATGAATAAAAGCTTAAAAGTTTGACTGTGTGCTTGCAGTTAAGCTTTGGAATATTGGAAATCTAGGGAAAAGAATAAATAAATTCAGTTGACTTATAATCCATTCAGTTTTGCCATCTAGTACTATCTATGTCATGTTTAACCATTTAAGAAGCTAGTATACTTCATTATCTGCAAAAGTAATAATAATGGGGTATTGCCTGGTAGAACATTTCAAATAAAATGTATATATGTTTTAATTGTTCTCTGTGTCTCTCTTAGGTTGTATCAAACTACAGAAGGAAATCTACTATTGGTTGGAGCATTGGAACTGTACTTTTGGATTTTATTGGAGGATTGTTTAGTATTGGTCAGATGTTTATCATTGCATACAATTTTGGTAAGTTAACAATTTATATCAATGTACTAGCATTTTAGATTTCTTATCAGTAGACCATATGATATCTCAGTTTTTCCTTTTAACATTTAAGTTTTAAGGGAGAATAAGTATTAATGTATTTATTTTACTATATATTGCATACTTGCGTATGTGTTTAAATGTGATCCACATCCTCTTGAAAAGGTATAATTCGGCATCTCCTATTAGCTGTAACAGATTTATCTTATAGAAATAAAATGCTCCTTTTTTATTTTCTTGAAATTTACAAGTTAACTCACCATCCTCACCCTAAAAACCAAGTTCAAGCTGGCATAAGCTATTTTTTCTTCAGGGTTGCCACTGGTCAGGGAGAACAGGGAAAACCTGGAAAAGTCAGGGAATTTCATTTTGGCAAAAAAAGTCAGGGAGAAGTCAGGGAAAATTGCAAATTTTAGCCCAAAACCTGGAAAATCATGTAATTTGTACTGGAAAATCAGTGTTTGTAAACAAACAACGTTTAACCTTACTTTGGGAAGCTAAAAATATCAAAGAAAATATACAAATTTGACATCATAAACATAAAAAATAGTCTGTATTTTTACCACATGATGGTCTGGAAAACCTGGAAAAGTCAGGGAATTTTTTTTCAGAAATTGAGTGGCAACCCTGTTCTTATATTATTATTATTATTAAAGTTTTGGTATGATTTTCCATTTCATAAGTTATTTACTGAAGAGAGGAAATATGTACATCAGAGGCCTTCTTATTTTTGTTCCCCATTACTATGCTAATAAATGTAAAAGATATTAATGGTCTATTGAATTTTTAAATTCTTTTAAACTTTCATTTTAACAGCATGGATATTTTTTAAGCTTGCTATGCAATGCATGCATGTATTAAAAATGTTCACTCTCGCTATTTAAGAAGCATGACATCCATATCTCACTACTGGTTTTTATTCTCTATCACTCCCCCTCTCATTTTATTATTTTTATTTTATTTTATTTATTTTTTTTTCTCCTTGTAGATGAGTGGTATGTAATGTTTGGTAATTTTACAAAGTTTGCAATGGGATTAATTTCCATTGCTTTTGATGTTACATTTTTGGTACAGCATTATGTGCTTTATAAACAGAGAGATGTAGAAGTCAGTCAGGTTGAAGTGAAAGAATCCATTTTTTATCACTATGAATTAGATCAAATATAGCTTGCTGAATGAGTTCTGCAGTTTGATGTTGGCATTTGCATATTTCAACAAGAGAGTGTTTATCTTTTTGCCTTTAAAAGTATTGAAAAGAAAATATTTTTTTAGTGCAAGAGATGTATAATATATTTGTTATGAATGAAGTCCATATTTTATGCATTCATTATTTAAATCTTGTATTTAAAAGTAAATACTTCCCTTTTGTATTTATTTTTAAAAACTCTCAAGTTGAGGCGGAGTTAAAAAAATTTTTAATTCCCTTGTACAGAATATTTTTAGGAAAAATTCTTGTATAAGTATTCTTTATCTGCTACTAATAGGATAAATTACTCACACATATGCATTTCTGCTTTTGGCCTAATGTATATTTTCAACAGGCTGTGCTATGAAAATTTTTTCGATGTGCATTTAATTTACACTTTCAAACATTATGGTAAAAATGAAATGTAATAACTTACACATTTTTTTAAAAATTGCAATTTTTAATTTAAAAAAAATACGTAATTACCAAAACATGTGACATTAAAAAGTTAATTTTATTTTTTACTTATTATTTTACAATGATCTGATTGTAAACAGCTAAAAAGCTTTTATTTATAAACACATAAACAGATTTACAAACAAATTTTTAGATTAACTGTCCTACTTTTAATAACGTATCACTTGAAAAAAATGTGTGACACTTAAAAAATATCACTTATTATTACCTTATTTATGGTATTTGAATCATTTGATGGCCATGAGGCTTATAAAATTATGGCCTAAATAGATCTTTTTTTCAGTGAAGTAATTTACATGCATCGCTTAAACCCCCGCCCACCACCCCTTAATCAATATAGGTTTTAAATTAAATTTGACATTTGTCAAGTCTTAAAATGTATTTAATACTCAAGTGATTACAGCATAAAGATTTGTTGTATTGAACAGTGTTTTCACTAGAGCTTGAGAATGTGAGAATCTAAAATTTCTTTTTCTTTTTCTCCCATTAAAAAATTATTACTGCAAAAAATTAGTCACCCTACAAATCGGTTTTATTCTGCACAAAATTCTCGCATTTCGAAAAAATCGTGTACTTTCCAAGAAAAGTCGCACATGTTTCCATTTTTCAGTTGTAAATTTAACACAGAGTGTAAAAGTGGGTTTTCAAGAATTCCTAAAGTCTATGGAAGAAAAAAAAAAAAAGGTCCATGGATGCTGTTGCTCCTCAACTGGGTTATTTTTATTGCATGCAACTGGGACTGACTTGCAGACTTGGAGTCCCAGTTACATGCAAGCAAAACAACTAAAAATCATAAATATCCTGATTTTGGGTGTTTACTTGAGGTTGTAGATATCTTACCCACTGGGAATTTATTCAAACCACATCTATAGTGAGAAATTCTTACCCATTTTCTAAAAATCTCATTAATTTTTGAGGAAAGGATGAGAAATTCTCACAATTCTTTCCCCCCCTCCCCCGTAATGAAAACCTTGATTGCAAGAGTCTTTGATTTTACCATTCAACAAATTTATGTATATTATTTGTCACCTTAAAAAATTTGTAACAAAGTTCCTTAGAAACATATTTTTCTAATTTTGTATAATTAATGAATTATCTGTATTTTATTTATGTTGAGCTATTTCTTTGTCTTAACTGCTTACTCATTAGCACTTATTATCTTAGTTTTCGGTCCTAATATATGTTAGTTATATTTTTGATATCTCTTACAGTCCACATTATTCATATTACATTAAATTTAGAATATGATAAAGATTTTATGTATTTATGTTTATAGTATTTTGTTTGCTTCTTAAAATATTCTAAATTATAAATTTCAGTAGCATGTCCAAGAATTAGTTTATTTTTTTAGTGTCAAGAAAGTGTCCTTTTATTAATATTTTAATATATGGCCTATACAAGGTGTTCCAAAAAGGTGGTAACGGACTGTAATTCTTTATCTATTAGAGATAAGCGGGCAATGTAAATTGAAAATTGTTCAAAATAAGGCCAGAGAAAAGACTATGTTTAGAAAAATTTCCTCTTGTTAATTTTCAAAAAATTATAAATTTTAAAAGGGATCAAAATTTTAATATGCAAATTTATAATTTTCATATGCAAATTTATAATTTGCATATGATCCCTTAAAAAAAAATTCCCAGTTAATAAAGTGTACTCCATACACTAGTGAGGTGATGGAAAAAATTTCAGCCTTTCATCATTAAATGACTCATTCATCAAGTCATCATTAAATGACTGTTATCTTTAAACAAAAATCAGGGGCTATACATGATTTGGAATGTAAATGTTTATTGCTTTAGTGGAAAATAATAATTTTCTTTCTTTCATAATTTCTCTATGACCCCTGAAATGCAATCATTCCTATGTGATTCTTTCCCTTCGAGAGCCATTGAAAAATGGTTTAAGTCAGCATATATTTATCTTCATATCTCTGACACTTTTAAGAATATAATTTTGAAATTTGTACACACCTCATTAATGTATGGGGCACATTTTACTATTTGGAAATTTTTTATATGGGGGCCGTATAAATATTAAAAAATTTGTAACTTTTTGAAAATTAATCCAGAGGATTTTTTCTTAACGGATTCTTACTTCTGAACTTATTTTGAACGTGTTTTCAATTTACATTGCCCACTCCTAATAGATAAAGAATTAAAGCCTGTTATCACATTTTTTGGGACACACTGTATATCACTTAAGTACAATTTATTATTAAATAACTAATTAAAAATGTTTAATATTATTCATTCATCTATTTTTTTACTTTTGTGTGATTAGAAAAAGGTTAAGATTTCTATGAAAATGAGATTTAATATGTAGGCTAAAGGTCACTACATTCAGTTTATCACCAATATTTTATGAATATGTAACATCAAATAGTTATCACATGAAAGTAGAAAACATTGTGTGAACAGGATGATAAGAACATGAAAGTAAAGATAACAGTGTATGTTCTTAAATTAGCATTTTGCTTTTCTTTTTTAAGTTTTGGACTGATTTGATTCAAGCCCTTTGTTTCAATATTACAACACTTATTAGATAAAAAGTTTCATAAATTCTGATATGAACAAAATAGCTTATTCATGTTTTATGAGGATTATATCACTATTTTCGTGTTTATAATTAAATACAAAATAAAATGCAATGTCATAACAGGAAAAATTCCTTTTGTGAAAAGCATTGTGTGGTGTAGACTTCACCATACAATGGTAGGAAGGATCTATGAGGGTCATAGACACCTCTGTGACAATGTCTTTTAATGCCAAATTAATAAAACCAAACAGTAGCTGATAATTGAATTTATTATTTAATTAATTAATATTATTTTTATTGTATTTTGTGTAGATTTGAAATGAATTTTTCATGCACATGCAATTCTTTTGAAATTTTTGAAAAGGCTTTGAGTATTTTTATATTTTGTAACATATTTAGTTGTATTAGTTTAATTAATCTCTTAAGATTAAGTTGTAGAGCAGTTATTGTTTGAAGAAATGATTTAAGATTAGCATTTTAGCATCATCTTATAGGTAAGGTAACATATATTTATCTCTTTGCTATGTGCTATTTATGTATTAAATAAGATATATTTACTTGAATAGCTCTTAAGTAGTTGAAGAATATTCATGCATGTTCAGTAATTTAAGGTTGCTATCCTTATGAAAGATATTTAAAGGTAGTTTCTTTCTTCATTTGTCATTAAAAATAACTGAATTCACTGCTTCAACAAAAATTATAGTAAGATTTTATCATTGTTATTAGTTAATCCTGAGAAAACATATTTGCTTTTCCTTTTAGTATCTAGTACTTCTTTATGTAATTATAACAAAATTATGTAATTCATAATTATAAAGTTATGCAATTTATAAATATCAAGAAATCTAAAGATGAAAAAGATGTTTTTTCCCCCTCTTTTATCACATAATTGAGGTTATAACATGGATGCCAGATTTTTTTTAAATTCTACTGTTATAAGTGCATAGAATTTAAAGTTTTATCAAGAAATCACGATGATTTGACAGTATTTGTTAATTTTTCTATAATTTGTACAAGCATTTTGCATCCTATTTACGTACAGTTTATATTTTATAGAAAGTTTGTAAAGAAATGTGTGTTTTTTTGTTGCGAAACTTGTGGCTTTTTACAACACACAGTTTTAATTCCTAGAGACCCTTTTATTTTATCATTGGCTAGTGGTCATTATTATTATTTTTTGTTTAACAAAATTATTTGCATTTTGAAATATTTATTTGTTTCTAAACATTTTATGGCTTGATAATATTTATAATTTTTTTAAACTGTGTGTTTAGAATATTCTTAGAATGTTTAGTCTTAAATAATTATAATTACATAGAATGCTCTTTTAAATTTTTGTACTGCATTGTGTTTTTAAAAAAGTTTATTTGAAGCATGTGTAAGGTTTGTTAATAATATGGGTAAATAATGAAGTATTAAACACATCAAGACTAAATAAAGCTATAGATGGGTATATTTTTGTAAAAAAAGTCCTATTATTTATTATTATTGATGTTGAATTTCGTTGCTTACACTAACTTGGAACCACATTTTGTACTGTTGACATTTTATGTTTAATGAAAATTTTAAGGAATTGAACATGTTTTACACAAGTCTTGCTTCGGGCAATAACCTTTTAAATCAAGAATTAAGTTTAAACTTGATATATCCATAACTTTACATGTATTTATATGGAAATACTATAGTGGTGGAAATTGATTTATGAAATAATAGTTTTTTTTTTTTTAGAATAACTTTATTTTTATTCATTTAAAATTTTTCATATTTCATATGTTATGCATGCTATGCATTACCAATAATTTAAACATCAAGAAATAATTCACATTAATAAATAAAAACTAACATTCAACATTTTGAATTTTGTGTATGGAAATTGATTTATGAAATCTATAAATAAAATGTAATTAATGTTTTGTAAAAGCACCTTTCTTCAGTGAGTTTCTTTAGTTCTATTCTTCATGGGTAAAATAAGATTTTGAGTATATTTCTGATCAATTTATGTCCTTTTCTGACTTATTGTAGCTCACGTTTCTGTAATCAATGTATATTGTTCTCTATATCCATAAATGATTAGAACAGTGTCTGCCAGAGCACTTTCTATGGGGATAAGATCTGGACTATTAGGAGAATGAACTAAAAGACCAATATTTTATTCTTCAAACCAGTTGTTCTCATTTGAAGTATGAATGCTTGCATTGTCCTGCATAAAGATGAAATTTAAGCCGTAATTTTGCCATGAAAATGGTAGAAGATAATTTTTTAAGGTTAAGCTGTACTTATATGAGTTCTGATGACCTTCTAAAAGGACAATTTCACATCTTCCATTATTAGCTGTTGAGGTCCAAACTATCAAATCTCCACCACCAAAATTTCAACTGAAGATAGATCTTTCCTGAGATCTCTCCAATAGTACTTTAAACCTCCAGGACTATCTAAATTAAATTTTTTGCAATCAGAAAATATTACATTCTTCATTTCTTACTCGTTTCGATATATTTTTCACAATATTGCAAAAGCAGTTGCTTGTGACGATATGTCAAATTTGGAGCAGCTTTCATCTTTGACCATCTCAAGTGTTTTGAAGAGCTTAAATTGGTCTTATGCCATCACTTCTGTAAACTCTTACAGAAGTGATGATGGCACGGCATAAATTGGTACAATTCTGCTTTGAACTGTAGCCATTTTGTGATGCACTTTAAAGAATCCTTCTTTTGTCCCTTTCAGTCAAAGGTGGATTTCCCTTTTCATTAAAGGTTTTGCTGTAATTCACAGTGTCTCTCTTATAATTATATGTTACACCAACTGATCTTTTAAGCAATTTGCTAATTTCCAGAGCAGATTTATCACATTTTAGATAAGCATCAATTTTGCCTCTTTCAGTCTCGGAATTTGTCACAATAGGGTACACTGGTTGTGTACCCTATTGTGACAAATGGGACCTAAAGTGCTCTCTTTCGACTGAATAACATTTGTACAACTTCTGTGCACTGTAAACAGACTCCTACTTTTGGTGAAACACGTCATTAATAACTAATGAGCAAAAACAGCCACATTTTCATAAATCAATATCATGTTATTCAGATAGAAAAGCAACAATTTTTTTTTTTTGGGGGGGGGGGGGGTTATAAATATATGTGAAAATTTCTTTGCAGAAATATTTTGTTAATAAGAAAATATACTGCATATAAAATTGTACCCAATTTGAATGCACAGTTCTATAAGTTTTCTAAAATTACTGTCATTTTATAAATCAATTTCCACCACTGTAGTTCAAGTACCCATCAGCTATGGGCTAGTATGTAATGCAGATTTCCAAAAACGCTAAATTTTCGTAAGCATCTTAGGACTACAAAGAATGGAATTAGCATATTGGAGAAGGTATAGAAAGCAAAGTTATCAGTTCTGTGAATTGTTAAAAGATTGCAGGTTGGAGACAAAATGCTGAGTGAAATTGTCAATAGAGAAAATATTTTATATTCAAAATTCATGCTTTATTTTAGTGGAATGAGTTTTTTAAAGTCGAAGAGGTCATTCTTCACCTTTAACTAACTATTCAAAGTTTTAAAATTTACTCAAATATTTAAAGAAATTCCCACATTTATTGTTTCAATCATTGCTGATCATGTTACTAAATTTCATTGTGTTCTCTTAAGCTATTTTATAGGGATGCAAGAACAAGCATTTTTATGATGCAGCATTTCGAGGGATATGTAGCAATAAATTTTTTTACCTGTAATTGATTTTTAGAATCAACACAAATTCGGGGTAGGGTAGAGTAATCAAACTCCCATGATCCTCGCTGGCTATAGCCTTGCCCGTGTTCTTGAAATAGATAGACATCACAAAATTTTGAATTCCAAGTAATGTGCAAATGGAAGTCGTAATTTTATTTATATAGATATTTTTAAACTTTTCATTTTTTAGGTGTTATTAGTTTAATTCTTAAACATATATACATGTTTTAAAGTGTGTTTTTTGAATGCTTTTATTTTATTGGCATTTATTTTAATTTGTGGTTGATATAATATTCAAGTTTTGATTTATTTAATCTTTTTATGTATATTTTGAACGAAAGAGAATGTGTTTATGTATTATTTTTTATAAGTTAATAAGATGTGTTTTTGTTACAATTTAAGCATGTGTTAAAGACATTTATGTATGATTAAAATCTTGAATAAAATATTTCTTAGTTAAGTCTTTCTTATACATTTGAGTATTATATATGTAATTAAAAGAAGTATATAGTCCGGCTCCGAATTTATAGCTTCTGAGTCGTGTGGTTTCAAAAGATTCCATGGAGAAGATTCAGTAATAGGATTCTTCCTGATAGAAGCGAAAAACCAAATTAGGTTTCACACAATTAGATTTTTATGTGCCTATGAGGCAATCAGATTCCATGAAAGTAAAGACTCTATTCATAAGGATGAAATCTGTAATCCCTGATGACCGAAGAATTCCAACCACTTGCCTAATGCTATTTCTCATCAAAGCATTACACATGATAACCTTTAATCCGGAATCTCCCCACTGCTTCTCTTCCTAAGTCAGAACCATGAAATCAGAGTTGGACTATATCTCATTTTAGTCAGCTTAGCTTAAATAATACAACAGCATTTCAAAATACAACAATGCATATAATCATCACTAAATGATCCAATTTCTTTTCATATGAAGATTTGGTGTTACTACACATTTTAATGACATATAAGTATGGTTCCTTACTGTTACTGTACCATTCTCAAGAAACAAAAACTATAATATTCCTTCCCCCCCCCTTTTTTTTTGGAAAAATTAAAATATTAAACCCTTTTAAGTAAAAAAAAAAAAAAAAATCCTTATAAATCATGTACGAAATGTTTGGAACTGAAATAATTAAAAGTACGGTTGCAAATAGTTATCACTAAACATCATTAACTTGATAGCGAACAATTGAAGTAAAGTTTTTTTTTTTTTTTTTTTTTTTTCTTCTTTTTTTTTTAAGTTAACAATACTTAAATTACACATAAAAAAAATTGGAAGAGAGTATTATCGTTTGCAACTTGTTGCAAAAATAATAGCCAAATATTTCACATGAAACTATGTGAATCAATCCATAATTTTCCATTTTTTAGAATAGATAGATTTATGAAAGATTATAAGAATAAACAATTTGCACTTGCAATATTGTTAGTTTAGAAATGAAATTAATTGTGGTTGAATTTAAAGCACTTGTATGTTACTCATATGAAAATAGTATACAAAGACAAATTTCCCCAACCTCTGTTGAAAAAGATGTAATGGCAATTCTAGATTGTATTCACATAAGCTATAATGCTCGACAATAGCACTTAGAGATGACTTTTCTGCATTTAAATACACCAAGTTTTTTAATTTATAAGGAATTATTTTTCTAATATTAATATGGATTTTTGACCAGACCCAATATTATTTTAGTGGCTTGTCTAACTTTGCAATGCTTGATTACATACCTTGTATTAGTGTTAACAACTTGATTATAATCTACTCAAAGAAAGAAAAAACACTCGAGGCATAAGTAATACATACATATTCATGCTTAAGTAAAAACAGTCTGACTGCCTGGAGTTTTAAGAATTTTATTCAGCTATACAGATATTGTGCTGGCTCCTAAATTTGTATATCCTAGATAGGTCTCGAAAATAAATTTTGAAGTTGGTTGCAAATAATGCTATGAATTTTTATAAACTGGCTACAAGAACCATTCAGCTCTTGGTAAAACCACTAATTTCTGTGATCGGGGTAAATTGCAGTTGCAATTTTTGCACTAAATTTGAAAGAAGTTGAATAAGCAAAGTAATGCGAAGAAAAATACTTTTTTTCCTGGTTGGTTTGAAATTCTTACAGCAAAACTTGCTGTGAAAACTGTTAGTCACCATAATAATTTAAACTAAGCTCACAGCGTTGGCATGCTGCTGTAACTTCCAATCCTGATCTGAAGGACTCGAATATTTACTAACCTGAGTGGTGCTTATTTATCTTGCAGGAGTTAAATTTATTTCCTTTATCCTGGTGTAAAGGAGGGTGTATTACAGGTACTCAGAATTGATTCCTTGGGCTCTTTGCTGAGTTTTCTGATTTGTTTTCTAATAATATTAGAAAATAATGAGGAACACTTAAGAGTTTAACATAAGTGTAAAAGTGGGTTTCCAAGCACTCCTGAAATCTTTTTACAAAGTGGGTCCTAGAGATCCTGTAATTTGAAATGAAACAAGTTCTTTTTAGAAAATAGTAAAATACACCCTATTTTCAGCACAATTTCTGCTTATAGGATGATTTTGAACCAGATCCCATACCTGTACTTTTTCCTGTAAATAGTTTTAATTTCTGAACAAAACTATCAAATTTTTATACGTATTGAGATGTTTTTCAGTAAATAGTTTGTCTATTATAATGGCTTGTAATGTCAAAATCTTTTGTTTTATATGATTCCCCATAAACTTCAATCTTACTACAACTACAGTGACAATGCTACTTTTAATGTTAATAAATACTTTTTCACTTTATATAAGAAATTAAGTTATCACTCTGTAATCATTTTTCAAAGTAAAATGCACTCCTTACAGCTAATGTCAGTTTGTGACTGCTACATTAGTTCTGCCAAACTTGAGCTCCCTTCCTCTCCCCCCCCCCCCCAAACTTACAGACAGTGCTGTGTTGACAGTTTTAATGCAAGGAAATTCAAAAGTTTTCGGATAGATATGTCTTTTATTTGCATTACAAATGAATAAAACCGTAATCCACAATAGCTGAATTTCACAAATTCATAAGGAGCAAAATTGCTCTCAATTACGTAGCAATTTCAATTTATGTAAGATATTAAAACTGCAGAGTCACTGGTAAAATGTTTGTTTGTGAATATAAATTGTAGCTCTGTTGTAACTAGTCCCTTATATCAAAATCTATATTAGAAATAAAAAGCAAAGCCTGTGTACAATGCACTAGAAGCAAGCAGTTGGTATTTTTGAGTTTTAATAGCAGGGTGTGTATCGGTCAGGAAAGTCTGGAAAATGCAAAATAGGTCAGGAAAATTCACAAAAAACAATAAATTTTCCCCAGTAATTTTTTTTTTTCCTTTTCAATGTCAGACTTCAAAGAATAAAAGATGCTGATAAGGGTAGTTCATTTATGCGTAGTAAGAAAAAATGAGTCCGAATGTTTGTGGGATATGTAATGCTTGCAGTTCTACATTCTGCAGTGAGTTTCTTGTGACAGGAGGGTCAAAAGTTGTTTGCCTATAATCAGCAATAGAATTTTTTTTCTGGGTAAAAATTGTAGTAGACCAAAAGATAAATATTTGCGTTTGAAATTTAGAACATTAGACACAGATGCCAGATAATCACACAAATATCCCAGTAGTGCAAGCAGTATTGGTTAAATCTGAACCAACCAGATTCTTACATAATACTCTTTTACTGATGCATCTGACTTAACATGTAAACCTGTAGTGATTATTCTATCTAACTGCATGAATTGTATTACAGTTAAAAATTGATTTCAAGTTAGTTATAACAAAATATTAACTATGAAAAGTGGGAGTTTCTATTGAAGGATTTCCCAAAATAAAATGTGTCGGTGGTCTGCAATTTATTTTACTGAGAGCTCCCAAAAGTTTGGAAAAAGTCAGGAAATATTGACTTTTAGAAATTTAGTAGACACTAAATTTCTAAACTCTAAAGGTCCTGAGTAGGGAGACCTTTTGTTAATACTGAATTGCCTTTGCTCAATGTCAGCTCAAGAATTTAGGATAGGAAAGTGACAACTTTATTATGTTGTGGCTAAATATGAACTTAACAATATTAAATGAGTTGGATCCCCCCCTTGAATATTTATTATTGTACAAATGATGTACTTATGAAATAAACATATGCTGAATGAACAAGTATATATATGTATATATATATTTTTTTTTCTTTTAATTTTAGTCTTGTTGAGAAAATTTTATTTTCTATACAATAATGAGTATTTATGTGTAAAAAGCAATTCATCAGTTTATTTCATATTTTGCTTATTACAGTGTACAGATTTACAGTCTTTACCCATTAACTACCATTATGCGAACATTTTCCTCCTGGATTCAAAGAAATAACTGTATCCTGGAGAAACTTCTGTTTAAATTCATATTATTCCATTCCATTTATTGTATTATTATAGTTAGCATATTTGTACAACTAGCAGCAGATTATTGATGGATATATTGGAAAAAGACATTTATATAAGTTTGGGGCAGTACTGAAATATAAAACTTTATATTTTGTATTACTATTTCATTACATGACCATTTTATTCTCATACTTATCGCTCTTAAATATTATCGTTATTGTTGCTTTAATAGTTTAAGAACAAATGATCTCTTAATTTCAGGACTATTTATTTGTTCAGAATAGAAAAACTAACTAAAATGTTTCTCTGACTTAATGCCTGATATGAAATTTTTTGTTTATGCTGTACAAAACACTGTGTAGATTCTAGTTTATGTACCCGCCCACTTTTCATAATATTCTGTTGTGAAAAGAAAATAATTGTTGCTTTTTATGATAACTTCTTAATTAGCAGTAAATAGCTGGTTTTTTTATTAGAACGATTACGTTTAGAACGTTATTATACGAACTTTCATAAGTCTTTAAAGCTAACTTACAGTACATAAAATATTCTTTTTCAATATGAACATTTTTTGTTTAGTAGAATGTGAATAGCATGAACTTCTAATTGTTAATGTTTAAAGCAAATATTTGAAAGTAAAAATATCAATGAATTTATGTTTTATTAGACACATTTTTGTATTTGAAATATAATCTTATATGTATATATATTTTTTCTCTTTCATAGATGACTGGTATTCTATAGTTGGCAATCTCACAAAATTTGGGTTAGGATTAGCATCAATTGCTTTTGATGTGATGTTCATGGTCCAACATTTCTGCCTTTACAGACACAAGCCACCTGCTGATTCTCTGGAAAGCTCACTTCTTTCATAAATTATTTATAACATTTGTTTATTTAATTTATTTATTGCCTATTAATGTATTGTTGGATGGATTATAGAATCTACAGCTCATATTGTTGCACATTCTTTTAAAAATGAACTCACTTTTATGTGCAAATTTATATTTTTGATAATGGATTTCTTTTTATTTATTACACATTACTAAAAAACATTCGACTAATCTCGACTTTTTTAACCAGTTGCATTTTATTGTATGCATTTTTGTCATTGTTAGATAAGAAATTAATATAAACTAATGTATATTTACAGCATACCTGTATTCCATCTAATATTTATATAATTTATTTAAAAGTGTCGAAAAACTTGTACATTTGCAGTATAATCCTGTTTATCTTAATCTTTAATGTTATTTCTGAAGTGTCAAAGAACCAAAATTAATATTACTCAAATTATTTAGCCCATTGAGCAACATATATTATCCTTAAATATTTTACTTAAAGGAAACAATTATTAGTTACATATATTTTTGACATTATGTGCTTAGTATTAGTCTTTATTACCATTCATTTAAAAGTGTTTAGTATTTAAAAATTAAAAATACTTACTTTATTTCACATCTTAAACAATGTATATTTCTATTGAACATTTTACAGGATGAAAACTATTTTTATTTTTTTGTATTTATGCCATTATTGTGGTTAGATTTTAATTTATTTGTTCCAGAAGTTTCAAACCATGTACATTATATTTTATCTGCTAATTGTTTAATATTTGAACATCTAGTTATGATTAATTTATTGTAAATTTTTTTATAATGCTTTTAATTGACATTGCATCCTCTGTCATTGGATGAGACATATTGCATCAAAATTCTTTTAAGTATTTATTGGAAAATACATTATTATTTTTATATTAGCATATCCAAGTAATAATTACACTTTTGGTGAATTTTTTACTATCTTAATTTATCCTATTATATTTTAAAAACATCATAACTAGACATTTAATCATTATTTATATAATTTTAAAACTGCTCAAGTTTTATAAAAATATATTGTTGATATGATTGCTATGTAAAAAGTATTATCAAGATATTTAAAGTTTTTTGCCTATGCTATACATAATATATTAATAGCTTTATTGTATCATTGATTTTATGTTTAATTGTGAGTTTATCTTTTTGTGATATTTATTTGTTTGTTGTATGTAAAATATGTTATTATAATGTTGAACTGAACCTAGTCATTTATAATGATCTCACATCAAAGGCTGGCAGTTGAACATTACAATTAAACAGTTAAAATGCAGTCATACCTTAGCATTCAGAGCTCTTGCTTAGAATTTTTATTTCTATTAATCTGAGAATAATATATTTTATTTAATTAAAAAAAACCAAAGTTTCAATTTCTAAATTTTCTTAAAATCATATGGCGTAACATGTTATTCAAATATTAAGAATAAAGAAGTAAAATCATATATGTGTGCACATTTCTTTTCTTTTCTTTTCATTGTTGACATTGCATTTTTTTTTTGCATGATTTTAAACTCGTTCATTCACATGCATGAGCTTAAAATTATGCTTGTTTGTTATTTTACCAAATTGATGAGCAAAATCCTGAATTAAATCAATGTTTGTTATGACCTATGCTTTTGATTCAATATTTATAACAGGAAAGAACAGAATTATATAAGTTCAACATTTGCTGGTTTTATTTATTTATTTGATGTTTTTATTTTGTTAAAAAATGCATAGGCATGTGTTTGTGCATCAGTTTACTAAACTTTAATCTCAAAATAATTTAAGTAATCAATGTATTTGCTGCAGGGCTTTTTTTCGTAGTGACTAATGTAACAAATACAACTGAAAGTGTTTTTAATTATTTAAAATTATTTTAAGAAAAACTTTTTTGGTTTTAAAGTATGTATCATATCACCATGAATAAGAATGCAACAGTTTCATTTTTGTGACAAAATACTGGCCATTCCTGTTTATTTAATAGATGTAACTAACATAACATTTTAACTCAACAATTTTATGTTAGTCACAACTCTTAAATGTCAAGAATGATCAGCATTTTATTTAATATTAGAAAATAAACTGTTGCTTTCAAAATTTATAATTATATAATACATTTTGTAATCTAAATCATTTATTTTTTTTTTTTTTTTGGGGGGGGGGGGGTGTCTTGTAACAATGGGATGAAACAACTCTGCTTTGTATGTTAAAGGTATTTATCCAAACTTTTTAAAAAGCAAAATGAAAATATGTATATATTTATATCAAGGCTTCGAACTGAAATTTTATTCGTTCCGGTTCAACAAAAATATATCGGTTCAGTTCTGAATGAATAATTTTACTGTATGTATATTCTTATTTGCACTAAAAATATAATTCTATCATCAACTGAATTAAATCTGCCTTTTACAAGTAGTTTCATGTGAAACTTAAACAGAAAACTAGTAGTGAACATCCAAACAGAAAATTAAGAAGCAACGTACATTTCATTTTGCTAAAGCAGAGAGACTGCAAACAAGACGATTCTACACGGAAAAGGGGTGATAGGTTGAGATGGGTATTTTTTAAAGCTCTATTTTGGCTAGCTGTTTTTCTATTATGTTCTCCATTTTGTTTTATTTCAGTTTGGAATTTCAGAAACTATTCTACTTATTGCTAGTTCAAGTGTGAACAGAGCTTTAAACATAAAAGAGTGTTGATAAACTTCCATTCGCCTCTATTTTGATGAAATTGAATCAGACCTGACGCATGTGTAAGTGGGAGGAAGGCTGCCAGAAACGAAAACAGACTGTAAATGTAATGATGATAATTATATGGTTGACGCTAAATTAGAAGATATTGATAAGCTGGTTACAGTAACAAAATGATTGAAGATGTACCGGAACGAGATAAACCGATATTTTTTTCTATTTCAGTTCCAGTTTTCGTTCTGACCAAAATAACATTTTTTTTGGGGGAGGGGGGGGGGGGTTGAGTCCCTGATTTATATGCTTGAAGTTTATAAATGCAGGTGAAAGAGGAATGTGTGCGAATATGAAATTTCACCTAACAGTAAGTACATATCCTTCTAGTCAGCACTTTTAAAGTGTACTAGTAGCTTGATACATGATTTTTATTCAATAGATATCAAAGTATGGAATATCTATAATTTTTGATATTATACTTTGAAATCTGGTAAAATGTTCGACTATGAAAAGCCATATTCAATGAAATTATTAGTCATTTAAAAACATTGATTAAATCATTATACTTATATATAATCTATATTTCTCTACAACCCACTATAGTTTAAATATAAACATAGTGGTTGTTTCTCTTTGTATTACTGAGGCATATTTCAAAACTTTCATAGCCATTTTTATTCTTGGAACATTGGGAATACAACTCAACAGATCATTTATTATGTAGAAATTAAACAGAAATATTTCTTGGTTTGTTTGAATATACCTTTTTTGAACAGATTTTTAATGTAAAAGTGTTTTGCAATTTTTTAAAAAAACAAATTTACTGTATTAATAATTCTAATCAACAGATGGCAACTAATACAGCTTTATTGAACAAATCTTTACTTTAAAATGACTGTGTTTTGCTCTGCAATCACTTTTATTGTCTTTCACTTGAAGTATATAATGTAGTGTTTATATGTTTTGAATTTGAGTAGTCTTTCAATTGTAGGAATATTTCTGTAAAAGCTTTATACATATATATATATATATATATATATATACACATATATGACTTAAAAAGTGAGTGGAAATGTGCTAATGTGCCATGTTTTAGATATTTCCTTTGAATAATTTGTGCTCAGAACGTTTCTGTATATATAGTATATTAAAATACTGTAAATATATGTTATGTTTTAGAAAATTTATCGGTGTATATAGTTTTTTTCCCTCTCCACAACCACAATTTTATAATTTATATTTTTTGACCAGGCTGGAATTTTAACTTCATTTCAGTGTAAGATATTAATCACCTTCTAATAGTTGGTTTTTAGTGTAATTATTGTTTTTACTTGGCTCAACACAAAACTGTTTCATTGTATATTGAGAGATCAATAAATGCTTTGATTCTTCTGTTAGTTCTTTCTTTTATGAAAATATACTAAACACATATTTTTGAGATCAATTTCATTTTTGAAAACATGTTTTAGTAAGTTTTATCAAGTTGTTCATTAAAACTACTTTTAAGATTACTATTTAAAAAAAAAAAAAAAAAATGATGACTCAAGCATAATGGGTCTGAATAAGTGAGTTAACCAGTTTTATTTAAAAAAAAATAATTTTCACAAAAATATATTTAATTTTACTTTCAAAATTTTTACGGTTTCAAATGGTGCATACGAATGTTTATTTTCAATATGTCACCGTCGCACAATATGTATAGATTTTGGTGAGTGTAAGGCTTACAGTTTTTGTTCAGGGCTTCAAAAAAACTTTCTTACACAATATGGTCTATAGATGCAAATTCTTGAATGTTCACTAGTGTCTAAATGGTACATTCGATTAAGTTCAAATTAGGCATGCATTTTATAGGGCACTGTCTTACATACTGGTGAAAGCAAATAAAAAACTTTGTAAAATGTACAAACATATGTACCGTAGTTTCCAGCTTATAATCCATGGATTATCTACTAAAAAAGATGAAAATTTATACAGTAAGTATTGTGCATCGCTACATACTATCTACTAGGGATGCAACGGATACCCGGCAAACATACTGTATCTGGCCAAATATGCTGGATAATTGGCAGTAGACAAATATCCGGCCTAAAATTATAGTCAGAGAAATAACATAAATGAATAAATTCTAAAAACTGCAATAAAAGATGTGAAAAAAAAGTTCTGTGAAAATATTTTGTTTTCAATACTTTTTAGAATGTATATTTATCTTGTATAGAAAATGGGGAAAAAATTAAGTACTTCTATTTTTAAGATTGGAGTAAATTATAACTGGAAGAAATTATTGTACAAAAACACTGTTTTCCAGTCTTTGTAAGAATTCGGTTACCTTTTTTTCTCACCATAAATTGACCTTGCTTATGAGAATAGTATACTTGATGTAGTATTGATGGCTGGTGAGAATAATTTTGATAAAGTAAGGAAATTTGTTACATTTATTTTCCAACAGTTGAATGGAGATATCTTTCTTTAAGGAACTGATCTTTTAAGATAGATCTAACTCTTGAGGGAGAACATTCATGACATTGTTATTTGTAAGACAAAGTGCAGTAAATCTAGTACTAAATTCATGGAAACTATCCAAAAAAGATTTCTAATATTTGAATTAAATGATTTGGGTATTGTTTATTTCTTATAAAGAAACTTAGGTGATTCGAAGAAATTTCATCCTCCTTTTTACCACAAGGGTGTCACTGCTTGAGTAATCAATTTTGGGGCTGGATTGGGCAGGACATAATTCTCTCAGGCTTTCTATATCATCCCTATTGAAAGGAGGAAAGCGGAATGACTTTTAGGATAATACTTTCCTTATCTAAGCAGACTTGGCAACCTGGGAAAATCAAAATGTGTAAAACAGCATGCGAACAGAAATTTCGACACTTTTTGCTATACAATGCATGACCGTTATTTTTTACCTTTCACTATAGAATGCACGAGTATTATTTTTAATGCATTTTATATCACAATTATTTGTTTTAAGTATTAAATAAAGCTAAGAACAATAAAAGAAAATGAAGTTTTTGAATAAAAGGCAAATCAATTAATACACCATCTTCGCGATTTCTGGCAACAATTTATTAATTATAATCACTTAACTGACTTGAAAAAACTCATTTTGACTGTGCTGACTTCAAAGAAGCAGCAGTAGCTTTTTCGCCTTTATTCAGAAAATCTGAAGTTTTCTGGAAGCAAGATTTTTCGCTGTCGGCTTTCCAAAATCTTATTAAACAAGTTGCACCTGAATTCAATTCTGTTTCTCCGAATAGTACTGAAAACCCTCTCACATTCAGCATGGTCAGCTGCTGAAATAGGAACATTGTGTTCGATCAAGAAAGATGTAAATAACAGTTCTGCATGAATAACGTCTGACTGCCCCAAGGGCGGATTAAGGGGGGAGAGGGGGCAAACCCCCCCCCCCCAAGAAAAAAGAAATTAATGTAAAAGATCCTAAATTGCTTCCATAAAATGCATGTATATGTCAATCTTCTAACCGCTCTCCCCTCCCCCTCCCACCCCCGAGAAACTTGCATTAATCTGCCACTGGACTGTCCGTCCTCTTTGAAATATGTTTGTAGACTTTTGCTGCTGTTAGCACGTTTCCCCTTTTTCTTTGTCAATCGAAGTATGCTCATACTACCGTCTACCAATGTCTCTTAACCGCAAAGTGGGCGCGCTGATAACGAAGAACACCACGTGTGACGCACAAGTCACAGGAGAAAGACCTACTCCCGAGTAAGCGATTCTCCCATTCGCTCTACTCTATGACGTCATGACTGGGTAAACCAATTAAGAAATACTCAGCGTCACATCTGGAAAAATATTTTTTTTTCTTTGCCTCAGTGGCAACTAAGAAAAATATTTTGATGCGCATTGTATCAACATGGATGTGCAATGTCGATCATGGTGCCGATGATGTGCACTTAGATCCATGTTAAAAAGGCAAAAAGGCCCAAACATAGAACATCATTTCAATTTAAAACCTAATACATTTCTTTTTAATATCAATTTCAGTTTTAAAGAAATAAACACAAGTTAGGAAGAAAATATCCGGAAATGCGTAAAAAAAAGTGCTGTATGCGTAAAGCGTAAAAGTTGGCAAGTCTGTCTAAGTGATTGTTGAAAATATAAAATAAACCCTTGTAAATTAAATGGAGGTAAGTTCAACAAATGCATAGATTTCACTTGGAATAGGTGAAATTCCCTACAAATGTAAGATGACACCTTACCAGGAGAATGAGGGAATGACAACAGGGAAAATTTGGTGCAAATGTCAAGAGCACAAACTTGAAATTGATAAAGACAGTCAATGATGTAAACCTAATGGTTAAGTTCTGATTGCATAGATATTTTAGGACCCATTTCAAATGCACTTGAGGTCCAAAGTAATCGACGCACAATTGCACAATATGTTGACATTTTTTGCAAATTAAAGGAAAAATTAGATGTGTATGGCAGGAAAGATATTATGAGAAAATTCTCAGAAAGAAAATAAATCGCTTTTATCACCGGCACATTTAGCTGCATATATGTTAGACCACAGATATTGTGGGAAAAAATTAAGTGAAGATGAAACCCACATAGCTTTTAATTTCATACGTTCGGTAGATAAAGAACTTTTGCCTATGGCTATGAACTTTTTAGCCAAAAAGAGCCCTTTTCCAAGTTTTATGTTTGAAGATGAATTTCTAAATGTTGAACCCGTAGTTTGGTGGAACACTATCAAAATAGAAGATCATCTGAAAGACAAAACACTGCATCTAATTAGGCAGCTAGTTACTGCTAGTCCATCAACAGCTGGGCTAGAAAGAATATTTTCTAGCTTTGGATTAGTCCAGTCCAAACTATGTAACCACTTAGGGACTGAAAAAGCAGAGCTTACTTTTTTGTTTAAATATTTTAATAATAATAAAAAAAAATAAAGGGAGAATTACATGTCATTTTGAATTTGTAATTAATAAAATTATCTTGACACTGGAGATTGAATCTTACATTTTGCATTGTAGTGAGTACATAAAACATCATTAAAAGCAGATAAAAACACATTAAAATACGTCAGTAGCACTTTCGGTGGCAGCCACCACCTTCTTCAGCTCTGGTCTTAAAATGCCTTGCTCTCTTCCTCAGTATGGCGTTCCATCCAGGATCTATCTGCGCATGTGTCATGTCATTTATAGCGCCATCTGTCGTTATAATCTGCAAAGCCTCCATGTTTAGGGCATAATAGTTATTTTTGTAATTGGAGAGTTTTTGGCTATTATTAAAGTCGATTTCTATGGGGCATTCTTGGGCTATTTTTGAGAGGGCAGTACTGGGTTTATTGAATTTAATGTCATTGTGGTTTTCCTTTTTTCAGCTGTGGATGGACCGCCATACTGAGGAAGAGAGCAATGCATTTTGAGACTGAATAAAGGAACACCACAATGACATTAAATTCAATAAACCCAGTACTGCCCTCTCAAAAATAGCCCAAGAACGCCCCATAGAAATCGACTTTAATAATAGCCAAAAACTCTCCAATTACAAAAATAACTATTATGCCCTAAACATGGAGGCTTTGCAGATTATAACGACAGATGGCGCTATAAATGACATGACACATGCGCAGATAGATCCTGGATGGAATGCCATACTGAGGAAGAGAGCAAGGCATTTTGAGACCAGAGCTGAAGAAGGTGGTGGCTGCCACCGAAAGTGCTACTGACGGATTTTAATGTGTTTTTATCTGCTTTTAATCCTATCCGTCCTATTGCTTTTAAATTACATAAAACATATTTAATTTTTCAGAAGTTTGTTTCTATTTCCTACTTTATCTGGTAAAAATTTGTTGTTAAATGCAAAATGTATAACTATCTTATAAATAAAAATGAAATTCTGTTTGTTTGTTTGTGGATTTGAGTTGTATACAAATCCACAAAAATGGACCTATCAGCCTGAAATTTTGCACAGATATGTAAAATAATATAGAATAAATCATAGTCCACTTTAAAACTTTGGAAGTCCACCCGTTCCCGGAATTTAAGAGATTTTTTATGCTCTCCATGCAAAAACCTTTCTGTAATTGTAACCCCTGTAGTGAAAAAAGTGTGAAATAAGGATCGTGGTTGCCATGTGTGGCGATTTTGCCGAATAAGATGTTTTAAATTCTCAAAGTAAAAATAAAAGAATAACAATGATATTTTTTTTGTTAGTTTATATTCGTAAGGTTATTTTTTTAAAATTATAATATCGTGTGCATGGGATAACAGAGCAGGAATGAAATGTTTTATATGCAAAACAATAAGAATTGAAGATTTCCGAGGCTAATATGTAATTTTTTTTTTAGTTTGGCGAAAAAATAAAATGGCTCAAATGCTGATTTTGAGAAAGTGAGTTCTAGCGGTTTGCACAGTTTTCGGCTTGGCGCAATTTATTGAGAGCTTAAGGAAATAGATTTTTGAAAGCAAGTGCAAACATTTTATTAGAATACAGCGTTAAATTTTAATGATCCGTGAAGAAATAATGCAGTTATTAAGGGATTTCAAGCGATCTATCTTCAGAATTCTCGCCAATTGAGTACATTGATTTAAGTTGGGGGAATTCCGCCAAATTTCAGAAAATTGAAATCTTCTCATTTAGTATATCGGAGTAACGATGAATAAAACACGTTATAGTTGATAATTTTAAAAAATTCGGTTGTATTAAGGTATTCCCCTTTTCAAATAAATGTGTGCTTTACTTTTTGGTGGCCGAACCATTTCCCATATTGATTGCTGCTAAGTCAATGCTTCGAATGATTTCCTGAAAAAAATCTTGCAAAATGGCGTATGTTGGCACTTTGGCGAGGCTTCGATTTGAAACTGGATTTTATTTGAGACTGGGATATATAATGATACTGGTTATAGATAAAAATGAATGTCGGTATGTGTGTATGAGGTTGAAAAACTCCAGCACCGTTGCACCATGAAATTTGGTTCACCTAAGTCTTTTATCATTGAGAAGCTTTTTATGCTATCCATTTTCCTCTAACTTGCCACTAGGTGGCGCAGCAGAACGTCGAATTCTATTCCGTTTAGCCGTTTACTGTGCGAATATCGTCCAACCGATTTCGATGAAATTTGGTACACGCGGATATTAGAACACGGAGAATATTTTTCCGTATCCATTTTGCTGTAACTTGCCGCTAAATGGCGCTGCAACACATCAACTTGTATACCGTTCGACCGATCGCCATAAAATTTCTTATACTTACACATTTCAGCACGAAGAATATATTCTAACTGTGTTCCTTTTGATGTTACTCACCACTAGATGGCACTGCAATGCATTATTATTTTAACTCGCCACTAGATGACGCTGCAGCAGGCCAAATTCTTGACCATTCAAACGGTCGCTATGAAAATCAGTATACATAGCTATTTGAACAATGAGAATATTTTGGCGTTATCCATTTTGCTATAACTCGCCACTTGACAGCGCTGTAGCAAATCATTACTTTAATTAACCACTAGATTGCGCTGCAGGGTATCATTTCTTGACTGTGCAACTGATCGCTATGAAAATAGGTATACATAGATATTTGAACACGGGGAAGAGTTTGGCGCTATCCATTTTCCTATATAATTTGCCACTAGATGTCGCGTCGTCAGGGCTGTCCAGCCGATCGTCCTGAAATTTCGTATTCATCGATATCTGAATGCGAAGAATATTTCCGCTGTATCCGTTTTGCTAAAACTCTCCACTAGATTGCGCTACGCCGCATGGCCTTCTGCACCGTACAAACGATAGCCTTGAAATTCGGTATGCATGGTTATTGAACACAATATAAAGCGATATCCATTTTGCTATATCTCTTTATTACAATAAATAGTAATCCCCACAAATCGTAATATCAAAAAGTCCATTCATTCCCGTGCGAAGAACGGGTACTTCAGCTAGTTATCAAATATAAGTTGAATATTTGTTGTTATAATGTTTATCATGCTTGAAAATATTTATCAACAATAAAATTAACTTTTTATCAGAAATATTTATAAATATCAAAATATCTGATATATCTCAAAAATATCGAATAGTTTTGATATTTTTAAAAATATCGTGATATTTACGATCCCTGTTCATAGTATATTTCAACCCAATATACTATGAATGACATAGTACATGCATCTATTGATGAAAGATGCCACCACATGGTGATAAACAAAGAGCAAGACATCCGCCGCTACAACGAAGGAACAGCGAGCAGATCTGGTGATGAGTACGATCATGAGCGGTGATTGAAAGGCGCTTAAACCCAGAACACTGCTTTACGATTTAATGGTATTTGTTTTTAACTCTGTGTTAATAGCTTATCAATATTCATAGACAGTCAATATGGACTACCAGTACATTAGGTTTACAGCATTTCTGTTTTCATGAAAATGTATAGTGACACTCAAGTAACATAAAATCACTTTATTAAGTATTTTCACAATACACGATATTTTAACATGTAATTACGGAAAAAAGAAATAGTTATATAATTTTTCAAATGACACACAAGAAAGAAAAAATGCACTTTATTGTGACACAATACTGATTTGTAATTTGATCAAAAAATGCAAGTTCTTAATTGCAAAGGAAAATAATTATCGAGATAGGTTAGTCCATTACCATTATTATTAAATATAGACAGAGTTATAAAATTGGATACAGAATACGAGAACATTTTCCCCATTACTTAACAAGTGCTTCTATAGTAATTTTCTGACTAGTGAGACAAGAAATACATAGTAGTTTAAAAGATAAATATATCACATTACATAATATATATATGTATAATTAAAAACAAATAACAATTATTATATCCTCACCCTATATAATTATAACCTTAAACACAGAAAGCTCAAATATAATGTTGTGACAACAATTTAAATACCAGTACATTTCAAACTGACATAATTTGGAGTACACAAGCCATCTGATTAAATGCAGCTTGTTACAAAAGATAAAATGTACTGCATATATCATTTTAAATCAGAGAAACTTTAGGAGGTAATGGAGGTGCTTCTTCATCACAGTTAATAAGAGGTGGAGGTGGTTTCAAGTCATGATTAGGTTCACACAGCAGGACATAACCAACATTTTTCTTCTGGCAAAAGAAAGAAGTGGAAAATGAAACTTTAATAATTGAACTACATTAAAACATATTACTATCACAAAATCATTAAAACATAAAGATTAATTGCAAAGAAAATGACTCATAATCCTATAAATGTTTAATCATATATGCAAAAATATACATCAATAAGATTAAAAAATAATTTGAAGAGCTGAGTGGTGTTGTATTTATATAATTTGATCTAACTAATTAATTGTATCTAATGTGTATTTACTAGGTAGATCTTAAACTTTGGCTTAACTTTCAAATTCTCTTAGGCCCAATTAAATTAATCAGTTTTACCTTACAAAATCCACTATAAAGCAAAAACTCCTCTAATAATCAAAGATACTCCATTTAAATAATTTTAACATTCAAGATCGTATAGCATTCATACAAATTTAGTATATTGCGTTTTTAATTACTAAGAGGAATAAAATTAATGCAAAAACCCATTCAGGCCTGTTAGTGAAAGAGATAAAACATAACGCCAATGAAATAACAGATAAAAAGTTTAATAATCTTGTTTATTGAAAATAATAATTTGATTGCAATTCATAATATAACATTCCTACGAAAATATTCACCTGTGACATATCAAAATCCTAATAACCATTTATCAAATCTTTATCCATCCATTATAATAATTCCATTTATTACACATGAAATGCATAATTTTAATACTTAAACTATTCCCTAACCAAATAACGAAATATTTCCAGAAAATATTACGATCAACTAATAGACTTCTTTAACTTTAGTTAAGCATTTTCAAACTCCATAACTAACAACACATAATAAATACATTTTGGCTGACAAAAAATAAAATTAAAATTAAATTTAAGAAGAAAATTAATGTGCATGCAAGAAAACAAAACAAAACAAAAACATTGAATATTCGGCCCTCCACTACATCATCCTTAGAAGTTCCACCACACGAAGGCCACAGTCATCAGCGCCCATGTCAGAGTTGTCTCCAGTCAAGCAATCGTCCATCTATTCGCCATCGCCAGAGTGAGAGAATGAGCCTGTGTGCCCAGTTGCAAACGGTTTTTATATCGCTCAAAATATACTCTTGCACGCAGGCACCAGTGGTCGAACAATTCATTTCAACCGTGGAGTCTGATGTTGATCAAAATTAATTAACTTCATAAATACTTTGTCCATATCAAAACTGTAAAGTACATTGCGTACATTGCTTCATAAATTGCAATAATTATCCATATTTTAGCAATTATTGCATTCTTTTAAAATTAATTATTTTTATGTGAAAGAATCGTGAATGTCTGCAACAATAGGTGATTCTTTGTAGATCTGTCAACACCAACTTCGTTTTAGCACGTGTATGGAGGTTAAGATCAGCATGGCCACCCGATCTTCCAAAAGATGTTCCAGGAACTATGCAACTTCGTTGCAATGTTAGAAAAATATTTAAAAGTTTGTAAAATAGTTAGAAATGTTATTTTTGCCATGTTGGAACAGGTTGTTTCAAGAAATAAAATATCGTTATGAAAATAAAGGAAAATGCCAGCCAAAATATGAGAAAATATTTATCAGCCAAAATTTTACATGAGGACAAATAACTAAAAAAATTATTATATTCAGTATCTAAAGTTTTCATTACATTAACAACCACCATGATAGATCCATACCAGGTAAATCACCATATCTTAGAAAAATATATCATGTAGCACGCAATGACAAATACAGGGATTCCTAAAACACAAATCAAACTGACATAACTCCCTCATAGTGTCCTAACATAACACAAACTTAAATTTCTCTGGGGGAAAAACTTAATGTTAAAAAATTGTAAACTTCTTTCTTTTAAATTAAAAAACTTTAACTAAAAAACTTATTGATTCAAAGTTTTGTAAAAAAGTTCTTTTTTCAACATAACAGTAGATGAACATGTTAATGACAACATTAAATATTGGACGTTCATCATTTCTTATTATAAGATGGTTTTGAGTAGAAGATGTTATGCACACAGATAAAAAATGGCATTTTAGTAACTTAACAGTTGATTATCTTAAATGTTCATTAACATGTTTATTTATCCACTCAGCTCTTCAATTATTGAGATGTATTGCATTAGAATTAGAACGCACCTATTTAAAAAGTTTTTCAAATTCAAAGTTATTACATATATCTGTGATTTTAGCTATGGATCAAATTTTAAAGCATTAAGTGAAATAAAAATATGAATGCTTATGCTCAAGTCACTCGAGTTGCAAAACCTTCTAATGACTACTATTAATGCAACAAATGTATAACACCAGCATCTACTTTACATTTGAGGTCTGTTGCAGTTGAAGGAAGGCCTTCATTCATTACAACTGAAGGATAAAACCATATTATTATAATTTCTAGGCCAACCATTGGCATTTGGTTATCTAGCACACAGAGCATCCAATTTCCAATAATATTAGAAGCATGTCAGTTGTATCATCAGTGATTTGAACAACTGCTAATTAATGGAAATATTGCATTTGCTCAAGAAAGAGACAATACAAAGATTCTTGTCCTGAAGTATGCAGTATAGTAACCACAGTATTAGTAACATTAATTTATTTGGCTAGAAAAAGGTAGCTTAAATGACTGGTTATGTTGTTTTAAGTCACTTTCAATTTAGATACTTATTAAGAAAAGAAGAAACTTCTGAATTTAGGCAGACCTCAGAAATTTCTGACAATTGCCGAGCGATCTTTTGGAACAGTGGACTTATTGGCATCTAGACAGTGGTTGATTAGAATGAATTCGCAACTTCAGGCCAATCAAACAAAACAAGAAAGCAAGCAACCTACTCTGTTGATTGACCTTTCTGAAACTGAAATGTAAACAATCAATCTCCTTTTGATTCAATCATATTTAAATTATAGGGATTTGAAAAACACGTCCAAGTGACATAATTGAAAAAAGTGTAAAAGACATGCACAAAAAATTCCAGGATTATGTATCAGGCAATTATAAAACCAAAAGGGGCTACTTGCAGATTACAGAAGCCACTGAGCTTGCTTGCTTACATAAGAATTATGCCAAAATCACAGTTACGTTTTAGGATTGCAAACTTTTCAAGAGATTTCACCACCACCATTTGGTGATATACAGCATGTCCGAGAAAGACCTTTATCATATCTGCCAACTCTTCTGGTTTTGACAGAAGACTGAAATCTTCTGTCTTTTTTTAATTTTTAGTCACTATATTAAATTGTATTACAAACTGTGCGAAAAAATTGTAAATTAATAATTCTATTTCAAAATAATTTATTAAGGTAATCATTTCAACAGCTAACAGCACAATGCTGTAGTATGAGTGAGGTCAAAGCATTTGTAAGCAAATCTTTCATGAATAGTTAACAGAACTTCATTTCGTACTTCCCTCGGTGATTCATCATTAGAAAATTTGTTAGTATTGAAAACTTAAGCTTGAAAATAAATTTTCTGATGAACTATTAGTAAAAGCTAAAAAAGCTACTTTGAATGAGATAATGTTTATTTTTCAACATACTTTGGTTAAAAATAAAGTCAAATTTACATTTATTTTTGTGAAAATACTTCATCTTTTTTCATTTTATATAAAAAAAATTCAAGTAAGCTCTTTTCTATTGCTATTTAATTTTGTTTTTATTTCTATACGATACTAATAAAAAAAATAATAAGAAGAAGAAATGGTGATATACACTGGGGGAAACAGTCTTCTGTTCTTAAAATATTTTTTAATTTTATTTTTATCTTCTGATTTTTTGTTAAATCTTCTGTTTTTTCAACCCGAGTCTTCCTGTTTTTGGCTTAAGGAGGTTGGCAGGTATGATTTATTATTTTAAACAGTAATAACAAAAATTCTAACACATGAAATGAATTGCATTTTATTCCAAAAGAATGAAGAAATCTAAGATTTTTTACTGTATCTTCAGTGTAAAAGCCATGATTTTTTAAAACATTATTTTTTTATGAGTCTCACCCTTTTATTTTGTTCCTTTTGATGCAAAAGCACTAGATAAAAAGTTTGAACGATAAATATTAATATTTAATGGCAGCATAATTGACTGAAAATTTACAAAATTAAAAAAAAAAAAATCAGTTGTACTGTAAATAATACAATTTATAATGTAGCTAATGATACAATTTTTACAATCTATTTAATTTGCTGTACAAATAAAGGACATTTCTTCATATTAAAATTTTATTCTGTTTGCAGGGTGTCCACCAATGTCAGGAGGGAAAAATAGTATCCTTAGTCGCCTCACCAACATAAAAAAGTTGCCAATTTAGTATCCATTTTCTTAATTTTAGTGGCCAAAATAGTAGCACTTTTGCATGATCTTGTAGTTAAGAAATAAACAGACTTTTTTTTAGCTTCATTTACGAAGAAATGAATAAAATGATAAACTTCATGCGTTATATATAACAGAGCATGTAGTAGATTTATTTTTATAGCACAACTGAAATTCTTTTTAAATAACGGGCGGGAACTTTCCGATTAGGCATTGTCCCTTACAATGGCTCGAAGGTGCGACCATTTTATTATGGGGGCACCCAGTGGGCGGTCAGCGTTACCCCCTATGAAGGGACGGACTCAATGACAACCACGCCCAGTCGGGGATCGAACCCCGGCTGCCAGGAGTTGAACCCGAAACCAGAGTACAGTGCTTTCTTTACCCACCATACAACTCGGTCGGCACAATTGAAAAAACAGATTAGTATGTGACAAAAACCGAAATCTGATTTTCAAACTAGTTGCCTGAACCAAGGTTCATGTATCCAAAAACTTGAATATTATGAAAATGCTGGTTTTTGATCAAAACAGTTGTCCAAGTTGCTTAATCTTTAGTAACAAAAGTCCCTGGTGGACACCGCGTGTTAGCAAAGGCTGAGACAGTTATTTTCCTGCTGTCTGGGTATATTTTTTTATGTTCTTCCACAACTTGAAGCAGGAATTGTAGTTGAGTTTCATCTGAGTCACCAATCTACTATACTCTCGAATAAGTGCAGCAGCATGTTCAGTATGGTCATTCACTACTTAGAGATTTTGTTATTTCTTTAGCTTGTTTGTAGCCCTCTCTGGACGCCCACAAGTCAGGATCAACTGTGAGATATCAAACTGAAAGTTCCAGCAGTTTAAACAGTATCATTGACTTGGCTGTCACCAAATCTTCCAACTTTTTATTCTTCAATGAATGAAGAGCTATACTGGTAAGCTTACAGTAATTATGAGTTTGTTGGCTTCATTCTGCAAAGAGTTAATCATGAGTTTTTTGATTAATGAATTGACAGGACTATCAAATAAAGCTAAACAAACAAGTCCTGACAAATACCACAAGTGATTGGAAAATTTGAGTGATGCTGCCATAGACATGGCTGAGTGTATTGATGAATATTCAAGTAGTGATTTAAGCAACAACAGGTTATTATATGGGGCACATGAAGCTTGAGGTGCAGAGAACCATTTCATGTATACATGGACTGTGAAAACACACACACCACGTACACCTTCTTCCTCTTTTGCATTCAAGTTTAATTTAGCCTTGAGCATCCAGATCTTGAAACAATATATCCCTTTGGACATCCAGCGGGGAGGTGCATCGCACCTGGTGACGTGACATAAATTTTACTCCCCTTGCTGGGACAGCACAAAGAAAGATAATTAAAAGTTCTAAAAACTCTTTCCCCTTTTATCTTTTTATGCACTTCAAGATTCTTCTTTGCATAGTCGATTGTCTCTTGCTTTATATCTTCCACTAGATTTGCAACATGATGAAATGAAGTTCCTGGTTGTACTTGTTTTTATCAATGCAGCTCCAGGATTCTTCAAAGCGTTTAAAAAGGGAAACTTCAGAAGAAGATTTTACTAATATACATGCTTCAAACACAGCACTAATTATAAGTTCCATAATATGATGCCTGCAAGGAAGTGATACGAGCTCTTTTTGTAACTTTTTCTCCATAAGGACACATGCACCAGATTTATGACCAGTGTTTGAGCTAGTAGTATCAAAACGCATTGCACAAATATTATCTCCTATTCTTCAGTCTTGAATGCCTTCAAAGACAGCTTCTGCTTGAGCTTCTCCTGTTGCAGATGGAATACTGGCAACAGTCAGTAGTTGAGAGACTCCTTTCTCCGAAATTAATACTGGCAACCTATCAACTTTTTCTTTTCCAGTTAGATTGTACATTAGTTTTCCATCTCAATGAATGACAAAAGTAGTGTTGCTGTGGAACTTGTTTTTTATTTTTCGTATTTTTTAGCTCTCTCAAGCATTTTTTTTCGACGAATTTAGTTATTGTTTATGGTATATTCATCGATACTCAATCCTAAACTTTTGGCAGTTTCTGACAATGCAAAAACAGCCCTTTGATGTGACATCTGATTTAAAGCTACTGCAAGATCTGGAGTAATTATGGTTTTACATCCCCATTTTCTTTTTCGTACTTCCCCAACATGAACTTTATTATTTTCAGAACCGACCAACTTTTCGTTGTTTTCAGCTAAGTTATTCTCAGACTCATCATCAGTTGATGACAAAAGTTGACCAGAATTTTCTGGTCTTATGTTGTTCATTTGCTGTTATCTAGCATGGAAAGTTTTGTTTCTTTCAGACTTTCTTTTTTCTTTAAGGGCAAGTGTTCTATCTACTTCAACTATCGATCCCCATCTCTCTTTTTTCTCTGAGTTATCATTAATTCAGAATCTTCTTGTAATACTGATGTCATTGCTGGTACATCAGCATGAGCTATGCCAAAGAGATCTTCAAGATTGGAAACAAAAGCTGATTCCTTAGCCTGCTGTGTGGGAAAAATTCATGATCTGTTTTTCTTAAGAAAATGCCATTCTTCAAATAACTTTTCAAGCTTGCTTTGGCAATGTTATTCATTTTTCGTGGGAATTTAAGCTTTTTGCCAAAATTTTGCTATTTCCTCAATAATAATAGATGATGCTTGCCTTATAGTCTCCATCAGTTCAAAATGGTGATTGAAAAAAAAAAAAAAAAATCCTAGGCCACAGATAAAGATGGCAAATTACTGCCATTTAGTTCAGAAATTGAATAACAAAGAAGATAGAATTGAGTTTGAGATCGTGTTGCTTTAGTCACATTTTTAGATTATGGCAAATCTAAAAGAAATATACCATATTTAAAATGAGGAACTTTAATACAATTTCAAATGTTTGTATTTATCTGCTGATTTATATTTTAAGAACAACACAATAATTTAATAATTTTTATTTTGGAAAAAAAAAAATTCTCACCTTAATTAAATTCTTGTTTTCAAAAGTGCTTGCCAATGATTTCTAAATACTAAGCTAATTAGAAACACCACTTTTAAGAATTTTATAAAAAGAAATCTTAAGTTCAAATGTCATTCAGCATGAAATGAAAATGGCTGATCCGATTCTTTTTTCATTTACTAGTGCTATTTATAGCTTTTAACAGTATGGTGCTGATATCTACGACTCACAATTTAAATAAATTTGCAAATGCATTGGGAGCATTTAATTGGTAACTTTCCCCTTTTCCATGATTGATTTACTTCTAAATATTGTTCAATTGGGCTAAATTCCCCCCCCCCCCCATAAAAAGAAACAAATTTAGAGGGTGAGAAGACAGTATATTCAAACTTCAAAAACAAGCTCCACCCTAGTTCTGCCATCTATGACTCACAATTTAAAATACATTTGCAAATGCATCGGAAATACTGTGTTGGAAAATTTTATATCATTGAGCTACCTCAAAATACTATTCAATTGGGATAAAATTTTGCCTGAATTTTCTTTCTCATAAAAAGGAACAAATTTAGAGGGCGAGAAGATAATATTTTCAAACTTCAAAGCTCCACCCAAACGCGAGGTCCTTTATCAGTATGAAGAATGTCAAGTCTTCAATACAACTCCAAGTATTTTTTTAACATTTGCAGTGTAACAGTTGAGGATCGCTAATCAAACTGCTCGATAGCTAATCGATTCCTAATTGAAAAAAACTCTTTCGTTTCTTCTTATTTTTTTTCAGCAAACTGTATTTTATTTTTTATTAATTTTTAGAATGATAAAGATCTTTCCCGGAATGCTGTATATTGGTTTGCTTGGCAGGTGTGGTTCCTATAACCTACAAGTTTAACTTTAATCTGTCCATCTATATTTAAAATGAGTGAAATTCTAAAACCTGTACCCCTGGTCCAATCTTGTGGATTACAAGGAATGCATTGAAGTCTATGTGTAGGGAACACTACTGGAAATGTATGTTTTTTGTATGCATAAACAGTAAATACTTTTATCAAAATATAAAATTTTATTAACTTACTTTTCCGTAGTTCTAAGTAATAGAAACTCTGCAACTTACTTGTTGCAGAGTTTCTATTTCTTTAATCTCCAATACAAAATTGCAATAATTAGACAAAGTAACTCACGTATGAATTAAAACAATCCAATTGATTCTTTTTTAAAATCTGCTTTATGTAATTTTGTTTTATAAACTCTGATTTTGACTCTTGTTTTTTGTGTATACACAGAAAAAGTATCAGTTTCCGACGACACAATCTTTATTAAAAATTTATAACATTTTAATTCATAATATACTTCAATAAAATCCTAGATTCGTCCACTAGATGGTAACTCTTTGTCAAATATATTTTATTGAAATATTAAATGCTGTGTATGTTTGATATATTTAAAACTGTGTCATCTGAAACACTGATACTTTTCTATGTGTATGCAAAAACAGAATGAAAATAGAAGTTATAAGTAAAACAAAATTATATAAAAAAGATTTATATCCAATTATATCCAAACTATGCCTGATGGAACCGAACATCTCCAGGTAGGATATAACGCTCTTTCCTGACGTGATTATTTCTAAAAGGCAACTCCTACCACAAGCAGTTTTAAAGAACTTCGTTAAAAAAAAAAAAAAATCCAAGAAACATTTGATAGCTTGGTTAAAATGGAAACTCAGATAATTGGGATTTTACTGTATACACATATAAATTGTTATTTATAGATCATATATAAGAAAAATCATTCATTAAAAGTCCCATATTTTAATCAGATAATATGACATTACTTTTCGTAGAATTATTTTTTACATCTTGTGCAACAAACCAGAACTTCTTCAGCAAATTAATGCCACCATACTGACAACATAACCTAAAATAATATTTGCCAAAAATGGTAGATTGGCAGTTGCTAGTTGCAAAATCATGCCAAACTTAAACTTCAGTTTAAAATTATAAAAAAATACACTTGTAAGAAAAAGTGCAACGTTTTGCACTGTTAAATCAGTAAACTCATTTATACCTTGGATGATGACAAATAATGATTGGGAGCAGTCACTGCAGTAGCACAGCACAGCCACATCAAAGCTAAGATGAACCCAAACAGAACAATGACTAACAACCAGCGAGGAATGCCTGATTGATGTGATATACAATCCATCCAATCCAAACGGTCTTCTTGCCACTGTTGTTGATAATTCTTACCATAGCTGCTCTTTTCTTTCACCAAAGCTAAAATAAAGCAATTAGTCAATAAATTATTACTAATATAATAATTATAACACAGTAGAATGCATTTACAATGACCTCCCAATACAATGATTGTGTCATTAGAATATTTGTTACAATATTTAATTTATGTAATAATTAACTCAATTAGAATTATTTCATTTAACTGTCTACAGTAGATAAGGTAACTGATTTGGCTTTCAGTCTGAATTTTCTTTTCTTTTTCTGGTTTAAGGTAGGATCAAACATTACAACAAAGTAGGATTAAAATAAGCTAATATTGTTTAAATGGTATATTCAGCTAAAATTAAATGATTTAGCTCAAACCAACTGATTTAACCAAAAATTTATTTCAATTTTTGATTCATGTGCATACGGCACTTTTACTGACGGATAAATAAGATTAGGGGAATTGTTCTCAGTAATATAGAATATAAAAAATAGTAAAATTATTTTGTGCTGCAGTTTTTGTTTAACTTTCGGTTGGTTATACATACCTGCAAACATTCAAAGATCAAACTCAGGGAGATTTTTAGCAAGTAAGTTTACACGCAATATACATGCTTTTAAAAAAAATTTTAAAACTGTAATGAAAGTCCACAATAAAAAATATTTAAATGCAAAACATTTAAAGAATGCATAAAAATAATACTTCCATATATGCACTATACGCATCATATCTAGTCCCACATTTTATAAACATTCAATAAAAATTACATTAGGCTACCACAAAAAGAATACTTCTTTCCGTGTCAAAATAATCTTTGTTTCAGATTTTACTTTAAAATCTTACATATCATTGCCATTCATATTAGAGCCTACTCTATGAAGTGAAGTTACTTTTAAAATTATTTTTCTGAAAAGAAAATAAACATTTAAACAATGAATTGAAAATAATACTCAATTTTTAGAATTACAGAATTGCAGATTTGACTACAGGAATGCTAAAGTAAAAATATTTATTATCAACATGGATCGAAAAAGATTGAAATTAAGACGACGACGCTGCGTAATACATTCAAAATCTTTAGCATAAAAAATGCTGATTTAAAAGAACAAACAAGATATTTCATCAGTGCACAAAATACTTGTATAAAGAAAAAAAAAATCTACTGATCAGCAAAATAAACAAAAAGGCAGTCTTTTTGCAAGTTAATTGAAAAAAAGAAAATAACTTCAACTGGCGATGAATGACAATCAATCTGGTAAATATCGGAAATTTTGGCAAAATGGAGCAGCATGATGAAAATTAGGCTGTAAAACATGTAAATACTGCAGCGGTAACCCACTGCTAGTGTTCGCGGAATTGGTTTGGTGCAAAACGGATTGATATTAGTCAGTCCTCTCAAGACTGTGCATGAAAGTGGGCACAACAAAATACATATCTGGCAACATTCCATTTATGAAAATCTTACAATCCAACAGCCTTATGCAGTAACTCAATAAATATACCTACTAATGGTAAAATGTCAAGGGAAAAGCATGAACATATTTAGTTTATTTCATATTTTCTAAGCATTCTTTTTATTGAGAAAATATACTAAAAACCAATTAATAAATTACGCATCCAAAAAGCAACTCATGTTATTGTGGCATTAAGGCCAATTACAATGTGGGATCTAGGCCTCCTATGAGTGGGGTGCCCTCTTTCTAAGTTGTTGGGGTTGGTCTTAAGGTCTTGGGGTTGGTCTTTCTAAGGAGTCCTAGCCCCTATTTACACTAAGTTTCAGAGGAAACCACAAAAAATTCTGAACGATCAAGTAGTGGACGCTACCTGGTTTTGAACCAGGCACCTTCCATCTCCTAGTTCAGAGCACTATGTGCCGGCCACTGGTTGGGCGAAAAGAAATTTTAAAAAGTTATGAAGTGTATGCAAAAAATAATTCAAAAAACATGTTAAGTTCATTTATCTTTTGCTTTCATAAACATTTTTTTTTCAGCGACTTTTTTGTTTCAACTTTTACTTTAATTTTGTTGCATCCTTTACATTTATATCTCAACCAGCCTTTTTTAATGAAGTTTTTCCTTTAATGGTTTCTTTGAGAAAAAGAAAAAATTTGAAATAAGAGTTAATTTTTATTCTTCCGGCATTGCAAATTTAATAAAGGAAAAATATTAATTCTCAAAATGGATGGAAAAAGATTGAAATTGAATGCCAGAGATTAAAACTTACCAAATTTGTACAGTACACAAACACATTTAAAATAATTGAATTCAGCGACAAGAAAAAAGAAAAGACAGATTTCTTTGGCTAATTCCCAAACCTACTAGTTAAATCTCCCTGCAAGAAGCTTTACGGACTGGACGCTATCTTGGATTTCTTTTTTTTTGGTCATGGGGTATTAGCTCTTCCGATTTGTCACAGAACCAGAGGAAGAAGGGCTTTTCACAAGTAGCACATCGATTCCGCAAACTTACAACAGCATATTCGGCACAAAAATTGTCTTTAAACAACAGGTGCAGGATTTATGTTTTGGAATTAATATAACTGTATTTTGTTCAAAAATCATACGATCTGATCGTGGCAGGTATGAAAATATCATTCTAGATGGGATAATTGATCAAGATTTTCAACATAAAGTGAGAAAATGCAAAAAATTTGCTATATCTAACATATAATTTGCTTTTGAAATTGAGACACAAAATTTAAACTAATTTCACTTACAACCAAAAATAACATGCTCTAAAAAGGGCTGCATGTATTAAAGAAAGAAAGAAAGAAAAAAAAAAAGTAACTTCATAAAATTATTATGATTATCAACCTCTAAATGTAAAATATAGGAACACCCATTTACTATATAAAAATTGATATGGAGTGATGCACATATGCAATACTGCAGCAACTAACACTAGTATTTTAAATGAGAAATATAATCTCAATAAATGTTTTCAATCATTATTTCACAAACATAATTCTAATGCAGATCTTTTAGGTAGATTTGATCATAAAAATCAACTGAAACTTGCAAAAATCCATAAGTGTATTTAAATAACATTATTATTATTATTATTTATGTAAAACAAGGATCAATTTTTAATTTGACTATATTGAAGTTTTCACTTAAGGATAGTTAAAGAAAACATAGTAATTTACAAGAAGGTAAGAAAAGATTGAAATTTGAATACTCAAATATAATTTTCAGTGCAATTTCTCCTACCAAAATACTATGCAACATCCGATTACAGTGATTTTCAACCTGACAAAATGGAAGATGCTTAGCTAATAATCTCATAAATACTGGTTTAAATTACAGTGACCTCTCACATATATGACTTTCAAGGGACTGTAGAAAAAAGTCGTATAAGTGAGAGATCGTCATATTATACAAGTTTAAAATAGTAAAAGTGCATTAATTTTTTTACCTATATTAAAAAACTAAGTTTTGAATACTAAGAACATCTTTTAAGAAAATTTGTGCAATACATTAAAAAATGAAACAAAATATTAGTTTACAGTACACAGTTGATAAGTCATAGTTTACTTATCACTATGTTTATTTTAAAGAATGCATATATAGATTTACAGATGAGATAAAAAAATATAAATAAAAATGAAGTGATATTTTGTTTGTCTCTCGACGAAAAGAGAAAATGTCTTTTCTGTCTTTTAAAGCTTCTAAGCTGTTTTGGGAATAATCATCTTAATTAGAGATACAACCACTCTCATGCCATAGATTTCATCATTAATACAGAAATTCAGATGAGAAATGTTATTCATTATTGATTACACATTTTCCCAGAAGTGATAAGATAAAGGTAAAAAAAGTGTGTATGATTTGTACTTGAAAGACTGTAAAATGAATTCTTAGGTAAGAAATGTAAAATCGCCTGAACCATTTAAAATGTCGTAAAAGTGTAAGAAGAGTCATATAACAGAGAGAAATTTAACATTATTTCCCATAAGGCATGGACGGGACCAAGTGAATTTGGCATATAACTGAAAGTCGTATAAGTAAGAGGTAGGTCACTGTATTCTTTTTTAAAATTGCACTCTCAATTAAAAATTTTGCTAATTTGTGGCAGGATCATTAAGGACACAAGTGTCCAGATTTTCATGGCTGCCTCTTTTATCTTGAAGAAGAAAAAATCTGATGAGCTCCTACAAAATTGAAGCACTTGGCAATTAGGGACTATCATAAAATTATGTCGGATCAAAGGGTGCCAGAGGCTGTGTCTTTTTTTTTTCTGCTTCGTTCATATATTCTAATACATCAAGCAATAGTATAAAGTAAAATGGCATTAATTATAACTTTTTAGTGAGAATTTCATCTTTTAACATAAACTTATCAATAAGTTTGTTAAACAAAGCTGTAATTTAATAATGTTTTAAATGTTTAGATACATTTGCATTGAGAGGAAGACTCAACTACTTAATTTTACACCAACAGCTTTAAACAACTAACCATTACAAAAGAAACATAATGCGGATTTTTAAATACTATTTTTAGATATGTAATGACATACAAATGATATTAAATTTTGATGAAATGGTAAAAATTATTTCTACCATTCATTTAATTACTAACATTCATCATAGACATCAATACAAAAATTGAGTAGAAATGATTATATTTGGCTTATACATACCTGCATATACATACCTAGGAAAATCAATTCATCTCAGCACAGGGACAACTTTTATAATCAAAAGTATGTATGTATGTTGTGTTTGTAAAAGGGTTAATTTTTTTTACCAAATCTAATGCAAGTTTTAATCATACAAATAAGATTTAGAACATTTACATATTAGTAAGGAGTTGAGTAGTCAGCTTCCTCTTTTAACTATGAGAAGTATTTTAACTATTAACATTTAAAAAATATTTGATTATAAGGCGGTTAAACCCTATATAACTTAAGTGACCAGATTTTTCTCATTTTCTGAAAATGTCTTACATTTTCAGAATTGTCTTACATTGTCAAATATTTAAATTTTGAAACATTACATGATATTGTACTTTTGTTGAAATTAAAATTGACTGTTTCACTCCAAATAAGACAAATTATAAAACTGTAATTTAATATTTTTATAATACTATAAAATCTTAACATTTACATAAAAATGACATTTGGTCACAACATATAAATCTCACCCTGCCCACCCCCACTGTTTTGTTTAAGTTCAACTGCCAGACCATTTAAGCTTTCATTTTTGTTCACTGAGCATTATCAGGGTTGCTACCCAAACCCTAAAGTGAAATTTCCTATATTTTCCCTATCTTTTTCATGATCGAAAAGGGAGAAAACACGGTGCAGCATAACGGCAACCACTGTTAGGCATACAGGATATATACACCAAAACTGTTAGTAGGCAGTTTCACTTTTTCCTGAAAGAGCTCAACCTAATGTGGCATTAAAACTGAAGTCTGAGAGGAGTTAGGGAAGAACTTGCACATTTTAACTGTCATTAAGAGATATGTAAATGCCATATATGCATTTAGAGTACTTGTAATTTTAATTAATAATATTAAAATTATAATACCCAACTCTGCTATATTGATATATATAACATGTCTATCTGTATTTTTGAAAATAATAATTTTCATTAACTATCACCAATAAATATTTCACAAACATATACAGATCTTTTAGGTAGGTCGGTCTGACCTTAAAAATGACCTCTAACTGTAAAAAATCTTACTGCAATCAATAAATTAATAAATAATTAAAAATATAAATATAAATAGGTATATATTTTTAAACCTACAGCATTGGAGATTTAAATTAAGGAATGTTGTAGGTTTAAAAAGTTGTCATTCACAAGAAAAAATGAAAAATACTGAAATAGGATTGCTTGAGTATAATTTTCTGTGTAATTTTAACTGACAAAACGCGAATTTCTGCATTTTCAGGAAATCTTTTATGCCTGTGAAATACTAAATGTAAACATAATTTTTGCTTTCAAAAATTAAAAAGATAAGTGATTTTCCAGAAAACATTTTTTCCTGCATTTTCACGGTTTTCATGAAATTTTTAAATTTTTCCATGAGTTCCCCCCCCCCCCCCACGATTTCTAAATTCCATTTATTTTCCTGATCGCATAGCAACCCTGATTATGGTCTGGATATTTAATTTAGATGAAAGTGCTAAACAAAGTTTAAAATATATTCAAAATATAAACAGTAGCATTTCAAATAATTTAATAATAGTACATACGATAGTCTGTGCTTTCAATAACTTTTGGGTTTGTTTGGAGTACAATCATCTTGCCAGAGTCTTCCTGCACATAGACTGTCCAAGAAGTAGATATGAATTGTCGCACATGATGAGCCATCGTATTATAAGCACTTCTCATATAGAACAAAGGTGTGAGCAAGTGCAAAGTTTGAGTTTCCTCCTGTGAGAGAAGGTATTTAATAAAGATTGATTAAAAATTAACTGCAAAACACAACTGTATCATGCTAGTATGAGAATAAATATAGTTAAACCTCCTGCAAAGTACATCTCTATTTAAGGAACTATCCTGTTCACATCAGTCCTTTTGAATAGAGAAATTGTTGTATGCTAAGGTGACCAAATTTTTTAACCCGTTCGGGAGGAGTGCCCGCGGAAAGAAGCGCTCCCCACAGGACGACACCTCGCAAGCTTCGATTGTTCCTACGGCCTGAGGAGTTTTTGCCCGCTAAGCCTAACAAGCATAAAATTTCTCGAAACGTATGTGTTACAAAACAATGCATAAAAACCCTCATTTGCATGGAAATGGAACCATTTTTAAATATATTATAGAATATAATATGTTTTTCTCTCATAATAAAAAATAATAATTAAAAGAATTAATGTTTAATTATGAAAAATAAAAATATAATACACTATACTACATTTAAAATTATCTTGATTAATACTAAAAATATATAAATTCAGAAAAAATATTTACAAATACTATAAAACAATTGAATAACTAAAATTTTAAAGCCGTATGATAAATTTCAAAGCACGGATCAACGCATAATCCGGCATTACAAAGTTTGCATTCATATGCGGTGTCACGTCTTTTATTCCTCTTTGAGCAAACAACATACCTCCTTCTAAGTTTTTTTCCACTTTTCCCAGTACACAATTTTGGGAAATGACGTCCATTAAAAGGACTATTGAAGAATAAACATATCAGAAATATCGGCTGGTCGTGACTCAGTGAAATAAAAAGTACGCCTTCTCTTAACAAGCGATAAACGGTGGAGTGCCTTAAAAATTATGCCAACACCAAACTTCACATTGCCGAGAACAAAAACTTGGCTGAGATAAACAACCCCAACCACAGAGCAACCATAAAGTTTAAATCCCATCAGAACAGAAACTAGAGCCTAAGCTAAACAAAAACCTAAAGAGAAAAGCGTACCACTTCAAAATGAGTAAGAAGTATTCCGCACGTGATTCTGTTTACATTATTTCCCTTCAAAGTTCTAATGACTCACAGACAGTTGACTAACCCCAATCTGACATTGGAGAGAGAAATACTTATTTATGAGTATAATATTTTACAAGAAACATGGATTACTAACGCCCTCTAGTGCTCTGCATTTCGTACGCACATATACGGCGCTTGGCCGTGGGTGTCACTTTCACCGTAATGCAAAGGTGCGGTGCTCGGCCCTGAGAGCAGTTTTTCGTTCATGCATATGTGCGGCGCTCGTCCTGAATGGGTTAAGAAAGAATTGGGTACAAATTAGGATTGTGTCCCCAATTCTGAAACAAAAATTATAGACATTTTATAAATTCAATGCTCTTCTCAAAACAGTTTCTATTTATTCAACTAGAGCATTATTAAAATTAATAAAATAAAGGAAACATGATTAATTTCTTTTTAAATCGGGAAGAAATAACTATTTTATATAAAATTTTGTCCCCAATTGTTGTTTTACATTTTGGGGACAAACTGAAAAAATTTCTGAAATTGGGGACTGCCCGAAAATTGGAAATGCTTGGTCACCTTATTGTACACATACCTTTGACTAACAGACACGCTATTTAAGGGATGTTGGGAAAAAAGGTTTTAAAAATATGGCAGATGGAGGAAAATAAATAACAACAGACTTTTGTTAATATCTTTCGGGGTTTTAACAGGAAGTTTGAGCAAAGTGACAAGGGTACAATAAAATGACAATTCGATACCACTTTTTTGAAAACCGCTTATCAGTAAGGAAAAGGGAAACAATATACTGAGAAAAGCAAGTTGTGTTGCAAGCAA
Source organism: Cheiracanthium punctorium (assembly GCA_038373885.1). NCBI lineage: Eukaryota > Metazoa > Arthropoda > Arachnida > Araneae > Cheiracanthiidae > Cheiracanthium > Cheiracanthium punctorium. The sequence continues at coordinate 216,784 of JAWZYV010013263.1, read as the reverse complement.
AAGGGTGTATAGCTGAGATGGGAAAAAAAAAAAAAAAAAAAAAAAAAAAAAAAAAAAAAGCCTACTTGCTTTTTATTGGGTTGCTGTTCAGCATACAGCAAAGTTACACTGTAATCTCCCCAGAAATTTTTGTCAGCCAGGCAGCATTATAAAGCTGCCATGTGCAATTCTATCAAATTAAAGCATTTGAAATGATATTCTGATTTTCTTGCTGGGTGGTCAGTAAAACTTGTCGTGCTTTACAAATCTGCAATTTATTTGCTTCAAAATTATTTCAACATAGGGGAGAAAAATTTTGGAAGCCTGTAATTCATTCATTTTTAGTTGAAATTCATTGAAAATTGGTATCCGGAGTTTTAGAAACATGACGTGAAATCTGGAGGTTATCATTGAAAAAAACAAAGTTAGTGCAAATTTAAATATGAAGATGGCCCCTTATGCAAACTTTATGAATAGGAAATTAAAATGTAGTACTTTATTCATAAATGACTGGTAGATGAAACTTCAGGCACAAATAGAAAATTAAAGGTCAATAGGTGGATAGATGAAAAATCTCAATCTCAACCATTCTTGGATTACAGTAGGACTGAGGAGTAAAAGAAGTGTAGTACTTATTACATTAGTTATATTTTTACATACCTTTTTTTAGCATGGCTTCAAAGAGAATAAAATTTAAAGTCAGATAGTTGGTGTATTTCACATAGAAAAAATTAAAAAGCTTACTGATATTAAGTTAAAATACGCACATGGAAATATTTTCAATCATTAATTAAAAGTTGTTGAAAACCTTAAAATCCGTTAAAAATGCAACACTTGGTGTGTTGCATTTTTAATGGATTTTAAGGCTTTTAACGACTTTTAATAAAAGCTTACTGATACTTTGAGCAGAAATTTGGAATTAGTAAAAATCAAGTAACTCATATGCTAAAAGATAAAGACAAAATTAAAGAACTAAAAAACTAATTCAAATAAACAAACTTATTTAACGGATTGCTTTAACATATTTCTGTTAATACCAAACTCGTTCATTTTATACATTTATTAAAACTTACTTTTTTTGTTTAATTAGAGCAAAAAGTAAAGTTTTTTTTCTTCATTATCTCAAATTTGAATAAGTGCTGGAGACTATGTTACTTATATATCATTTGTTTAAAGTTTGATACTATCTGAATTTCTAATTAAATGCTTTCAGAATGTGCCCCTTATTGGGAGGTGCTCTCCTATTCTTGTTCACAAGTTATCAGATAACATGCGCAAAAGAAAATCTTATGCCATACCTATATACCTTATGAGTAAGAAATGAGAACCAACAAAATTACTTTAAATTCCAATAGCTTCAAATTATTGTTTTTTAAATCCAAAAATCCATAATATAAATGTATTAAAGTATTGTTTTACATAGTTTTACATTTACGGGAGTATTTAAATATTTCAGAAACGAACTCCCCAACCAAAAATAACAGTTTTATAGAGAGTAAAATGTAATTCTAGTAGCACATTTCCTTTTATGTAGTAGCTAAAATCAGATCTACCCACATTTATATAATAAAAGCAGTTGCATCTCTAACATGCGTTATACAGTACTACCTTGACCTTGAGATACTATTGCATATTAGTTTTTTGAGATACAAGCCATCTATTTTGGTACCACAGCCCACGAGGATCAAGGACTTCACTGTCTGATCATGCGTTCGTGACCACGGGCTTTGCAGGATGTCCACCAATGTCAGACAGCAAAAATAGTATCATTAGTAGCCTCACTGACATAAATAAGTCGCCAGTTTGTAGCCATTTTCTTAACTTTAGTTGCCAAAATAGTAGCATTTTTGCATGATTTTGTAGTTAAGAAAAATAAACATACATCATTCAGCTTCATTTAAGAAGGAATGAATAAAATGATAAATTAAAATCTTCATGCATTAAATAACAAAGCATACAGTGTATTTTTAAAATCAGTTTAAAATACATACAAGCACGTACATTATTAAAAAAGAATCAGTTTTACAATATATTAATATTATTAAATTTAAAAAAATGATCATGAATTGGCAGATTTCAGATAACTTGAATGTGGATTTAACTGTGCTCTGCTGGTGAGAGCTGAGTACCATCTCTGATAAAGTGTAAATAAGGAAGACACAGTTTTCACATTTCAATGATTGTATAAAGCACGGGAAAACAAGTGTTTCAAAATTTAGGAGAGTGTGACTTGAAGAGCCTATGGAAAAAAAAAAAAAGCAGGATTAGATTATTTGATGAACAACCAATGGCTGTTTGTTTTTATTTTTGGCAAGCCTACATTAGGGACATTTGCCTACAGGAGGAAGGAGGGGCTTGGTCAGAGGATGTTTTAAGGAATTCAAATGTGTATTCACATAAATTTTGAAAAACAAATGGGAAAATTGACAGAAACCAAAATCTCATTTTCAAATTAGTCACCTGGAGCAAGGTACAAGGAGCCAAAAACTTGAAAATAGTATAAAATGACGGGTTTTGTTCAAAAAAGTCACCAAAGTCACCTTGTCTTTGAATTAGTAGCAAAAGCTGACTTTTAGCCACCGGTGGAACCCTGGCTTTGGGGCGTGGAAGCATATTGCCTCAGCAGGATGGTAGGTCTGACACAAAGACCCTAGTGTTTAGTCCCCAAGCAAGCTTGGTACTCATTTTACTGATCCACTTAAGAGAAATGAAAGGCTGAGTCAATCTTTCCCAGATCAGGAATCGAACCCCTGGACTTAAGGCACAGCAGCACAATGCACTAACCATTACACCACTGAGATTCAACACCAGTCATCATTAGGTCAAATTTTTTTACTTCAGATACCATCGTAATTGAAGATACTTGCTATCTATAAGTGAAAGTGTGAAAAAGTTTTAAGCCAAAGAAAAATTACTACACTATAGCTCTGCCAAGATATGTTTTGATTTTCATTTTTACATCCACAACAAATGTGTTTATAATAAATACCTATTATAGAAAAATTGGAAGGGTTCTTGTTTGGAACTGATAAAGAGTAATCCCATTTCAGTAATTTCAATGCGGGAAATTGATTTGAGATATGAGTATAATGATTAACAATCTTGGTCATGGTACAATTTAACTTTTATCTCAAGGTACTGCTATAGTTAAATCTATCGTATTTTGAGTCACTACTACATAATGTAAACATATTAAAACTATTTTTTTTTCCATAAAAAAAATTTCAAATAAGTGTTTTGGAAATTACACAAATAAAACAATGGGTCATTTGTATCATACTGGTCAATTTGTTTTTGCAGAACTTCATGTTTTAGTGATCAGAAGATCAGGGAATGAAACAAATTTCCAAAATTCTTTACATCAATTTCTATAACATTAAAAAGATCCCTCAGAACATAAATAGTACACTTTTTTGGTAAACTTGGACATGATGGAAACTTCAATTTTTAAGGTTTTTATAAAATTTTATACAATGATTTATGAAACAGGGCCGTAACCAGAGGGGGGGCTACGGGGGCTGAGCCCTACCTAGAAGTCTCTCAGCCCCCCCCCCCTAAGATTTTCAAAGATTTCAGTAAATTCACTGATGAATACAAAAGTTTAGCAAAACATACACAATTCCTTGCAACTCGATTTGCTACTCGGGGCAGAAATTCCGAGGGGGTAAGGTAAATCCTTAAAACTGCCGCCACACTTATCCCACGTTTCTTAGACTTGTATTAGGCAGTAAATCTCAATGAAAAAATTGTTAATGGAATAAATATTAGTAGATAAATATTTTAAAATATGGCATATTGTGAAATAAAAATTCTAGGTGAAGATGTAAAAATTGGAAGAAACTCCCTTCCCCCGAACTACTAATACTTATATTTAGTCAGCCCCCCCAAACTAGATTCAAAGCCCTACCTAGCATGTCATCTTGGTTACGGCCCTGTTATGAAACATGGGGAAATTAAAAAAATATGAAAACTATACCTTAGTTTTAGGGGTAATATGCATGTTGCAACCATGATTACAAGCATTAGTAGATGTTTCATTCACAAAAGCTTCAGAACAAGCTAAAAAATAAAATTATCTCAGAAAAAATTATCTTTTACACTGCTTTTTATACATTTTAAATACTATTATAAGGAAGGAAAGAAAAAAAAAAATACAAATAAAAGACATTAAGAAAATACTGTACAGGAGAAACATGAAAAATTATTCTGCATAAAATAAAATTGGATTAAAATTTTCCACCACAAAAAGTTGAAATCTGCTGAAACAGTATTATAGATCTCTGAATGTGTTATAATTTTCTACACAATTCTATAATGATTTTTAAAGCAACCATCCTGAGCTCATCTTCTTGCACTACAGTCAGTGGCGGCTCCTCCATTTGATCACATGAGCACGTGAACCCCCAAAGGAAAAAACTGAAGAATAAACACATTAACAAATTAAAATAAGCAAATATTAAACACACTTCTAGATTTATGTGAATTTAAAACACGAGTTTTACTCTCTCCCCCCTCCTCCCACTATTATTAAATACGCTTATTATAGCTAACGCACTGTAGTGTAGGTTACTACAACTCAGTCTAATCAGTCGCACGTGCGAATGGAAATTTTTCCCTCTGAACCGCTCTCTGGGTTAAGAAGCCCAGACAGCTGGGAGGAAGCACGGCACTCATGAAATCTGTCCGTTCGCACAAATTCATTGTGCACCCATGGCCACTTTTTTGCGGTATTGCTTCCGGATTTTGCCTTGGTTTGTTACGTTCGGTTAGTTAATTGATTTTTATTTCATTTTCTTAATATTTTTTTTATTTCTACAATTTTTCACATTTTTTTTTTTTTTTTTTTTAAACAAACTAGTGTCAATAATTAAGATACTTGTTTCGGAACTAAAGCAATGGCATTTTTCAATAGTATTCTTTGAAAAAATATTGAAATAAAATGAGTCAAGACAGCACCTTTGCTAAAACTTATCTTGGTGACGAAATGTAAGACCCAAGATGACTTGTTTTCTTTCTGTTGTGTGCATTGTTTTCCTTTAACTGCTGGAAACGCAAATCTATTTTAATTTGTAAGGTGCGTCGTATCTGCATATTTAATTTTCGAAATTTGTTTTGTGAACCTCTTTTTAAATCATCCATGAGCCGCCACTGACTACAGTGTAAAAAAACTGTATTTGTTTTTCTCCTCGGCTTCCAGAGTCTAACTTATAAAATGCTGCAAGAGCACTGATGTAGCAACAACTTTTTCTGTATTACATGCACTATTCTATTAAGTCCCATCTTGTCATAAATGGTAGCTCATTTGAATTTTATGTACAGATGCCTCTCCCGCAAAAAAAAAAAAAAAAAAAAAAAAGCTACAAATTTTTAAGGAGGCAGGGCACATAATAAGGACTCAATCACATATCAATGTCGAGTCTACATTTTCATGAGATTAATAATCATTGTACAAAATGTGTTAAAGTATTAGGTAATTTACCTCATCAAGTTTTCTAACAAACGATTTACTCCCCAACAATTACAGCATTTGAAATGATAAATTATTTATATACTGATAAATTTTATTTCAGAATCTAAAAAAAATTATATTTTGGCAAAGCATGATAGAAAATTTTACAAGCAATTTAACTATTATGGAGGAACAGGTAGAGAGCAATTGTAGCCCTAAACTGAAACCAGCATGTAAATCATGCAACTTGTGGAAATAGTGCTGCAAAACTATTTCATTATTTCCCTCATCTTTTGTTTCGCTTAACAGAAAAATAAAATTCTTGATTTAAAAAAAAAAAAAGGCGATAAACAATAAAAATTCATTAATTCTTCCCCTGAGAAGCTGTTAGCTTCAACTTGCCTCGGAAAATACAAAAGGATGTTCCCTCCACTGATTCTTCCTTCACTGGTAATAATAATCACTCCACAGAAGGCGACTTCAATATATCTGTGGAGTGATTACACTAGTCAACAAATTTAAACTTTTTTTCTGCCTCTGGTGTTTAAATGGGTGGATTAACTTAATTTGGAGGTGCTGAATTCACTGGTAAAATCAATTTATGTCTATCACGTCACATTTCCAAGAGGCACAGGAAAATCAGAAGCAATACCGGCAAAATTTGATCGAATTGAAACTAACAAGAAATTCATATTAAGAGCTTCATAATTCAATATTATTTTATATGTATACACAAGCCAACATAGATATCATCTTTTTTCCTGTCCAAAATGCCCTTCACACTTGGTTTGAATGAGGACCAAGCCGCTAACTAGATACGTATTTGTCAGTCTGACATTAAACGGTGGATTGCTGAACAATTTTTCTATCCGTGGTCCAATAGATATACTTTCTTATAACTTTGCTTCACTAGTTTGAGGAACTTTTCTTTAAAATGATTGAAGAACTGACCTTATTTATCCAGAGCTTTAACAAAGTTCTTCATAAAACCGAACTTGACATGAATCGATGGCAAAATGATTTTATTGGGCTCAACCAGTGGAGTATTTTTCACATTTTCTTTTACAGTTACATGTGATTTCCTTATAAGCCACTTTACTGTATAGTGGCCACAGTTTCATAAGTTTCTTTCACGTCTACTGCATGAGCCAACGGCACAGATGGAAATGTATTGCCATTATGCAGTAGTACTGCTTTCAATCTGGTTTTCCTAGAGTCAATAAAAAGTGACTATTCCTGATGGTTATGTTGTATACCTAGCTGCATCAGCAGACCATTGACATATCTAAATACACACATTGAATTCTGCATGTCAAAATATTGAGCGAATGAAATACCTCTTGATCTCAAACAGGAAATTTTTGTACCTGGAGCTAGAAGGTTTCGTTTTGCAGTTAAGTTCAACTTGCTGTTTTGGAAGTTTTAGATCGCGAATGATTAAAGAGCTGAGGCGAAAAATCTTGAGAATGAGGGGAATATTTTCTACGGATTCTGATCAGCGTCTTCAGATTCACTTGGCATTGTTTCTGATTGTATTTCTTGCAGATTACAGGCAGGAACAGGCAACCTTTCATTATGTCACCGGCAAATGCACTGAAGATACATTTTATACTTCATTTTATGTCTAGTTTTGATAGAGAATGCCCTGTATTCGTGAGAGAGAAGTTATAGGCTGAAAAATGATCCTTAGGATAACTCCACACCATAGGAATTGAGAATTGCATAGCTCGGCATTTTACTTTCAGTCACTTAGTTAAAGTAGTAGTACATGTTATGCACGAATATGAGGCACAAAAATTTTATCTTGATCCCAAGAGGCCTATCAAAATATAATTTATAGGCCTTCTTAATCAAATCAGTAATTGTTATTTTGGGCTTTTGGGGTGAATTTCTCACAGACATAACAAAAGTTGTCGGGTGATTAAGGCAACAGCTATGTTTACTAGTTTTTATTTTTAGTAAATGTAAGTTTTAAATATATGTATAAGGCAAATTTTAAAATAAAAATACCTCTCAATAGAAACACTCACTCATTTAAAAAAAAGCTCTCAATACGTTCTTAGGCTGAGATAAACACGATAGTAATTGCACCATGCATGTTTCAATATTCACTAGGTCATAATGTTTGTTTCGCACTCTTGGATAATTTGTCCATCTAATGAATAACTCTTGCCTGTGTAACATCCGACATCAAGCGACAATTTGTTGATCTTATAGCACTCTTGTAACAAACTTTCGGAAAAAAAAAAAAAAAAAATTAAAAATTAAACATTAAAACAAAAGAACGGAAAGTAGTGAAATTAAGAAAAATCCTTAAAAACTCAAAAATCTTACGTGCTAGAGCATTTTGAAAGGTAGATTCGGATTCTACACACCAAAATACATACTAATTGATGTATCACATCCCAGAGGCAAAATGGCTGTTGAGTAGTGTTATTAATCAGTGTAGGAAAACAATGTTTTTGACCCCACATTGCTATATGATTCTAAATTCTCTTTATGTTCTCTACCTGCCTTAAAAGTTTCACTACATTTTTGAGTACATTTATAAATAAGATTTTTGTGCATATTTATAAACAAGATTTTACCTTTTTCTTTTTACAGCTCAATCAAAATTTCTTCCTTGAATTTTTTTGTTTCTGTGTAATTATTTTTTTTATTGGTTGCCTATCACATGTGAATGCTCAATATAAGTAGGTAGTGTTATTGTACATGCAAATAAACATAAAATAGGAAAACTAATATGATCTCATAAGGTAATAGTAGGGTCATTCCATGTTAAAATGACAAATGGGTTGTGCTGCACCATTTTTTATTAAAAAAAAAATTTGTAGTTGATATCTACCCATATTATGTATCCCAGAACAGTTTTTTTATTTCTTAAAACAATTTTATTCTTGAGATATAGCCATTTATTTGCTCTGCAGATCAGTAAAAATCACCATTTTAGGCTTTTTTCCTAAAAGCTGTAGAATTTTTATATGAAACAGTAGGAAGATCAGAAAAGGCTTATTGGAAAGCTTAAAGAATAGACTTTTAAAAGTGCACAATAAAATAGATTTATGCTAAATCTAAATAAAGTTTTTTTGAACATCATCAAATGGTCGTTTACAAACTAATCTTTGACATTTTAGACATTAAAAAAACAATGAAGGACTTTCACTAACAAACTAACGAATTTTTTTCCTGTTACACTTACATATCAATACCATATGCAGAAAAAAAAAATGAGGTATTACTGGTGAGCCTGAGAAAATTGCTTGATCTTTCAAAGAATTGAAAAATGTGCTTTTCACTCTCCAAAAAAGTCACGCGGGACATGTGATAAAAATCTAAATATTATATGGTATGAAGCTCTTGTATTGTACTTTAAAACAAAACAAAAATTATCTTGTTATTCTAAAAGACAGAGGAAATACATGCTTTTGAAGTAATACAAAAAGCACTCCTTGCTATTGAGGTTAACTTTTCACCCCCCAAAAAAATCATGTGGGACAAGTGATAAAAATCTCAAAGTGACATGGGAAGAAGCTCTTATACTGTACTTTAAAACAAAACAAAAACTGCCTTGATATTCCAAATGACAGAGGAAATACACACTTTTGAAGCAAAACTACAAAAGCAATTACAAATAGTAGACAAACAACCACTCTCCTGATAAAACTGAATCATTGGACAGAGCCCTGCATGGCCATGATGAAAATCTCATTATCTTCTCAAACACAGAAACACAAATCAAATCTTCGAAAGTGTGTATCGCCTCTGTCTTTTAAAATAACAAGACAATTTTTGTTTTGCTGTAAAGTACAGTATAAGAGTTTCATACCATGCCATTTTTAGATTTTTATTACTGTCCCACATGACTTTTTTGGGGGGATGAAAAAGCACATTTTTCAATTTTTTGAAAGTTTATACTAATTTTTCAGGATGAAAGACTACCAGTAACAGTTAATTTTTTTTTTCTGCAAATAGTATTCTTATTTAAGTGTAATGGGAAAAAAAATTGGTTTGTTAGTGAAAGTCCTCCATTGTTTTTTTAATGCCTAAAATGACAAAAAAACATTAGTTTGTGAACGACTACTTGATGTTCAAAAAACTGTATTTAGGCTTAACATAAATCTATTTTATTTTGTGCATTTCCACTTCAATTTTCTCTAAGCTTTCCAATAAGCCCTATCTGATCTTCCTACTATTTCAAATAAAAATTCTACAGCTTTTAGAAAAATAGACTAAAATGGCATTTTTTACTCATACACAGAGCAAACAAATTGCTATATCTAAAGAACATTTTTTTTTTAAAGAAATAAAAATAACTGTTTTGGTATACAGAAGATAGGTAGATATCACCCACAAAATTTTGTGAAAATCAAAAATGGGCACAAAGATTTCTTAGAATTTGTGTCGATTTTATATGAAATGACCCAGTATTTTTAATCAAAAATTTCCCCACTCTCTTCTGTTGATTTTGCTTCCCCCCCCCTTTTCCTGCATCCCTGGCATTGGCCAACCTTACCATCTTCTAACTACAGCCCTAAATACCACAAAGTGAAAATAGTTTGACATAAATTGGATTTTGATCAAAACAATTTATGAGTGAAACGGAAAAAGATTGCAGGATCTTTTCGCTGCTAGCTCTCTGGATGGCATTACACCTAGAAATTCAGTTTTATTTTTTATCAAAACTATATAAGTGTTACATCATTAAAACTGAAATTTCTATATGCATACACTTTTACACTGATTTCAACAGATTACGAAACATTTACATTTAAATTAGTCTCCCACCAAACAACCACAAAGCGCATGTTAGTTTGGCATGAAACGGATTGTGATTGGTCAGTTTGATCAAAACAATTTATGAGTGAAATGGGTAAAGGTTGTAGGATCTTTTGGCAGCTAGCTCTCTGGATGGCATTGCACCCTGAAATTCAGTTTTAAGTTTTGTTAAAACTACATAAGTGTTACATCATTAGAGCTAAATATTTGCATTCAAATTAGTCCCCCCCCCCCCCAAAAAAAAAAAAAAATTAAAAATAAATTATATCTGATCTTGGTATATATTTTACTTATTTGTACTATTCACTAATATATGCTGTTTTGTCTGCTGCGAGATCAGCAGTTACGGTTATTGCTTTTGTATCCTCGTTAACTGATCATGGTTTAGTTCTGGAATTCAACTGAATTCAAATTTTTATATTTATGCATGTTTGATTTTTGTTAGGTTTTAACCATTTATATGATTTTCTATTTTCTCTCTTCCTCCTCCTTTTTCTTCCCTCTTTTTTTTTCTGTTGCCAATTACAAATAAAATTTAATTTATATCACCTCTGTTGTTGCAAATCATATTTCTAATTTACAAGCTTTAAGAAACATTTATACTGAGTCCTATTGTTAATGGTGTCTAAGCATTTCTTTACTACTTGAAAATTGTTCAGCAGAATTTATGAATTTTTATTTCAAATTTATGTAAAGTTATCTTGCCTCATAGCTTGGTTAAAAGTAGCTTCTGCATATAGTACAAGTGATGGCATGAGAAAAAAAAACAAGGTCGCTGTTGATGAATAAGCTTTACCAAGAATTTTATGCACTATTACTAGAGTCAGTTGGGGTAATTAGGAATGGATTTCTTTACATACATAACAAACTATTTACAGCATTGTCCCTAAAGCTTTTTGCAGAGCTTTGATATTGCTATCTATACACTAAACATTTTTGTAATGGAGTGCCTTTTTCTGCCTTAAAAAAAAAAAAAAAAAAAAAATAAGGTTTTCAGTTTTGTGAGTGACCAATTTAAATGAATATAATTCTTGACTGACTAACTAAATTTTTATACAGCTTTCAGTAGCAGGAACTACAATAAGCAGGAGGAGAAAAAATGCATTTATTTTTTATCTTGGTCAATCCTAAGAATTTAAATGTTGTCAATTGTGCATCAATCTTTTACAAAATGGGGTAATTGAGAAAGTATATTTTTGGGTAATGTAATGTTTAGTTTCATTATGAAAACAGATATCCAATAGGACTGGCAAACTTAACATTATTTGTGGCCTAAAAATTAAAAGTGTTGTGCCTAGCTACCTTTAAATGCAACTAAAAGATTTGTATTCTCAATAAATCTTATTATTAGTTTTTTAGTTGGATATGAAGTTTTGTTTCTTAAGGAGCAGGTTTGTATTGTCACAGCAAAATATTCTGCACAGGCCTAGTTTGGAAACTGCTGCAAATTTGAAACAGAAAAATCACTGTGTGCATAATTTCCATTTTTAGTTGAAATAAATAAAAAGTAAATATATTTCATGATCCAATTTCACGCTTTAAGTAAATAAAGCTATGATTTATACAAATATATAAAGTAATATGATAAAACATTAAAATACAAGTCCTATTCATTTTCTGCATTCAATATTTTTTAAGTGCCCACATAAGTATCAGGGGTTGCATTGTCAATCACCATCACCACAAATTGCAAAAATATTGCCATTAGGTACTCTTCTTAATGATGTCCGACAAAATCTAATTTGGTGAATGGATTGGCGAAATTTAAAAAAAGGCCAGAGCTACCCTTGAGTATAGTTACTAGAAAAACACAATCTGAAATTTAACATATGGAAAGAAAAGTTGAAAAAAATAAAGTACCAATAACAAATTTAATTTTAACATAACAAATATGTAAAGCTATAAAACTAAAAGTAAACAATTTTGGAATATTTTTTCATAAATTAAAAATAAAATTACCTGACAAGCATAATCCCAAAGTTTTATTACTGTCAGTAAAGCCTTTAGCTAATCCTATAATTTTGAAGAGACGACACCCTTCAGAACATGACTTTCTAGAGTCCTAAATATATAAGCATAAATAAATAAATGTTTAAAAATAAATAAATAAATAAAATAAAAAACTTTAAAGTTTGATACTTTAAGACTTAAGTCAGAATTTTATTTTGTACTTGTTTCTTACATGAACATTACAAAAAATGTAAGATATTATCAACAATATTATTAAATTTTAAATGAAAAACTAAGTATCTTGGCATTAATTACAACAGAATTTTGCACTAGCAAAAAAAAAAAAAAAAAAAAAAAAGTTGCAAATCATAGGATGTGAATGTTTAGTTCAATTACACTCATTAAACCAAGAGTTTCAGATGCACATTTTAACTGTTTTCAGTGGCATCCGTAAATGTAAAAATACCTTTTATTTGTTTAGCTTTATGAGGAGAAGGTATGACCAGTATATGGGTCATTTTGCAGTATTTGGCTTCACAAACTTGAAAAAAAAAATAAATACAAATAATAATAATGAATTAAGAGCAATACATCATTTTAAAGATTGAAGTCTCTTCTATTAAAGTTTGCCAACAAAAAATCTTTATGTTTAACTAAACTGAAATTAGAGCTTTTTTTTTTGCAGTCATACAGAAAAATGTGTTACATATGGGACATAATATTGTTTACTATTACTTGAAAAATATTTTATTTTATTTCAAAGTTCCTATGTTTCATAAAACCTGTTCAATAGTAGTACTATGTGAAATAAAAAGAAAAATAATAAAATAATATTTTATCACAAACTTTCAATGATAAATTTCTTTTTGTCCCATACGAAACAATTTTGAGCTTATTTTTTAACTAATAATATTGATGACAACTGAACAATTTTTTTTTTTTTTTTTCCTCTTCAACTAGTGAACTACAGTAGAAGACCCAAAATCCGCCGACCCGAAATCTGCAAGGCCCTAAAATCCGCACTGTCTGTTCAATGTAAACAATGAAATCTGGCCTGCCAGCTGCAAGTTCAGAAAACTACACTGTAACCACAAAGTAAAACTAAATAAGCTATTCCCATTTGAAAATGATATTTTAAGAGTTAGTGAGCTCGGATGGTAACATTGAAATCCTTCAAGTGACTGACAGTGACATAATTAACACTCAATTATGGTCACATGACACAGTAACAACTGAGGATGATCAAAAAATTGATAAAATAACATTTAATGAAGATTAGGCTCTCAGAAAGAAATATCTCTGATTTGTAGAGCAGCAAAGCTGTGTTATATAACAGGAAATAATGAAAAAAACTATAATTAGAACATCCCAAAGTCCTAAACTACTATTGAATATACATGTTTAAATAAGTTGTACTGTAATTTCATAATTTTGAATATTGTATTATCCCTCTGTATTTTTATATCATGATTCTGATTATAAGTAACATGTGATCTTTATTGTTTTGTTTTTTTCTGCATGGGGTGGAGGGAAATAGAATAAATTTCCTAATATGCCCAAAATCCGCAAAATTCTAAAATCTGCCCTAGGTCTGGAACCAAGCTGTGCGGATTTCGGGTCTTCTACTGTAGTTCCTAAATTATTCAATTAAAATATTATAGCTTTTCATTTAGAAGCCCGGCATGACAAATAAAAATGTGTTACGTATGGGACAAAATGCAAAAGTTTGATTTAAAACTTGGCAAAAATTTTAATTTTTAGACTATGTTTATGGCTTTTCTGCACCAAGTACAAAACAATATACAAGTAAATGTATGGTTTAATTATACTAGTTACCATTGGTGAAGTCGTAGCTTGTTTGAAATATTGAAACATCATTTTAAGTAATCAATTGATTTTCATCAGTAAACAAAGATAAAACTGTGATCATTTATAGTATAATAGCATTTTATATATATTATATTTAGCTAAAAAATGTGTAAATTTATAAAAATCCTTATTTGAGAACTCTGTTCCCCTTATAGAAAGAGTGACAAAGAAAACATTCAGCTGAAAAGAAAAAACGTTGATGGCTGATATAAAGTCAACTATACATAAAAAAGAGTTAGATCAGCATAAAAAGTATGAAACTAGGAAAAAGAAACAGCCCAAACAAAAGAAAAAAAAAAAAAAGAAATTGAAAGACGATAGAAATATCAAACTATATCTGAAGAACAATACTCAATTTCAGTAACACACCGCATATTTTAGGAAAAGCTGTAAAGCATTTTATAAATGTTTTCCCAAATTTTAAGTTCTTCCTATGAAAATTAATGAAATCTTTTAATGCAGTAAACGTAAGAAAAGAAGCTCAGATGAGACTATTAGATGCATTTTCAGAAAATCTGAAAAAAGAAAGTGGTTGATTTTAACAAAGAAGATTTAATAAGGTGCTTCTTTGATATCAGGTCATCAACATGCATTTTGCAAGAACAACAGGTTTGGACTGTCTGTGCCTTTGGAAACATTTTTGTTTTTCTTATAAAAATATAATTTATGCCTTGTAGTACAAGATATAGAGCCTACCTTAGACACATGCACTGAGTTACTGAAAAAATTAAGCTATATTAATCAGAAGTCTGAGTATGTACGATAATTATTTGTACCCAGTAGTGTTTATTATTTGTACCACAATGACAAATATCTTTATCTTTTATGAAACCTTTAGGCAAAAACATGTTTTTCTGTCCATACATCTCAGAAAAGGATAAAATCCTTAAATAAAGGATAATGAAGACCCAGGAGCAGAATTATATTCAGTGTTCTGCAACATAACTTCAAACAGTTGCAAATGTTCTGCAGGCATTTTGTCCAAGTATGACAGACCACGATAAAATGCAAATTAGGTATAAAAATTGCGCAAAAAGTGAAGAGAGAAGGCATAGCATAAAGGGCATGTCGCTTTAATTACTCTGCAGAACATATCATTTTATATATTCTTTCTTTTAAAAGATGAAATGTTCTGCAAAGATTCTGATTGTTCTGCGACGTACGTCGCACTTTTACCAAATTTCTGCTTCCGGGAATGAAGATTGAAAAAAAAACCCCCCCATGAAGTCGAATTAATAGTTAGGGACATTTTCCGGTACCAATGGAAGAAGTGAAAGAAATTAAAGACGTCATGGATGTTCTGTAACTTGTATAAAACATATATTTTAATTTTAAATGTTGACTATGCACAGCAGGAGTGAAGTACCCTGCCGGTGGTAGTTTGACTGGCAACCACAAAGAAACGTGTATCGTCAGTTTGGGAATTTCAAATTGGTGGTACTTACGTATTATCCTGGCAGTCATTTCTGCAAAATTATTTTTTTGTTAAATGTGCTGGCAAACTGCTGCCAATCATATTCCAAACCATTAATAATTTCATGCATCTGGCATTTATCTTGGAGAAAAATCGCTCGTCTTGGTAAACCGCCGGTATAATACATAAATACCAAATTGGTTCATGTTATGGATAGAAAGGAATGAAATATGTTATTGTATGAAAAGAAAGTGTGTGTTTGTTTATTAGAAATATAGGGTGAATATAAATAAATAAAAGAAAGCATGTTGGTTTTACGTTATCATACCTGCCAACCTTAGAAAATTAACATCAGTAAAATTATGTCCTCATTTCAGTAAATTTTTACCTCCCATCAGTAAAACTGAGTTCATTTATTTTTTTGGTACAAATAACTTGTGCTCTTGTTGCTTTTTATTCATAACTGAGCCTGCTCTACTTAGTGTTTTTTTTTCCTTACCTGGTTTAATTAGGGAGGGGGGGGATTTAAAAAACTAAATTTAAAATAGGAATCAGTTTTTATCCTTACAGCATTAAAGATTTAAATGAAAGAGTTGTAAAAGAAAAATATTTACTCACAAGAGCGATGGAAAAAGATTGAATTGAAAATCTGAACCTGCCCCATTCAATGAAGTGTTTTTTTTTATTGGTTTCCTTGAAAGAGGAAAGGGGGGGGGAGGTTTAAAAAATAATTTTAATTTCAAAATAGGAATCAATTTTTACTCTTATGGCATTGGAGATTTAAATAAAAGAGTGCTGAAGGGAAAATATATATTCTCTAGACGGATGGAAAAAGATTGAATTGTTAGAAATTGCGAACTTCGAAATTCGCCAAGCAATCCGTAAAATTACTAGTCATCTCCGTACATCAGTAAATTAATGCCAAAATCCGTATATTTTACGGATAATCCGTAAAAGTTGGCAGGTATGCGTTATAAGCCAGTGTGTGTGTTTGTTAGAAATGCAGTGTGAATATAAAACTAAATAAAAGAAAGCATGTTGGTTTTACATTATTAGCCAGTGGGTGTGAGGTACATTTCTGAGCGGTTAATTAAAAAAAAAATAAAGGTAAGTGATGCTCTTTTTTTTAAACGAATCTTTGCAATGTTTGTGGTTTTTAATGTAAATTTTAAATTGATATTTAATGTTTTTATGTTTGCGTTAGGGCTATTTATGTGCTATTCTAATCATACTGACTTTATATGAGGTGTAGTACAACTAGGTTGTTTAATCCACCGATGTTTTTTTTTGTTTAGGTTGAAAATGGGCCAGTGCTTGTGCAGTTTATATTTGTACAACTAGGTTGCTTAATCCACTGTAATTTTCTGGAGTTAAAAACCGTCCACTGTTTGCTCATTTTAAATAACCTGTTACTGAATTTTCAGACGTCTTTTAGGTTAAATATGGACAGTTTATTTTGTCTGAATGTCTTTGTTAGTGGAATTTATGTGCAATTTTAATGTGTTAAAGTTCTTTGCTTTGCTGATCGTGCAAAATGGTTAACGAAGTCGCTGGAGCTTGGCACCGCCCGAATGTTGCCATGTTTACATGGGGCACACACAGTCTTCGTTGATTTTACCAGATAAAAAACTATTTGGTCCAACAAAAAGAAACTTCATCCAGTTGAGGTGGTACAGGGTGTCTACCAAATTTCTGAAAGTCAATTTCCGGACTTTTTCCTGACTTTTGGGAGGTCCCGGGAAAAAAATTCCTGACCACTGCATTTTACTTTGGGAAATTGCACAATGCCCTTGTCTTTATATTTGCGTATTTTGTACAACTTCTTGAAATCAATTTTATCTGAAGTATACAGGATTAAGCTTTCATTCATTGAGAAACAGAAGTAGTCGCACTTTCTGATAGAATTAACTCACTGTTCTTGGAAATACGGTCCTAAACCATAAGTTCCAAAGTAAGCTATTTTGTCTTTTACCCTCCCGTCAGGATTGATGCGTCCATATTTTTCCCTCCTTATACAAACACATCACTTGCTTGATGCTTTCGCGGTCCGAAAAATGCGTTGCAGTTGCTTTCGGTTTCGAGTCTGACAATTAGAGAGAAAGGGTTAAAAAAAAAAAAAAAAAGGCACAAGAAACAAAAATTGATTCTTTTGGTGAATTTTCCGGACCCACTATCTAATTTCCTGTTTTTTCCCGGACTTTCCGGACCCATTTTCCAATTTCCCGGCTTTTTCCAGACTTTCCGGAGCGGTAGACACCCTGTGGTATGAAAAATACTAAAAATAGTTGCAAACTTCCTCATTTATATTTTTATATTGAAAAATGTACAAGTATATTAAAATTTTGCAGTGAAATGTCCCGTACGTAACACATGAATACTGCGGAATGATCCTGTAATGTTACATAACATTGCAGTACTACAGTCGTATACACTACTGCAGTTGAATTTGCCCAGAGAGTAGTTTTAAAGAATCAATTTAACTTAAAAAATACATAATTTATTGTTGGCAGTATTAAGATACATTTTTAAAGTTTAATCTTAAGTAAATATATAAGACAGTACGACAATTTTTATACAAACAATAGCTATGTTAAAATTTTACTTATGAGCTATATGAGAAACACTGTATAAAGCTAAATATCTTATTTAAATATACGATTTATACAAAAGTATCAAAAAAGCTGTGACATACGACTTAAAAGAACAAATAGAATAATTTCGAAACGTAAGCTTACAAAAGAATCAGGAAATGCTTCTCCACAATGCAATTCACAAGACGACGCAGCATTAAAAAACTGTTCTAGTACAGCACTAGAAGCAGTATGAATAACGATTAAAATAAATACAGCGGAAAAGAAAGATATATTAGACATTTTGATACAAATTTACTTTATAATCACACACTATGATGTCGTCAACACAACAAACATGTCGACAGTAAACTCAGTTTTCAGTTTGTCAATCGAATAATAATTCGATTTTTAAAAATATGCGAAACTAGTTTCGTTTGAGGCTACATGCGATCGCAGCGGGCATTTTCGCCGATCCCAACCGCCCGCGCGAATACTGCGTCTGCGCATGCTCAGCGAGATCGAGAGACCGGAAACCGCACAAAGCTTTAAGGACGGTGCTGGCGCCATCTGTTCGGTGAAAATGTAGTTAGTTTATTATAGTGATAATGAATATATAGAGGATGACACATATTGAAATGTAAATTTTATTACCAGATCGCAGAGTAAGTGTTTTATTTTTATTTCTGATTGTATTTATTCGTATATGGTCTTTGAAATAAACATTTTCAATAATGAATATAAACAAATATACTGGTATTTTTCTACTTACATGTACTACATTAAAAAAAAAAAAAATTCGGTTGATTTAAATAAATTTGTAAGTATCAGGTATTTTTTGAATGTTTTAAAACTAAAAGTAACTGCTCTGTAATAATAGGATGCAATAAATAAGTTACATACATTGTTTTGTTTTTCTTTAAATAAATAAATAAAAAAACTTTAAAAAAATAAGCTGATAAATATATATTTATATATATAACAGGTAAGTATTAAATATATACATCCATTAGTTTTGTACTTTATTGTTTTTAAATATCTATCTGATCTATTCTTCTACACATGTTTCAAAAAAGTAATGAGATGTTTCATAATATTATGTTAGTTAATTTAATTTTGTATATATAATGAGAAATGTAATTAGGCATTATTTATTCTGTATTATACACACAGGAGTTTTATCAACAAGAACAAAATCAAAGAAACAAAATCTGTCTCACTTGGTACACGCAGATTAAAATTATGCAATTGCACCAAGGATTCAAAAAAAATTCAGGAAGTGTTTACAATTAAAAATATTAATTTTTCTGCATCTGGTAACAGGAACAGTGCGGCATGGCAGTAGGTGCTGCTGATTATTTTAAACTCACTGATAAATCTGGCAAATTTTAAAAGTTTTTTTAATTCCAGAACATGAATTTTTAAATAATTATATATTTTTTAGATATTAAGTATTGCAGTTTTGAGGCCCAAGATTTTTTTTTTTTTTGTAGACATGGGTTTTATGGCCCTATTCTATAATCAGGCCCTGATTGGACAAAAGGTAGCCGAGAGGGGGGGGGGGGTTGTTACAAATCTGGTATTGGAATTTGAAAAATTGGTGACTTATTATACATTTCTGTGGAATCTTGCATGTGTGCACATATTACTCTTAACTGCCAACTAGTACGGAATAGAATTAACCACTTTTTCTACATGATTTTTCGGCTTAAAATATAGCAAAATTTTTGTGTTGCGCGCTCGAGCTGGTTACTATTTTGAAAAAAATAATTAAAAAATATACTGTTTACAAAAAGTGGTTAATTATATTCCGTAGTAGTCAGAGGCGCCGACTTTACAAAATTTCTGTGGGTGCCCTAAAAGTCCGTGGGGGGGGGGGTAACAAAATGTTGAAAGTCGCACAAGGTGGTTTGTAATTTTTGATAAAGGATCGCTAAGTTTGGTGCCAAAACGTGACAATTTATTTTAAAGGGGGAGTACAGTTGGAATGTACTTGACTAAGATTGTAAAATAGTTTTAGTAGGTGATTTTAAGATAGATTTCGATTCCGAAGATGGGTTTTTATGGAACAAAGAAGAAAAATACGGCACACTCATGAATAACGATACACTTTCCAACCTTATGGAATCTTTTCCAACTACCCTTCAATCTTTTCCTATAATTATTTGCTTCCTTGCTCGTAAGAACTCAATCATTTGACTTTTCGTGCACATTTTTACCAGTGGGAAATGGGTAATACAAATAGTCATTTTAGCTCCACATAAAATATCCAATATCTGAGGGTATAGATCGAAGAAACGATATCTGTCTCACGGTTTTGGTACACAAATTAAAATAAACTAACTGCACCAAGGATTCGAAAAAATTCAGGATAATTCTTTACAAGCTGCACTACACACTGCAATAAATGCGAAAACTTTCATGAAACTTCAGAAAAAAATCTTAAATGTGGAACTGCACAGCAAAATATTTCTAAGAGTGGCCATTCTGCAAAAAATTTTCGTTTATTCGGGTGTCTAGTAGAGCTTGTGAACCTACATCCTAAAAATTGTGAAGTGCTTGAGATAATTAGTTTTCTTTTTTGTATTTATATACCAAAATTGCGTGCTTTTTCCCAGCGCTGAAGGTGACATTCAAAGTTTAATTTAAATGAATAGTGTGAATTTTGGCATCCGATTATCTGTACTACGGTGAAGCAACGCTGGGCATAGAATGGAAGTCTCCACAGTTGTGTCTTTAGTAACGATAACAGCAAACCAGTTAAAATCAAGATTCTTTTTAAAGTAATGAAGTATTTCTGATGAAATGCCTTTCTTTTAGAAAAATCTGCTTGTGCTGGAGTCACCTTAAATTTGTTTGCCTTACGCAAATTCTCTGCCAAAATTCGAGGATTCCTGGGCGCACATCCCCTTTGCCCTTGTAATAAATCAGACCTGAAAGAGGTGTATTACACTATTTCACTTTTTTTTTTTACTTTTAGCGATAGAATTTTGATTGGTTTTAACTAATCATTATAAATTTCAAAGCAAAAGAAAAGTGTATTGGGGGGGGGGGGGGAAAACATGCAACAATAATATCACAATCGGTCAAATTTCTTGTCATGCAAATGGAAATTTTGTATAAAAAGTGATTCAGTTTTCGAATGTAACAATTCACGATCAATGTTATTCTTGTTTAATCTATCTCATCCCTGTCTGAAATCCCCAGAGTTTTCAAAAAATGTTATTCATAGTATTGTTTCTCAGCTCATTCATTTCCTGTATTTTTTTTTTTTTTTTTTTTTTTTTTTTTTTTTTTACATTTTTGTACCCCTGTAAACAGCTGCAGCTAAGCCTTGACTATTTTCTTTTCTTTTTTTTCCCCAACAAATTAAAAAAATTACAAACATTATACCTTTAAAATTAAACTAGATAATTTCCTCAGAATGAATTAATGCAACGTTTTCTATGTTGAAATGTGTGTAGGACCACATAAAAAAGATTGGTAACTATTTAAATGCAAACAGAAAAATAAAGCAGAACAAAAAAAGTTGTTTATCTTAGAGTTAATAATTATTCAAAAAGTATTTTTAATTGTAGGCCATATAACCTCCAGGCATGATTTTGAGCATCCTCCTGAAGTAGAGCTATTTTACACTCTACCATTATGTGTTCAAATTTGCAAAATTACGAGAGACATACATTGCAGTAATGTGTGTTCATGCGCCCATGATTTCAGTATAATTTTACAAAAACAGCATTGGGCTAGATCAAAGCAAATAGTACCTAATTCCGCTTTGTTAAACAAGAACAAAAATTGAACAAAATATTCGCAGAAAATGAAACGGAAGGCATCTCGAAATGTTAGTGTGGACGACAGGCTTTTCCATTCTTTTCAATAAATAACTGAGTACTAAAATCATTCAAAAATAAGAAAAGGAAATTGAGACTTTAGAAAAAAGTGACAAACCTTTATACCTTAGAAGCCTCGCCTCAGTCTCATTCAATTAGCACCAAAGCGCCGACACTTTTTGATGAATGGACATCTTTTTTTGTTCCAGAGACATACAAAGTGTTGTATATTAGGTACTTGTAAACAGACAGACCTTGATGTTCTCTATTTACAATAAAAACAATTAAACCTACTCACTTCGGAATCCTGAAGTAATATTATTAGAACTATCTCAAAACATTTCCATAATGGGAATGAGTCTTTCACCTAACTCCTGTGCTATCTTTCCCGCGTGAACTTCTGATTGTAGCCAGCGGCTTTGTCTCAAATTCTCCGTTTTCCGGTACTCTTGGGCTAACATAGTAACATAGTATCATTGTATTCATGCATTTTCCCATGGAAAATGAGGATTCTGGGATGAGGTCTGTTTGTGTGGGTCAGAAAGGGGGGGGGCACAGTGGGCAAAGGCATTGCCTGTGGGGCTGTAGGGAGTCGCACAGGCTGTAGGGAGTCGCATTGTGAAAAAGCTTTGAATTTTAGAAAGACATTGTTTCCGTGGGCGCCAGATAGGAAGGCAAGTGGCAGTGGGGGATTGAGATTTGAGCCCGCCTAGTATAGTAAACATTTTTACAGCATACTGAACTTCTAAGTATTATTTTCGTGCTAAAATGTCTGAAAGTTAAGATGACCCCCATACACCTCTAAATTAGTACTTTTATGAGAAACTATTATAATAATTATTATAATTTTAAGTAGACAAAAATATTACCTGTTTGGATTCCTTTTTTTTTTTTTTTCATGCACTTTTTAAAATTTTAGAGTATGTGCTAAGTTACTACTTATTGGAATTTTATTATAATTACTCCAGTTCCGAGGCACATAAGGGTGTATGCCGAAGAAACAAAATCTGCATAACGGTCTTAATACACAAATTTAAAGTAGACTATCGCACCAAGGATTCTAAAAATTTAGGATGATTCTTTACAGCTGCACTAGATACCGAAATAAAGAATAACACTTCTTTAAAATTTTCGATTTTTAAGAATTTTTTCTAAAAGTTTCGTAAATGATACAGGTTTATTGTTTATTTCAGTGTATAGTGCAGTTTCTAAAACATACATCCTAAAAATTTGAAATATTTGACATAATTTTTTTGAATCTATGTACCAAAATTTCTTTTTTTTTTCTTATAAGCTGAAAGTAGCTGTCATTCAGTTGCCTTTAAACAGGGTTTAATTTCTATCCAAAAAAGTGCAAGAGCCCTGATTTTTTTTATTGCAATTTACAAAATTAATTACCTAATTTAAGGTATTATTAAGTTAATTTTTGTTACCTCTGTATTAGTTTGCGATGTAATAAAATTAATATCAACAGAAACAATTACGATGGTAATTAAAAATTTAAATTTAGTGTAAAATTTCACCGAGAAAAAAGAAGTAGTGGAGCTGTGCTCCCTCCCATGCAAATTAAGCACTTCCTTTAAATACATGCAAGTATTTAGCACCCACGAAAACTTTTCTGTGGGTGCTTGAGATCTGATATACTACATAAAAAAACAACTGTCCCTCACTAAAATTTTATTTTCGAATTATGCAGTAGCAAAGCACTCGTCGTCATCAGTGGCGTGACTATACCGTTAGGGCCCGTAATGAATTCATTGGATAGGGTCCTTCCTCATTGTACAGAATCTCAACCAACATGTTGCAGTTCACTTTTTCTAGCTTTCTATTTGGGAAAGGCTCCCCCCTCCGTCCGGGGGACCGTGGCTTTTGCCCGTTCTACCGCCCTATAGTTACGCCAGTGATTGTCTCATCGAAGTTTCTCATGCGCATCTAAATTATAAAGGACATGGGTACTCATATAGGGAAGTAGGTGGGGGCTCGGGTCCCTCCCTCTAGCCGTCGGTATAGTGAACATTTTTATATTAGCTAACCTTTTTTCCACTATTTCAGTACTAAAATGTTTGAAAGCGCGATTGCCGATGACCTTACAAATGCCAGAAATAACCCCTCCCCCCCTCGTCTTAAAGTACTCATATGGACGTCCATGCCGAAGCACCCACATACATTTGGCCTCATTAAAGATTTTCTTTTAAACTTTTAAAATATCACACAACTAATAAGCAAATAAAGCATTTTAGTACTGAAATAATGCAAAAAGTTCCGTATGCTTTACAAATATTCATATTACGTAATGGCATAATTGGGGCGGGGGGGGGGGGCAAACCCTCCTTGAGTGTACATCACTGTGTTGGGGTTATCAGACGATTGCTGGTGCTCAGCATCCAACGTAATTTTTTTTACAACCCTGAAGCACCCACATAAACGTCTTTTCCTAGCCATTTCTGGGAACTTCAAATTATGACTTGGCACTAAAATTTCTGTGGGTGCTCCGCACCCACAGAATTTTTTCAGTGGGTGCTTGAGCCCCGGAGCACCCACGTAGTTGGCGCCACTGGTAGTAGTTGGCAGCTATGACTTACTATGTATAAGTGTAAATTATTGGAAGCGCCCATAAAGTGGCTCTATGGGTCCATAGAATTCTACACCTATGTAAGGTAAGTATCCATGTTAGTATCTTTCTGCCATGTTATAAGTTAAAAATAGAAGCAAAGAAAAAAATCCAATAGGAAAAAAAAAACATTTTCGATGAGATAGTGCATTTTAGACACATCTGAACTTTTCTTCATTACATACTTTACATTGCATAATCTGATTTTAATTAACCAGAGCCTGGCGAGGGCAGCTTATTAGTAACATTGTGTGTTACATGGCGTCACAATGAATACTAAATCATGATTGAAACCAAAAGAAGAAAATTTTTAAAAGTACAAGTAAAGGTTTTTTTTAAACGTTTGTAAATGGCGTAAAATACTTTTTTATGTCAGTATAAATTAGTTTTCTGTATTTAGTTGTAAATTATTGGGTGAGCTCAGCCCCTATTCACAATTTATTGGGGGGGGGGGGGCTCGAGCCCCACGGGCCCATATAACTCTACGCCTATGGTAAGTTTACACCAAATTTGAAATAGAAAAACTGTGGATTATGCAATATTAACTTAAAATGCAAAATGCACAAATAAAAATCAAGACTAAATTATTAGAAATCGAGCATTTCATAAAGTTATTAAAATTAATTTGATTTAAATAATTTCTTAAAACTAAGAAGCAAAAACTTTAAATCTGTTTAATAATACTAATGTGAAATATTGTTTTTTTTAAATAAAAAATACCTTTAATAAAAAATTCAGAAATTTACATTAAAAAGCCTTAATTTACGTTCCATATGTAAATTAAATTTATAATTTAACATTTTTATGCTTTTATTTTTCATCAGCTAAAGCAAAATTGAAGATCTGGTAATAAAATTTACATTTCAATATGTGTATTCTTCAGTCACTTTTATTTGATTATTATAAAATAAACTAATTTTCATTAACTAAAATTATGTTACATTAAAATGAGCGTTGAAAAATATTCATTGAAGATAATAGATAATGTAATTTATTGATTAATTCATTATCACTATATCCATTATCACAATAATAAACTAACTACATTTTCACCGAACAGATGGCGCCAGCACCGTCCTTAAAGCTCTGTGCGGTTTCCGGTCTCTCGATCTCGCTGAACATGCGCAGACGCGGTATTCGCGCGGGCGGTTGGGATCGGCGAAAATGCTCACAGCGGAGGCATGCATCGGGGCCTTCGCTATTTGTAACGGGCCTGCGCGTGTATTTCGATGAGTCATGCAAAGAGGCCTACGGATGCTCGCGTCTTCACATATACATCAAGCATTTTTTAAGCTTTCCAAGGCTCTGAAGCGTTATTTAATGTAGCTTTATGCCATAATTGTGCTACTAATTTTATCAGTTTCTTTACTATGATACATGTGGACATTAAAGCAAGTAGATGTGTTAATTTGAAGGAAAAACAAAGCAGTGCTTACTCTCATGATTCATTATTTTGGCTTGATTTTTAATATACATTAAACAAATTAAGCTGATTTTTATTATACATTAAGGTAAACATATTCATAAATGATAAACAGTTTATTTATACAGATATTTTTATGAATTTCTTTATACTGAATATTTAAGTTTCACATTTCAAAAGCAGTTACAACCATAACCACTTTTTAAATAAAAATTAACTAACAGTTATTAAATTTGCGTTCATTAAATTTTGTCCAGTTAATATATTAACAGAATATATGACGAGGTGCTGGAATAGAAATGAAGATATTTGATATTTACAATTCGCATATACATCATTTAAGTACTACTACAATATTTAATTTTTAATCTTTTGTAAGACGTGGATATTTGGCGAATGTTTACTATAGTTAGAAGTACAACCTGGTGTACTGCATTCCTTTGGCAACTAACTTAAAAATAATGTAAATTAACTTAACGAGAAACATTTAGAATAAATTACTCAATAAAATGTGTCCCATAAATAGTAGTACGAACTTTAAGGGAAGATGAAAGAAATCAAAAGGATTAAGAATCACGTAACATAGCACGGCCAAACACGTTGTTTTCATGCTCAGCTTATGTATTGAAAATTTTACCATTCCCGATATTAAAAGGATTTATAATTTTCGTTTATAATTCCATATATTTTTTTTCTTCCAAGAAAAAGTATTAAATTTTAGAAAACCATAGTAGGAAATACCACGAATATTCTAATATCTTTTTTTTTAAGCGATTACTAACTGGTGCTTGAAGACAATGTTTTCGTCCTTGCATTGCTGTATACAGTGAAACTTCTATGAGCGACCACTTCTATTTAGTGACCCCCTACTGCAACGACACATTTTTTAAGGCACCGATTTTTTACCCTATCTAGTTAATGTTAAAAGAGCCTCTAGAAGACACCACAGAACCCTCTATAAGTGACCGGTCCCAGTTCCCAGTCCGAAAATTTTCTTGTATTTTACTGGAAGTAAAGTAAATAAAAACCACATTCTAAACCAGTCGCTCTACTGCAAATCGACAGCAGTGCAAGTACAGGTACACATTACGTACAAATCTTGTACGTTAGAGAAGAGACATGTCTAAGAAACGAGTGATTTTACTACTGGAAGCGCACTGATGTGATAGAATCACACGAAAAAAGAAATTTGGAGGTTACTTTTGGTTGTAGGAAAAATTAAAAAGCAAATAGATTTTATTATGACAAATTGAGAATGCATGAAGATATCGGAATAAATGCTCTTTTGGCAAATGTAAAAAAAAACATACACGTATATATATATATATATATATATGCAGCAGAGAGTGAAGTACACTCGAAGCGAGAATAAAGAATGAAACAATCTGAAATTCCTAAATATTTGATCAAAATTTAAAATTTGTTTACATAATTACTCATGCGATTTATTATGAAACTACATAAATAACAAAACAAACAATATATTTTAGCACTTTGAATACAAAGTGAGATAAACCAACAGCTCTTGGACTCGAAAAATTTCAGGATACCTCTTCAAAAGCTGCACTAAACACTGTAGCAAACCAAAAATAAACGCTTTCTTATTTAATTATTCTTTATTATAGCAATTCCAAGTATTATATAAAAGTTATTCTTTTGTCGCTATCTCAATCGAACTTTGGAATTGAACATAATGAACTCTTGTACAAAATATTAATTGCATTTGAAGTTTCTACGTATACATATACAAAATTAATAATTTATAATTTACTGTATTTCTGCACTGAAAGCTGGCTACACATGTCTAAATCATACAATCAATGCACATATCTAACTGATAAATAACATTTTCGACTGAAAAATTAAATAGACAACAATGTCTAACTAGTATTACAAAGACACGCTTATTTACTGTATAATAAACTACTCAAGTAGTACGATTTCACATGAAAATGATTTAAAAACAGCACATGAATATTAATTCACTAAATTTGATTTACATACCTATTTTTAGAACTTCTAAATAAATTATACAAGTTTACACTTCCTTTACATTCAGAGCATAATGTTCGAATTTTATGATAAATTACCATAAAAAAAATGGCTGAATCTTCACAAAATGATTATCTACATCTTTTTGTGTTCTTTAGTACGTTAAGTTCTTTAGTACGACAAAACTACAAAAAAAATGTTTTAAAATAATAAAATAATATAATATTTATAATACTTATAATAATAAAATAGAACAGTGCTAATCGCGAAAACAGGCCTCAATGATAAACTCAATTTTCGTGCAGGCATCGAACCAGCAGGCCCGGTTGCTAATAGCGACGGCCCCGCATGCATGTACAAACATGGGCAACATCGCCTTAGCAAAAAAATGTCAATTACAAAATAAAAGCTGATAAAATTTCCTACAAGATTGTAATTGGTTATTTTTTTCTATATGCAATAGTTTTTGAGATATGTTTTAGACAAAATCGCAAATTTTTGGAAAACGCTTCTTTTTATCCCGATTTTTAACCAATTTTGTCTTTTAACTCTTCAACTCTCTGTTTTACAGCAATTGTTTTCATATCAAAGTTGTAGAATATTTAATTACCTTTAAAATGAGTTATTATTTGTAACTTTATCTTTAAATGATCAAAAGTTATTGCAATTTGAAATTTTCAATAAATTTAGCAAATTTGAATGACAATAACTACATTGCGCGTCAAAGTATGACAAAATCTAGGAAAAAAATTATAAAGTTTTGAAACTTTGGGAAAACATTGGTTGGGGATGTAGTTGTATGAAACAGAAAAGTTCCCCCCTCTCGGGGGGGCACGTCCCCCTTTAGCCCCCCTAAAAAGGACCTTTTTGGGATTTTCACTTTTATCTCAAACACCGTACGTCTTAGCAAAAAATTGTCAGTTACAAAATGAAAGCTGAGGAAGTTTCCTACAAGATTGTTGCGGGTTATTTTTTTCTAGACACAAAAGCTTTCGAGATATAAGTTTTAGAAAAAAATCGCAAGGTTTTGGAAAACGCTTTTTTAATAACAATTTTCCACTATGCGTTATACTAGTTCTTCAACCCTCACTTTTACAGGAGTATTCAATTCCTTTAAAATAAGTTATTATTTGTAATTTTATCTTTAAAGGATCAAAAATTATAGCAATTAGAAATTTTCAATAAATTTTAGAGAATTCGAATGCAAACTACATTACTCGACCAAGTACGACAAAATCTAAAAAATAATTTATGAAATTTTGAAACCTGGGGAAAACACTTGTAGGTGGTGCGGTGGAATATTAAGAAACAGGAAAGTTCCTCTACCTTGGGGGGGGGGGGGTACCCCCTTTCGTCCAAAAATTTTTTTAAATGTGAAACGGTTCTTTTTTTCAATAATAATTTATATTACCTAAGCGTACGATTTGGTTTTATTTCGTTCTTTTATTTTTTATTTCTTCCTCCTATTGTTTCTGCTGAACTAGTTACATTTTATTCGTATATAAACGCATATTTAACACATAAATGTTAGTACTAAAGTCTAAATTAACCCCCTCTCCCACCCCCCAAAAAATGTTTTGAAAGTGATATTTTTTACATCAATAGAATTCTGTAATGCAATACATCTGTTCAATATTATGTACTTTGACATTTGCATTTCAGTGATCATTCATCATCCGAATTAATTATGTCAGCAAAATTAATAAAAAAAATACTGCATAATTATAGCACACTTACTTTCTCTTGTGTGCAACATCTGTACAATATTAGTGCAACAAACCTATGGAACAATTTTATTTTTATAAAAATGTATCCTCATAGTCTTCCTGCACATTGCTGTACAGCGCAAATTGGCCTTCACACACGTGCATTCCTTTCCGAAAGTTTGAATGCATCCTCATGATATTAGTAATAATATTGTTTCTAGAGCTGGTTTTCGTTTCATATAAACTAGAGAGAGCGATGAGTTCAGTTTTCTCCACTCCCAGTTTCTGGGTTCCAAATTGTTCTCTGTTATCCCCGCTCATTTCACTTGGCCGTCTTTTGAAGAATTTTCCCAGACTTTCAGACAATGATTTAAAGATAAGGAAAATGTAACAGAAGAGAGGGGAATTTCTTGAAAAAAGGAGATTACAAATTTTGATAATTCGACAGTTCGATTCTCTGAATTAAGAATCAGCAGCTAGAAGGAAAGTTAGTCGAAATATGGGATGAAAAAAAGCGTTTTCCATAAATTTGCGAGGTTTTCTAAAACATATCTCGAAGCTATTAGATATAGAAAAATGTATTCGATATAGAAAAAAAAATACTAATTATAAAGATATCGAATAATAAATAATTCGATACATAAAAAAATAAAAATTATAATCTTCTAGGAAATTTTATCAGCTTTCATTTTGTAATTGGCATGCTTTTGCTAAGAAGCTCCAATTTTGAGATAAAAATGAAAATCTAAAAAGGGAACTTTGAGGGGGAGGGGGCTAAGAGGGGGGACGCGGCACCCCTACAGACTGTTTCATACAACTACATACCCAACCAGTGTTTTCCCCAAGTTTCAAACGTTTATAAACTTTTTCCTAGGTTTTTTCTTGCACTCTGACGCACAATGCATTTTTCATTCGAATTCCCTAAAATGTATTGAAAATTTCAAATTGCTGTAACTTTTGATCATTGAAAAATTCAATTACATATAAAAATTAAATTTAAAGGCAATTGAATACTTTAAAACTTTGCTTTAACCCATTCTTGTCAAACCGATGGTTGAAGAGCTGTCAGGCAAAATTAGTGGGAAATAGTGATAAAAGAAGAGTTTTCTAAAAATTTGCGATTTTTTCTAAAAGAATCTCGAAAGCTTTTGTATCTAGAAAAAAATAACCCCCAACAATCTTGTAGGAAACTTCCTCCGCTTTCATTTTGTAACTGACAATTTTTAAGCAATTTTTATTGCTAAGACGTACGGTTTTTGAGATAAAAGTGAAAATCCCAAAAAGGTCCTTTTTTAGAGGGGGCTAAAGGGGGGACGTGGCCCCCCGAGAGAGGGGAACTTTTCTGTTTCATACAACTACATCCCCAAACAATGTTTTCCCAAAGTTTCAAAACTTAATAATTTTTTTTCCTAGATTTTGTCATACTTTGACGCTCAATGTAGTTTTCATTCAAATTTGCTAAATTTATTGAAAATTTCAAATTGCAGTAACTTTTGATCATTTAAAGATAAAGTTACAAATAATAACTCACTTTAAAGGTAATTGAATACTCTACAACTTTGTTATAAAGACAATTGCTGTAAAACTGAGGGTTGAAGAGTTAAAAGACGAAATTGGTTAAAAATCGGGATAAAAAGAAGCGTTTTCCAAAAATTTGCGATTTTGTCTAAAACATATCTCGAAAGCTATTGCATATAGAAAAAAATAACCAGTTACAATCTTGTAGGAAATTTTATCAGCTTTCATTTTGTAATTGACATTTTTTTGCTAAGATGAACGGTTTTTGAGATAGAAGTGAAAATCTGAAAAAGTGACCTTTTGGGGGGGCAAAGGGGGGGACGTGGCACCCCGAGAGGGGGGAACTTTTCTGTTTCATAGAACTACGTACCCAATTAGTGTTTTCCCCAAGTTTCAAAAATATATAAACTTTTTCCCCCATTTTTCCTAATTTGACTGGAGTACATTCGTAAAATAAAAATTATTGATTTCTTTTCGAATTGGTAAGAAATAACTGTCTTATTAAAATGTTGTCCCTAATCGTTGTTTTTCATTTTGCGGACAAATTGAAAAAAGTTTTGAAATTGGTTACGTTTGGTCAATTTATAATATAACGACCAAGTTGGGTTTCGAAATCTGGCCGTAGATGCACAAGGCCATCCACTAGACGCTTATGGGGTGCTCGTAATCATAAAACACCACATAAATTTTAAAGAATAGCTTTATTGGATGTATATTGTTACGAATTTTCGGAGCAGTCTGCTGCTCTGGGGCTTAAAATGGTTTAAAATTCGTATTCTACGCTTCAAATAGATAAATTTTGCTTTTTGTTGCATCAAAATCGGCCAATTAGAACCGGAGATATGGAGGTTTCGGTTTCCCATTGTTTTTCTATGGAGGTTCTAGAAATCTCGAGAAATATTAGTCCTAGGGCTTCGATCTCTTCACATTTGGGGACTTATTTTTGGCGCCAAATTTGGCGATATTTCGCCAATAGTCGCCAAGCTTGGCGACTTTTTGGTCATTTGGCGCGATTTTCCCAATGGGGCCTGGAAGTTGTTTATCCTGCATTAAAAACGCATAATAACCTAACATTTCTCTTCTATGACGTAATCGAAAGTCACGCTTTATCTGGAATCCTCGAGAAATATGACTTTTCTAGAAACTGCTCGCAGCTTCTGCCTCGGCTATTAATTCACAAGCGCGCTCGCCCCGACAGTTCAGTGCGAGTTGAACGCTCAATGTGTGAAGAGCTGTCAGTGAGTACGCTTGCTTTGTGAATTGATAGTGCTATAGAAGCTGTGTTTTAGCTTGCTTTATGAAGCTGTTTTCAAAGTGCTGTGTGTAAATTCTTTATTGCTGTGTCTTAAGGGATTGTGTACGATATCCCTTGAATATTTCCACTGAATTTTTGCCTGTGAAAGTGACTTATTTTGTGTGAGAAATACAGCATTTGTGAGAGCTTCTGATCTAAGCGGATTGTTAAAAGCACGTTACTGCTAGATTGTGCTTGTGAATTGTGTACAGCTGATTGTTCTACGAAGTTCTAGAAGCAATAAAGTTTGTGTTCCATCCTGACAAGTGACTTTTTACTTGAACTTTTTACACCAACTGGACTTTAGAACGACGAACCCCAGGAGTAGCAGAGTAATTCCGACACATTCTGTGTCAGAATCTGGATTCTAAAGAAAGATTTTAATTTTCCAGTTTATGGTTTTGACTAGACAAAAAATGGAAGAACAACTTCAAAAGCTCATGAATATGATGCAGGAAATGAAATCCGGACAAGACGAGATGAAAACAGATAGAAGAGATGAAAGCCGGACAAGACGAGATGAAAGCGACAAGATGATGAAGCCGGACAAGAACAGATGAAAGCGGATTTAGAGAAGAAAATTGAAGCCGGTCAAGAAGAAATGAAATCGGGATTGGAGAAAATGGAGACTGCTTTGGGAAAATTAGAGAAATTCGAAAAGAGTGTGCAGGAAAATCAAGAGATAATGGAGAGAAGAATGTCGCTCCTAGAAGAAAGTCAACGAATATGAACAAAGAATTGAGAAGAGAATGTTAACGAATGACAGAATTTGAATAATTGAAAATTGAGGGAAACGATTGAGAACAAAGTTAGAAGAAAAACTGGACAGTCTCTCGTAAAGCTGGGAAAGTTACCTGAAAACATCAGGTTGTCGTCACGCCGCCCAGCAGTGAAACTTAACGACTTATGACGGAAAGACTCCCTGGGAAGCATACAAGACCCAATTTTTAATCGTCGCTAAAGCCAATGGTTGGAGCGAGTCCGAGAAAGCGGACCAACTGGCCGCTTCCCTTAGCGGAGATGCAATTAACGTATTGCAAACTATTGGAGCGACGAAGATAGGAGATTTTGACGCCCTCGCAAGTGCCTTGGAGATGAAATTCGGAGAGAAGTGCCAGAAAGAATATAGTAGAATCCAACTTAAGTCAAGGATGCAGAGATCTGGCGAGACCCTTCAAGAGCTTGCTTCGGACATAGATAGGCTGTGTCATCTAGCCTACATGGACCACCTTGATAATGTCCGAGAAGAAATGGCGGTGCGTCATTTTATTGAAGCCATCCGTGATCCAGAAACCCAAAAGGCACTCATGTTGGAGGATTATCAGGATTTGAAGTCTGCTCTGGTGTTCGCAATGAAACTAGAGGCAGCCCAGCGGGCCGTGAGAAAAGATCGGCATGCTGTTAGAGCGGTCACGGTCCAAGAGGGAGCTGACAAAGACACAGAGAGCGTCGAGAACAGGTTGAAGAGAATTGAAGATCTCATAGAACGAAAATTAAGATCCGATAGAACGAGAGATGGCCCAAAGAAAGTGAAATGCTGGAAGTGTGGCGTCGAAGGCCATGTACAAAAGCATTGTGGTCGAAAGTCTCATGACCAGCAAGAGAACTCTAAGAACATGAAAGAGGGAAACTAGGAGGTGGCCATCTCGCGGGGCGGAGGTTGCCAGATAGTCAAAAGCCCCACCTAAAAGTCTTGCAGATTTCATCAGTGAATGGCGGCAGTAATGGACTCTTCGTACTGGGATACGTTAATGGTTCCCCATGCCACATGGTGATTGATACTGGAGCGAACGTAACCATCATAAGGACGGATCTGGCCAAGAAATTAAATTTGAAGATTATCTGGACTCCGCCCTCGCTGACCCTCCAGACTGTGACAGGTGACAAGATCGAAGTGGGCGGAAAAGCGCAAGTAGAAATCACGTTTGGAAATGCCAGATACGACCATGTGGTATATGTCGCCAATATTACAGACTCTTTTATTCTCGGACTCGACTTTTTAAAATCGCACAAATTTAACTTGGACTTTAAGAATAATGAGCTTCGTTCAGACTCAGAAGAAATAGCTGCGTTCGATATTAAAAATGAAACTATTTTACCTGTTCAGCAAATAATAGCCCAGACTGATATCATTCTACCTCCCAGAACTGATTCAATAATTTCTGGAACAGTAAAAGAAAGCAATAAATTCCGTTTGGATTAATCGAACACCCAAACAATAGTGATTCCGTCAGAGGAGTACTTGTGGGAGCAACACTTGTGGACTTGTCGAGAACAGAAATTCCAGTTAGAGTAGCAAATGTGACGGACAAGTCGAAGGTGATAAAGAAAAATGAAGTGTTGGCGACATGCACTCCTGTTACCTGCATTAATAAGAACATCAGCCAAGCGACAGCTAAATCTTCCGAGTGCCTGACGAAGGAATTAATACAAGACGTGGAGTTAACGGCAGAACAGAGAAGCGCTGCGGAGAAAGTAATAGCTGAATTTGAAGACCTCTTCTCCCGTACTTCGGGTGACTTTGGCCGTACGAGCTTAACTCAACATAGGATAGATACAGGCAGCCATTCTCCCATCAAGCAACATCCTAGGCGGCTGCCGTTTGCTAAGCAAGAAGAGGTGAGCAGACTTTTAGAGGAGATGCAGCGTGATGACGTCATCGAGCCATCGACTAGTCCCTGGGCCTCGGCCTCGCCAATTGTTTTGGTCCGGAAGAAGGATGGTTCCACCCTGTTCTGTGTTGACTAAAGACGTCTGAATGACATTACCAAGAAAGACAGCTACCCTCTTCCCAGGATAGACGACACATTGGACACTTTATCGGGAAATGAATGGTTCTCCACTCTGGATCTCAAGAGTGGCTACTGGCAAGTAGAAATTCATCCCGATGACCGTGAAAAGACTGCGTTTACCACGGGACAAGGATTGTGGCAGTTCAAAGTTATGCCTTTTGGACTCTGCAACGCACCTGCTACATTCGAGCGTCTAATGGAGACAGTGTTGAGAGGACTTTCTTACGAAGCATGTCTCGTTTATTTGGACGATATCATCATCGTCGGAAAGACTTTCGAAGAGCATCTCGAGAACATTCGAAAAGTGCTGCAGAAATTAAAAGAGGCAAACTTGAAACTGAGTCCATCGAAGTGCAATTTGTTTCGTCGGGAAGTACGTTACCTCGGGCACATAATATCCGCTCACTGAGTCCGAACTGATCCCGAAAAGACGTCCGCAGTCCAGAACTGGAGTCGTCCTGAGAATATCCATGACTTAAGAAGTTTTCTCGGTCTGTGTACTTACTATCGGAAATTCGTGAAAGGCTTTTCTTAAATTGCAAGACCTCTTCACAAATTGACCGAGACTGGACAAAAATTTCTATGGACTGACGAATGTGAGGACGCATTCAACAAACTGAAGACGGCTTTAACATCTGCGCCGATCTTGTCGTATCCTCACCCTGACAAGCCATTTATCCTGGACACAGATGCGAGTAAGGAGAGTGTCGGAGCAGTTTTGTCCCAGGAGATAGATGGCCAAGAACATGTGATTGCTTACTGGAGCAAGTGCCTTTCGAAGGCAGAACGTAACTATTGTGTTACGAGAAAGGAACTTCTAGCTATCGTTAAGGCCGTGGAGCACTTCCATCATTATCTGTGCGGTCGGAAGTTCCTGCTCCGATCGGACCATGCTTCCTTAACCTGGCTTCTAAATTTCAAGAATCCAGAGGACCAGATAGCCAGGTGGATACAGAGATTACAAGAATATGACATTGAGATACGTCATCGAAAAGGAGCATCTCATGGAAATGCAAATGCATGTCAAGAAGGCTCTGCATAGACAGTTGTCGCTATTGCTCCAGGGCGGAGAAAAATTACCATCTGAAACATACCGTTGTCCGCCAAGTTACATCATCGGCACCATCTCAAGATCCCTGGAGTGACGAAAATGTTCGGGCGGACCAGTTAGCTGATAGCGACATCAAACCTATTGTGGAGTTACTGGAGAAATCAAGCACTAAGCCCAGCTGGCAAGAAATATCATCTTGCAGTCCGGCAACAAAACAGTACTGGGCTTTATGGGATTCGCTTCGCCTGAAAAATGGAGTCCTGTATCGTAAATGGGAGTCAGACGACGGCAAGATGCTCCGATGGCAGTTAGTACTCCCTCGTTCGAGGATTCCGAAGGTTCTAGAAGAACTTCATAATGGCTTAACTGGAGGCCATTTTGGCGTAATGAAGACCCTGCAGAAAGTTCGCGAGCGCTTCTACTGGGCTAGGGCTCGAGGCTATGTCGAAAAGTGGTGTCAAGCTTGTGACGCCTGTGCCGCCCGTAAAGGCCCGAAGAAACGAAGCCGTGGAAGACTACATCGTTACAATGTAGGAGCGAGTTTCGAGAGAATTGCCCTCGACATCTTGGGACCTCTTCCGCGAACTTCGGATGGCAACAAATACATCCTAGTTGTCATTGACTATTTCTCTAAATGGCCCGAAGCGTTTCCTATTCCAGATCAAGAAGCTACGACCGTAGCAGAGGTACTGGTGCAAGAATGGATTTCCAGACATGGAACCCCTCTGCAGCTTCATTCCGACCAAGGAACGAACTTTACCGCTACAGTTTTTTAAGGACTATGTCAACTTCTCGAAATAGACAAAACCCAGACTACGCCTTTACACCCACAATCCGACGGCATGGTGGAGAGATTCAATCGCACAATTTTGAACAACCTCACGCTCCTGGTATCTAGGAATCAAGAGGACTGGGACAAGAAACTCCCCCTCTTCCTGCTGGCTTATAGGAGTGCCGTCCACGAGACTACCGGCTTCACAGTTTCCCAGATGCTGTTCGAAAGAGATCTTCTTCTTCCCGCCGATCTAGTGTTCGGCCGCCCTCCAGATGCGCCTTCATCGCCAGAAGAGTACGTTGAAAATCTTCGG
Organism: Cheiracanthium punctorium; assembly: GCA_038373885.1. Taxonomy (NCBI): domain Eukaryota; kingdom Metazoa; phylum Arthropoda; class Arachnida; order Araneae; family Cheiracanthiidae; genus Cheiracanthium; species Cheiracanthium punctorium. Next base: position 179,472 of record JAWZYV010013263.1, on the reverse strand, counting down.
GCACGGTTTGAAGACGTGCATCATTTTGCTCGGGAGCGGATCAACCTGAACACGGAGAGGCTGAAGAATCGCTACGACACGAAAGCTACGGGACATGACTTCAACGTAGGTGACAAAGTTTGGCTATGGAATCCTACTCGACGGAAAGGCCTGTCTCCCAAGCTGCAATCGCCGTGGGACGGTCCTTACACAGTCCTAAACCGGCTGAATGACGTCATCGTACGGATTCGTAAGTCACCAAACTCGAAGCCAAGAGTTGTACATTACGATCGGCTAGCCATCTACCGCGGTTGTAATTAGTTATTTGACTATCAGACCATGGTCACTATGGCGTAATTCCTCCTTTCTTTCAACTCTCATATTCCTTTCCTGTCTTTCTCTTCTCTTCCTCTTTCGTCAACTCTCTTTCACTCACTACTTACGCCATGTTTAGTGTACATATTTGTAATATATTGGTTTTTATTAATGTGTATTTGTTTATTACATTTATCACTTATTAGTGTAATTGTTTATTATGTCTATTATTTATTTATTAGCGTGTATTTGCTTACTGTGTTTATTGATTATTTGCTTAAATTATGTTGTTAAGATTTGGTTAACGGTTGGACACTGTATATACTTGTGTGACCTCCTAACTGGGGGTTGTACTGCCCGGGACGTGCAGTCCTTGGGATGGGGGCAATGTTACGAATTTTCGGGGCGGCCCGCTCATCTGGGGCTTAAAATGGTTTAAAATTCGTATTCTACGCTTCAAATAGATAAATTTTGCTTTTTGTTGCATCAAAATCGGCCAATTAGAACCGGAGATACGGAGGTTTCGCTTTCCCATATGTTTTTCTATGGGCTTCTAGAAATCTCGAGAAATATTAGTCCTAGGGCTTCGATCTCTTCACATTTGGGGACTTATTTTTGGCGCCAAATTTGGCGATATTTCGCCAAAAGTCGCCAAGCTCAGCGACTTTTTGGTCATTTGGCGAGATTTTCCGAATGGGGCCTGGAAGTTGTTTTTCCTGCATTAAAAACGCATAATAACCTAACATTTCTCTTCTATGACGTAATCAGAAGTCCCGCTTTATCTGGAATCTTCGAGGAATACGCTTTTCTAGCTCGCAGCTTCTGCCTCCTCTATAAATTCCACCAGCGCGCTGTCCCCGACAGTTTAGTGCGAGTTGAACGCTCAATGTGTGAAGAGCTGTCAGTGAGAGTACGCTTGCTTTGTGAATTGATAGTGCTATAGAAGCCGTGTTTTAGCTTGCTTTACGAAGCTGTTTTCAAAGTGCTGTGTGTTAATTCTTCATTGCTGTGTCTTAAGGGATTGTGTACGATATCTCTTGAATATTTTCACTGAATTTTTGCCTGTGAAAGTGACTTATTTTGTGAGAGAAATACAGCATTTGTGAGAGCTTCTGACCTAAGCGGATTGTTAAAAGCACGTTACTACTAGATTGTGCTTGTGAATTGTGTACAGCTGATTGTTCTACGAAGTTCTAGAAGCAATAAAGTTTGTGTTCCATCCTGACAAGTGACTTTTTACTTGAACTTTTTACACCAACTGGACTTTAGAACGACGAACCCCAGGAGTAGCAGAGTAATTCCGCAACAATATACATTCTCTGGCACAGAAATAGAAAATACCACATCTCGGATGAAATTTTAGAGAGAAGAAACAAATAGAATAGCAGCACGAGCATGGCAAACTGCGTTTTGCCACACGCTATTCATCTTTTATATTAAATCCAGAAAAGAATGTTAGAAACAACAGTTTTAATGATTTTTAATCACTTCAAAAGTATAATGTGGCGCTGGAAAACTAGGGTAGGAGATTTGTTTAATCGATTCAAATCATAACAATAGTATTATACAACTTGAATGTAATATCATTTTGGAATACTAAAAATCGAATTTTTCCTATCTACTTATTTAATACGCTAACTCAGCGGTTCTCAACCTTTTAACGTCTCTTCCCCCAACAAAGGCTAACTTACGGTGGCGCGCCCTCCCCCCCTCACATTTTGAGCATACATTCAGTTTTTTAATCTTTAACAAAGAGCATGGCATTTAGTCGAATTTTCTACAAAATAATGGTATCAGTAAAGTTTGAATGAACATTTTAACCGAAAATGGATATATTTTTGAGTAAAAATGAGAACAAATAACACGACTTTTTAAAAACATGCATCAATACTTTGGGTTTTCTCGCGCGCCCCCCCCCCCCCTCTGCAAACCGCGTCTCACAGGTTGAGAAACGCTGCACTAACGTATGCGGTACCAAAATCGATGATATTTCTATGCTGGGAACGGCAAGTATTAGATGTAAACATTAGAGTAATGACAATAACACACGTGCAAAAATCCAAATTAACGGTTCAATGACGTCAAGTGAAGCAAGCATATTCATTAACGGTTTCGTTTGTCACTCAGTAGATAGATTACAAAATACCAATGCAGCATACGAGGAAAAAAAAATCTTTTGGATCATTTCACAGCGCATTTATAGCACATTAAAAAAATTCTTGCAGTGGGCTGAGGCATATTTTAGACATTTCCAGTTTCTTTTATATTTTTGCAACCAAGGATACGTATTAAATAATGCAACAGTACTATAAAACACCAGGTTGTTAACTTTGGCACATTAACCCTGCAGCTGCTGCTAAGAAGTATTTCTGTAGGCAGGACCGGCCTTCTGTTTGAAGTGGCGCGGTTGCAAACATTTTTTTGGGGGCCTCAAACATTATAGATGCTAAAAATTCATTAATTAATAGACCCATTTATAAAGCAAACATTAACCTTCCTACCCTGTTGAAAAAAATTTACGTTTTACCTGGATGGGTCTAATCGACCCAGTTTGTATACATTTACTCAAGTCTTTTACAATAATTCCCGTTTGGCTCATTTTGGATGCTATTATTAGTTAATGATTAAGTATGTATATTTTACCTCCTTTTTACTCTTCCCCCCCCTCCTCCCCCAGTTCGACCAATTCCTTGATTACATATGTGGCTTGTTAAAATATTTAAATGCACAAAATAATTACTTACTATTTTACTTATTTCTACATATTTTACTTACATATGCAATATTATTGCACATTACATATTATTTTACGTATTAATACAAGATTTACAATAAGTATTTACATGCTCTTGACAAAGAAATGACTGACAAGATCCACATCTTGTCTGAGTTTTTCTTTCTTAGGGCCGCATTCTTTGCACCTTCCTCGTTTAGGTGTTTTCAAATTATCTGCATCGCTTTCTTTTACAGCTAGTAATTTCTTGTTTATAGCTACCGACACATTTGTTTTTTCCCGTCGATTTCTTTGAGAGTCTGTCAGCTGTTTTCCGAGTTCTTTCAGAAAATGCCGTCTTTTGAAAAGTTTGCGTTCATTATACGACGGATTTATGTGCATGAAAACAACAAAAGCATTAATTGCAGCTAGATCATATTATAAAACAAACAAAACGGCCACCTCCTTGTTCCTCTCTTACATGTACATAGGTGGAAGCTAGTTTATCTGTTGTGTCCACTCCATCTTTAGTTTCATCTAATATATAAAATTCTCCTGTCCCAGTGTTAGTCACCTAACTCCTCCGAAACCACTCGACCAATTTTAATGAAATTTTCTATGTATATTCGTTAGGTCATAGAATAGGTTTTTAACTATGTCTCATACCCCTAAGTCATAAGGGAGGTCCACCCCAAAATGTTTAGCCCCCGAGTGCTATTCATTTCAATCAGGATTTCTGTGTAGACATTAGCGTGTCGAATCACTTTTCAAATGTGTTTGCCAGATAATGTGGAGAGGGGGGGGGGGAGTAAAATAAAATGTTGAAAGTCGCACAAGGTTTGCAATTTTTGATAATGGATCGCTAAATGTGGTGCCAAAACGCGACAATTTATTATAAATATATTTCGCGTATAGTTAGAAAACGCCTGGCGTATATTGTAAAAGAGTTTTATTAGGCGATTTTAATATAGATTTCTATTCCGAAGAAGTGCTCTGTGGAACAAGAAAGGAAAACACGGTACACTCATAGATTATGATGTCCATTCCAAACAGTATTTAAAATGTCTTTGCGGTATAGTTGGAATATGCCTACAGGAAGAACATGCCTGGAGGAAATTCTAAACAGTTTCAAGTGGCGATTTTAAGATAGATTTCGATTCCAAAGATGTGTTTTGTTTTATGGTACAAGAAAGAGTTGATTCCTATTTTAGCGCCCCCACTCTCGCCAACCTAAAAAATTCCCGTACTTTGGCGAGCTTTGCAGTCATGGGTCTCTGGGAGTTATGCACAAGTTTCAACGGTACATACGTGTTTTCCAGGCGGTCCGCCAAGACAAGCAATTTTTTCACCAAAGATAAATGCCGGGCACATGAAATTGTTGATGGTTTGGAATACGATTGGCAATGTATTTAAAATCTATGAAAAAGTAGTTTGGCGGAAGTGACCGCCGAGTTAATACGTAAGTACCGTTTCAACGCGCCCAAAAGAACTAGATGACAACTAAAGTAAACAAACTAGCGATAAACGCACCAGTTAAGGAAGTTGAAGACCCTTAATTATTAAAACTTCATTAATTGGCAATCCAAAATAAATAAAATTGTAACGGCATGCTGTACTTACATGTTGTTCCAAATCGCCATTTTAATTCTAAATTACGATTGCCACATAAAAGCAAAAAATCGTCAGGGTAACTGCATATGTTTAATGATCGCAAACCTTGGCGAGAGTCCAGGCGTTAAAGTGGGAATCAACCTAAGAAAGACAAACCGGTACACTCATGGATTATGATGCACATTCGAAACAAGATATAAAACGATGAAGTATAGTTGTAATATACTTGGCGTAGATTGTACAGTAGTCTTAGTAGGCAATTTTAAGATGGATTTCGATTCCAAAGATGGGTTTTACGAAAAAGAAAGAAAAATACAGCACAGTCATGAATAACGATACACTTTTGCAACTTAATGGAATAAGTAAGAAAAATAGGGACGACGTATAAATTATGATACGATTTTAATATGTAGCACTATAGTGCGTATTTAAAACCTGAAAGTGTTTCAGATTTTCACCCTTTTTACTTTCCGAACATGTACCATGTAAGGAAAGTATTGTAATCATGAAAAAATTCAACTTCGAGATTTTGGTGTATTTACACGTTTTGAGGTCTTCTGAATTCATTTATGCTATTTGTACGAGATGTGTGTGTGTGTGTGTGTGAACACGATAGCTCCTAAACGGCGCTACCTCCGCAAGAGAGAGACTATGAAATTAAAGTGTAGCGGTTGCTGTCTCATAAAATATTATTTAATGTTAAAATAACTTTCGACTTGCGGAATTTTAAAAGTATTTACTTCCTTACTAAAGCAGATTAAACTTCCTAAACATTGTTGTTCTAAAAATCATATTATTATTTTATTCATCGTTGTTGCCACTCGCAATCGGCGTAAATTAGTTGCAACAAAGATTTTTTTTCTAGAGTCTACAAAAGTATACCAGGCGGATAGATGGCGCGCTCGGCGAATTGGCGGAGATTATCGGAGAATAAAAGGAAGAGAAAAATAGGGTTACTTCTTACAGTATTAGTTCTTCCTTCCTTATACTCTCTAGCTCCATGGTTACACGTATAAATTATTTTTATTATGAGTGTGTGCAAAATTTTGTAAGAATCATTTCAAAAGAAAAACATTGTAAAAGGTACGTAAAATAATAATAGAAAATATACATGATGTACACTTAATATAATATATACGTATAAATACAATCAAAAAATAAATATTAATATATTATTACTGTTTTTCATCATAAAATAATTCAATTTGTTCTATTTATGCGTGTTTTAAACCGTGAACAATGCCAAAAAGACGCAAAGAGGCTTCTTTGGGCAGGAAAACACGTAGAACTGCAGGCAAGCGAAATATAAGAGCCCAAAGGACAGAAGAACAGCAGCAGCAAGATAATACTAATGTGCGTGTGCGCATAGCTCAATTGCGTCAAGCAAAATCAGAAGATGCACGATCTGAACGAAATGAACAAAGAAGATTAGAACAAAGACAAGCACGCTATTTTATAGTTAGCAGACTCAGAGCAAATGAACAACACCGCAAACAGGTACATCGATCATTTACATCTGCTTCATTCCTGCGTCTAGCGTTCCAGTATGAACCCGATGTTCAATATTATGCTCATTCAAATGTAGTAATTGGTGCTATGGATAAGGAATGTCCGCATTGTAATGCTCTTAAATTTAAAAATGAGCCAGCCGGAATGTGTTGCGCGTCCGGAAAGGTGCAGCTGCCTATAATTCAAACACCACCTGAGCCATTGAACGGTTTACTTATCGGCACTGATCTAGATTCCAACCTGTTCCTAAAGTCAATTCGAACATTCAATTCATGTTTCCAAATGACTTCGTTCGGAGCAACAGAAATAGTTAAAAATAGCGCTGTAAATGGTCAACAATTCAATTCAACATTTAAAATCAAAGGCCAAATTTATCACAAAGTGGGTTCATTGTTGCCAATGCCAAACGAACCTCATAAATTTTTACAAATTTACTTTATGGGTGGCTTGCAAGACGTATCGTCAGCGAGCTGGATGCTCTTTTAAATGAACACAATGAATTGTTGAAATTATTCAAATCACACATGCACAAATTACAAAGTGATAATCATGCTATTGTCATCAATCCTGATAAAACATCTGCTGGAGAGCATATTCGTAGATTTAACGCACCTATTGTTGACGACGTTGCTGGAATCATGGTTGGCGATTGTACAGCTACACGAGAAATTGTGATTCGTAGAAGAAGTAATAATTTCCAGTTCATTGCTGGTACACACCGTTCATATGACGCTCTCCAATATCCACTAATATTCTGGAAGGGACAAGACGGGTATTGCATAAATATTAAACAACGTGATCCCACAACAGGTACTATATTCATTATGAACTTGATCATTACTCATTTACCAAAAACTTAATTTATTAATCGTAATTCATTAAACTTAACTATTGTTAATTATTAATTAGTATTTGTTTTTATTCATATATATCATTACAGGAGCCGAAACAAGCAAGAACGTTAGTTCGAAGGATTTTTATGCTTATCGGTTGATGATTAGACCCGGTCAGGATAACGTCATTCTACGATGTCGTGAGCTTTGTCAACAATTCATGGTCGACATGTACGTGAAGATAGAGAGCGAACGATTACGGTACTTGCGATATAATCAGCAAAAGCTGCGTGCGGAAGAATACATTCACTTGCGAGATGCTATTGCCAACAACGCCGATGCCGCCGAAATTGGTAGCTCTGTCATTCTACCATCATCGTATATAGGCAGTCCACGTCATATGCAAGAATACATACAGGATGCTCTGACTTTCGTGCGCGAATATGGACGACCATGTTTATTTATTACGTTCACGTGTAATCCAAAATGGCCGGAGGTCACATCTTTGTTATTGCCTGGACAAAATGCAATACATCGTCATGACATTACAGCACGTGTGTTCAGACAAAAATTAAAGTCTTTAATAAGTTTCATTACAAAATTACATGTATTCGGTCCCACACGTTGCTGGATGTATTCGGTTGAGTGGCAAAAGAGGGGATTACCTCATGCACACATTTTGGTTTGGTTAATCGACAAAATCCGCCCTGAAGAAATCGATAGTATAATTTCTGCAGAAATTCCAGATCCGTCTACTGATCAATTGCTGTTTGATATTGTTACAGCAAACATGATTCATGGCCCATGCGGTGACCTGAATCGTTCATCGCCTTGCATGGCAGATGGAAAATGCACCAAAAGTTTCCCTAAAAAGTTCACTAACGATACGATCACAAATGTTGATGGATATCCAATATATCGTCGAAGGAGTCCCGATAATGGCGGACAGTCATTTACTAAAAATATCAACAACATAGATATTGACATTGACAATCGTTGGGTGGTGCCATATTCGCCTCTATTGAGCAAAACATACGACGCTCATATTAACGTTGAGTTCTGCAGTTCCGTGAAGAGCATCAAATACATTTGTAAGTATGTACATAAAAGCAGTGATATGGCTGTATTTCGAGTTGAAAATACCAATAACAATGCTCCTCCAGTGAATAAAAATGATGAAATAACTCTCTATCACACGGGCCGATACATCAGCTCCAATGAAGCTGTTTGGCGTATCTTTGGTTTCCCAATTCATGAACGGGATCCAGCAGTTATTCATTTAGCCGTCCATCTTGAGAACGGCCAGCGCGTATATTTTACGAACGAGACAGCGATTGATCATGCTATAAATCCACCAAAAACTACACTCACCGAATTTTTTGAATTGTGTAATCGTGCGGATGCTTTTGGTGCCTTTGCACGGACATTACTCTATTCAGAAGTACCAAGTTTTCTCACATGGGCTCAAACAAAAAAATGGATGCCTCGCAAGCAAGGTACACCAATTGATGCATGTCCCGGTTTATATAAATCAAACACATTGGGACGAGTATTTGCAGTAAATACAAAGCAGACTGAGTGCTTTTATCTTCGACTGTTGTTGGTTAATGTTACCGCCCATTGTCATTTCAAGATATACGTAAAGTGAATGGACAACAATATCCAACGTATAAAGAAGCATGCCTTGCACTAGGCTTGCTGGAAGATGACAACCAGTGGGAATGTATGCTTGCTGAAGCAGCATTGAACTGTACGGCAAAACAAATTCGTCTACTGTTCGCTATAGTGTTGACTGCATGTTTCCCGGCCCGAGCAGAGACATTGTGGGATAGTCATAAAGATTCAATGAGTGATGATATTTTGCATGAACATCGTACACGGTGCAACGATTTAACAATACCATTCAGCGACGCTATGTACAATGAAGCATTGATTGCTATTGAGGATCTGTGCATTATCATTGCCAACTTACCACTCAGTCATTTCGGCATGCGTTCGCCAAATCGTAGTGTATCTGATTTAATAAATAATGAAATGAATCGAGAACTACAATACAATACTGCAGAAATGGCAGCGATTGTTACTCGCAATATCCCACTAATGAATGAGGAACAAAGAAGCATTTACGATCGCATTATGCTCGCAGTTTCGGCAGGGCAAGGTGGATTCTTTTTTTTTGGATGCACCAGGTGGAACTGCCAAAACATTCCTTATTTCGCTAATCCTAGCCGAAATACGATCGAATAATGGCATCGCATTGGCCGTTGCATCGTCTGGTATTGCGGCAACTTTATTGGATGGAGGCAGAACAGCTCATTCAGTATTTAAGCTACCACTAAATAATCAAAATAACCCAGATGCAGTGTGCAACATAAAAAAACTGTCGCCCATGGCCACAGTGCTGAAACAGTGTAAAATTATCATCTGGGATGAATGTACTATGGCACACAAACATTCGCTTGAGGCGTTGAACAGGACAATGAAAGATCTTAAAAACAAGGACAAACTATTTGGCGGCACTCTGGTACTCCTTTCAGGAGATTTTAGACAAACACATCCCGTCATCCCACGTTCAACGTATGCTGATGAAATCAACGCCTGCTTAAAATCATCGCCACTGTGGCGTAATGTTGAAAAATTACAACTGAAAGTAAATATGCGCGTTCAAATACTTCGAGATCTATCCGCTGAGGCATTCTCAAAACAGTTGTTAAATATCGGCGATGGAAAAGTTACTGTAGATGAAACTGGATGCATAAAATTACCGGCCGATTTCTGCACAATTACTGATTCGCACGATGCTCTCATTGACCAGATATTTCCCGATGTACATACACAATATATTAATCATGAGTGGCTGGAAGAAAGAGCAAATTTAGCAGCAAAAAATGTAGACGTCATCGAACTGAATCTTAAAATACAACATTTATTGCCAGGGGAGTTAGTGTCATACGAATCTATTGATACAGTTTGCGATGCCACCGAAGGTGTGAATTATCCAGCAGAGTTTTTAAACTCATTAGATTTACCAGGCATAACTTAGAACTGAAGGTTGGATCTCCGGTTATTTTGCTTCGTTATTTGAACCCACCACGGCTGTGTAACGGCACGCGATTAGTTATTAAAAAACTAATGAAAAATGTTGTCGAAGCCGTCATTTTAAATGGCAAATTTCGAGGTGAAAATATATTACTACCACGGATCCCTATTATACCCACGGATGTGCCAATTCAATTTAAACGTCTTCAATTTCCAATAAGATTGGCATTTGCAATGACTATCAATAAGTCTCAAGGCCAAACTATGTCTGTTTGTAGCTTAGATTTGAGCACACCATGTTTTTCACACGGACAATTATACGTGGCATGCTCTCGAGTGGGCAAACCATCCAGTTTGTTTGTGTTAGCTAAAGGTGGGGTAACAAAAAATATTGTACACTCTATTCCGTTAAGAGATTGATTTTATTTTTTTTTGTAAAATTATTGTAATTAGCGATATATATAAATTTAAAGAATACATTACAATGAATTAAAAATATAAATGTTTGGTATTGTGTTATTTTTATATTCCAGCATCGTTCACAGAGCTCCGTGCCTCTTCCACTCATATACCACATCCTCACAAACTTACAATAAGTTAGTAATTTCTTTCTACTAAAATAATCCTAGGAATAATTTATATGGCAAAACAACGTTTGCCGGGTCAGCTAGTTATAATATAAGATTATATCTGGTTTCATACGATTTTTGGAACATACGATACCAGAGTCTTATCCTATTGAAATCCGAACACTGAGGAGAATACAGCCCTATCAGATGATGCTTGAAATTCAGGAGGAATAAACGGTTTATTTTTTCTGAGAGTCCCAACAAGTGTTAGTTTTCTCTTTAATAATTTTTCTGCAAGAATATAATCGGTGAAAAAATTATCCACCGTTATGTCCCGAGCAATGCCCTCAACTGCCTTAACCAGGCGCAAAACAACATTTCTTCCTTGGTTTATATCACGCTCACCATGAAGAGGCTTTCCAGTATACGCTTCAGCGTTGAACACGTATGCTGTTTTTACATCCGTCATCAAACATAATTTAATTCCATACTTCCATCTTGGCTTTGTTGGCAAATATTGCCTAAATGGGCACTTACTTTGAAATGACACGAGCTGTGTATCTATCGTCAAACATTCGTAGACGATCGTTGAAATTAGATTACTTACCGATCTTTGCATGAAGTAGGAGCGACTTTACACCATTCAGTTTTGTTTCTACTTACAAACGTAGACGCTGGCTGAATGCTTTCTTCAATATCTGACGTATCTATCTCTCATCAGAAATATCTTCATTCGATATATGATCAGATTCATCTGTTTCAACACATTCATCTTCACCTATATCAAATAGATCTGAAAGTTCTTGTAAGAGTTTTCTGTCTCTTCTTCAGAAAGTTTACGTTTGCGATTTCTCATGTTATTGATCTAAAAAAGAAATGGCTAAGCATACCAGGCAGATAATCTATATAAATAAAATTAGACTTTTGTCTGTACTTCTTGGAATTCAAAAATTTTGCGATTTCTATCCGTTTCAAGCACCCGGGAATCCGATGCGACCCTCAAAAAAAAGTTTGTCTGTCTGTCATTCTGTCCTTCTGTCATTCTGTCATTCTGTCCGTGACGCTTTTTTTGTTTAAGCATCACGTAAAAACGGCTGAAGCGAATGATATGAAATTGGGTGTCATGATAGGTGGTCATTCAACTTAAAACATAGGCGTCGAATTTTTAAAAAATATTGATTAGATTTTCAGATTTTGCGAAAATCGTTTCAAACTGCGTTAATTTGTGTTCAAGCATCACGTAAAAACGACTGAAGCGAATGATATGAAATTGGGTGTCATGATAGGTAGTCACTCAACCTAAAACATAGGCGTCGAATTAAAAAAAAATCTTGATTAGATTTTCAGATTTTGCGAAAATCGTTTCAATCTGAGTAAATTTGTGTATGATATGAAATTTTGTTTCATGATAGGTAGTCACTCAACTTAAAACATAGGCGTCGAATTTTTAAAAAATCTTGATTGTATTTTGAAATTTTGCGAAAATCATTTCAAACTGCGTAAATTTGTGTTCGCACATCACGTAATAACTGCAAAGGTGAAAAAATGATATTTGGTGAAATGATAGGTGGTCACTCACCTTAAACTATAAGCATCTAATTAAAAAAATCCATCAGATTTCGAGATTTCGTGAAAATCGTTTAAAACTGAGTGAATCTTTGTTCCCGTATTACGTAATAACGACTAAAACGAATGATACGAAATTTGGTCACACGATAGATCGTTGCTCAACATAAACTATAGGAGTCCAATTTTTTAAACCTTTTTATTAGATTTTGAGATTTTGTGAAAATTCTCTCAAAATACGTTTATATTTCTTCAAACATCACGTAATAACGACTAATACGAATGATACGAAATTGAGTGATATGATAGGTAGTTGCTAATCTTAATTTATAGGCGTTGAATTTTAAAAATATTTTGCTGACATTTTGAGATTTTTCGAAAATCGTTTTAAAATGCTGAAAATTTGTTCCAGCATCACGAAATAAAGACTGCAGGGAATGAAACGAATTTGGGTGACATGATACGTTGTCACTCAACTTAAATTGTAGGCTTCAAATTTTTCAAAAATATTGATTAAATTTTGAGATTTTGCGAAAATTATTTCAATATGCGTAAATATTCGTTCGCGCATCACATAATTACGACTAAAGCGAATGAAATGATATTACTTAGTTACTCTCTAACCTGTAATATTTTAAAAATACATGAAAATTATAACTTCGCTTTCTTTACTTTGGCAACATACTACATCCATTCTGTGTACTCCTACAATGCTGACGAAAGTTCTTGCTTTTTGGAAATTTTCATTCACTAACCCGTCGAGGACGGGTACTTCAGCTAGTAGATCATATTTATCCTTCAATATATTGCCGTCATCTATCGACCACACAATAAAATAAAGTCTATTCAAAATATGAATGGGTTTTCCATGTATTTCTATGCATAATAATAACATGGGTCGATTCGACCCAGACAGGTAAAACACTTTTTTTTCAGTATGACACTTTTTTTTCAGGATGATTAAAGAACACTTACAACTCTGAAAAACTCACATATTAAAGGAGTGCACATTTTTGAGGAATACATGAAGTTTGAAAGATCTAAATTAAAATCTGTGGAAGATATCGAAAGATCGATTTTAGAAATGGGTCGAATTGACCCAGACAGGGTAGAAAGGTTAAGAATGAACTGAATTACCACTAATAACATTTTAATGGTCGTGGTAATTAGGGTTGAAGGTCGGCTCTAAGGTAGCTGGCGCCCTGGACAAGCTAATTTTTGGCGCCCTTTTTAAATAAATCTAACTCGTTTATGACGACTCCTTATTTAAGAAGAACTCAGATTGAATGAGGAAATCGGAAATACTTGGCTGTGGTACAATGTTAAGTTTATGGGAGTATAACTCGCTTTTAACGAGTAAAACCTCGTTATATCGAGGAATATATTTTTGTGATTTATAAAATTTCTACTGACTTCCACCTCACCAGCTCAGATAATCCTTTCTTAGAAAAAATCTTTTAACATTCCAAAGTCAATAAAGACGACGACGATAACGAAGAATAGGAAGAAACTACAAAGAGAGCTTACCTGACCATGGGCAAGTGGGACAGTCTGACGTTGGATAAACCTTCAAAAGAAAAAAAAAATCCGTTCTCTCTCCTAAGATTATGTTTTCTTGGCGCCCCTAAACATATAGCGCCCCGGGCAGCTGCCCGAGTTGCCGGTACCTTGAGCCGGCACTGGTTGGAGGTCTAAACCGCATTGAATATGTATGCTAAACCTGTGGGGCCGTTTATCACCCATTTCAGTTAACCTGCATTACTAATACTGAAAAATGTGAGAAAATATGAATCTATTCACTCTGGAGATCCACCGACCACCGAGAGTGACATCAATTGTTTCAGAGTAGTTTAGTTAGTAATGAAGAATGTAAAATAAATATTTTGTTGACCAACTACCTATTTAAAATTTGAAAAAGAAACCTACAATGGAAGTGGGGGAGGGGGGATGACTTGTCAAATTAAATAAAATCAATAATTTTATATTTAAATTAAATTAACCAAAATGTATGTTTGAATATTTTTCTTCACATTAAGTCCATTAATTTAGTATAAGAGGACATTTCATTAGTCAGTGCTGCCAATTTAAGGGATTTGTCGCTAAATTTAGCAACTTTTCACTGTATTTAGTGATTAAATTTTTTGGAAAGTGACATTTTTGATGATCTTGCTCTCTAATTTAGAGATTCAGATGAATTTGGAGTATTGTTTCAAACTTTCTAAGATTTTAAAATCTAATCAGTCCTACTTTAGAAAAGAAATGATGCGATGAAATGTTTAAGAATGGATCGTGGACAGACATATCAGGGACGTAGCCAGAGAATAGGCGATGGAGGCCTCGGCCCCTTCCGAAATTCATACTTTTCTTAATTGGATTTCAATAATCAACCTTTTTCGTAGAAATGCTCTCTTAATTAGAAATGCCTCCTTTTGGGCCCGTCCAGATTTATCTTTTTCTTTCTGGTTATGTGCCCGAGATGTACTACATTTCAATCATCCAATTTTATGTGTACTTTTATCCGCTATTATACTGTAAATATTCAAATATAGTATGAGTGCTATTTTCATGTATAGTATGAGGGTTCTATTAGAAAATAGAGCAACATCCATTCAAAATCTATTATTAATTTCAGTTAGTATTTTTTTGGAATTAACTCCTTATTGGTAGGATATTTTTTCGATTATTACTATTTTTTTTTTCATAGTTACCAACCCTTACCGAACACATCTAACCGCTTTTTGGAAACAGTAAATTTTTAATATCCTTTCAAAATGTTAACCAACCCACACGTATTTTTGGAAACTAAATATGGTATTCAGTTGTCCACGATCTTTTTCAATATTCTAACATAAAAATCACTGTACATATAAAGTGGTTAATTATATTCCCTAAATGTTATCAATTGTACGTCGCATGGCACGCGCCGCTGACTGTGCGGGCACAAAAACGCCGGAAAGTGTGAGATGCGACGTCGAAGAAGAAGGGATTGAGATCGATTAATATGTTTGAAATATTTTATATTCCCAATTTTCAATAAACACAGTTTTAAAAGTACTAATTTTTTCAACTTCAGAATAGCTGTTTCATCTGACTGCAGAACTTCGCTTACTCTAGATACTCATTTATTGCTTAGGGATTAAATCGCGTAAATATAAGTTATGGGAACAATCAAAATGCTTTAAAACTTTTTGACGAAAATTATCTAATTATTTGCAATCTCGGCTATTATAAACAAAATAACGACTTACCTTTTTTCAAATGTAGATAACGCGATGGTAAAATTGGTAAAGCTTAATCCATAATTTAGGCCCATGAAAGTCATAAAATTCAAGAAAAATCTTTCAAAAAATATATAACATATACACAAAAGTTAATAGACTCGTTAATACAAGCAAACACTTCCAATGGCTCAACTTCGGTTAGTAACTTTGAGAGAAGGAGTAACTGCAAAATAGGATTTGACCAACACATTTGCACAATTGTAAACGGGAAAAAAAATGTTCCCATGCTTGCAAAGGTAACCAAATGCAGGTCATTTTTTATTTTTTGTGTACTCTTATCTTCAAATTAATCAGAGGCGCCGACTATACAAAATTTCTGTGGGTGCCCTAAAAGTCCGTGGGGGGGTGGGGGGTGGGAGGGGGGGTTAATAAAATGTTGAAAGTCACACAAGGTTTGTAATTTTTGATAAAGGATCGCTAAGTTTGGTGCCAAAACGCGACAATTTATTTTAAAGGGGAGGGGGGTATAGTTGGAATGTACTTGGCTAAGATTGCAAAATAGTTTTAGTAGGTGATTTTAAGATAGATTTCGATTCCGAAGATGGGTTTTTATGGAACAAGGAAGAAAAATACGGCACACTCATGAATAACCATACACTTTCCAACTTTATGGAATCTTTTCCAACTACCCTTCAATCTTTTCCTATTATTATTTGCTTCCTTGTTCGTAACTACTCAATCATTTGACTTTTCGTGCACATTTTTACCAGTGGGAAATGGGTAATACAAATAATCATTTTAGCTCCACATAAAATATCCAATATCTGAGGATATAGATCGAAGAAACGATATCTGTCTCACGGTTTTGGTACACAAATTAAAATAAACTAACTGCACCAAGGATTCGAAAAAATTCAGGATGATTCTTTGCAAGCTGCACTACACACTGCAATAAATTCGAAAACTTTCAGAAAAAAATCTTAAACGTGGAACTGCACAGCAAAATATTTCTAAGAGTGGCCATTCTGCAAAAAATTTTCGTTTATTCCGTTGTCTAGTACTGCTTGTGAACCTACATCCTAAAAATTGTGAAGTGCTTGAGATAATTATTTTTCTTTTTTGTATTTATATACCAAAATTACGTGTATTTTTCCCAGTACTGAAGGTGACTTTCAGAGTATAATTTAAGTGAATAGTGTGAATTTTGGCATCTGATTATCTGTATTACGGTGAAGCAACGCTGGGCATAGAATGAAAGTCTCCACCGTTGTGTCTTAGTAACGATAACAGCAAACCAGTTAAAATCAAGATTCTTTTTAAAGTAATGAAGTATTTCTGATGAAATGCCCTTCTTTTTGAAAAATCTGCTTGTGCTGAGTCACCTTAAATTTGTTTGCCTTACGCAAATTCTCTGTCAAAATTCGAGAATTCCTGGGCGCACACTCCCTTTGCCCTTGTAATAAATCAGACCCAAAAGAGGTGTATTACACTATTTCACTTTTTTTTTTAACTTTTAGCGATAGAATTTTGATTGGTTTTAGCTAATCATTATAAATTTCAAAGCAAAAGAAAAGTGTATAACTACGTTTACTGGGGGGGGGGGGGACATGCAACAATAATATCACAATCAGTCAAATTTCTTGTCATGTAAATGGAAATTTTGTATAAAAAGTGATTCAGTTTTCGAATGTAACAATTCACGATCAATGTTATTCTTGTTTAATCTATCTCATCCCTGTCTGAAATCCTCAGAGTTTTCAAAAAATGTTATTCTAGTATTGTTTCTCAGCTCATTCATTTCCTGAATTTTTTTTTTTTTTTTTAAATTTTTTTACCCCTATAAACAGCTGCAGCTAAGCCTTGACTATTTTCTTTTCTTTTTTTCCCCAACAAATTTTAAAAATTACAAACATTATACCTTTAAAATAAAACTAGATAATTTCCTCAGAATGAATAAATGCAACGTTTTCTATGTTGAAATGTGTGTAGGACCACATAAAAAAGATTGATAACTATTTAAATGCAAACAGAAAAATAAAGCAGAACAAAAAAGTTGTTTATCTTAGAGTTAATAATTATTCAAAAAATATTTTGAATTGTTGGCCATATAACCTCCAGGCATGATTTTGAGCATCCTCCTGAAGTAGAGCTATTTTACCCTCTACCATTATGTGGTCAAATTTACAAAATTACGAGAGACATACATTTCAGTAATGTGTGTTCATTCGCCCATGATTTCAGTATAATTTTATAAAAACAGCATTGGGCTAGATCAAAGCAAATAGTACCTAATTCCGCTTTGTCAAACAAGAACAAAAATTGAACAAAATATTCGCAGAAAATGAAACGGAAGGCATCTCGAAATGTTAGTGTGGACCACAGTCTGCTCCATCCTTTTCAATAAATAACTGAGCACTAAAATCATTCAAAAATAAGAAAAGGAAATTGAGACTTTAGAAGAAAGTGACACAAACCTTTATACCTTAGAAGCCTCTCCTCAGTCTCATTCAATTAACACTAAAGCGCTGACACTTTTTGATGAATGGGCATCTTTTTTTTTGTTCTAGAGACATACAAAGTGTTGTATATTAGGTGCTTGTAAACAGACAGACCTTGATGTTCTCTATTTACAATAAAAACAATTAAACCTACTCACTTCGGAATCCTGAAGTAATATTATTAGAACTATCTCAAAAGATTTCCATAATGGGAATGAGTCTCTTTCACCTAACTCCTGTGTTATCTTTCCCGCGTGAACTTTCTTCTGATTGTAGGCAGCGGCTTTATTTCAAATTCACCGTTTTCCGGTACTCTTGGGCTAACACAGTCTCATTGTATTCATACATTTTCCCATGGAAGACGAGGATTCTGGGATGAGGTCTGTGGTTCAGAAAGGGGGGGGCACTTAGGACTTCGGCTGCAGTGGGCAAAGGCATTGCCTCTGGGGCTGTAGGGAGTAGCACATCACATTGTGAAAAAGCTTTGAATTTTAGAAAGACATTGTTTCCATGGGCGCCAGATAGGAAGGCAAGAGACAGTGGGGGATTGAGATTTGAGCCCGCCTAGTATAGTAAACATTTTTACAGCATACTGAACTTCTAAGTATTATTTTTGTGCTAAAATGTCCGAAAGTTAAGATTACTCCCATACACCTCTAAATTAGTACTCATATGAGAAACTATTATAATTATTATTATTATTTTAAGTAGACAAAAATATTACCTGTTTGGATTCCTTTTTTTTTCAGTGCACTTTTTAAAATTTTAGAGTATGTGCTAAGTTATTACTTATTGGAATTTTATTATAATTACTCCAGTTCCGAGGCACATAAGGGTGTATGCCGAAGAAACAAAATCTGCATAACGGTCTTAGTACACAAATTAAAGTAAACTATCGCATCAAGGATTCGAAAAAGTTTACCACGATTCTTTATAAGCTGCACTACATACCGAAATAAAGAATAACACGTTCTTTAACATTTTCGATTTTTAAGAATTTTTTCTAAAAGTTTCGTAAATGATACATGTTTATTGTTTATTTCAGTGTATAGTGCAGTTTCTAAAACATACATCCTAAAAATTTGAAATATTTGACATAATTAATTTTTTTGAATTTGTGTACCAAAATGCCATGTTTTTTTTTTTTTTTTTTCCCCCCGAACTACAGCGATAAGCTGAAAGTAGCTGTCATTCAGTTGCCTTTAAACAAGGTTTAATTTCTACCCAAAAAAGTGCAAGAGCCCTGATTTTTTGTATTGGAATTTACAAAATTAATTACCTAATTTAAGGTATTATTAAGTTAATTTTTGTTACCTCTGTATTAGTTTGCGATGTAATAAAATTAATATCAACAGAAGCAATTACGATGTTAATTAAAATTTTTAATTTAGTGTAAAATTTCACCAAGAAAAAAGCAGTAGTGGAGCTGAGCTCCCATGCAAATTAAGCACTTCCTTTAAATACATGCAAGTATTTAGCACCCACGAAAACTTTTCTGTGGGTGCTTGAGATCTGACACACTACATAAAAAAAACAACCGTCCCTCACTAAAATTTTTATTTTCGAATATGCAGTTGCAAAGCACTCGTCGTCATCAGTGGCGTGACTATACCGTTAGGGCCCGTAATGAATTCATTGGATAGGGTCCTTCCTCATTGTACAGAATCTCAACCAACATGTTGCAGTTCAGTTTTTCTATCTTTCTATT
The DNA here is from genome assembly GCA_038373885.1 of Cheiracanthium punctorium. Taxonomy (NCBI): domain Eukaryota; kingdom Metazoa; phylum Arthropoda; class Arachnida; order Araneae; family Cheiracanthiidae; genus Cheiracanthium; species Cheiracanthium punctorium. The sequence continues at coordinate 159,911 of JAWZYV010013263.1, read as the reverse complement.
TGGGAAAGGCTCCCCCTCCGGCCGGGGGACCGTGGCTTTTGCCCGTTCTACCGCCCTATAGTTACGCCAGTGTTTGTCTCATCGAAGTTCCTCATGCGCAACTGAATTATAAAGGACATGGGTGCTCATATAGGGAAGTAGGTGGGGGCTCGGGTCCCTCCCTCTAGCCGTCGGTATAGTGAACATTTTTATATTAGCTAACCTTTTTTTCACTATTTCAGTACTAAAATGTTTGAAAGCGCGATTGCCGATGACCTTACAAATGCAAGAAATAACCCCCCCCCCCCTCGTCTTAAAGTACTCATATGGACGTCCATGCCGAAGCACCCACATACATTTGGCCTCATTAAAGATTTTCTTTTAAACTTTTCAAATATAACACAACTAATACGCAAATAAAGCATTTTAGTACTGAAATAATGCAAAAAGTTCCGTATGCTTTACAAATATTCATATTACGTAATGGCATAATTGGGGCGGGGGGGGGGAACCCTCCTTGAGTGTACATCACTGTGTTGGGTTATCAGACGATTGCTGGTGCTCAGCATCCAACGTAATTTTTTTTACAAGCCCAAAGCACCCACATAAACGTCTTTTCCTAGCCCTTTCTGCGAACTTCAAATTATGACTTGGCACTAAAATTTCTGTGGGTGCGGAGCACCCACAGAAATTTTTCAGTGGGTGCTTGAGCCCCGGAGCACCCACGTAGTCGGCGCCACTGAAATTAATACCAGACGCGTGAAACGTACTTCGTATCAAAAAAGTTAGTTTAGAGGGGGGCCCCCACAGGTATGAATCAACCTGCCTTTGGTTTTGACAACAAAAATGCCTCTTCCGCTGTTATTTGTGTTTCGGTTCTTTTCAAAGAATCCGATAATGAGCGGTCGTTATGACCAATGGTCGATCAGATAATTGTATTTTTCTCTAACTGGTGTTTTCGCTCTTTCCACGGTGAAAGGGGCGAAGATAAGTGACATTTGATCAGAACTGGGGTGTACTGTCAAAGAATACTGTTCGTAGAACAGTATTCTTTGACTCACTTTTATAAATGATGTTTAGCTCTGAAAGATGCAGAGTAGTCACACAACACTATCAGTCTACTTTAATTTAAAGAAATCTTTTATATATTTCACGATAAGAGAGAGAGACATAATAAAAAATATAGAACAGATTTGGGGGCCCCTCTGAAACCGGGGTGCACAGGTGCCTTGCATCCGCACCCCCCCCCCCCCTCCGTGGCCGGCCCTGTCTGTAGGTATTTTTACAACACGTTATCACCCAATTAAGTATTTTTATAATAATTTTATGAATGGAAATGTCACCAATTATATCTTTTCACACATCTTGCAATGTTAGTACTTGGCTTTGCCCCCATGACCACCATCAGCTTTTATCATGACACCCAAAATTTGTAGCAACCCTAAACTAAATAAATTAAATGATAAATACTGTTAAAACAAAGGAACATGATTTTCATTGAAATGAGTCCGATAATTTGGCCAACACTGCACTGAGTATATAGAGCAGTATGGTATGGGGCGGCGAAGATGACCGCCTAGGCGGCTAGTTGAAGTAAATTACGAGAACCCAGGGCTGGAGGCTGGGATGTAGACTCTATTGACTGTCATTATGAACCAGTTTATTGCCCGATTCCAATTGTATTGCTGGTTTAAAAACTGGAATCATCAATAAAACTGGTTTATAATGACTGTCAATAGAGGTCTGCATCCCAATTCCAGCCCAAACTGTCAGGCAGAAGGGGCTTGTCGCAAAGAGTTTAGGTTCGTTGAAATGCTCTTTACCATCGGAAAGTCCAGGGAATGCTTTTTCAAATGAGTATCGCACATAAATTAGTTTTTTTTAATCAATTTTTAAAGAGTTACTAAAATATCGCGATTTTGCAGTCATTTTGAACATTGTAAGCCCGTAAAGAAACTACTTACGAACGGATTGTTTTAAAAATTTCATAAGATATTTAGCGAGCTATTACAATATATTTTGAAAAACAAATAATATAAAAAATTTTTTAAAAGTCAATTCCTACTTAAAAAAATCAACAAAGGAAACAAAGAAAACAAAGGTCAACAAAGAAAACAACAAAGTCACAAAGAAAGCTTCAACAAAGAAAAATCAACAAAGAAAAATTTTATTTTAGTTACTTTTTATTAAATTTAATTATTTAATTAATTAATCAATACAGGGCCGTTTGTGAAGGAAAGGCCGGATCGTTAAGGCAGTTTGTTTAGTTTATTGTTTTCATTCATTTTTAATCCCACGTAACAGGATCTAAAATTAATTAATGAATTAATATTTGAAAAAAAAAACTGTATTACCATCAAGTGTCATCCACTACAAGTTTAAAAAAATGTGTTTGAACTTGATGAATAAAAATTATTTTATTGACGATTGAAAATTTGAACAAGATATATATACTATATAGGGAGAGTGTGAACTAATAGTAGGAATTGAATGAATAAGGATAGTCAGTTTTTTTTTTTTTTTTTTTAAAGAACTTCTACACATTATTTTCTTAGCACTTGACAGCTTTTACTTCAGACAAGATTTTGTCTACTTAAAAAACGGCGTATCACTTTTCAAGGGTTCAGATAGCAGGAGAGGTGGAGGTAGTGAAAGTTCAAAAGTCGTCAAAACTTGTCATTTTTAGCTATTTATCGTCAGATTTGACGCAAAAAAAAATAAGTCCCCAAAATTGAACCCAACTTGGCGGTATTTTCTATGTCTGGTTAGAAATCGGCAAACTCTATAAACTAAGGTGACCATACGTCCTCAAAATTCGAGGACAGTCCTCAAATATAGATCTTTTTTCATTTTGTCCCCAAAAATACTTTGTCCTCATATGTCCCCAAATTCAAAGATTTTTACTTTTTTCCCCTGAAAGCTTCCGTTTAGTTTATTTCTTTCAGAAAAAACTGAAGTAAGAAAAATAAACCAACTAAAAGCGCCATCTACTCAGAGAAACAATGAAATTCAATGTCTGAAAACGTTTGTTGTCATTGTGTGTGTAGCGTGTACAGACATTCAATAAAGTATCCGGCTATGAGCCAAATTTCCCATTTCAGTTTTGCTAATGATTAATCACTTTTCATGAAGAACCATGCTTGAAATTGACGTACGAAAATTTTCTTGCACTCGAATACTTTTTTCAGAGGGTGTACAAAGTTTCATGAAAAATTATCACAAAATGATCCAATGTAAAAAGCAATATCGTCTGAAAAATACAAATACTATTCCAAGAGTTAAATTTTGAATAAATTGCAATATTTCAACATGATGTTCCTTTTATACTTCTGATTTAAATAAATATTTATAAATGAATGAAATACTTCCATTAATTTATTAGAAATAAGAATACACAATTGATATAAAGAGCTATTAGAGTTCATTTTTAAGTATCACAGTCAGTCAAGATTTAAAGTATGGGTATACATGGTTATATGTTGTGTCCTCGAATAAGTCCCCAAAAGTGTCCCCGAGTTTTCCTTGGATTCCAGGAGGACAATGATTGATTTGTCCCCAAAATACTGTTTAGAAATATGGTCGCCTTACTATAAACAGTAAAAGTAACACACTGTTTAAAGTGTTCTTTTTACTGTTAATGGGAATATTAATTAGCGTCAATAAAGGTGCTGATCACTTTATTATGGGCCACTTTATAAAGTTGACCAATCTCGGTGAAAAATGATTCCGAAATGAGGAGGTGGTGAAAGCAACCGTCTCCGTGTAGCTAGAGGAGATTTCTATGCATGCGGAATCGAAAAGTTAGCTATCCGTTCTGAGAAATGTTTAGAGTCTCTTGAGAACTATGGGGAAAAGTGAACTTATACATGCTGTTATAGCCGTGTTGCTTTTGCATAGGTTATTTAATAAATAGCCATAACTTGGAAGTGCAACTTACTTTTTGATCTGTCCTCGTACAAGAAAAACCCGAAGCACAGCTCAAGGTTGTAATAAAAATACATTGCAGCCAGGGCCGTACCCAGGGGGGTGGTCCTATGGGTCCGGATCCCCCCCCCCCCCACGAAATTATCATAATATCTTTATATTTATATGTGCGTGAGAGTATATTTATGTATAATATGATGATATTCAATAAGTCAGACCCCCCCCCCCCGAAATGGCGGACCCCCTCCGAAATTATTTCCTGGGTACGGCCCTGATTGCAGCAAGCATTCTTCTGGTTCCGAGGTTCAGCTATTTATATTATCTACGAAGTAACGGTTACAATCGGAGTTCTAAATTAATTACGATTACAATCAGAGTTTTGAATCAGTTAAGGTCACAATCAGGACCAGGCTGAGAGGAGTGCCAGGCCTCTTTTCTATCATATGTCTTGTGCAGGTTACTGCTAGTACTGCTAGTAAACATAGCTTTATTTCTCGGCTGTTTTCGGGATATGTCGCAACCATCTACCAAGCTCGACCTGCAGTAGAGTCCGATGGCACATGAAAAATGTTAATTTATACCATTATTCAAATCAAATATGAAAGCAGGGAAAATCATTAAAAAATCTTACTAGTATTTTAATTACTGCCTGTGATTTATAATTGCTGCTCCTAAAAATAAACTATTTTCCAACTTGAAATGAACATCATTCAAATTAAAAAAAGAAGAAAAAATTGAATATCTATTAAGCGAAATGTAAAATCCGTATAGTGCATGGATCGTTATTTACTGAATACCCTTTATATTTCAAATGCTGGCGTTCTTCAAACTCTCGTCTTAATTTGATAATACACACACACAAAAAAAAAAAAAAAAAAAAAAAAAAAGAAAAAAAAGAAAAAAAGACCCGATCGCGGGGCCTTCCTTAGGCGATCGCCAACATTCGCACCCCTTTTGGGCCGGCCCTGTCATAATACTACTAATATGGAAATGTCAATGTTTGTATGTATGTTTATTACTCTTTCACGCTGAAACGGTTTGACGGATTTGGATGAAACTTGTAATAAAGACAGTTAAAGTTCTGGATTAGCATATAGGCTACTTTTTATTGCGCGAAAAGAAAAACCACTGTTCCTATAATATTACAATAAATAAATAAATAAACAAACTATCTTTTATCCAAAAAAAATATATTGAGTTTTTATTTTACAGAGCCATCGACAGATGACGCAAGCTTCAAGTAGATCTGCAGCATTTGATATACACTTGTAAGAAACCCACTGTACTCACGTGACTGATGCTCTATCATCGTCAAATGATGCTAAAATAATGACAGACGTCACTTTATCGTCTGCTACGGCTGACTTGGATAAAGAATACATCTGAATGAGTTTTAAAAACTTTCATTCACTTCGAATTGTGCATTTTTCAGCGCAGCTTTTCCCCATTCTATTTTTATTGTATTACATCCAGAAAAAGGATGTTAGAAATATCAATATGAATTTTGTTTAATCACACTCATGAATAATGATACACTTTCCAAATTAATGGAATAAGGAAAGAAAATGGGGAAGACGCATGGATTATGATACGCCTTTAATATATAGCACTTTAGTGCGTATTTAAAATCTAAAAGTGTTTCAGTTTTTTGATAACGGCCAATATATCCAGAAGCTCTTCAGAATTAACATAGGACGTAAATAATTTGTACCCTTTGTAGGTTTTTATCACTAAACCATCTTATTTTTGTTACCAAGGGCGGCCCGACACGGTAAGCAAGGTAATGCGCCGGCATCGAAGGGGCGTCATTTCGAACTCAAAAACTAAGTAGAGCATAAAAGGTGCGTCTTTTTTACGTTAGCAGAGGTCGCTATATACCTAGGGACGCCCCTGTTTGTAACCATCTTAATTTTAAACTCCATTGATAGATTTCAGTGCCAAGGAAGCCGGTCAGAAGCAGGATTCTCTCCGAACAAGATTTACTAAGATGGTTAACCAGCTGGTCGCCGGAGTCGGCTAGTCAAATCATATGTCACACAGACAACCTCTATGTTACTTGGAGTTAAATGAGAAATGTAGGTTAATCGATGTCGATGTTTTAGAATTCGATAAGAAAGGTTTCCAATTTTACTCTATTTATTTTACGCTGTAGATCATTTCCAAAAAGTAAAATAATGTAAGTATGTAAGGGAAATTTCCTATTACTTTTTCATAACTAAATACTTGCTTCCGATAAAAAAAAAGTGCATGATTCGATACGGAATAACAATTTCTAAGATTTCTTAAACGTTGCGTAACTTTCAAAAATATAATGTTTAATTCACATAATTATAAAAGGAAATTTAGCTTACATTCGAATACTTTTTTAGGAGGTGCAGTTTATTTTACATTAAGTTAAACATTTAATAACAGCTCTTTTAGTCATTATTTTAAATCATTAAATCAATTAGGTTTTCTACCAACTAAAAGATGTGATATTACAAAAGGGGCGAATAAGTTGAACACTAGTGATGACTAATACAGTACCGACAGGGTGCGAATTGAACCTTTTCTCCAAAGGGGTGGGGGCATTTGAAAAAAAAAAAAAGAAAAAGGTACTCCAGTTACATAATACATTAAGTATTATTACATGACAAATGCAGCCACCAACATGCCTAGGAAGGGACTTACTTAAATTCAAACAAAAGTCGACCCTTGATTTTCTATGCCCATGTATTCCTGCCTATGTCGATTCTACGTCTACCCCCGAATTCGGCTCGCGGCACAGCAGTGCTTGTTCGTCCATTTCGCGGACTTCCTTTGAAACCTGACCCCAGTTACAAAATGAGAAGTGGCATCAGGGATGTGTATATCTATTTCAAGGGGATATTTGTAACTTCCTCCTTTGTCTAGTAAACAAATAGAAGAATTTCTATTCTCAATACTTAAAATCGTTAAGTACTGTTTAACTTGTAGGGACAGAGATTAATATTGCTCCAGCAGGGGATAAATAGTATCCCTAGTAGGGATCAATGAATATTTCTCTAGCCAGGGTATTACATTCTTCAGCCGGGGACGATCCCTGGCATCCCCCCCCCCGTCAATTCGCATCCTGAGTGCCGGAGGCCGTGCTAAGCGGGGCATCCGTATCTGTTTTGGTTGAATGTAAGCATGGCCGTAGATAAGGAAGGGTTTTGGGGGTTCAATCCCTTCCCCGAAACTTCCAGGAACATATATTATTATTTGTAGAAGGGTATTAAAAAAAACTACCACATTGGAACACAAGACTTAAACCCCCCTCCCCCGAAATTTTTTCCTGGGTACGGTTTTGCATGGGAGCAAGGTGGGTTTGCCCCCCGGTGACGTAAATTCTACTTGCGGCACTGTAAAAAAGCATAGAATTTTGTACGGATAGCGAAAAGTCAATGTTATTTCTAGTTTATAATTTGTTTATATCTAGTATCAAACAATCGTAATTATAATAATAGGGCTGTAGTTTGTGACGTCACTGGTAGGCAAAACAACGCAGACTAACCAATAGGCAGGCTTGTTCTACAGGATGTCTGGTAGGGAAAACTGGAACCTAACTAATTAGCTTACTCTACGTGACGTCGTGTTAGTAAACAACATGGTACAGCCCTATAAAGGATTCCGTTGAAAAGTTAAACAAACTGTGTCTTATTTTGACACTAGATGGCAGCATCATATCGTTTGACTCCAGAAAAAGCTTGCAGTTGAAGCATGGACTGGACTTGGATCTAATGGCATTAGAACGTTAAATAAAGGAATGCAAAAAATATTAAAGACCAATAATTTAAAAAAAAGAAGAAGAAAACATTAAACCATACTTTAGATACAAACTTTGTGTGATGAAAAATCAATGCTTTTTTATCGCTGCGGGGCAGAGCCGTAGCTTGACAAAAAGTATAAAGGGCGCTTAAACTTCTGCTGAGGGTGCCCATAGACCATAGGTTCCCAACCTTTTTTGAACTGGTGCCCCCTTTTCTAGTGAATATTCCAATACCGCCCCCCCTCCCACTCCAGTGAAATAAGAGCGTACATAATGCATCGTGAAAACAAGAATTAAATTTTAAAAAATTACTAATAGATAGAATATCGTTGGAATTGAAACTCTACTGAATTTCATCTTTATTTAAAAAGAAGGAATAAAAGTTTTAGAGAGGTATCTTTTTCTCTCAACAGCGAAGTCTCATATCGAATATGTGGATTTTCGCACACGTGATAGAAATGAATTATCAGAGTGATTTTTAAGTCTTTCTTAGACTATATTTGGTTAATCTTCCCATCCCCCTCCGTGCCATATCAACGCCCCCTAATTTTCTCTGGGTCTTTTATCGCCCCCCTGAAAGCCTCAAACGCCCACAAGGGGGCGTTATCGCCCACGTTGGAAACCTATGCCATAAACGCACACGCACCCCCCCACACACACACGCACAAAAATACACATATTTAATTTACAAAACAAACAGCAGGAATAAGAACTGAACTGACTTACTTCATTTAAATAAACATGCAAAATTAATTAATAATGCCATTTTGCATTGTACCAACCTTTTTCTATTATATATATATTGATTGTTAATATATTGCTGTTTTAATCGTATGCATACATGTGTGTGTGTGCGTGTGTGTATAATATGTGTGTGTATATAGTTGAAAAAAAACCAGAACAGAATACAATCTGTTATATAATTCTATCTGTTATATAATTCTATGATTAATCAAGGTTACACTGGAGAATCAAGTTACCCTCGAAACAAGTGAATCGTCTTGGGTCAAACTTTTTTTACAATTCTTGTTAATCAGAAATCGAAGTTAGAAAACTGGGTGGAGTATTTCAAAAGGACACAAATCCATTTTATTCATTTTTATTTAAGTAAAAATTACGTATACTGGAATAATAATAAAATATATGTCAATTTTCAAAATTTTGTAAATGTGTGTTAAAAAAAAGGAGTTAAAAAGCCAATTCTCCAAGAGAAGAAACATCTCAATAGATAAATGGAAACTTTACATATAATCGGGAAGAAATAGCTTTCTTGTCTAGTCTAAAACTTTAGCTAAATGTTTTAAAAACTATGTATTATTTGTTGAATAAATCGAATTTTGAATTTCTTTTTAACATCTTACAAGATGAATTTTTTATATATATATATAATACCTTATTTGTACACAGTAAAACACTACAATGCAGATACCAACAATACAGTGCAAATATTGTTATACATGATTACTAAAATGTGCTTAATATCAGTGATTGAGGTAACTTATTAAATGTCCTAATTACTGGGCTAAATAGGCAGGGAGCAATTTTTTTAAAGTACAGAACTATAGATTTTAGAATCTGTGGTGAACATTTATTATTAATTAAATGTCAGACTAGACATGAAGAAAGGAAATATCAGCACTACTTTATTTAATAACTTAAATATATTTGTAGGATACTGGATGAAGAAAGCCGATTGAATTAATTTTTGAATGATTAAAATTTATAAATTCACTAGCTGCTACCCACGACTTCGACCGCGTCGGCTTAAGAATTAGGTCCCGAGAGAAATGTAGCATGTGTGAATAACAAATATTGTTGCGACAAAAGAAACTGCATTTAAATATTATTTGCTTTTTACTTGTTTCAAATGAAGTATAATGCATGGTGTATACTTCATTTAAAATAAGAGAATATGCATAGTCACTAAATTTAGATTTTTTTCAGGCATTTGGCGAATACAGACAGTTATGACAGTATTTGCGAACTGTTTTGTAAAAGAAATATTTATGCTATATGCATAAATTTCAGTCTATGTCAGAGGTTCCCAAACTGTGTGTCGCGGCACCCTGGGGTGCCGCGAGCGTTTACCAGGGGTGCCGTGGAAATAACCAAGAAAAGTCTAAGTTTTGGGGGAGCATAATCAAAAAAATTCCTTTGAACCGATATTTCACAAAAAAGTTTGCCAATCCGATGATCAAGTAGGCGAAACAAAAATATTTTAGTCAAGTTCGAGAGAGTTCGGTGTCCAGTCGCCTCTATTTTACAGGAACTCCCTGAAATATGGGGAGGGGGGGCAAAATTCTATATCTCTTTTCCAAGATAGTGTAATAGTAAGCCCAATAAACATAAAAGAAACAATGAAAAATGTATCCAAACTGCTTCATTCTAATCTTCATATTCATGTTGCTTTAAATGTAACCTGCCCCGAAACGTTTTCAGCCTGAGAAGGGTGCCCCGAAATGATTTTTAGCCTGACAAGGGTGCCCCGAAATGTTTTTAGCCTGACAAGGGTGCCGCGAAGCGTTTTTAGCCTGACAAGGGTGCCACGGTGGAAAAAACTTTGGGAACCCCTGGTCTATGTTAATTAGGAATAGAGCAGCTTTCTATTAGTGAAACAGTTTTAGAATCGGTTCTGAAGTTACAGAGATACCCAGAGAGCGTAATGTATTAGAATTATTTTGAGTGTTCCTGTAAAGGAACTATTTACGCTACATGCATGAATTTTAGCCTATAATACTCAAGACTAGTGTAGCTTACTATCAGTAAAAAAAGTTTAGGAATCGGTTCAGTACTTACAGAGATGCACAATAGAGTGTAATGTAATTCTTATTAGCATCCCTGTAGAAGAACTATCTGTGATATATGCATTAAAGGTAGCCTATAACACTTAGGATGCCACCAGTGTCTAAGAAGTTCTGCTCTCAAAACTACAAGGCGGGAGGTGCCAGGTTCAAACCCCGGTCGCACCTGTCGACCTAGCCGCTCCCAGTTTTCCGTGGTTTTCTAAAAAACCTCGCGTAAATACGGGCTAGGATCCCATATAGGCCTAGGACCCTAGTGCAGTCAATCGGTCTTAATCCAAAAACAAACAATAATTCTCAGGAATAATGTAACTTTCAATCAGTGAAAAAAGTTTTAGAATCGGTTTAGTAGCTACAAAATTTCCATAGAGCGCAATGCATTAGAATTATTTTGAGTGTCTTTGTAAAAGAATTATTTATGCTATGTGCTTGAAAGGCTGCCTGTATGTTAATCCTGGGCATAAGCTATTTTCATTACAAATTTTTCCAAATCCGTCAACCATTTTTGTGTGTGATTCAGTCAGAAACATCAAAACACACAAACGTACACATTTATATTATTGGTAGAATTTGGAAATTTATGAACTTTAAGAAGCACATCTGGACTTATCCTTGGTATTTACGTATTATCAAGGCGGTCATTCCCGCCAAACTGTTTTTTCGTCAAATGAGTTGCCAAACTGTTGCCAATCGTATTCAAAACCATTAATAATTTCAAGTGCCCGGCATTTATTTCGGCAAAAAATCGCTTGTCTTGGCGGACCGCCGGGATAATACGTAAGTACCCTTTTCTTTACTTATGCTTTTTAATTTGGCGTAAAATCAACATAATTTCCATGTTTTTCAAATGTTGTGATTTTGCAAAAAGAATTTCTGCTTTATTTCAAAATCATTTTGCGCGGGCGATAAAACGGCTTAATAGTTAGAAAAGTAGTTAAAATTTCAAAATTCTGAGCCTCAGGTGAACTTTACCGAAATTATGGGGTCAGTCATGCTCAAATTTTTAAAGCTCTGCTTTCTGTAGATTTGTCTGGAATTTCATTTTTATTATTACAGATAGATAGATTTGGCATAAAACTGGCTTAATTTCCGTGGTTTTAATGTTTTTCAGATGCACGCGCTTCTTTATTGAAGTAATAGCATTCTTGTTAACTCAAAACGTGAATCATTTGATACGGGCGAAACTCGCCAAGCATGGCAACGTAAAAACGGTTTTAATTAATAATTAAAAAAGTAATTAAAAATCTAAAATTCTAAGTAGCCTATAACCATCTCCAGAGTCCCATCTATATCTAAACCAAAATGCATCCTAATCGATTCAGCGGTTTAGGCGTGAAAGCGTCATAAACAAACAAACTCACTTTCGCATTTATAATATTAGTTAGGATGTACAATCACTCAAAAAATGTTATCAATTTACTGTATTATATACACTGTTATTAATTAAAAATAAATTCTATTATATTTAAAAACTTATTAAATTATATTATAATTGTATTTTGAAAAAATATTCATTTTTTGTCGGGAATATTGATAAATGAAGATTAAGGGCGAGATTCAAGTGAAACACAATTCGAACGTTTTCCGCGTCGAACAGGGGAAACTTCGAAATATATCAATGTTTCTTATTCAACTGAAACAAAACAATCGTGTTTTGATCACGTGACAGCGCGATAGGTTTGTTCATTGGAAGCATTCTGGGGACTGAACTGGGAACTGGGGACTGAAAAACGTTCGATTCGTACTCGATCGCGCGCGTTTCACTTGAATCTCGCCCTAATAATTTCAGAACTTTTAAACATTTAAAGCATCCAGTTCTAAAAAAAAAAAAAAAAAAGACTTGCAATTAAATAAAATAAAACTCGATATGTATATAATTATTTCAATACCTTTAAACTTAATACATATATATTATTTATTTTTCATTAAATTAAAATAACTGTACACATATATAGTTCTCGCTGTACACATTTATAGTTATAGATCTGGTGTATACATTTTTCCTATAAAGAACATCAGTTATAGTATGCGTATCTTTAAAATTTCCTAATTCTTAAATAGGAAACACACAGCATTAAAAATCTTGATTATTTTTAGATAGCAGATCGTTCCAAAATGTAGCATTGCATTACAATGTAGAAAATGAAATTAAAACTGTTCCTTAAAATCAAATTTTAAAATACTTACTAGACATGCTTATCCATAATTTAGGAACTTAAGTATTTAAAAATCACAGAACAGTATTTAAGCGCGCTTGTAACATTTGGAAAAGAGACATATTTACAACTTGAACACTTTTTGATCCTTTTTCTTAAAAACAGAATGTACACATATTTTTCCTTTTTTGTTTATAAACTTAATCTGTACATATTTTTACTATAATGCAATAAATAATACCCATCAAATTAAACTGCCGTATAAAAATCGCTGGTCATAGTCACAGCAAAATTTATGACATAACAGCAGAAAAATTTACAAATTCGAAAACAAATTCCAATTAAAAACATAACATCCTTAACATTTAAATCTAGTTATAATTTCACTAAAAAATATAATAGAGTTGATGATTTCCTGTGAATAACAGATCTAAATATCTTGATTAATTTTAAAATTTCTATACTACTTTTGATCAAATTAATTCTTAAGAGAAAATTTGAAAAAAAAAAATTAATTTCCCTCCCCTCTCCACCAAAATAAAGAATCATATAGCGAGAAATATACAAAAGAGTCCAAGATTTAAAATTTACGACATAGCTATAATAATTATTAGAAATGTAAATTATTATTAACAGAGGTTAAACACTTTTAGTACTGTTGCAGCCGCCTGTGCTTCTTTTCGTTGAAATGTTTCAAAAATGTATTAAAATCTATATTTTTTGTGTGCTGCTTTTCAAATGCTAAAAGTATTAAATTTAAAAGTCTATTGTGACACCAGGCACGTATCCAGGAAAACAATTTGAAGTGGGGGGGGGGGTCCAAAAATTTCGGGGGGGGGGGCAAACGGTAAAAAAGGCTGAATTTTAGTAACAAAAATGAAAATTTCTGACACCCCCCCCCCCCCCCCAAATACATCCTTGTGTGACACATAGATTGTCTTTGTGGTCTATTCAGTCTTGTAAGTGCAAAAATGTTGACTCACACAATGCTGTATTACTGCCAAGAGTTCTCACTGAGGCAAGTAATTTGTGTGAGTCCGAAAAAGTAACTTTTTGCTTGCATATTTCAGCAGACTTATCGTAGTCAGCACTTCGTTGTTTTTAAAGAAATTTTTGACTACGATTATTTCTTCGGGTGAGGGGATTTTAATCCTTGAATGTTTTTAAATATTTAAGATCGTCTCGATGAAAATCAAATTCTTCCGCCTTTGAAATTTTGTTTAAAATGAAACTGTTATCAGAAAATCTTCTTCGAAGCTCTGCTAATAAAAGATCAATTGCAAAAGAACATACCATTTTCATTTTGCATGTTTCATCTTCATCAAAAAGTAATTTTTCTCCAATGTAGTCTGTAATAAGGTAATCTCTCATTTTCGAATTTACGTATAGCTGTCATTTGGGAGTAGAGATTTCTTCTTCATCATTCCTACATAATTTTGACTCTTTCAAAAGCATTTCAATGGAATTTGTTTCTCGGAATTTTTCCAAACTTGAAATGACCTCATGAATTATTTTTTAATGTATCATTTAAAATCGTTTCACGAGCTTGCAATATTTTTTCGGCTGGGAGTAAAATTTCTAGCACTTTCGACATTAAAATTAAGCAAAACCTAAATTCGATACATTTTACGGCATGCAGCCATTCAAATCCCTCTTGCAATCTCCACTTACTTCTTTATTTTAATTTTACTTTTTATAATGCTTGATTAATTTGTTCACAATTTTTAAGAATAATTTTAGTAGTTTCCTAATGACCACTCCATCTTTGTTCTAATAGCGTGCTAGTGGTTGACCATCATAGTTTTAATAGAGGAACACTGCTAAAATAGGCTTGATTTCAGTTACTTCACTAATGTAGTGTTGACTCTAGAAAAAAAGGGCCGCCGGGGGGGAAGTTTTCAAAAAGGGCACCCTGTTCTCAAAAAGGGCACTTTGGGGTTCCACGAGAATGTACAGGTAGATAACATATAGAAACTGGTTTGAAGCGATCTGATCCCCGAAACTTTAACATGTAGAGTTGTAATATGTGTTCTGACTTACAATGCATAGTAAGATTTTTTCCAATTTGTCTTAGTCCCCCCCCCCCCCCTTCTTTTGGAGAAAATATCCAGTAGAAGTAAGTGTAAGCGAAATAGGAAAAATAATTTGTTGATAATATTTTGGTCTAAACATGACATAAATATGTGAATTAAATCTACATAACTAGAAGTTTTGATTTAAAAAAAAACTTCTAGCATAAAGAAGTTTTAATATAAGTAATGTTGAATTTTCTGCTTAATTTTTTTTCTCAAAATTACGTGACATACATGTTTATTATTTATAAGAATAGTACATTTATTGAAGAAGATTTCAGAAATTTTTAGCCAGACATGATTTGTTAGGCAGTAGGGGAGGGCAGAGGGACTGTTAATTTTTGTTCCTCCATTTTATCACACTATCACTACTGGACCACAATTACTGAATCTCATTCATATATGATATTTCACCTATATTGGTACAAACTTTTAAACAGAAAAGGACTGACAGTGTAAGTGGATTAGGCTAGATGCGTTTAGCATGTAATAAAAGTAATAAAATTTCTGCAATGCAGGATGTATAAAATTAAATTATATAAATCAGAATTTTATTTAAATTCTTTTGTTTGCAATAGTTATTGAATGGAGTACCAAGTAAAGATTTTCAAAGTTACCCTTATTACTATTAGACATTATTAAAATTGCATCAAACAATTTAACTCATCCATCAATTGATAACTACAGAAATTGGGGAAATTTAATTCAGAACACAGAAGATTGCTGGAAAAAATGACATAGTCATGCAAATTTTGTAATACATCCTATTGTTGGAATGTACAACACCATATCAAATCAAATCACTGAAATATATTTGTTATTCCTCTTTCACTTCTAATTTAATGCTTGCTCATTCATGAAAAGTGAATATAAGTTTTTTAAAAAGTACTATTTCTTTAAAATAAATAAAAATAAATACTACATGTAAGTTTTTTAGCAGGTATAAAATTAATATTTTTTTTAACTCACATAATTGTCCAAAGGTATGTATGAAATAAAGTTTAAAATATTTTCAATAATTTATTTTTCATAAAGCTTTATTTTTAATTTCTTGTAACATACTTAAAAAGGTCTCTTTAAAAACACTAAATTTTCTTTCTTAAACCTTGCTGTAATCTTTTTAAAATAAAAATAGTACTAATCAATATTTATTTTAACTATCAAATGTTTTTAATCAGCTTAATATAATTAAAATAATCAACATCCTGGTGCCGAAAGTACTTAAACAAATTATCTATTAATAAACCTTGCAGAATTCTTTTTTTTTTTTTTTTTTTTTTTTTTTTTTTTGAACTGAAAATAAGCTTAAATTGATGACAGTTATTTTATGAATAACCTAGCTGTTAACTTAGACACAATTTGTTTTCTGAAGACATCCTTTTCCAGAACTAGCTCTCTTTTGCTTTTATTATTTTTTTTTTTCCCTTTCTTCATTCATTAAAATTTTGAGAATTTTAAAATCGGAAGGTGTATAGAATGAATATTTAGAATACCAAATCTTGTCAATAGTCTGATTTACTAAATTCTGCATTTACTCCACTTTTATGTAATTAAAACTGTGGCGTAATAAGTGGGGGGGGGGGTCCGCCACGGCGGCAAAAAAACAAACATGGTGGCCGGCAGGACACTTAGAAATAATAAAGTGGAAAACTAAAGGGCCGAAATGGGGGCAGAATGCTGAAACTTAGAAAGAATGGGGCGGCAAACTGAAAGACCGCACCGGGCGCCAATAACCCTAGCACTACATTGCTAAAGCAAAAGATCATTATTATGCTCTGATTTTGGCAAAAGCATAATGTGTTTCAATTGCTGTATTCCCCAAACGTCGCAAATCCCTCGATTTTCAGATGGATTTGAGTAGATAAAGCCACTGAACATGGTACACGGCTGAAGTGTTGAAGTTCCCACGTTCGGCGGGCCCCGCCCGCGCGACTGTCGGTCTGGAGTTTGGGTCGGTTTCATCCAGATGTACGCGTCAATACACATTAGAACTCCTTAAAAAGTCACCCAACCAAGGCACCCCCCCTTAGAAGATATCCCTTGTCTAGGCTTGCCATAACAAACAAGCAAATCCCGCGAATTTTCGAATCGCAAAACGTCGTTTTGCTAAGGCATTCTTTCTGTATCATCTGTAATTATATATGATTAGTAAATAACTGTTATACATTACGAATAATATGTACTAAGAAAGCCGATTAAAAAGAGCAAATCGTTTAGGGGGGGGGGGAGGACTTGCTAGTGTTGCGAAACGATTAAAGACATCGAGAAGAGCAATAATTATATACAGCTGGCGACGAACTCTGGTATAATGATTGTTTGATAATTCGCAACTACATATTTATCAAACGTAGCCACCGATATTCGAAGATTGACAGATGGAATCAGAAATTTTTAGATAACTTGAGAAAATTTTGAATTTCCCAACCGTATTTTCTTCCCCCAACTCCTAAGTGAAATGCCGATCGGACTTCTCGCTTGAGTCAGCAAAAACAAAACATACAAGAGGGGCCTTTTCGGGTTACGGCTCCCGCGGCTGTTCGGCTCGCGCAAAAGAAAACAAAGAAAAGGGCAGTAGGAGTATTTCGATCTGAAAGAGTAGAATATTTGAAAAAAGCATTTTAATAAATTACATTTGTGGGAAAGATCGGATTTCATAGACGGCTTTTGTGAAAGGGCCGTTTTCAGTCGAACCTATTTTTATGATGGGATTATTGTACTCAATCGTAAAACCGTTTTAATTAACGTATTATCGTGATGGGCCGCAAATGGTATGTAGGAAATAAAAAGTGCTGGTTGTTTACTAATAATAATAAAAATGTAAAAGCAGGAGGGCGCATAAAGAAGAGAAATAGGGCCGCCCGGCGCTAAAAAGACGACAAAAGGGCCGCCGGGCGCTAAAAAGACGACAAAAGGGCCGCCGGGCGCTAAAAAGATAACAAAAAGGCCGCCGGGCGCTGCGCCCTGCCAAATTAATCTAGAGTCAACACTTTAATGCATTTTATTACAACTAAATCTAAATGTAATCTGTGATTAAAGCAGTGAACGTAATGCATAGCTTTATTTAAATGGTGTTTTAGAAATGCTTGAACACCGCCTTTTTCTCCTGCTCATCACTGCTGCTCCGTCGTAACACTGGCTAAGCATGTTGCCACTATCTAGTCCGACCGAGGTCCTTAATAGTTTTCAAAATTAATTTACTTAATGATTTCGCATCATAATTCTGTAGAAGTTTCTATTGCAAGTATACTTTCAAAAGCTTTTCCATCTTTTAAAAAACGTGCTCCAGTTGCTATGGTTTGTCAATTATTCTTGTCTCGTGTACCATCTACTAAGATTGTAAAAAAGGGCACATCTGCTTCAAGTATGTACTTTACAACACCGTTTTTCACCCTATCAGCCAATACGTCCATTATGCCATTCTGCATATCTGGAGAAAATATATGTTGCGTTAGCGGGTATGTTTTTAGCTATTTCTGAAAGTTTTTCATCTTTTTTTAAACGTGAATTCAAGTAACCTTTTGAACAGTTCACTATCTACAGACATTTTTTTCACTGTCAAACGTACCTCGAAATGGCAGTTCATTACAGCAAGAAACTGGATTTTTCTTATTGGATTTTTATGGGTTGATTCCTCTTTTTTTCTTTCTTCTCTCTCTCTCTTTTCCCCACTCACATTACTAAATCGTCTTACTATAAGACAATACTTTCCACGATTTAACATCGCTGCTTGTACTTACACTGGTGCAGAGGGGCCCTTGCCCCGGGCCGGATACACCATAACATACTTCTGTCAAGTCAAGTGCAAACGCTCATGTATAGGGAGGCAAGTGGGGAGCTGAATCTCCTTCTCCCCGCGGTCTATTTCTTTTCTGTTCTCTTTCGTTACGTATCCTCTTATGAATTTTAAAGGTGGGGCGTGAGGTCAGTGCAATATGGATTCCTTTAACTTTATCATAAAGGATTATTAAAGATTGTATTTACAGATTTTTTAATTTAAAAAAATCGAAAAATGTTTCATTCCTTAGATAAAAAATATAATGGAAAGTTGTGAGACGTCTAGAGGGTGCTCAAATTTTTCCAGGGGGTGCTAAGCACCCTTCAGCGCCCCCCTGGCTACGGGCCTGCCGCGGGGCGTTTGATAAATTTTACCGCTGCCTTCTAAGAAGGTGTGTGTGTGGGGGGGGGGGGGAAGACTGATTGCTTATATCTTAGATTGTTTAGATTTAATAATTTTAATTTAATTGTATTCAAATATGCTTTTAAAATAAATACAATTACCCCCCAAAATTAAATATTTATAACTTTAACTCATTAGAACGCTAAATTAAAAAATCTCATGTGTCCAACACATGACTTCCTTGCACGTCTATTAAATCAAAAGTATTTTCGACGCACTTCCTCCAAACTTATTTGTTTGAAAGAGATAAAATATCAATAATAGTAAGGTTTAGCGATTTCTAGCCAAATATTTCGATATCGCCAAGCTGAGTTCAATTTGAAAGATTTCCTTCTGACACTTTATTTGGCGATATTTCACCAAAAGCCGACAAACTTGAGATAGTTTGCGAGATTTTGGGGATAGCCAAAGTAGTCTTTGACCACAGACTTTCAATGAATTGAATGCATCCATACACCTCAATGTATTTAAAGTCATTTGGCTCACCCTGTAGATAAATTCCCAGTCGATTGTTGTCGAAAAAGATATTGAAAACAGTTAGATATTACAATAGTTCTAAATACAAAAGTTCAAAATTCTACGGGTTAAAGTTTTAAGAGTTATACAAAATACGAAATAATTTTTGGCCCCAAATTTGGCGATATTTCGGCGAAACTCGTCAATGTCGACGACATTTGGCGAGATTTTAAGCATGGACCAAACAATGACAGATTATCGCCAAATTTTGCGATATTTCGCCAAAACTTGCCAAGAACGATGACAAATGGCGATACTTTGGGCATGGACCAAATGACTGACTATCGCGAAATTTGGCGATATTTTGGCAAAACTCGCCAAGGTCGAGAACAGACGGAGAGATTTTGGGCATGTACCAAACAATGACTGTCTACAGTTGTATTATATTGAAGATGTCCATAGACATTAAAGTACTGAAATTCTTGTCGGTGGTCCTGTAAATAAACTATCCAGTAGATTGGAACCAAAAATCGAGATGCACAACTAGATGTTACAACAATCTTATATATGAAATTTCACAATAGTTTTTGAGATTTGAGAGTTAAATATGCACACACGTACACCAAAAGTCGCCAAGCTTGGTGACTTTTGGCATAGTTCTTGAGGGAAGCACATGACCGTGGTCGGACCATTACCTAACTTATGTAGTAGGACGGTATTGTGCTTGAAATGGATGAATGCCCCTAAAATTGCCATTGACCGTAATGTATTGGAAATCTTTTGAGTGTTCCTGTAGCAGAACTATAAATGATAAAGACACTTCTTTTAATGGAGAAATTCATTTTGTAACTCTTAACAGCATACATCACTTCTGAGTCGTTTGAAATAGCCCAATACCTCTGAAAAACGCTTTGATGAATTTCGGCCCATTGAGCGTAATGTATTTCAAATCTTTTGGGCGGTCCTGTAGATAAACCATCCAGTCGAATGGAACCGAAAGGGACATGCACAACTAGATGTTACAACTATCCAAAATATGAAGTTTCGACATTCTACGCCTAATAGTTTTTGAGATATGCGAGTTTAATGAATTTCGGCCCATAGAGCGTAATGTATTTCGAATCTTTTGGGCGGTCCTGTACATAAGCTATCCATTCGATTGCGACCAAAAGGGGAGGTGCACAACTAGATCATAGAACAATCCTAAATATCAAATCTCAACATTCTACGACCAATAGTTTTTGAGATATGCGAGTTACATACATACGTACGTACGTACAGACGGCATGGAAAAACTGGCCACAATAGACTCGCCGCTGGTCAAAATGAGTTGCAGACGCGTTAATATGATCGTGCATGCTAGCCTACGATGAGATGCATCGAAAAAATTCTTAAAATTAAATTTAGAGGTAGTCAAAATCATTTTTTTTGCCGAAATTTGGCCCCCAAAACTTTTCGGGATCACATTACTTCCTTATACTACGCACAAGGAAGTAAAAAGAACCGTGACCCTGAACATTTTTCTTTGCAACGAGTCTGTTCCATCAGGGGGTAATTGAGAGACAATGACACCCGAAGTGCATTGCTTGTGTCCAGTTTATTTCGTTGTTTTGTTTTGGTTGCTGTTACGGCAGAAAACCCCGCTTCACACAGATAGATGGAATGTCGGATCGGTATTCATATGATCAAATGCCGCCCAGGTGGTGTAGTGGTTAACAAATCATTCAATCACGCCTTCGGTCCTGGTTCGATTCCCGGCACGGGCTCTAGTGTCAACTTGTCCGTCCCTTCATAACGGGTAACGTTGGCTTGGCCGCCTATTGTGTGCCCCGTAATAACATGGTCAATAATTCGGGCCTTAGTAGTGGCGAATGCTTTATGAGCAAGAGCCAGCCCGTTGAAAAAAAAAAAAATAATAATCTTAAAATGTTTAATAAACAGTAGACTAATTTAAAATAATTGCAAGATTTCTTCTGTTACAAAGGCATAAATGAGCACAAACTCGAGAGAAATACGCCACAGTACATAAAATGGAAATAATTTACCATATTTACTCGCGTAACAGTCGCACGCCAATTTTTCATGGTGAAAGTCTAGGCGCGACTATTATGTGGGGTAATCTACTACAGAATGTTGTACACTCTAAAGCTAAAACATTGCTGGTATTACAATAAAATTACTAACATACCAAATATTTCCAGATTATTTGCCGTATATTAAATAATCTTTTCGCCAGTTGCACACAAAATAGAGGCATTTTTTCTTTTTATAGTAATATTTTTGCAGACATAAATGAAGATCAAATACGTGACTGTGATTATATGTAGGGAAAATACTTTTGACGATTTTTTCAGTTTCAAAACTGGAGTGCGACTATTACGTGAGTAAACACGCTAATGCTCCTTGGGCGGCCCGGTACCGTTTGAGCCACGGACCTGGGGTTGAGGATCACTGCTATAATGATTCAAAATTGGTACGGGGAGGAAAGAGATACATCATTATTAACCCTTTGAGGCGCAACCCTTTCCCAATGTTGACTGTGCGGCACAGCCAGCTGCACCAAAAAAGGGTCTCTAGATCTGTGGTACGCGATGAATGTTTCGATCATCCGCCATCTTTCTGGCAGTTAAGTCGAGCGATGGCAACGGCTGTCCTTTTTTGAGCATTGGGCAATCTATCCAGCTATTCTCGCATTCTTCCATTTTTCAGCAGATGTCAGTGCTGTTAGAAATAACCGTGACCATTTTTTTACGGGAAATGACGTGCTAAAAAGTAAAGGATTCACGTGGAGCCATGTTACCCGCGACTATTTTTATAGAAATCAAATCTATTCTTCGTGGCATATTCTAGGAATCCATACAACACGGATTCCTAGAACACGACGAAAAAATTGCAATCGTGTTCCTATAACACGTTAAAACAGACTCGTACACCACGGAAAAATAAGACAATTTTCTGTGAACATGTATATCGGATTTGCGTGCTTGGCTCGAAGTCCGCTTATAAATTCCCGTCAGAAGGGCAACACAAGGGGGAAGGGTACCCTTCGCGGGGGTCTCTCTAAGGGGTCCTAACTGGTATTTATGCTAAGTTTCAGAGAAAACCACTAAAACTCCGAACGGTTTGGTCGTCGGACGCGCGATGGACCCGAACCCGGCACCTTCACACTTCGCCCGTCTACCATTTCCAGTGACATAACCACTGTGCCATGGTGATTTTATTACGCTTTAGCTCCTGTAATTAATATAACTTTTGAGTGGCAGTACCAATCATCATTGTGGGCGCATTCAGTTCAGACTGACACTTTTTCCCGAGAAACTCGAGTTACTCGGGAAAAACTCAACCCGTTCATGATGCCCGACTTGAGCTACTCAAGAAGATAAACAAGGTGTCCACGCTGCCAAGTTCAGTAACTCGAGTATTACTCAAACTCCCCAAAGATTTTCCTTGGGAATTTGAGGAGATAGATCACATGACCTTTACATGTTGTTTTCGTTGCTTCCCATTGGCTCCACTGGGTAGTAAATACGTATCGCCATGTTTTTCTCTAAGGATGGACGCGAGACGACTTTTTGCGAGACGAGACGAAGATTTACAGCTTTTTTGAGAGACGAGACAAGTATTTTTAGCATTATGATATAGGGATTTTGCGAGACGAGACAAAGCTTTTCGGCTGTTTTGCGAGACGCGAGACGCCTATTTTTCGTCTCGCGTCCATCTCTATTTTTCTCGTATCAACTACCCAAAACTGTCCACGATGTCACTCTCCCCGAGTAGCTCATGCTTTACTTGAGATTTACTCGAGATTTACCCAAAAGTGGCAGTCTGAAAGCACCCTATGTTTCTAAGGAGCGCAAATAATTTTTTCAGTGATTATATCGCTCAGCCCGCACTCCAGGTGGAGTATAGCTCAGGACCCGTACAACACGGATTCCTATAACAGGGAACATATCCACCGTGCTATAGGGGGGGATACTGTACTTTGTAATATTATGAACGAAGAAAGACAAATACAGTACACGCACGCGTAGATTATGATGCACTTTCAAATAAAATAAAAAATAAATATATGGAGAGCACACAAATACCTAGTTAATAATAATAATAATAATAATAATAAATAATAAATAATAATTAATCAGATTTATTTTTTCTCTTAAATTCCAAGCAATATGCAGAGAAATCCTATTTCATTTGGAAACATTCATTTATTATCTTCAAGTCCATCACTACGAGTTATTCCTACCCCAGGACGCCACCATCGCGGCAGTAAAGAGGAGTAAGTCTGACAGACTCTTCTCGCTACAAGCTGTGACAGACTCCTAAAACTGCTTGGGCCATGTGTGTTGTTCTCGTGTTAAATCACTGGGCGAAAATAATGCTGTAATTATCGATTCGAGTAACCTCCCGCTGAAGACAATGTTCCGGAGCTATAAAAGGCCGGTTAAAGGAGCTGGCAAAGTTCCCAATCAATTTTCTGAGAGTCAAAATCATTAGGAATTGTGCCAGGAAGTTTTGCCGCGTCCTGGTGTAAGTATTTAAGAAATGAATCAGTTTTCCCAGGGAATATTTAAACTTCAAAGATCGTGGAATACGGAGGAAAGAAGGAAGAGGTCGCAGGAAATTGTAAAATTACGATGCTGTAGCAGAAAGAATGCCACATGTTTGACCGATAGAAGCAGTTGTGAAGATATCCACAGAGTGGATTGGTCAGCGTGCATACCTGATTTTAATCCTATTGAATATCTGTGGGGTACTTTGGGGGAGATGCTTGGTAAATGACCATATACTTTGGAGAGCACGAGATAACAGACACGAATGCTCATTTAGGAATGGCAACTCTTACCTCAAGAACTGTTGTATAAATTAGTGTTGAGTATGGAGAGGCGGTGCGACATAATCATCGAAGTTAGGATAAATCATATCTCTTATTAAAGGATTTTAGTTTGCTCTAAGACCCACCCAGCTTATTTGCGAAATACCATAAGTGGTTAGGAGGGTTTTTCGAAAGCTTGTTCAATTCAAATTTTGCCTGGGAAGAAATCTCGCAAAAGGTAAGCTTCTCTCAATGACTCACACACTCCTCAGCAGCGGACCTGGCCAAGGAGTCGACTTTTTCATTACCTTCAACCCCAACATGTGAAGGGATCCAATGAAAATGTATGGTATGGCTGGGTGAAAGTCTGTCAAGTAGATTTAAAATGCCCAGGCTAATCTGGCCACCAGCAATACCACAGTTAGAGAGGTGCTGAATTGAGGAGCGACTGTCACCTAAGATCCAGATGTCTTGGAATTGATGCTCCACCAGAACTACGTACTGCAAGCCCCTTCTGATGGCAATAAGCTCTGATCTAAAAACTGAACAAAAATTAGGGTTTTTGATCTTGAACTCCAAAGTGCCGGTAGGAGTAGGAATGTAAACTCCGCTATCAGAAATTCGTCTTTCACCTCTGCTACCATCTAGTTTGAAAGTTTGAAAGACACAGTTTTGAGATCTACAGCACTTTTATGGCTGTCATCTCGGTTGTTCATAAGTACAAATTCATATCTTACAGCAAAGTACAATTGACAATTTTACATCCACGCCCAAAGCCGGGAGTCGAACCCGGGCCCAAAGGATGGTAGTAGGGCGCGCTAGCCACTACACCGCATGGGCGGCGCTACCATCTATGTATATATAAATACGGTAAGCAAAACCTTAGTGTCCCTTTTGCAGCGCACTGCGCAAACGGATGACCGTGAAATTCGGCACAGTTAAAGTAGGTATGGAATTGTTTGTGCGAATGTTAAAATTTTTGTGTAGTATGCTAATGCACAGTAAAAAGTGAGAGAAGTAATTTAGCACGCAGTATTTTGCGCCAAGTCGGGCGATGGTTCCATTGTTGTGTCACTTTTGAAATAACAACACTTAGTTTCAGCAGTACTATAGGGTTATAGTATTACAACAAAATTTGCAAAAAGTGGAATTATTCCCCAGTTTGGTGATACGCCAATGACTAAAATGTGCTTTAGCAATGTGCTTGGCGACTTTTTTTAGACGGCGATAAGTGTGCGAGGTGTTGTAAATTTCATGTTTAAAAGCTATAGAAAAACCTTGGAGGAGAGAATAATATTTACTACAGTAGAGTCTCGCTTATCCGAAATAAAGGGGCCGGCAAAATGTTGGATAAGCGAAAATGTCGGATAATAGGGAAGAGTTAGGAAAGCTTCTTAAACGTTAGGCTACATTGTATCCAGGAACATAATATATACATCCTTATGTTATCTTGCAGATTACTTTCTTGCATTATAATAATGCTCTACAAGTACACGAAAACAATGGAAAAAATGAACTTACAATTACACAATAATCCATTGTCTGAAATGCGGGTGTACTACGGTGCATTGCGGGTACTACTCCCTACCCTTTTTAATCACCGCTCATATATAAATTTTATCAATAAAATAAATACATTAATTGGTATAATTGATTATATTAATTAATTATAAAATGATTTTGCGCATTCTACCCCCCTATTTCAGGTAAAAAATCACCCCCTCCTTGAGTAATTTCTGGATCCGCCCTTGTCGAATATCTGCATGCTTAAATCTACTGATTAAAATAATAATCAAACGGAATATATTTTTACTCAATTTTTGACTTCAAACAGCCATTCTCCCGATTGAGTAAAATTTGCTCCATCAATCGACAAAAATCAATGGAGCGAAAAATTCTCAATTTTTTAGCATTATACAACAGCTCCATTTAGGTTAAATAATAATCAAAAAAGAGGAGTGTCTGTCCGTTTTTGATTAATATAACTGTACTCAATTATGATTATTATTTAAGCTATAGAATGAGCGTTTTTACAAAATCAGTCCTTTTTTAATTAATATATCTGTACTCAATAAGATTATTATTTTAAGCTAGAAAAAGGGTGTTTTATGAAAATTTGCTGTTTTTGATTAATATATTGAATTATTCGTTTTCTTAATTTTTTATTACCAGAGCTGTAATCTATGATTGTAAGCCCGAGAAAATAAATTTTAAATAAAGACAAATACATTACATATATCTTAATACACTATAAAAAAGTATTTTTTTAATAAATAGAATATAATTTCACTACAGTCTGTAGTTATAAAACGAATTTACAGTACAGTGAGAATACAGAAGCAGCAACCAAATTTATTTACATGAAAAAGGTCAAATAGTACTTACTCACTTCACTGAAGATATCATAACTTCATTTGTACAACAGCGACGAGATTTTTATAATCCAATCGTAAGAAACTATGTCCATTAAAACAAAATTTTTACAGAAAGCATCCTCTCCACATTTAGTTTGAATTTATTTCACAACTCTGAATATGAAAAAGATGCATTTGGTATTCGGAAATAACATAAAATTATCACCAGCGAATACATCGAGAAGTAATCACCCACAGCAAAAGGACTTAGCATTAAGTAAAAGTGCATCCGGTATCCTCTTTAAAAACTCTTTTAATTCATATTTTTAATAACAACATGCTTGTTCTTCGATGCCCGCCGCAAGCCACAGCCACGATCCCTGCGTTGTGACTATGTACCGTTTTCCGTTGAAGAGCGTTGGTCACATGATAGTAATAGGATATCTTACAAGCATCTTTTCGTGGGGGAGAGACAGAATTCTCAAATAGACAGGATTTTAGCGAAAAATGGAGTTAAATAGAATCTAGCGGATTGGGAGCATTGAGGCGAATGGAGGAGATTGCAAATTATTGTCTTTAAGGAGTATTTTTCGGAAATTTTTAGCGTAAAAGGATTTAAATCAGCCGATAAGAAATTTAATCAATAAAGGAGTGTTAGTTTTAATCAATAGATTTAAGCGTGCGATGAAGAGAACATATTACCGTAGCTGCGTTAAATAATTTTCTATAATGACAGTGAAATCAATAACTATCCAGTAGAGTTTTTAAATTCTTTGACTGTGAGTGGTTTGGTTTTTTTTTTTTTCTTTTCGGTTAGCCGGGAGCAATGAAAAATTGCCAAATAACTGTGATCTGCGCGAAATTCTTACAAACCTAAAGCGATTCCCAGTACATATTTGTTTATCCCTTTCTATATTTTGGAAGTTTAATTTAATTTCGTATTTTTATTAAATTCCTCACGTTTTCAGAAATCCCCCATCATGTAACCAATAAGCATACAAATTTCTTTTTACTATATTGATATTTTTGTATTTATTTAATTCTGTATCTAAATACTATTTTGTATACAGATTAAAATTTCCGCCTTTTTTTGGGGGAAAAGACAGTGTTTCAGAAATAGTCTAAACGTTTCCCAGAAAAAACAGTTGGCGGGATTTGCACCTGGCTAACAGAAAAATAACAGAGTTTGTCACCACATAAGTTAGTAAATTGCATCATTATACTAATAAGAAACTTATATACAAAGGAAGCATTAGTCCATGGAACAGGAATGCGCATCAAGTTAATACATCGTAATGCTATTGATTGCGAAGGTTGAACTGGAACCGCAGGTAATGAAAGAATTTTAATTTCACTTAGAAAATATTCTGGTACAATTTTACCATATCCTTACAAAAAACTCAATTTCCAAATATACCTGCTTTTGCGATGATAGTAAATAAATCTCAAGGACAATCATTCGAAAAAAGGGCAAATTTATTGAGGCAGCTAGGTTTCATACATGGTCAGTGGTACGCTTCAGCAAGTAGACTTGAATCATTCGACTTTTTAAGATTTTATAACTCCAAACATAATGGGCCTTTAGCCGAGGATAGTTCCAGGCTCAGGAGGGGGCCACTAGACTTTTTAGATTAACTTAAATTGTTCAAAATGCAAACAGAATACGTGAAATCCAAAGTCGGTAGAGGGAGATGACCCTATGACCCATTCGCTGGAGCTGTCTTTGTATTTAGCAAAATATGATAGAGTTTTTACTAAACACCGTCTTCACAGAAAAGTGTGGTGGTTGTAAAGTGAAATTGTACAAAAGTGGTCCCTAAAGACCACTCTTAGCCAAGGAGGTCACTTTAGTAGGTTCCAGTGTATATGAAATGGCGAGACATATTCTTTGACAGAAGAACTTTATTCACAATCAAATTTAAAAAAATTAATGCTTTATGGTCGAATTTCGACCACTGGCAGACAACTAGTCAGTATAAATCTTTAAAGAAGATCGAGGAATACTATTAATAGTCTCCATGCTGCACGCTTTCAAGTTTATTAAGATTGGTTTTGGAAGCACAAGAAAAGATGGGGAAACCATACTGTAATATTGGTCCAATGTATGTAGTTCGTAGTACGCTGGCTTCTGCTCCCCAATCTCGACCAGATATTGCTTGGCGAAGATTGTGAAACAGTTTTTAGATAGGGGATTTTAAGATAGATTTCGATTCCAAAGACGTGTTTAATGTAACAAGAAAGAAAAATAAGGCATGAATAACGATACACTTTTCAACTTAATGGAATAAGGAAGAAAAATAGGGACGAAGCATAAATTATAATACGCTTTTAATATATAGCACTGTAGTGCGTATTTAAAATGTGAAAGTGAGATTTTCTTTTATTTTTTTTAAAAAAAGGGTGCTTTAATTTTGGAATGACCCGTATATTATTGATACTTATGCGAATTTAGTTTCCTAGCTGATAGTGTACATTACGTATGGGAATGCCTATAAATTAATATTTTTCTAGGAAATACGGTTCTGAAAATTTGTTCATTAAGGGAAAGCTCATATTTTATTAGGAGGCTTATTTTATCCAGCTTAATTATCATGATGAACTAATTAAAGCACCATTAATCATTTAAAGCAAAAAAAAAAAATTCCCTCCCCTCCTGTCTCATCTTATTGAATCAAAAATAAATTATCTCGAAAACAGAAAAATTCATGCCTTTTTCTCTTATTTTTATCGCTACTGAAAGGCTATTTTTGCTTTTTCCTAATTATCATACCAATATATACAGATAGATAACAATATATCAGCAGCCAGGGTGTGAACCGTACAAAACAAACATCTGCCGCTACGAAAGAAAAAGCAATAAATAGCCAAGTGTGGTTTTCTCTCACTAAGTTATTAATCTTGAGCCTGGTATATCTGTTGCCATCCCCTGGAAACTTATTCTTGACACTTATTGTTTTTGGAGCACATGATGGAGCACGTATCGGCAGAGTAATATAAAGAACCCATTGGCACCTCTCTGACGAGGTAGTACAACAGATTCGCCAGGGATCACGCGTAAGAATATAGGCTCGGGGACCGTGATAAAAAGCGAGAAGATGAATTACAGGTAGATGTGCTATCAATTTTCTGCAATAATGCAACATCTGGAGTACTCCTACTACGTGGAAATTGAGAATTCGCAGTGAAAGAAATTTAGGGTACGCAGCACGTTTCTGATATATTAATCGAATTTTCGTCGAAATTCGAAAGGGAGAGAAGTTTTTGATGGAGACATTTTCTTTTCAGGGAAGAGATATTTATTCGTAGGTAGCAGGTAATAAGGGGAAATTAAGATTGTATTTAATCTGTTCTGTGTTATTCACATTCAGATCATCCTTACTCATTTGCATAAGCAATTACGGCCGTACCAGGCCCGTGCAGCTGGATTTTGTTATAACGATATGCATTGTAAGAAATCTCAGTACTTATGATGTGTTAACTGAGGCATATAAAAACAAAGTACGTATAAATCGAAGTGCAAAATAAATAAAAAGTGTCCCAGCATTTACGCAAGATGTGAATTAAATAATAAAAAAAACCAGTTGTATATATATATATATTTTATTGACTAGGGGCCAAGGCCCCCAGACTCGCTACGCTCGCTTTTCGTATGAGGCATTCGGCCCCTAATAAGGCTTATTCGTAAAAAAAGACATAATTTCAACAGACAAAACCCGAAGATTGGATCAGATAGAATGTTCATTGGTACATAAAAATTTAAACTTCACACCACAGTAGACCCCCTCCCCCTCATAACACGGAAGATATTTTGTTATGGGAATCCGTGTTGTACGGGTCCTGAGCTATACTCCACCTGGAGTGCGGACTCCGCTTATAATCGCTGGAAAAGTTATTTGCACTCCTCAGAAACACAATGATATTTCATGTTGCCATTCAAAAGTTATATTAATTAGGAACTAAAGCGTAATAAAATCAGAACATCTGTTTCAGCTGTATTTTTAATAATGTAAAACCTATTGGACACCTTGCGAATTTGCCATGCATGGCGATTTTTCATTATTTGGCGACTTGCGTACATGTAAAGTTAATAAAAGCTACGGAACAGATAGAATAGCCTGCCACCAATGGCGACTTTTCATTATTTGGCGATTTACACATGCTCACAACCTATATTTACTGTTCATTTAAGGTTACCGGAAAACCGTTATCCATATTTTCATTTACATAATCGTTTGCAGATTGGCGTACTTAACACCACGAATTATACCATCTCGTCGCGCTAGCAAATATCCAAAGTGTAGTATAACTTCTATAATGGCATAGTTAACGCCGCCAAATATTTCTACTGGTAGCAAATAATCCAGCTGGACCGAACCGGCTTTAAAATAATCTGCATTTTAATTATTTTTCATTCAAGATATTAGTTATTCTGTTTTGGAAAAACGAATAATCGCTAATTCTAAACTCCTGTTGTCTAAGCGAACTTTCTATTTGAAGATTGTCAACTTTGTGTTACACAGTTTGAGTTACTTATTTCATATAGTTTTTATTTTGGCGTAAAATAGGCGTAATTCTAACTCATGTTTGTAAATTTCACGCGATTCTAGATACTTGGAAACGCTTTGTTGCAAAGGAATGAGCGATTTTATGCCAAATCTGGCAACCATTATGTTTATTTTTTTAGTTTTTTATTAATATCTTCTAAAATAATTCGATTTTTGGAATTTAAGTCAGCTTAGCAGGTTCCTCGGAATTTTTCGAATTTGTGGGCACCTTAGTCGAAATTCAAATCCCCACGGTTTAGGAGAAGATAGGCGAACAAGCTTTTGACAGCGGCGACGACAGCGGCCCTTACTTTTTTTTAGAATAGAGAGAAACATAAAGTACATAGGATAGGGTTATGTAGGGAAATAGCATATCGAGCAAATGGCCTCCTCGGCTTTGATGACACATACGCACTCTTTTGTCGAAAATTTCCAGGACCATTTGGAATAGATGTGGCTGAATTTCGTTGACGCATCATTGTGTCATTCTTCCACACATGCTCTTTCAATGTACGGGTAGATGTGTCACAGACCTTTGACTTAAAGTAACCCCAAAGAAAGAAATCCATGGTGTTAAATCACATGATCTTTCTCATCATTCATAATAAAATTCATCAGGAATCAAACTTTCATTATTTTTGAAATGTTGTTCAACAATGAAAACGCGTGTTCTTTCGTATAGTGGTGCATTTTTATTAACCCTAAACTGTTTGCTGTGAAACTGTTTTCTTTTTTTGGTTGCGAACAGTAAGTTAATTAATTTTCTATTTAATTCAAATCTTGCGTACACTTTGGGACACTCTTAAAAGCGTATCTCATAAATAAAGCAGACAATCTGTTTGTGCCATATACAAATGCACCCGTTGGACTAATTGATTTGGAAATTTACACAAGTATGTAAAAATTTACTGAAGAAAGTCTGTGTTGATTTAAAAATCTAAAAATCCGCCGGATATTCAATTTTTAGGGATTTTTGTTTCAATTTTTATATTATTACTATAACTATATAAAATTACCCCAGCAGAGTAGGAAAGGGAACCGTGTAATTCACCCCACCCCAACCAAAGTCTGCTTTGATTTAAAAATCTAAAAATCCATCCGTTATTCCACTTTTAGTGATTTTTGTTTCAATTTTTATGCTATCTCGTATAAAATTATATCTTAACAGAGTAAAAAAGTGAATAATATGTCCCCCCCCCATCCCCAACGTGCCAATAAATTGAAATCGTGAGTTTAAAACTGAATTAGCTAATATCGTACATTCTGTCGCAAACACCACGTCATGCCAACAGAAATTCGCAGTTTTTGCGATTCTAATTCGCTCGGAATAGCTCCTCGAGATTATGCTTTTAGGAAAGTTAAATAAGTATTTTTTTTATCAAAACATTAAAAGGTACTTCATTTTTCTTTCCCATGTACCATATAGCTCCTCGAGATTATGCTTTTAGGAAAGTTAAATAAGTATTTTTTTTTATCAAAACGTAAAAAGGTATTTAGT
Source organism: Cheiracanthium punctorium (assembly GCA_038373885.1). NCBI lineage: Eukaryota > Metazoa > Arthropoda > Arachnida > Araneae > Cheiracanthiidae > Cheiracanthium > Cheiracanthium punctorium. Next base: position 127,365 of record JAWZYV010013263.1, on the reverse strand, counting down.
TTTTCTTTCCCATGTACCATGATTGAGTCATGAATACAAGAAAATTTAGATTCAGCATTCAAGGGATATGTTAGTTACTTTGAAAATTGAGAAAAGACAAGTTTCCCGATTTTTAAAACTTTCCAACAAAGTTGAGAAGTATTTAAGATTTCGGTTTGTTTGTTTGTCCGTCCGACCGACCGTGCTCCAACTGCCGTAAATGTGCACCGATTTTTACGTAATTTATATATGTTATTTCTATGTACTGGACTATGTACCCTAGAAAAATGGCGTATATATCATTCATAGTTCTTTTACAGGAACACCAAAAGAATTTCAATACATTATGTTCTGTGGGTAATTATTCTTAATGTGCATAGAGATTATTTGAGACAAGCCAAAAATAATATATGTTATTAAGGATCACATAATAATACTCTCCGTCGAAAATAGTACCTGTAGCAAAGCATTTACAGTTCTTGTACAGGAGCATTCAAAAGAATTCCAATACATGAAGATCTATGGCAGTTTAGATATGTTAATCCATTTCAAGCTCATACAATAAATATAAACATTTATAAAAGTTTACCTTCCTGTAAAAAAGTTGGAAATAGATTTTAAAGTTCTTTTACAGGGTGTCGAAAAATTACATTAATAGTGATGTACATTTTTTTTTAGGAACATCTCCAAAATCTCGATAGATTTTAGGACAATACATCGCCAAAATTGGCGAAAAAATTGTTGTGTTGGAAAACGTTTTATAATTGATACGTTTGGCATAATTTATTTTTCGTCTTAGTATTTTTTTAAACAGTTTTCAACTTCGAAACAAACCGTCCTCGACAGCGTTTGACAATGTGGCTTAGAGTTTAGCACAGATATACAGATGAATTCAGATGTAAACCGACAGGTAAGGTATTCAAGTGATCTGTATTGGAACACGAGGATAGTACATTATTGTTTGAGAAGTCATCCACGAGAACATAAAAAATGTATTGGATAATGTTTTCATTGCCAGTATTACATTATCGGCAGATGACACTTTCACGTGACCTTTATTAAAATATGGAACGGGTATATTATCTACAAATATTGAACATACAATTGATGAGTACCGGCAAAATAAACTAAATTGGCTCTCTGGCATGGATGTTGCTTCTAACTTTTAAAACTATTATTAAAGATACCCAAAGCTTATACAGACCAAAGACCCGCTCTCCTCTGGAGCATTAAATTTTAAAGAATCGAAATTAATAGTACCCTAGGGCTAAAAGTGTATTTTATTTTTAACCACGTAGGTTTGAAAATTAAAATTTGAATCTAAGCGTGTTCTTCTCCAGAAACTCCAAACTGAACTGAAATTAAAATAACTCGGTACTCGAGATATAATATTAAACAAGCCCTCCCATCCCCCCCCCCCTCCGTTCGTGCCATTAATTTTGTCAGAAGTACATATTTATCCCCGACATACTAGCAAAGCAACAACTATCAAGTAATCGACTTTTAACACGTAACTTAAGATTGCATTAATAATGCACGATTGCGCTCCAGATTAAAATATTCCTCAGCGAGCACTCTTTCGCTCTCTCTCATATCGGCTTGTCCAATACATCACATTGACTTTATTTACAAACTTCATTTGACAATTCCCCCGGTGCGAAAATTTATAGCGCGCAAATACAACCCGTCTTAATCATGGCGCGCTACAAATGCAGCCAGAGGGAATAATAATCATTTCCGATAGAAAGGAACTGAAGTGAAGAGGAACATGCGATCGATTCCAGAGCCGAGCACATGGGAGCGAGATTAATTCGTCTGCAATTAGTACAGCGAGTGAAAATCAATCCGTATATTAGCGAAGAAAGAAAAAAAAAAACTTTTTTCCCCCATCCAGAATTCTGTTCCTTTCTGCTCCAGAATTCTTTTTTATGCATTTTATGTATGACAAAACGAAGTGATCCTGCTTAAAAGATGACAAAATAGGACGTCAGCGCATCAGCATTGTTATTCTTTTTTTCTTTTTTCTTCTTCAAATTAATTATACATCCTACATCGATTCCGCTATGAAGGTTTTATAAATGACAGCCATAGATTTTATTATTTTTTTTTTTTGAAAGTGAGAATAATAGCTTTGTAGCAAAAACCTTGAGTACAAAATTTCAACTGCACTTCAGTTCTGTATCTGCGATTCGAATTTACCTTCTTAGCGAATGTTGGTTTATTATCTTAAAAGGAAAATAACTGTATCACAGTTTTACAAATGCCACAATTTTTTACAGGAAGTAAAATTATTGAATGAAAAAAATGTATTTAAACATGAGTAGTTATGTTGTGTGGTACAGTCAGTGACGGATGCAGAAAAAAAAAATCTGGAGGGGACACAAAATTATGTTTTCTCCTTCGTCTTATAAATTAATTTGAATTTATAAAATCAGTAAATCTTACGTAGTGTAAGCTTAGTTCGTCTGGGTGCGGGCACGTGCCCCTATTCCCCCCCCTCTCTGGATCCGCCAATGAATACAGTAATACCTCGACTTATGCTACCCCTGGCGTTCCCTCACAAAGTGTTCAACTTTCAGAGGTGTTCAACTTACAGTGGTATATTTTTTCTATGTTATGAACTCGCTCCGTTCCCGAGAAAAGTGTCCAACTTAGGGAGGTTTCCAAGTTATGGGGGTGTCCAACTTAGGAGGTTCCATTGTAATATAGTTTGTAATATATTCGTATTATCTAAGATTTCGAACATTTTAATCTAAATTATTGTTTTCTTAAGTCTCCGGCTCCAATTAAAAAAAATGTGTATGTACATATTTACATGCGAAATTATACCCTAACTTACGCGGTTATCGCTCGGTCGACCTGTCGCGTAAGTTCGGAGTATTTCTGCATCAACCACACTATTAAAAAACGCAAAAAAATGCAGATTTATGTATAATTGAACAAAAGCAAATAAACGAAAAAAAACCCGACTTCATTTGCTTAAGAGCCAGTTTTTTCAAGTCAGGCAGGCTTGGATTGTTGACATTTTTGATACTGTTGATATTTCCAGGATTTTTTTTTGAATTGAGAATTGTTCTTGAGGTTTCTGACTGCAATCTCGAGGATGGTCTTATACCCCTGAATATCCATTTTGACATTTATGATTTCCATATAACATTTATTAATGACATAGAGCACAACAGAAGTAAAACACAGAAGAAGGGGGTGGAAATGACAACCATGGGTTAACGGGATTCGAACCCGAGACCTCACCGCTCGCAGGCGGCTGGCAGAGATGGGTGAGCAAACCCTCGCAGCCATGAGATCCCCTTTCCAGGATTTGCTCTTCATGTAAATTTATTATGCCCGTGTTCTTCTATTTTTTTTGGGAAAAAATCTGCAGTTTTGAGTAGTAATAGTTGAATGCTTCCCCTCTAGACTTTTAAATTGTTTTATAGAGATTTTGCAGATGTCCTGGTGTTTGAATAGGATTTATTCTCCATGTAAATTTATCATGCCCATGTTCTTCTATTTTTTGGGGGAAAATCTGCAGTTTTGAGTGGGCAAAACTGAAAATGGTCCACTTATTAAAGAAAAACATGCCTTTTTACATTGGCCAACACTGCAGCTTAGAGGTGATGTTTGCCAGCTCTACTAGATTGCTAGGGATCTCATGTCCTGAATAGTTGAATGCTTCCCTCTAGACCTTTGTATTGCTTGATTTTGCTTGTAATTTTACAGATGTCCTGGTGTTTGAACAGGATTTATTCTTCATGTAAATTTATCATGCCCGTGTATTTCTATTGTTTTGGAAAAAAATAATCTGCAGTTTTGAGTAGCCAAAATTGAAAATCGTCCACTTTTTAATGAAAAACATGCCTTTTTACATTGGCCAACAATGCAGCTTAGAGGTGATGTTTGATAGCTCTATTGGATTGCTAGGGATCGCATGCCTGAAATTGTTGAATGCTCCCTTCTAGACATTTGTATTGTTTTATAGAGATTTTGCTTGTAATTTTACAGATGTCCTGGTGTTTGAATATTGTCCGTTTTAATGATGATTTAAAAAAATTATCTGTATTTTAAATATTTTTGCATTTTTGATGTTTATGGAAGTGGCCAGATGTTTATGGATCCTTTTCACGCATATGTAACAGCAACAACAACAACATCATAAGTCATTACTTTCTGTGCCAAGAGGGAGCGATGGCATCCGCAATTATTTTGTGTTCTTCTACGTCCAAACTGACTGATAGGACATACAAACTCGTGGTTGATTCTTGGCACAAAAGTAAAGGATCATTGGAATTTTTTCGGAAAAAGGCCTTTTCTTCTGAAACTTTGATCGTCAGAATCTTCTTGCGCCAAAAGTGAGTCACAGAAGTGTATCTTTCGTGAATGCATACTAATGAGAAATGCTGAAAAAAGGTTCGATGTGTAGTTTACTTTCGGCTTGAAGAAATATTTGACCTTGAAAATTCAGAAAATGCAAAATTGCATAGTTTTGAAGGTTATTTATTGCTCATGCCAAGAGTAACCATGCATGAAATTAGCTGGAAACGAAGCCTTAAGTATAACAGGAACGAAAAGAACTCACATATCTATGGTAATTCATTCAAGTTTTATAAGCGGTGGCTGATAATGAGTTTTGTAGAAGCTATTTATTGTTTTTATTTCAATATTTAATATCGATGTGAAAATAGTTGGGCTTCACAGGTTTAATTCTGAAAGGCATTCATCCAATACCGCCCCGCTTCCTTGAGACGGTATTGGTTCATCCCTCACTCACTTGCCTGTAAAACCGTTTTTCCTTCACATGGCTTTCTGCGGGGGAAAACGAAACACAAACACATTCTCCAGCTATCATGCATACATCGCTGATACTTAAGTTTTTAATACTTAAGTAACGAGTGAGAAAATGCATGCAGGATTATTCAGCATACGACTCGCAGGCTACAGCACGGAGGCCCTCCAAAATTTTAAATCAAATCCCCCTAATCTGGATTTTTTTCAAGTGAAGGATAAAAAGAAGGAATATAAAAATCGAAAAATAAATTCTTTAGAGAAAAAGGATAAAATACGGAAACAAAATGCGCTTACTTTTCTTTTTCTTATTATTATTACCGTAGTGAACCAGAGAATGAACATTTTTTGTTACACTTTTTTACAGTTTTCAAACTTTCATATTTTACAAACAGATGGTTAAAGATTGAAGCAAAATTAAAATTCAAGTATGTCCGTGGTATCCCGATTGGCAGAGTGTCGAGTTCTGAATCAACAGACAATTGGGGTTCAAATCTCTATCAAGAATTACCGTGTGTATGAGGCGAACGTGCAGAATAAATTTGTGGGCTGTATATTCACACGCTGAGTAGGTCGGTCGGAAACGAATCCAGGAAATAACTATGTTCCAGTAATAGTCTAAACTTTGGAAAACAGAAAATCTCCACGCTCTGGAGGCCGAAGAGATTGACGTTCAGAGCTTCAAAGTAGTTCAGCATGGCTAAGCTATCAATCTTGGACAAAAAAATTAAAAAAAAGTCTAACCGTGGTGAACTAAAAAGCTAGCAACCATATTTTCAAGTCAACTAAAGTTCAATAATTTAACAGCAATTAGATCTATCGTTTTATTGTCACTGAAATCCTACTATACAGATACGCTGATCCCTGACTCTCTAGCAATTCCGGGAAACCGTTCCATGATAAAACCTTTCCCGCCATTACTCCAAAAAGATAAAAAAAAGCACAAAAAGCGTAATAACATCTATATCGATTGTATGATCCGCTTCAAAAATTTCCAAAATTATGTATAAAAATATAGAAATCAATCTGCGTTACCTTAAAAATCTGAAAATCCACCCGTTCTCAAATTTCCAGTGATTTTTCTATATTTTCAGCTTCATTTTATCTCCGAGAGTAAAAGAAGTGAGTCATTTGCTTGACAAAATTAGTTGTCGCAATTGATATGACATCCTATTGAAATCACGGTCATCAGGCTTTGAAGGGAAAATAGCAATACCAATTCTTTTAAGATAGTTCTTACAGATAACATAGCTTAATTTTTTTTAAAAATCAATTGATATCGCCTGCATGAAGCACTGATATAAGAGGGGGCTGTTTACACAAAACAAGGTCCTTCGAATGCGCAAAGTTTTCGCACGTTTCCAAAAGAACATGAAACTCGATTTGGGTATATAATAAAAATGGAATACGAACTTATATATTTTAGGTTGACAAAGATTAAATATAGTGAGTGTAGACATATTTTCGTCAAAAATTTTTTTTAGCGCCCTTTGTAATTGCTTCTACAACGGGCTTTGACTTCTATTATCTATAGATTAAATACAATGACACCCTTCGTATATCTGGGACAGCTCAAAGAATTTTTCCCTCTCCTGGAGTCATGATACACGCTTAAAAATATCCCCAGAAGAAAACAAAAAAAAAACCACCCAGAGAATTTCTCCCTCAAAAACCTACAAATTTCGAATCCTGTTTTCATATTTTGGAAAACTACAGCCTACCTGATGTTTTTCTCGGGCACAGAGAAAGAATAAGAAAAAAAAAAAAGAAAAAGAATCACACCATCATTTTTGATAACATTTGCACAGGAGTGTGTGTGGGGGGGGGGAGGGAAGAAAGAAGAAAAAGGAAGAGAGAAGAATCTTGTGAACGCAAATCCAACGTTATCGTCTGTCGCTCTATCATCGATATAGCTGTTACTTTCGTTTGCTCTCTCTCTTCTCTGCTTTTGCGAAATGAAGACGCGATGTATCCCTCCGCCCGTTATCATTCATAACTCATTTCTTGCGCCATCTCCGGAGGCTAGTGAATGCGTGCGGCAGCGCGGCTGAGTGCTTAGGCAGGAGTGGGGGAAGGAGGAGAGAGAAAGTGTTCTGGATTTGTGCCTGTGTGTGTGTGTGTGTGTGTGTAGATACATGTATGTGAGTGCGTATGTGTGTGTATTGATTTAGGGTAGGATGAGGGGGGGGGGGGGAGTTGCATCTCCATCATGGGAGGGAAGACACCGGTTGCTGCTCTGTTTTCTCTTGTAAAAGCCTCTCCAAACAGAAAGTTATCTCTTCGGCATCTTGTTGCTCGCGCAAGATGTAGCTGTGCGTTAGGTGCGAGTAAATAAACTCAGATACTACATAACTCGGGCGTAATGTTATGAGGTTAGCCATGTAGCCGCTCAGCCAGTGTTCACATTTCTTTTAAAAATTCGCTAAGAAGAATTTATCAAAAACGGCACTTTCTATTGAGAAAAAAGGCAAGTTCTGTTAACAGAGCACGACAAAGCCAACATGGGTCCAGGGGCAGAAATTCGTCACGGAGGCTCCTTTCATATACATCCATACAGTTTACAAAAATTAGAAAGCCTGGACCTACCGACAGGTTTATTTAAGTTCCAGGCTTTCTAGTCTTGTGGATGCTTGGAACGTTTTTGCAACTGAAAAAAGGCGGATCTTTGCTACCGCCCAACGTGATTATAGTGACCAAACATTCATTATTTTACTCAAAATGTTTAATTAATTTTTTTTTCAGTATACAGGGGCGTAGCCAAGGGGGGGGGGTAGGGGGGTCATACCCCCCATGAGGAATTTTTTGCCATACAAAATGTATATTCTTCATTACATTATCACACACATGCATACATATATATGAGTTGTAGTAGTCGTAACCCCCCCCCTCCCCCTTATGAAAAATTTCTGGCTACGCCCCTTATAGTTTAATAACTTTTTTAGAGAACTCTTTAAGCAGAGAAAGAGAGAGGATAATTTCTCTAGAAACAATTCATTTCTTCAAAATACAGAACGAACAGTTCTTGATTTGCTCCCTCCCCCCATCCCTTGACTGGGGTCTCGGGGCAGCTACCCAGCCTCACGCTGTCTTAATGAGGCTCTGTCTGTTGAGAAAAAGAGACATTTCCCCGACATCCTACTGTATTCTTTCTCTGTACAGTAAGGTGACCAAACGTCCCCATTTTCAGGACGTTTTTCAAATTGTCCCCAGAATGTAAAAATGGAACTGGGGATAATTTTTAATTATTGCATTGTTTTTCAATTAAATTACTGTTAATTATTGCATTAATTATAAATGTCCCCAGTTTTGTTGTCAGAATCGGGGACATGTCCCCGATTCTGACTACAAAAATCTGGTCACCTTACTGTACAGCTACTATTCTTTTAAAAGGGCACTATTCTCATGTCGTACTGGGGTATTTCTCCCTGCATTGTACATAAAAGTAAGAATCTACTAGAAATACCTGACCATAAATAATCGAAAAGCTATGTAAATGCCAAAGGTTTGCGTTCTTCAAAAATTAACGTGACCAAGTCAGAACTCAGGCCGTTTCCTCGCTGGGAGCATACGTCTACAAGAGAAAAAATGACCCCACTCGTAAAAAGCCATTAACCCTTTAACGCGCAGTGTTCCCGCTCTGGGAACGCCAAACTCTGACGTTTTAACTGTTGCCAGTCACGAAGAATAGATTTGATTTCTATAAAAATAGTTGCGGGTGACATAGCTCCACGAGAATCCTTTAGTTTTTAGCACGTCATTTCCCGTAAAAAAACTGTCACGATTATTTTTAACAGCACTGACATCTGCTGAAAAAGGGAAGAATGCGAGAACAGCTGGATAGATTGCCCAATGCTGAAAAAAGGGCAGCCGTTGCCATCGTCGACTTAACTACCAGCAAGATGGTGGACGGTAGTTAAGTCAAGCGAAGGCAACGGCTACCCTTTTTTCAGCATTGGGAAAGGTAGTGCCTCAAAGGGTTAAACCTAATAAAAGAGCCTCTTTTGCATTGTAGCGGTTACCGACGAACGAAGAAATCAGGGCTGGACAACTAAATTTTTGTAAAAGTCACTGGGAGCCTATCTTTAAGATCTGTTCATACGTAACAACAACAACAATAACAAAAAAAAAAAAAAAAAAAAAGCAGAACATTTCTATATAAAGTAATAGCCGTGAAACATTAAGTCCCCGATTCGAATTCTTCCTTGCTTAAGTCCGAAAGCATTTTTCTTCCATGTCAGTTCTAAGAAAGCCATTAAACCTCAATAAATATGCATCTTTTCCTTTCTTGTCCCCTTTGAGGAGCGAAAAATCACGGACAACCTAGTGGGACAGCCATTGGTGTTTAGAAAAGCTCATGGGGTGCACCATTTATGTATAGAATTTTAGAACAGGTTTGTACAGAATACATTATATCAAGCGTAGAGGTTACTACACATCAAAAAATCCCTAACGGAACTACGTTCTTCCCTGTAAGAAGTACGAGGGAGTAAATATTTGGAAGAGAGTCAGGGCTTTTTTTTTTTTTTATCGATAGCGGGCAAGATGCATCGGCACTAAAAACAAAAGAGTAGACTGACTGGTCGCGGCACCCTTTGAAAAACACTGCATGTGAACACTGCTCTTTGAATACGCATTAGAACTCTTGAAACAGTCCTCCGCTCAAAGCAGCCTCCCCAACAGACCCCCCCCCCCCATGTAGGCCTTAACACAAGACAATATAAGTAAACAGTGCCTTCAAGATTTTTTAGAGAATTATTTATTCATTTATTTATTTTTTTCAAACTTCTGAATAAAGTGAAATATTTTAAATATGTTATGTGATCAGTACCATCCCCCACCCCCTTCAAAATTTTCGATCGCGCTACGCTTGTGGTAACTGATACTTCAGAAACTGAATGACTTGTTTAGCTTTGAAATTCACATTCGCTGAAGTGCCTCGACGTTTACGGGAACTGCAGATTATGGTACTGGGATGAATTATTTTGGATATTTAAACGGCGAAGCTCCTAGAAATCTTCCACTCCTACTTTTGAAAAGAAAAAAAAATTAAATTTCCTGTCGACGGAGGGTAAAAGTTTATGAGAGAGGGTTTAATACAATTCCGGGAAAAAAAGGAAAAAGAAAAATTATGAAATTGTGAGCAAATTTTATGCGAGGGCCTAGTTAAAAGGGAAGAAAAGAAAACTTTGCTTCAGGGCAACATTTTGCTTTATTGTACATTTTGCTTAGGTTCAATAAGTTTTTTTAAGTACCACCCCCCACCCTCCCTCCCAAGAAACTCTCTGTATCCCAAAACTGCTGTACATCTATCTCAAGTCAAATTTACAGCATTCAAGACATGCGGCAAATGAAAAACTATTTATAAATGCAGATTTCATATGATTTTCCAGGTTTTTAGTCAAAATTTGCGATTTTCCTTGTATTTTCTCCCAAAATAAATTTCCTGACTACTTCGGTTTTTTTTTAAACAAAATTGATGCAGTAGCATTAACTCAGATAATTTTTAAAGTATAATATTTTATTTGCTTTCATATTCATGTGCAGAGAATTAAAAGTTACTTCAGTTTTCGTTAGATGTAGCATTTAGAAGCTGAAGTAACAGCGATGGAAACTATTTCTGTAGTAGGTAAATGGGAATGTTAAAAGTGGAAACGAAATTAACTACTTTTTGAAGTTTTTTACGTCATGCGTTTAAAAGTTCATTAGTATGCTAAATTCTGTCGAACTTAGCCAAAATAAATAATGCATCACGATCAAGAAAATTTAAAAAACCTGAAATATGGATGCAGATCCATATTTCAGGTGTCCATGCGAAGATTATTTACGGCACAAAAAGTTTGCTGAGATAAATAAAATAAATTATATATTTTTCTCTTATTTATTCTTTTATTTGTATTATTTGTTTTAAAAATCCCCATTCCCATGCGAAGAACGAATACTTCAGCGGCTACTTGATGAATAAAATATGAATGCACATGTGTGAGTATGTTCAATGTTTACTCCTAATCGTCTAGTTTGAAATTTTATTCAGGTATGTAGACAAACATAGAAAAATATATAGGCTATATGTTACATATTTAAAAATATAAAAATCCACCCATCTCAAATTTTCAGCGATTTTTCGCTATTTTCAACTCTGAAAAGCTTCTTTGTTGTCCATGAGTAAAATACTGAACCAACTGAGTAAAAAAATTAGGTACTGTAAGTGAATAGAGGATATTTTGAGGTCACAGATTTAAAAAATGCCTTAGAAATTGAATTATAGTAGCAAGCTATGTGTGTGTGTGTGTGACGTAAAAAATTTACCATGTGAGAAATAATTCCTCACATTCTCATTTAATTTATTTGCCAGTGGGATTACGGCCGATTATCTACATTCGGGATCTAAGCTGAGGAGAATCACCCTCCTTGGGGGTCTTTCTAAGGCACTTGTCTTGTACGGGCCTAAAGCTCTCCAAACGTTCCCGATTTTTCCAGCAATAGACGCAACTGCCTCTGCTACGATGTTAGAAATTTTGCCATGCGTGTGGAGATAAAATACAAAACAAGGAGAATAATTATTTTTTTAATCCGGGAGTGAGTTAATTTTGCATTCGCGCTATATTTATGTTTTTGTTTTTCTATTTTAAGAACGTTAGAAATGACTTCAGTTATTGTTAGATTGTTGAATTCATCAACTTAAGATTCCAATATTATAGTGACTATAATGTCAAAAATACAATAAGAATTTCATTATTTATTTTAACTTTACATAAGTGAAACGTATTGAACGTCGTTTTTATTAATACGAATAAGAATTATTATACTGACAGAAGATTGATTTTTTCATGTATCGTAAAAGTCACCAGCAGAGGAAGCGCCCTCTGATGTCGATTTATATGCGACCATTCCTGTTATTTTTTAACTTTTATGTTACATACCTATCTTTCAGTTTTCATTAACATTATCAGTTTTCATTCGTTTGTGATGTGAAGATCACACATGGATCAAGCAGCAAACAACTAAAAAGTTCTCCAAAACGAAGTATTTTTTTAAAAGTTGAGATTAGCTGTTCTGATCTAAATGTTAACGATAGGGGTAAAGCATTTTGGCAGTTCCAATCGAATAAACTTTCAAATACGAGTGTTTGAAAAAAAATGCCTGCTTTCTCCTGTACGAAGAACGGGCACTACAACTAGTTATTAATGAAACACGAAGCTTAACAACTTTATCTTGGTAAAGGCCAATTTGTAGGTAATAACACGGAACTATTAATAATTAAAAGATTAAAATAAATATAAGCAACAGGAAATAACAACATTTTGCTGTATAAACATTCAAAAAATAACAAACAATATAGATCTCTCCATCCCACCCCACTATCCAGCATAAAACACAAACTAAAAGTTTTTATGTTAAAACTTGGTAGGCTAGAGGGCAAAATAGCTCCCAACCATTGGCTGTTGTACATTTTTTATTCCTAAAAGTCACAGGTACTCTTTTCTTCCACATAGAAATCTACATCTTTTATTTTCAAATCACAGTCCCATTCCACAAATTTTAACAAAAATAAACAAAACATCTTCACCTCTCTGTAAACGCCTTAACAAGGAAATTCTCTTTAATATGTATTAGATTGTCCTCTCACCTCTAATTTTCACATTAAAAAATCTCCATCTCAATCGCTTTCTTCTTGGACCACTTATATTCTAAAAAGACTAAACTTATCATCCAAAGTTATTAACTGTATAAACGAATTATATCGCAAAACCAAGCACAATACGCGTATTCCCACCCATGCCTACTACCTTTTTTCCAGACGGGGAATTCGATTTTTCAGATGTCTTACAATAATTACCATATTAACTAATTTCTAAATTTTTACTCTAAAGTGGTTATTCATAAATGTGTTTCTTTCATATACTTTTTTTGTAATCTCAAAATTTTACTATCAGTGTTGACGTGTTTCTTTTATTCACTGTTTAGTTATTTTCATCCCTCAAAATTTTACTAAGTGTCCATGTATTCTATCTTATTATTTATGTATTTGTATACTCAAAATTCTTTACTTAAAAACCAGCTCAAGTACCCGTCGTTGGCGGGTTAGTACGTAATGCAAATTTCCAAAAAGCTTGAATCTTCGTTAGCAGGTGTACAAAGAATGGAAAAAGTAAATTAGCAATAGTATAAGCAATTATATTAGCAATAGTATCAAAATTATAACTTCTGCGTATTGTTAAACGATTTTAGGTTTGAGAGTAGCAAAGTGATCAGTAAATTTGACTATAGAAAACTTTTTTTATTTTAAAAAATTAAGTTTTATTTCTGGTTAAATGAGTTTTTCAAGTCAAGAGGTCATTCCCAACCTGTAACTAAATTTTGTTTGATACACTGTAGATATTTTAACATTATGCTACAAAAAAATTTGCTCAACTTTCGCAAAATCTAAAACAGCAAATAAGCATTTTTAAAATTTATTCAAAGTTTTCAATTGTTTTAGCCGTTGCTAATCATGTTGCAAAACCTCATTGTACTCTCTTAATCCATTCTTAAGGAATGCGTGAACAAACATTTATACGATTTTCACAAAATCCCAAAATCTATGAAATATTTAAAACTGCTTTGGCATCTAGAGTTCAAATTAGCTTGCATTTAACATAATTTCAAATTTTATTCTATCCCTTTCCCATTTTTCATAAATGGAGCAAACATGTACTGAATTTTCACAAAATCTCAGACTCTCTACATATATATAAAAAAAAAATACTTTGACGCCTAGAGTTTAAGTGGCCACCAGTGACAACACTAAATTTTATTTCCTTCGCTTCTGTGGCTTATACATAATACATATTTTCATATTTTGAATAATTTTTTCAAAATCTCAAAATTTAATCAAAATTTTTAAACAATTCAACACCTATAGTTTTAGTTGAGTAACCACCTATCATGCCACCTAATTTAATTTCATTCGCTTTAGCCGTTATTATGTGATGCATGTCACTGGAAGCAAGATCGGTACTACACAGGGTTAGCGTTGCCAGGCGTCCGGATAAAGCCGGACATAGTTAGGCTTTATGATTGCTTATGAAACTTAACGGTGTCCGTCTTTTGTTAGGCTTTTTACTGGCGACTTTGGCTGATTAGTAACAAAGTACTTGAACTGATTTGGCATTCGATGTTATTTATATTTCATTAGAATTTAACAAGATTCATGGTAATAATCAAAAAAAGCTTGATTTTACATACAATTTTTTGTTGTTGTTGTACTTATTAATACCGAAACAAAATCCTCAATATTGTAGGCTGTCCGGCCTTTTTACTCATATGTCCGGCTATTTGGTTCGGCGACCTGGCAGCCCTACACAGGGTGGATGCCTGAAGAAATTCTCTAACTCTCTCTTCTAAATTCCACGCATATCGGAAGCATCAACATGGCGCACGGCTTACCTTGATTTAAAGGCAATCTCGTAAGGTATGAAAACAGAACACGGACAAATAGTCAGCTAAGGGAGGAGGATAAGTTTTTAGCCCTCTACAATTTCCCACCGAAACTTATTTCCCACGACTCTCTTCTACCTTATGTGTAACAAAACTGCTCTAACAACTTTTAGTTCATTAGTAAATTTCCTAGTACTAGGCAAACGGAGAGTGTAGCTGGCTCGCGTGTTTAATTTCTCAGCAAGCAAGCTAAGTTACAATGTTGTTGCCTACGTACAAGGAGCCATGCGTAGAGATTTAATTACGTTGTAATGGCGCATAGAAATTAGTTTTGATACATGAACGCACGAACGGATGTATTGTGTTATCATCGATGGAGAAAGGTGAGGTATTAGTATCAACTGGGGTCGAATCGAAAATGAACGTGGCATGAGTTAATCTCTTGTATAGGATTCTATTAAGATGTGCGTATATAACGAGCTTTAAATGATCTAAATGAATATTCAGACATCCAGTAAATAAATAAGGTTATTTGATTACAGAGAAATTTGATTTGAAAAGAGAATTTTCTCGATTCCACCAGAGATGAGTCACTAAGAAAGAAAATATTTGAAAATTATTTGCGTCAACTTGAAGTGAATTTGTATCGAATTTACATACAAGTTTTATTATTATCTTTTTTTCTAAATACAAATTTAATTTAATACGAGGGTCATCCAGAAAGTAAGTTTCCCATGGCCAATGAAAAGGAACAAAACATTATTACCTGGATAAACTTATTTCAAAAGATACAGCAATATTACATATACTCCTCAACATAAGAACAACATGAACTGTAACACTTATCATACAGTAGGGTAAGTTTTTTTAGTCTAGTATCATTGCAGTCTGACGACTGAGAAAGGAACCGGAATGTCATAGGTGTTTGCAGCCTTCGTCAGTGGGAAAGCGATGTCCCGACAGGAATTAGGATATAGTGTGCTAGTACCACCCTATAGTACCGATCTTGCTTCAGGTGACTTGAACCTCAAACAGTTCTTGTCCGGGGATCTTTTTTTCACTGACGAAGACCGCAAACAACTGTGACACTCTAGCTCCTTTCTCAGACGGCAGGCTTCAGTGACAATGGACAACAAAAACTTATCCCACGGTATGACAAATGTTACTGTCCAGGTTATCTTGTGTTGAAAAGTAGCTGAAATATTGCTGTATCTTTTGCAATAAAATTTTCCAGGTAACAATGTTTTCTTTATTCGCTGTGGGAAACCTACTTTCCGGACGACCCTCATACTATTAAAAAATAGTTCGTCCTTTTCTTATACCTACTAAGAAAAATAAAATGCTATGCCTTTTTTTTTTTGTTTTGTTAAACGGCATTGTTGAGTTAAACCGGTACTTTAGCAGTCGAACAGGGCTGTATAGCTTGCATCTTTCGTAACGAAATGTACTAAAAGTAAAAATTAAAAATTAAAAAAAAATCTGTAAGGTTGGATACAGGGTCGATGTTAGCGTGGAGCAAGTGAGCGGCTAAATCTAAGGGTGACAAAATTAAAAGAAGAGATAAAAAATTGAAGCATAATGTTTGTAAAAAAAAGGGGGGGGGGACGGGAGCAAGTTTCATTTGAACGTGGATGGCTTATTTTTCTATCTACAAGGTTAAATTTTCGGGTAAAAGTAGTGGTCTGGAGCACTGAAAAGATGAGTTGTACCGTCTTAAACCACGTAGCTCGGACATAATTTGGGATGAGATTCAGGATTAAAGAGGTGTGGACAGAAATTCCATTGTACAGTTTGGTACGAAACCCGGAATCCTTTGTGACTCGTACTCAAAATGTATCGATGTTGTAGGCCATCATTTTGAACATTAACTTTAACCACCATTTGGTACATTCAGTTTGATGAGAAAGTACTCTTATTTTACCAATTGGACTGTAGCTTTAGATTCCCCACGTTGTAGATTGGAAAGCAAATTTTGTATGATAGTTCAATGTGTGCTTACATTTTCCTTACTGTATAACCGGGATTTTATCCAACCTGGTAGCAGAGTTGGGCAAAATACATCAAAAATGTGTTTTCGATATAAAATACACATTGATTCAAACACATTAAAACATACAATACAAAATGTTTTCTGAATAAAAAAATAAAAAATACATGTATTATTAAAATACACACAAAATACAAAATGCATATAAGATTTTTAAAGCATTTTAATTGCGAATTAGCTAAATTTTCCACCGAGATCCTAGTCTGTTTTATTCAGATATATTTTAACGTCAAAAAAAAAAAAAAAAAAAAAAGCAGTCGTAATAGTCGTGTTGAAAAAACCCACTGCTCGTCGATTAAAAATCTTTTTTATCTTTTTCTTATTTTTTTAACGGTACCTTTCAAAATTTTACCTGTATCAATATGATCCGAAACAGACTATTTTTGAGAAATTACATTGATACTCAAAACGTAATCAAAACAGTATTATTTCAACTTGTGAACAATGTTCGTTAGTTAGTTTGTAAAATAGTTTATAAAAAATAAATAGTCAAAAAGTAAAAAAAAAAAAGTCACAGTGTGTAAAATAAATCTATACATATATATTTATTACTTATTGCTTTCAATCAAGCGTTTAAACATAAATACTCAGCTTACTCCATTTTATTATAAAATTTAAGCTTCACTTTTAAGCGAGTTTTAAAAATTATGCTAGATTTAAATGTTCTACATATTTTCGAAGTTTTTATCTTTCATAACTGGGTTTGTGCCTTCACTTTTTCATTTCCATCTACAGACAAAATATAGAATTTTCCGCTAAGAGTTGCACAACAGGTTTCAAAATCATTTAGAATGGATGTTTGATTCATCCCATCCTATTACGCACGGCTGTCGATCTAACTCTCGGGCGGTTTTCTCGAAATGTGACGTGAATATGCATTATAACCCCTTAAAAAGTCCTCCAACCAAGGCACCCCTCCCCCCCTAGGCAGATAATTCTCGTGTAGCTTTGTCTAAACCACAATAACCAATAACCCATCCTATTACTGCAGAAATACTGACAGTTATTATTTATGTGCCACTTAGAAACACAGTTCAAATTGTTTATAAATTCCCTTAAAAATTCCAAGAAATACTACTCAAGCGTGCCTTTACTTTTTTTTGGCTATTTACATTTGCAAATCCAAAAAAATTCACAGACCAACTATCATTATACAGTTCCAAACAGGAGCATAAAAGACATTTTTTTCCTTTCCTGTTTAGTTGAATTTGAAGAAAACGTCTTCAGTTAAACACTTGGAATGCTTGTGCAAATCATAAATTACATCAAGAGGGTGTGAGGGGGTGCAAACATCAACAATTTAATCATTTGCTTTCGTACATTCCAACCTAGAAATCTGTGGTGTGATGATTAATTTAACGTCAAAATACAAAATGTATTTTCAGTATGTGGAAAATACAAGATACATTGAAAATGTATTTTAAAATACATTTTCAAAATTCTTTGATTTTTACTAGTGAAAATACAGAATGCACGACACAAATGTTTCTTGAAAATGTATTTCAAATACATGCATTTGTGATACTGTCCAACTCTACCTGGTAGCATTGATTCGTATACTTTATATTACTTCCAAAAATAAATAATAATAGTTAATTAACCCTCAAATATAGAATTCTTTTATCTCTCTATTCTATAAAAGGTAATGGCCGCTGCCGCCGCCGCCGTCAAAAGCTTGTTCTGCTGTCTCCTCAGAAACCGTGGTGATTTGAGTTCGACGAAAGTGTCCATGGATTCGGAAAATTCCTGATAGAAGCCGATAAGCTGACTTAAATTTCGAAATTCCAATTATTTTAGAAGATATTTATAAAAAAATTGAAAAAAAAGAAGCATAATGGTTTCCAGACTTGGCAATTTTCGCCAGCATAAAATCATTCATGCCTTTGCAACAAAGCAATTCCTGCTTGAAATTAACAAACATGAAGTAGAATTACACCATTTTTACGCCAAATTAAAAAGTAGATGAAATAGATAAGTTCACAGTTTTCAAATAGTAAGATCTCTTAGATAACAGGAGTTTAAAATCGACCCCAATTCGTTTTTCTAATACTTTTTCGAATAATAATTGTAACTGATATAAAAAGCGCCATTTTGGCATCAGGTACGATCTGGAAAAACACTATCTCAAGCAGGGTGAATCGAAGTACTGCCTGTGTTCCAAAATGTTAGCACCCAGTATTTTGAAAATGAAAAATAATTCAAATGCATATTATAGTAATACCGACTAGGCTCAGCTTGGGTATTTGCCACCCGTAGAAATATTTGGAGGCGTTAACTATGGCATTATAGCAAGTACAGCTTGGATATTTGCCCGCGCGGCGAGATGATATATTTCGCGGTGCTAAATAAACCAATCTGCAAAGGATTATGTATATGAATGTATGGATAACTGTTTTCACGGCAACCTTACATGAACAATGATTATCGGTTACGAAAATGTGAAAATCGACAAATAATGAAAAGTTGCCATTAGTAGCAAGATATAATAGCTGTTCCGTTGTTTTTATCAAAACATATGATGCACTGTTTTCTTAGAAATGATTATTAACTATAGGTATACGTAAGTCGCCAAATTATGAAAAATCTCCATGGATGACAAATACGAAAGGTGTTCCATACGTTTTACACAATTAAAAATAGTGTGAAGTTGTTCCAAGGAACATGCAAGAACCAAGGAATGTGTAGATTGGTTACATTCTATCAGATTCAATCTTTAGGTTTTCTCAATTATGCCTTTTTTACGAATAAGCCTTATTAGGGGCCGAATGCCTCATATAAAAAGCCAGCGTAGCGATTCTAGGGGCTTTGGCCTCTAGTATTTAAAAATATCTATTTTAAACTATTGCATAAAGTTAAACTAAATGATTAATTTATCGTTTAAATACATATTGATGCAATTTTATGCATAACTGTTGCTTATGGGAATAAAAACAACTTTGGCGCACAGTTTAAACTGACTTCCCCACTACAATCTAGATTTTAAAAAAATATTCGTTTTTAAGTATTTTTTGGCATGCTATAGGTGAATCAGCCGATATTTAACAGCTAAAGCAGAATTCCTGAGCTTCCCGGAACTTAAGTATATTTAATGTGTGCACTATGCGAAGTTTTTAACGGTGTTATTCGAAAAAATCATGTGATTTTGGTACATAATTACAAATAAACTAATTATGCCAGGCACTTCAAAATTTTGAAACTGTCTCTTTACAAGCTGTATTACATACTGCGAAGACAGGCCAATCTGTATCGGTTTCAATACTTTTAGAAAAAATTCTTAAAAATCGGAAATTTTCGCAAAGCGTGTCACTCTTCGAAAAATCTTGCAGCTCAAATCCATGTTTAAGAATTTTTTCTGAAAATTTCACAAAAGCCACAGCGTTTTCGCTTATCGTAGTGTGTAAAACTGCTTATGAAGAACCATTTGGAATTTTTTGGAGACCATGGTGCTATTAGTTTATTTCAATTTGTGTACCAAGACTAAAAGCAGAGTTCTTTTTTTTCGAAGAACAGCCTTAAAAAAAATTGTTTTTATTACTAGCATTTCTGGGTTTTATTTTTTCACACCCTGTCTTCTTTTCCAAACTACTATTTGAAGAAGACTTTTTCATGGCGAAGCTCCAAATTATTATTATTTAATTACTCATTAATTTTTTGCCGTTTAAATTAATATAATCAATCTGTAAAATTTTACACTAAACTTACATTAATCTGAGATCGTAGAGAGCACGTATCGAAATTAATGATCTAAAATACAACCTAATGAGTTTATCAACAAAAGGAACGACAAAGATAAATTAACCTGATAATAGTTCAAACATTATCAGTTGATACACCTTGACTCGCATAACAATGGGCTCGGCAGATGCACAAAGTAACCAAATGCATTTCATAATTTATTTTCACACCTAATGTTCATTTATAAAACGAACTTGAAAAGTTTTAGTAGAACACACGAATAGAAATTAATTATTTTGCCTTCCGACACGTTTCAGATAATAAATGACTCAATAATGTGCTAGTAGATGGAGAAAATTAAGGTATATTTCAGTATCTTGAATCCAAAGATTTTCTTAGCAACAGTTAGTACGAAAGATTTAATAGAGCACTTAAAAAAAAAAGCAATTTCTTTTGAAACTTATAATTCTTATGGATTACTTCACTAGCCAAAGTATATTTAATTATCTACTTTGATTGGTAGATTGAAGAACTATAGCATATTTTTAATTGTAAAATTCACATTTCCAATAAATTATTTGAACAAGCAATATTTTCTTATGAAAATTATAATACAGGCAAATCGACATTTTTTATTGAAAATTACAATATCAACTGATCAATTGAAAAAGCTAGCATTTTCTATTGAAAATTATCGATAGAGATACTTAAAACTATTATTCAGATGGAAGAGCTCTTTTCTTTTCAAATTTCAGTTACAATTGATCAAAATGACGAATTAGCATTTAAGAAAAAATTACGTTACAAATCGAAGACCTAATAATTTCAGAATTAGTAGAAGAGCTACCTTTTGTGAAAATTAGAATATCCATAGACAGGATTTAAGAGTTAACATTTTTTTCTTGAAGTTTAGAAGAATAGCAAAAGCTGATTTAAAAAATAATTATTATTTTCTTTGAAAGTTGAAACATTATAGACATCAATCTACAGAGCCAGCATTTTCTTTGTAAAATTAGAATTCGAACATATTATTTAACCAGACATTTCCTTTTCAAATTTATAATTACGAAAAATGCTTCAACTGCTAGCAATCTTTTGAAAGTTACTGGATTTACTTTATATGTATAAGAGCCGATATTGTATTTTATTTTTTTCCACTGTTTGAAAATTATTACTGTAGAAACGTGAAAACTTGAATTTAATTTAAAATACAGCATTGATATCTTAGAATTATCTTCTAAATAGTTCAGTGAAGAAACGAGGTGAACAAATAAACAAAATCTCTAATTCTTTCTTCGTGATTTTTTGATGGATCTTCTTATTTTACATTTAAAAGTGGTTGATGCTTTTTAAAAGTGACTTGTTGCGCTTTAATTTCTTATAACTTTTTTCAAAAAGACAAATTGTTTTTGTGTCGGCAAAAAAAAAAAAAAAAAAAAAAAAGATACAGGCAAAATTATAATACAGGCAAAATATATTTATATTAAATATTATAAATTTTTAATGCAATCAAATTATATATTTTTATATGCAATCAAAAGTTAAAATTCAAACTGTTACAACTAGTAGCAATAATATATTAATTACCCGATTCAACAAGATTTACTACAACAATGCCAATGTATGTTGAAATGAACGAGAATTAATATACCTACACTTTTCTTAGAACGAAAATTAATAGCTATACAGATACCATGATTAATTTTGGATGTGCAAAACTAAAAGAAACATTAATATAATATGACAAAAAGGTCCTTTCAGAATTAATAACTTAAAATACAATCTAATCAGTTCATCAATAGAAGGACGATCAAGATAAATTAACACGATAGAGCTGCTCAAAAACGTATCAATTAAGACACTCTGACGTATGCGGGCACAGGGATATCTGCAGATGAGCAAGGAAAACAATTTCTGCTAATAAATTTGACGAAGGGAGACCATGCAGGGAATAACATTCTATACATCACTCTGGTATATGTCCGGGGCTTATATTCGACGATCAACCTACTCCACAAATTCTTCCCTCCTTTTATTACCTTGGAAGAAAAGAAAAACCCTAATCAATCAGGCACCGGATGGAATTCCTAATTACCTGTCTGCAAAAGCGGATCGAACATCTTGATGACTGAAACAGAAGCGGTTGCCTAGATTAACAAAATAAACGCACCATCTTTCCCCTGCGTTAACAGGAGCTCCAAGTTTGTTAGTCGTCGTTTGGTAACTCATTTCCTTCCATTGTTGCATAATCCTGGAAGCGGGAAAAGAGTAAGGTATTATTAAAACGGTATTAAAATGCAAAAGCAGTATAAGCGATGGATGTATGTTTATGCTCGTACCTGCCTATGTATGCAGGAACGGCCTAAGGCGTGTGCGGTCGCACACCTGCGATTTTGAGAGGGGCACCGAAAGGATAAAAACTAGAAAAAAATAATATTACAAAAGCTGAAAATGTTATGTAATTTTAAGTGCAATTTAGCCGTTTAAATACATTAATAACTTGAAAGTACAGTAAATAAAAATATAGTTAAAAAAAAAAAAAACACGCTTTAGTGATAAATTGAACTAACTAAAAAGCGAAAAATAATTCTTAATATAGAAATAAATTAATGAACGAAAAATAGTATTATTGTGAAAAAAGCGTGGGGCGCTTTGTGGTATATTTTTTGTATCGTTTTTGTATTAATCGTACCAATCGAATATTCTCAAGAACTGATACATGGAGCACCCCACGCTTTTTTCACAATAATACTATTTTTCGTTCATTAATTTATTTCTATATTAAGAATTTTTTTTCGCTTGTTAGTTAGTTCAATTTATCACTAAAGCGTGCTTTTTTTTAACTATATTTTTATTTTTCGCTTTTTAGTTCGATTTGCTATAAAAGCGTGTTTTTTAGTTTTTGTTAAACTGTATGTATTTAAAATTTATTTTTAATTTTCGGTATCTCTCATAAGACACTAAGTTGGAAAGTACAAACTGTGAGATAATTTATTTTCACTGTGCACCAGTGGCGTAACCAGGATTTTATTTCGGGGTGGGCTGGGTATCAAATTTAAAGCTAAAGTTCAATTGTAAGCTAAGTAAAGGGTCCCATTTCGGGGGGGGGTACCCCCTGAGCGTCCCCCCTCTTGCTACGCCCTTGCTGTGCACCAAAGTATTAATCAACCTGTAGTTAAATGCTACCTTCCTCACTAAAAAGGAAAAATAGGTCTCTAATCAACAAATAAAAGCGTGTTAAAAAGAATGGCCTTAACATGTTTTTGTACTCAACTCTTCTAAAATGTGATGGATCACGATATTTCGTAAAAATAAAAATATTTCCGTTCCCAGGATTCGAACCTGAGTTGTGGCGGCCACAACGTAATGTACTAACCACTATACGATCACGGCCAGTGCAAAAAAGGTTTTCTTAAGATTGTAATCTTTGAAAGTGTTCTACTTTCAATCAGGATAAGAAATGAGGAAATTATTTAATCCTGACGATCCTGATCAGGATAATGAGATAAACTTATAAAATTATTGTATTGTCACCGGTTCTTCATAAATGTACAAAGTTTAAATTAAATCTGACCGGTTAAAGTGTACCAAATTTGAGTTCAAAGGAGTAGGATACAAACATACATATAGGCAAAGCTCATAAATAAAAGTGTGTTAAAATCAGGATAATGGGATAAACTTATCAAATTATTGTATTGTCATCGATCCTTGATATATCTAAAAAGTTTAAATTAAATCTGGCCGTTTAAAGTGGGTCAAAATCGAGGAGTCGGTTACAAACATACAAACATACATACAGGTGAAGCTAATAAAAGCGCGTTAAAAACTGGCTCGAAGTGCTTCGCTCCGCTATTACGACCTTGACCGAACTGAAGTTTTAAGTAGTGAGTCACAATCCCTTTTACATGTTTAGTTCATCTATTAATATATTTAAACTAATATTTATTACTGTAAAAGAAATTTAACTTCATAGTTAGGCTTAACAATTTTATGGGCTAAGATGTCCATGGAGATGATATGATGACCATGGACAAAGGCGGATCCAGGGGAGGGCGCAAGGGGCGCGCGCCCCTTCCGAGAAAAATATATTTACACTAGACAAATGGGACTTTCACCAGTATTAAGTGGGCTTTACACTAGATAAAATGAGTATTCGGGATTTGCTCCCCCTCCGAAAACAGTTTCTGGATCCGCCCTTGCCCATGGATGTGACAAAATCATATTTTAAGTGCAAGCAAAAGCATAGTTTTAATGATATAAAATGGAATTAAAGTATCTGATACATATTCTTTATGTACAACAAGCATGATTTAAAAAAAAACAGACAACAGTTTACATTTTATAGGTTTTACAGAAGCAATGGTGTGTACAACCAATAAACATACTCACCTAGAATTGAAACTTTTTTTCTTTCTTGTGTACAAACAAAGCTTAATTCACATCTGTTCTCAATGGAGATGCACACAAGTGGCTGCATCTCTTCAACACTACTAGAAAGAAATGAGCAATTTTGCCATTTCAAAGAAATTTTTAAAAATTAAATCTGCCCATGGAGGTGATGCTTCAACCTGGTTGCAAACTTTAGTTGAGCAAAGCTTTCTAAATTTACCAGCTTCATTATAATTTCAAAAGTAGAAATATTTTTCAACACATATTTATTTAATTTAACTTAAATAAGAAATAATATTTTATGCAGTTTTAATAATATGTCTATTTGTTTAAGTAAATATGGCCTGGTTGCAGTCCATGGAGTTGACTTTTCTCACATATTTGAAATTTTATCTCACAAGAATAATTTAAAAAAAGTTTCCAACTTTGCGGGATTTACTAATCCAATCCATCTAACACTGCATAGCACACAATTCGTGACATGCATATTGTGTTAATAGAATAGTCAACATTTTTGAGTTTCATCAAAGTGCCCGAATTTGGGGAATGGCCCACTTATCTATTTAGTTTAGTCGACCTCTGTAACTTTTATGTTTCACTAAGCAAAAACAATTGGCGCACGAAAGAAAAAAGCTACAAAAAATAAACAAGCAATTTTTAAGTCATCTATTGTTAAACCGATAAATTATGTGTAAATAAAAAATTTTGTATAATAAAAAAAGTCGTAAAAATAACTGAAATTTGATAAGCAGAAAAAAAAATACGCCACAATTGCAGCGAGAAATGGGGAATCGGAAAAACGAATAGACTGGAGTAATTACTGACATTATTATAAAAATAAAATAAATGAAAATAAAAAAAATGGAGACATCTGTAAAAGCGGCATACATAGATCAAACAAACCGGCAGAGAGACAGATGAGTTCTCACCCCAGCTGTCACAGAACAATAAACCTTTGAAACAAAACTGCATTACTTCACTTCAGTTTAACCAGGTGCCAAATGTACATTCACATCCACGGCGGCAGTCATATCCGAGAATACATTCGAAATCCGCCTTTGAACTTCAGTTGACCACCTGTGTTTGTAATAGCTTAAATCACCGAGGGGAGAAATAAAAAATTACACGTACAAAGCGTTTCCATTAAGTTTGTAAATAAATTAAGAGACGCCGTGCATCCAATCCTTTTCTCCTACACGTCGGTTAAGTTTACCTTTCATTTTTTTTTTAAACGTACTCATGCGTGTATTCTAAAGCTTGTTATTTTGTTCCACCTTAATAATTTTCTTTTCAATATTTTTTTTTTCTAGCAATCTAGAATTATTTACATGGATTGCGTGACGGTTTAATTGGAAAAATAATAAAAAACGAAGTTTTTCTCGCTTGTTAATTAAATGTTTTAATTGCTGCGGGAGAGATTGTTTTAAGAAAATATGACAGCCATTAGGAATGAAATGCTAAACAAACATAATTCTAACTCGTTATCTATATAAGGGGGAGGGTCGGAGTTAAACAAACGTGGCATGAAAAAGCAAGCAAACTTTGGAAGAAGATGCATATATGCAAAAAGGATGCTTTTAATTGTTGTTTTAATTGAATTGCTAAATAAGACATACATAATAAAAGGAAGATTTTTTGATGAAATAAGCATAAGGTGTCTTCTTTTAAAGTAAAATTTAGTTTTGTACCAGTGAAATATATTTAAAAGTTTAATCTAATCCAGTGATCTTCAATTAATATATATATATATAAATATATATATATATATATATATATATATATATATATATATATATATATATATATATATATATATATATATATATATATATATATATATATATATATATATATATATATGGAGAGAACGAGAGAGAGAGAGACTAAGTACTAAAAGTAATACACATATAGAATAAGAAGAAAAACTAAAAGAACCACACAAATACAAAACATCAATGACAAAAATACAAAAGGCAAAAGAAGATGTTAGAGCTCATTTATATAAATGCTTTGTCGGCATTTGGTACGACATAGAGGCTAAAAGCACTTTTCTTGATCAAACCATCGACTTAAGAAACAAGTGAAATAAAAAGGTAGCAAAAGGCTCTAGCAATGAAGCTAGAAGGTGACAAAAATAACTCAGTCAAATCTAAGAAACCGGAAAAGAAATACATAAAAATCCATTCATGTGGGCTCAACCCAAGCCAGGATCGTGCTGTGTAATTGATGTTAGATTGTGTTAAGGCTCGGGTTCATGAGAAATGTCTCGTCTATTGAACATATTCCTTGTAAGCACATTTAAAAAATGTGATTCATAGGAGAAATTAAGAAACTAGAAAGTATATTAAGAGCCTACCACTAGAGTTGTCTTTAATTTATCTTAAATTTATTACGTTTTATCAGTGAAGTTAATTGACTTTTATTTTTGAATTAGCTGAAATTTCGAGCTTGGGATCGAGATCCGATTTAAATAACATTGCCGGGGCCCAGTTTTGAAGTCCCCGGGCTCAAGTTTTAAAAAATGAACCCGAATTCACCTCTTTTGTGTTTTGCCTGCGTAAATTCAGTGTTCCCTCTGGTCTATGTTAACGTTAATGCATTAGGGTGATGTTTAACTACGTTTGTCATATTTTATCATTATTATGCTTTTTTTTTTTCTACAGTAGACAGACTCAATGAATCTTCCTGTTCCAACCAATAGTGCTAGAACGTCATGCTTACACACAATCCTTCACAATGCATTCCGCATTTACCACAAATAAATTCTGCTGGCACATTCTAGATATTGAGCAGCGCCGTATCCAAAACGTCTCCCCATTATGCTTGAGTAATCTCCATACATATTATGAGAGAGAAAACCGATTTTCCTGACACATATTATGCACGAGTTGCAGCATTAGTGAATAGGAGGGCAACATGAAAACATATTGCAAATGGTGGACGTTTATGTACATTGGTTTTACTCCAGATGCGATAAACCATCCATACGGCTGCTGCGTGTTGGATACGAGGCTGGGATGTATGATGCTGTTACACTAAACGCAGGCTCCTTAAATGCCACTGACTCAATTTTGTAAGAGTATGTGACTGCTTAAGTGCAGTAAAATATGCTTAAACTGAACTTTTATCAAGTGGAAACGTATTTTAAGCAGATAGATTTCCTGGTCTGTTGAAATATAACACTACTCAACTGAAGCTTAGCGGAGAAGTATTTTATCCCCCTTTTCAATTATATTTTAGACAGGTTTTTTTTTTTTGACATAAAGAGTGAATTTAAAAAATATGGTTACTTTTAAATGACCTACTTATATTTAAAGGGGATAAAAAGTTACAAGCACACACATAGCAAAACGCATTGATTATGAGACCCTTTCCAAAACAAATATCTCATTTGTGTGCACACAGTTTTAACCAAAACCAATTCCGAATTCCTGCAACTTCGTTTGTAATTGATCAATAGGCAATAACAAAAGGAGAGTACCGTTTTGCTTTGATCAATGCTCTTAGTTATATATCATAGAATCAGGGCCATATTTCTAATCAGGTCGATTAGGCTGCGGCCTAGGACGGCATTTGTTTTTTCTCTTTTAAATAACAAGCAAAGTGCAGCTGATGCAGATCGCTTTCTTTTCCCTGTCGTGCATATAAAAAAGTATTTAAGCAGGAACGCATTCATTTCGTCGAAACTGGTCATGTAGGGTATTAAGTCTTTTGCCAGGGCGAATGACTATTGATACGTCTCCGAATATAACATGAACATGAATTACATGTGTTCAGAAATCTACCTCATAGAATCATCCAACCACTTCCGAATTTTTTTTAATCAATGACCCTTCCAATTTGAGTCAATATTTTTCTCTAGATTACATTATTTAATCAGACAGTTAACTTATGGCATGCATGGAGATGGGGGGACATATAATAAAAGGAGCAGTTGTCTATCTACGGCTGCTGATATGCCAATCTTCACATATTCAAAATAGTTGACAAGTCCTGCCTGCCCCTCTGTTGCAATGTTGGAATGCACAGAATTCTACGCTTGAATGGTGTGGTGATGAACGCTGAACATTCCCTTGTTTACTTATTAGCTATCTCTTAGGTCAGTGTTTTTACCAGATACTGGGAGGCTAGAGACAAGGCCAACAGTAGTTACCTACACCTATAAGTACCTGTATAGGGGTAATAATAGGTATCTTGTTGCCGTGATAGAAACCTTCTGAACAGACTGCAAACTTTATCTTGTTTTGATGTTTTACTTTTTAATCTATGTAATTCTTTTGTGCAATTCTACTTTTTATCTGTGTAAGTCTTGTATTGTACTTGTTTTATTGCTGTCTTGTTTTATTACTGTTTTTCCTGGTTTTATGATTTCTACATGACAAAACGATGACTGTCTGTATTGCTAGTTGCTGATTGTGTGTGATTACGGCAACGCTACACTAGGGCGATCTGCCACGGGGGGGGTGCCTTGATAGGAGGTCCTTCTAAGGGGCTCTAATGCGTATTCACGTTACACCTGGAGAAAACCTACCAAAACTCCAGACCGTTAGATCGACAGTAGCGCGATGGGACCCGAACCCGGGACCTTCACCCTTCGGCCATCTACCATTTTCAGTGGAGCATGCCAAGGGCAGCAGCTTTTAGTTTTATCTATGACCGGCGTGAACCTAAATGCGGTCCTGAAAAAAAAAAAAAAACAAATTTAGGAATACGACTGCAAATTGCGATAGAACGTAAGTTTTGGAAGCTTTTGAATTGAAGATGAAAAGAAAAAAAAAAAAGCCTAAATACAAATTTTTATTAAAAAGTGAATGAAATGACTCAAAGCACTAAAAAGGACCGTCGGCTGTTAAAGATAATGACTTTTTTTCGTCATTATATATTTTTTAATAACAGTAATGGATTATTAAATGATATTTCAAAATATAATAAATAGAACATGCATAAATTTTGTTTTATTAGGATCAATAGACTTCAAAACCCCGGCAGATGTTTTTTCTTCATTCAGACCACTAGTTCTGAAAGCATCAGCTAAAATTGTTAAAATTGAATCTTAAAGGGCGGTATGTTGGCCTATATCAGCTACGGATTCAGAAGAGTTTCAAGGGAGGGGCGATAAGCAGAACGATGTATATCAGATATGGAGCACTTTTTTTTAAAACAACTTTTTCATTTTTGATTCTGAACCCATGTTAACCTGTTCACTCTTATCATTAAAAAGGACGCAACGAAGCTTTTTTGACCAAAGCTAAAATCCCAGAATAGCCCTTTGAATGCTGCGCTGGAGCCCAGCGTTGCGCTTGCGCATTTAGCGGGCTCCCGAGGAACATCCAAAAAAAAAAAAAAAAAAAGCATTCTGGGAAACGTATCATAGGTCGATCGCCCGGTCTCTACCCCCCCCCCCCTTTGGATCCGCCACTGTCTTATATGTACATTTGAGGTCTTCTAAATACATTAGTCATCCCAATCACACTGAGTAAAGAGTTCAGACATGACTTTTACAGAATTATTTTCAGAGTAATACGGTTATTACCTTAAAAGAAATTTAAAAGAAGTGTAAACAACAAAGTTTTCGATTACTTTTCACCATATAGTTTAAATTTCGCTTTATAGAAACGTGTTAACAAAAATAGTTATCAAATAAAACGGCGAAAGGTATAAAATTATAAATATTCATCACGTTTACTTCATTATATTAGTATTCTCAGTTGACTGCGGTAAATATAAATAAATCGAATATAACGTATTTTAATAAAAAGAATTTCCCCCTCTAGACCTTTAACGGACTGCCTTCAAGGCTTCAGGGGGTAGTGATCGATTTTTTTTTTTTTTTTTTTTTGGTTGGGGTTGATTTTTAAAGAAAACGAAATATAATATTTTTAGAAGAAGCTAATTAAAAAAACCCGTTGGATTTAGAGTGTAAAATGAAGAAAAGTGTTATTCGTAATCAATGACTATTTTCCTTGGGGGGGGGGGAGGGGGAGGAGATCAAGCCCCCTAATCCCTCACCTGGATCCGATACTTTCAGGGGTGTGAAGTATATTCTCTTTGACAGTTAAAGGGGTGCACCAGGGACGTAGAGAGAAAAAAATTTCAACGGTTGCCAAAAGGTGAAAAAGGTAGAATTTCTCACCAAAAATGCTTGATTTAATGACATCCAATTAACAAAAATCCAAAATTTCTGGGGTTAACCAGGTTTCCATGGCACCTCGCCCTCGCTACGTACCTGGCATGCACATGCGCAAGGGCGCTTAGTTCGCAAGGGCGAACAGAGAAGCAAACCAAAGCAATAAACACTTCTTACCTGGAATGGGTAAAGTAAAAAAGAACATTTTTATTTAAATATTTTGTACACTTCTAAGATTACTCTGCAAAGCCCAGTATTTACTCTGGAAGTCGTCTGGTCTTAATTTAAACATTCGTTAGCAACTCACAGAAACCCTGTTTGCTTGATAATTCCCAAAATCCCAACAGTACATTGGGCAGTCACCTTTTAAGACTTCATAAACCTTTTCTATATTCCAGTTACTATGGAAAAAAAAAATAAGAAAGCTCCAAGCGATAGTCGTTTAGTGCCGTCAATCAAAGTTAAAAGCTCACGGGCAGAGAGAAGAACGTCTCCCCCGAAAATCTTAACTTTTATTATTTTTTCTTTTTCTTTCTTCTTGGGGAGAGCGAAAAGTACTCCAAATAAATTCCGCGAGGGAACCTGATGGAAATTCTTATTTCAAAGTGTTTGCCGATAAACATTACAAATAACGTTAAGATCCTGCTGCGATAATTTCGTGGCGAAAGGGGTTGCCGTAAAAGTTGGTTGGCGAAGGCAGTGCCAAGAAACACAAAGACTTAAAGGAACGACTCAACTACGGTTGCAACTTAAACGATATTAAAAAATTAAAAACAAGAAAAAGAAAATTAAACACCGCGGTAAATGAAATTAATCTAATACCACTAATAAATACCTAATCGAGCGGCAAAAATTATCTATTTATTAGTGTTTATCACTTTTACTGGTCATGCATTAATGGTATCGGGAAGTAATGGTTTTTCTTACATTAAATTCAAGCAAATAAGTTCAACAAGTTTTTCTTTCAAAAAAGTTTTAACTCCGAACAAACTGTGCCTAAACATTGGATTCATATTTGTTGCAATTTAAAGCAAGAATTTTACAGATAATTTTTTCTTTCAAAAAGGATATATGAAAAAGGAAGGTAAGGAGGGCGCCTACATCCTTGGAGTACAAATTTAAGCCATGAGACTGGTTTTTAGGTATTTGTGAGTATTGCATTTTGCAGCAAGAATTTTACGGATATCTTTTTTTTTATGGTAGAGAGAGATATGGGAAAAGAACAATTTGTCTAGCTACCGTAGGTTACGAATTTCGCAAAATGCTATTCAATCTAGATCTTATGTTAAAAATCCCACAAACATGCTAGATTTCGTATTACTAGCTTCAGATGTTTTAGCTAGGCGAAATATTGACGTATGTGAAATCGATATCATTTTCCGATGTCCGCAGTCATAAACCTTACAATATTGTTACAAAATTGTAATGTTGTTTTCCCGTGTTAATTGTAATGTTGTGGCATTCCTGAAATGAGTATGTGACCCCCTTGACATTGGCGACCGTTTTGACGATAAATTTGGTCACCTTGGAAAGAAAGTTTCCGAAAGTACTGAAATGTTGGCTGTCTTTCAATTACGAAAGACGTTATGAGAAAAATCAAGAAATCGTTTCGACCAGCTTGGAAATCTATAAATATTAGAGTCTCTCTTGCTGCGAGTTCGGTGTAACGGACTGCAGATATAAAGAGCAGAACTATACGATTGATATTGCGATTAGAAAAGTGTAATTGAAGTGATAGTTAATGATTTTCTGTTGCATGTGCTACTAAATTCTGTATTTTTTGTGAGGTATTAGTGCTTTGATTCGTTGAGTAAAGTGTTATATTCGCTTTTCGAGCTTGTCGGACTATTTTAACATACCCTCAATGTGTAATTTTCGTATCAATCAATATATTTTAGTAAAAGCATTTTAGATTTCTATACTTTTAAGCGGCAGCCTTCAGGGATTCAGTAGGTGTATATTTATACTGATTGTAATACGTCCAACAAAAGCGCTTCACTAATAGATATGAAGAATATTGTAATTAAATTCATCAAGATTTACGTTTAATTATTAAAAACCATTTGTAAACATGATTGATGATCATTTAAAATCATTTTTACTGTAACACGCACAAACAGAATACAGTAAAGTTTAATTTTTTGGATTTAAAAATCAGGGTGAACAAAAGTGTAAGTCAAACTTCTATGGCCACAGAATATTATTACTAAACAATATAACATTGATTTCGTTTTAAGTATTATGTTTCCAAAAAAGGATTTTCTGAAAGCCTGATCAGTATTTCGATGTACTTAATTTTAATCTTCTTACAAAAGAACAAAAGATGTATTCCCATGATGGAGCAACAACAAAAGGATTAATGAAAAGAAAAGGCACAATAGAATCAACAAAGAAAGCTAAAAAGGATTTGCCGATCTAATAAAACGAAACCAAAGTTCGATATTTTATTAGTACAATGTTCCTGGACAGTCTAAAAGTAAAAATTGTGAATGCTAAACTTTATAAAGAGCTATAGAAAAGATTTCAATTCATCTGTTTAGAATTTTATTTAAAGAGAAAAATGCGCTTTACTTCGCAATATATAAGAAAAAATTACAGCGTGGATTATTATAATTTTTGTTTAAAATGGAAGTTTTTATACAATAAACTTATGCAAAGTTTGTTTTTCTATCCGTGATCAGGGTTGTCACATGAATAACAGCAGCTTTAACGAAAGGTTTGATACAATGTAATCAGATAATCCTGAAATAACTAGTTCAGTAATTTTATGATAAGAATACTTCTTAGATGGTAAATAATTATATGAAACAGAATTTTTATCAGCTTCTGAAACTTGCCAAATAGGCTAAAATTAGCCACATCTGGCAAATTTTTTCCATGATTAATCATGGACACTGGACAAGGTTAAGGATTATTCATGGACATGGATAAGGATGCACTAATAATCATAGACCAGAATAACAAAAACGCTCAAAGTAACTGGTGTTTAAAGAAAAAAATAATAAAAAAGAACTTTGCAAAATAACAGCTCATAGGTTACTCAGAGCCCTTCCCGGTGCCGTAGACACTTTTTGCACTCTCCTTCAGGTTGCTAATCTCCTTCAGATTGCTAAAAGAACAGTGATTCATACTGTTCCTTTGGTAGAAAGTGCTATAATCAATATTGTCAAACAGTTTATCTAGCTAAAGTGTGGCAAATACCCAAGCTGAGCCTATGCTAATGACTCGAAAGCAATATGAACGTTAGGGACCTGACCACTACGTCACAGCACGTAGAAATTGTCACCAGTAGACTGGCCATTGATTTGATTCTCTGAAA
The DNA here is from genome assembly GCA_038373885.1 of Cheiracanthium punctorium. Taxonomy (NCBI): domain Eukaryota; kingdom Metazoa; phylum Arthropoda; class Arachnida; order Araneae; family Cheiracanthiidae; genus Cheiracanthium; species Cheiracanthium punctorium. Next base: position 93,630 of record JAWZYV010013263.1, on the reverse strand, counting down.
AATGTAGACTAATGTGACTCAGTGACATTGTAGTTTGAGTGATGACTGTATCTGGATCAGACAAATGATGAGTGCATAGAAAAGTTATCTCCAATAGCATGCTTTTACAAAATTTTGTTGTTAAACCAACGCATCGAAACAAACGCAAAAAATTTCTTTAAACAAATGAACACAACAAAACTTTATTTGATACCTCATTACATTGTTGCAAACAATACCAAATTACCGTTTCCAAGCTACAACGGGGACGTATTGTTGTGGATGAGAAAAATTTGCAACAATAAACAACATAAATCATTTCTATCTGAGTTCTTGATGGTTGGATTCCCTCGTTTTCTTTTATATCTGTTTTATTCCTATGCTTGAAACTGTATTTTTTATACTAAAATACTAGCATTTCGAATTAAGTAGTTAAATTTTTTTTCTCACAAAATGTCGATAATGTTGTATTCGATATGTTTCATGTGCCCTTAGTGATAGTATAGGATAAGTAAAATAGAAGAAATAAACACACAATGACTTTATTTTTTTTATTATCACTACTGTACAAACAAATTTAAATAAAAACTTTTATAAGTGTACATCCGGTCTGAAATAACACAATTTTTGAAATGGCATATTGAGAATGTGTATATAAACAGAAAACAAATTTGTTTCGCTGTTGAGAAGCCCAGAATTGAGCTGTGCTTTCAGCCAATGGATGAACATGGTGAATAACATATAAAAATAAAATGGAGATTTCAGGGTAGAAGAACATATGACTGCACTAAAAACTAGATATTCAGTGGTTCTGCCAATTCTTATTAAAAGGTGGTTTTCGTTTTCAGTAGAAGATGATGGGATGTTTTTTGTTTTTCTTTCCAATGGCGGGACTGCTCCTGGAGACATTGCTCACTACTAAGGCCGGAGTTGTTGGTCTCTTTACTATGGGGGCACCTAGTAGGTGGACCAACGTCGCCCCCTATGAAAGGACGGACACAATGACAGCCACACCCTGTCGGAGATCGAACCTTGACAGCCGGGAGTTGAACCCGAAACCGTAGCACAGTGCTTTATCTACCATACAATCTGGTCGCAGATGATGGGATGTAATGAGCAGGCAAATGTCATAGCTTTACACAGATGATTATATTATCTCAAATACAACAGCTTCATAGCAGTCCTGAACAGATAAACTTTCAGGCTTCAGATGAAGTAAAATAAAATCATTGACTTAATCTTCTGAATGACAGAAGAACTTTTACTATACCTGTTTCCACTGTTGCTAAGACGTAAACAACTGTATACAGTAACGCTTTCACGGATTGATCTCTAAATACCAGTCAAACAACACTTTGGTTCGGTTGTATCGAGAGAGATGAGTTCCCCTCTTTAATGCCCCAAAAATAAATAAATATTGCCATTTATACAGTTGACGCAAAAAGTTGGTTACGGGCTTTAATTCTTTATCTATCAGAGATAGGTGGGCAATGTAAAAAATCTTCAAAATTGAAAAAATGTTCAAAATAAGGTAGGTAATAAGACACTGTTAAAAAAAATATTCTCGTTAATTTTTAAAAAGTTACACTTTTTGAATTTGTATATAACCCCCGTACAAAACAATTCTCACAATATATGCCCAGATACACTCATGAGGTAACATACAAAATTTGAGAATTATACCTTAAAAAGTGTCAGAGATAAGATAAAAATAATGCTGACTTAACCCTTTATAAGGCGAGGGTATGTGCAGAGAGTCGAAATTACTTGGAATTTTTCTGGCCCATTTTATAGAATTAATTCATATATTTTCCCTCTACTGTAATATCCTACGTGAAAATTGGAGGAACAAGTACTAAACAAACATAGAAATTTTGCAGGAGAATACATTAATTATGCACAAAATCAAAGTCGGAAAACTACCTGCTGCTTGTACACGGAATTAAACGCAAAAATATATAATTAAAAGCGATGATTCTTATGCTCAATTTTCGAGTAATTATTCGAGCTTTCCTTAAAATTGCGAATGAAAGAAAAGTTCATAAGCCAAATATTATTTAGAATCTAGACGTATGGAAAATATATACATCCAATATAACTGAACAAAAATCAGAAAATTCACTAATGACAATTGATTACTGTATTTAATAGACCGTAGGTGGTAAGTATTTTACCACTGCCTGATAAAGGGTTAAACCACTTTAAATGACTCTCGAAGGGGACAAATCCTGTCGGATGATCGCATTTCAGGGGTCATACAGAAATTACGAAAGAAAATCTTTTTTACAACTCTGGCAATAAACCTTTACATTCAAAATCATGTACAGCCCCTATCATCTTTCTTTAAAGATATCTCTGAGACACTGTATGATGAAAGGCTCAAATTTGGTACATCACCTCATGAGTGTATGGGGCACATTTTACTAATTGGATGTTTATGTACGGGGGTCGAATACAAATTTTGTGAATGAACGAGAGCATTATTTTTCTTAACGAAGTCTTATTTCCGATCTTACTCTGAACCTTTTTTACTTTCTGAACATGTGACATGTAAGGAAAATATTGTAATCTTGAAAAAATTCGACTTCGAGATTTTGGTGTATTTTCCAATTTACACTGCCCACGTATCTCTAGTAGATAAAGAATTAAAACCCGTTATCACCGTTTTGTATGACAGTATGCATGACATCCTCAAGCGAAGAGTAGCAAATAAAAATCACAGCAGTACGAATTTACGGGTTCTTATGAATAGCTCTGTTTATTTTAAACGCAAGTTATTCGAAAAATATGAAAGCATATATCATAGGTATTTATATACCGTTGAACATGCCTGTGTCTGCATACAGCACCAAACGATGCTGTAAACCAGCTTGCTTTCTAGTTGATGATATCATTCTGTAAAAAATAAATAAATAAAAAAGTAAAGAAATCTGTCTAATGTCAATATTATCTTTTGTCGTTTTTCGAGAACAGCACCATCTTCTAGACGCAGGTCTGAGCTTGAAAACTGTGGGTGGAACTATAAAACAACTGTTTTCTATGAAACCAGCAGGGATTCTCGTAAATTGCCCATTTTTTTCTTTTCTTTCTGCTGTTTTATCGAGCTCTGCAGGAGCCCCCCTGAGAAAGAAAAACACGTTTACCTTTGAATAAGCACGTGCTTTTCCGTTCTTTATTATGTATACGACCCACTCTCAACCTCTTTTCTTTCCCAAAAGACTTGTAACGTGATTAGTGGCTGCAGCTAAGGTGTGGAAAAAAAAAAGGTGAATTCTTTTTGTGATTCTTAATAAGAGAAGTAACAAAGAATTTTTTAGTTTCTTCATGAAGTCAAATAAAAGTCGCAGCTTTTGAGGTACCATAAATTACATGAAAGTTGAAATTTCGAATGCTTAAGATGTAGCACAGTGAACTGATAAACAAACGAAGCAGGTGCTGTACAAGTTCACTAAGTTTGGATTTTTTTTAAAAATTCTTTTAAAAATTCTTTCTTCTTTCCTAACAACGCTTTTAGTATATCTAAACATATTAATTCTATACATGCTTCTAAAATACTTCACACAAGTTATAAAAAAACTATCTTCGTATAAAAAAACTACCTTCGTCTTTTAAAGAGCAATTTTAAAGTCTTAAAAACAAATAAGTTAGAAATTCGAGAAAAATTAGAGTGTGCTTGAAAAAAAAAATCAAAATGGCTGTTATTAATAAAACAAAAGATGTTTATTCTTACCAATGGCGTATCGTCTGTACTAGCTGCGAAGTCTGAAGAATGTTATTTTCCATAGAAGCATTAGCCTAACATTCTGAAACTAAAACGTTTTAATAATTCCAATAAGAAAAAACAAAACTTCTGAAAAGAAAGTGAATTTTTTTTTTTATTTTTCGTTTCGTATCTGGACGGGAGAGTCCACCTCAGAACCAAGCACAGAGGCCAACGCTTATGTGAGTGCGAAAAAAACTCTCCTAATCTCCTGGAGGGTATGACAACCCGCTCACATGAGCGTTGGCTTTTAGCCACTGGTTTTTGCAATGACCAATATTTAAAGTTTCTGTAGCGTTATTTTATTTCCGTTTTTATTGGCGGGTCAGTTTGAATAGCCTTAGCTATATAAATGACTATGTCATTTTATCTCTCACCTCCTTTATTGAAAATTGTCCGAAAAATGTGTCCCAAAAAAGTGACATAATTTTGCATATATTTAAATACTATTAGTTCACAACAGCTTTAATCTATTGTTACGATATTTCGTAAGCTGTAGAATATGCATAACATGTATTTTTCTATAAATAGGTTACAATCCTAAAAATTTCAACATAGGGTTACCAAGTGAAATACACGAAAGATGAGAGATAAAATGACGTAGTCAATTAACATCGTTTTAATATGGCAATAATGAAACTAAAAAATTAGGGGGGTTCAGAGGGAGGGGGTTCCCCCTGACAAGGCTCAAACAGCCGAGTTATGTATATATATATATACATATATATATATATATATATATATATATATATATATGTCATGTTAGACAGTGATATTCATCTAATTGCCGAAGCGCTAGGCATCACCTGTTTATGGCCGTCACAGAACATCAATTTGGCCGGCTATGACTTCTCGTAAAAATAATACAAGCTGACAGAAGAGAGTATCATTCAGATCTCTAGATAAGCGAAAAAAAAAATCAAATCTTTTAGAAATGGTCCGTTTATCCCCCTCAGTGTGGGAATTCGTAACTGTGTTTTGGGTGGTCAAATGTTCGTGGAAAAATGGGGAAAAAATTTGACCGCTCTCTCTTTGACATAGTAGAAAATAAAATAAAAACAGAATTAGGAGGAGTTCACAAAATCCAACTGAGAGTTTTTAAGGGTCTTGGAATCCAATAAAAAACTGGAGAAAAATGCAAGCATATTTTCCTTAGGTTAGTTTTCGGATAAACCATGAATCTATATCAGATTCTTCACTGTTATAAAAAATCTAAATTTCATAGACAATATCAACCTGATTTTCACAGGAGAATCTCCCTTATTGGTGAATAAAAGATTTTTGCTGTCTTTTAACGGAAGTTTTGTTAAAAAACGAAAATTATCTGTGATTCTTCTGAAAGTCCAGTTCTAAAAAAGGGCATTTTCCGTTTTCTTTCTGGCAACTGCGACCTTGGACTAATGAAATGTCTCCCAGTCACTTCAGCTCGTAATCAAAATAATACCCACAAAGCTTAGCAATTTTGAATTCAAGATGTTCGTTGCTCATTATGCCATCAGTTCAAGTTGGAGTTAAGATCTCTTAAACATACAAAAATATATCGTCGCATTACGCATGTAACAGACGACTGCAGATAATTGGAGTATAGTATTTTACTGAATGCTAAGCCCTTTTGCTGTGGGTGTTTGCTTCTCGGTGTATTCGCTCGTGATAATTTTATTTTATATCCGAATACCAAATGCATCTTTTTCACATTCAGAGTTGTGAAATAAATTCAACCTAAATATGGAGGGGATGCTTTCGGTAAAGATTTTGCTTTAATGGACAGCGTTTCTTACGATTGGATTATAAAAATCTCGTAGCTGTTGTAAAACAAATGAAGTTATGATAGCTCCAATCAAAGTGAGTTACTATTTTACCTTTTCCATGTAAATAAATTTGGTTGCTGCTTTAATTATATCTCACAGCTGATTTAACCATGATTGCATTCCTGTATTCTGACTGTACTGTGATTTTGTTTTATAACTAGAGACTATGGTGAAATTGTATTCTATTTATTAAAAAAATATTTTTTGTATAGTTATTAAGATCTATGTTATGTATTTGCCTTGATTTAAAATTTATTTTCTCGGGTTAATAATCATAGATTACAGCTCTGATAATAAAATATAATTCAAATATATATTTATCTGTGCACTATTTATAACATTATATGTACATGTATGTACACCTTTTTAAAACAACTCTGGTGCTTTACCACTAGACCCCCCCCCCCTCAAAAGGAGCTGGTGGTGCAGTTACAAAAAACTTATTCTATATTTTAACAACTAAGAATGCGTAAAAACTTCGTCAATGTTGTGTATCCATCTACCTACACACATATATGTATGGAAAAGTTGGACTAGGACAGCTTTTTCTCACGTGTAAAATAACTGCATGAATAAAGTGCTTAATTTCTATTTGAATGAACACTGTTAATAGAAGTAGTTCAACATTTCACCATGCAATAGAGCTGAACTAACTGCAACCTTCCAATGGGGAAACGTTGAACCATGATTTAGTTCTTTGATCAGTTTAAGCACCAAATCATGATTCAACGTTTCTCCATAGAAAGGTTGCAGCTAATTCACTGCAAATTAGTTGAAACCTTTCTACGGATAAACGTTGAACCATTATTTGGTGCTCAAACTGATCAAAGAACCAAATCATGGTTCAACATTTCTCCATTGAAAAGTTGCAGCTAATTTAGCTCTATTGTATAGTGAAATGTTGACTACTTCTATTAACAGTGTATTACAATGTATTTGAATGAATTAGAACTTTGGTTTCAAGAAGGACTACTTTTTAATGTATAAAAACTATATTTTAGGCTCTTAGGTAAATAAATTATTTTTTGGAAGTATGTATATACCCGGTTTTATCCAATAATGTCGCTTATTAGAAAATAAGGCATAATTCTTTCAATTGTTATGCAAAACCTGATTCCATAATTTTAAATAATGCTTAAAATCCTTTTTTGTGATATAGGGAAGAAAGAAAAATACCTTTCTCTAATAGTAAAAAGAAAAACAATTTCCTACCTGAAAATAACGGAAAAACCCCCGATTCTGTGACTGAAAATAACGGAGAGAAACCGTTTCGTAAGATAAGATGTGAACGGAAAATAACCGTTTTCTCCGAAATGGAAAAACGGTTATTTTCCGGCAGCATTGCTGCCAGACAATGACCGTTTATTTCAGGAACTTTTTATAACAGTGTAGGTAAGCCCCATCACCATCTTACCATCAATTTTGAGTTAGAATCGTAAATGCATTTTAATTAAGGAATTAATTTCTCTTAAATTTTAATTCATAATTTGAAATAAACTTTATTAAATTTAGTTTGAGAAGTTGTTCCATTATTTTTTGTTAGTCTATTAATTATTGGTTCTTGTCTGTCCGCTTTCGTTCCAGCCTGGGTCTATTGAAAAAAAAAAGTTTTTCATTAATATCTATTATTCCTAATCATATATCATAGTATTTATGCTCGACACATATAATTTTGAAATTAAAGAAATCTAAAAGAAGCAAATGAAGAGCAGCGACGGAGCATAATATATTTCATGTAAATGTTAGTTTCAAGAAGGTGTTCTAGATTGATAGAATGAATTATATTAAATATTAACAGATGAATATCACTGCTTAACGTGATAAGAATTGATCGTAAAGAACATATTTTAGCTACCTATAAATGTAACTACTTTCCTGTCTAATAAAAATACAAAACTAACATTATTTCGCATTCTCAATATCTAATTCTAATAAGCTCTCATATTTTTCAGAAACTTACAATTTAGTTTAATGTTTGTATAAATGTATAAAATCTTTTCCTAAATTTTCCAATTTAAGCCTTTTTTATTTCTAGGAGAACGTCTTTTTAATGGGCTTTAATTTTTTGAAGTCACAGTGCCAGCGAGGCATTCAAAAGCGTAATGCATGTTTTCGGTATTTATTTTTTCTTTCTTATTTGATCTACAGAGCTGCTCTGAACTATGCTTGAACTCAAGAGGTCTAACACCTTTTTTTTTTTATATCTCAAGGGGTAGCAAAATGTGATTTTGTATATTTGCCTTTTTCAGTTTGCATTGCTCCAAGGATGCGGAATTTCTGATTGCTTTTTCATTTGAAACCCGTTTTGCAACAACCTCCTGACTTGCTATGCTCTTGGCGACAAACTGGTAAGTTACACACCAACCCAGTAGACAAACACCGCCGTAAATTTATTTTCAGCCGCACCTTTCTGAGCCGAAAATTTATTTTGCAGTCATCACCAGCTTCAGCAGTGTGACTTTATCTCCAGCACACCTGGGTGGTCGCGCTAACTCAACAGAAGAAACTTAGAAAACGAAACAAACGGACTGGTCTTTGTTTTTCTTTTTTTCTTTGTGACAGAAAAAAAGTGCTCTATGTTTTGCTCCTGTTATTTTAGGAAGTTACGGATTTCATATGTTTAGTATATTCAAAGAATCTGTTTCAATAAATAAGAATGAATGATGTTGATATAACAAGTACAAATCACTTCGAAATTCAGAAATTTTATTTATGTATTTGTTATTTGGATTGTTTGATAATACAGACGAGCCACCTTTCCAAAATTAAAATGCCCGTGATCTCCTGCTTTTTAATGTAAAAAAGGTCCGAGATTTTTTTTTTTTCTTAAAGCATAAAATGGACGTAATAGTCAAAGCATATTTCCTTTTCTTAAATACCATGTGCGTCCATATAAATTTAAGTAATAGGATAGAGCTAAGTTGTATAGTGTAATTAAATTCAATTCCAAATATTTGTCAAAGTAAAATCGGAAAGTAGAAAACATCAATCAAAATACATAGGGGTAAACTACTCAACAAAAATTATATAAAGATGCCATATAACAATAAAATTTGAAATAATATCTAATTTAATATAACTGATTTTGTGAATCTGGTGAAGAAAATTGAGAAAAGTTTCAATTTTTTAATAAACTTTAAAAACGTCTGAGAAAATGAAAAAGTCTGACGCCCAAAATAGAATCGAAAAGCCTGAGACTCAGCAAGTCTGGTAATGTATATTTAGCTAATATTCAACATGTATACTGGCATGCAGATATCAATTGCAGGAGACGCGAGGGGTTGGAAATGTCATTTTTTTTTTTCAAAAATAACTTTTATTATTACACAGTAAAAAAAATTCAGAAACGCTACATACTTATAGCCGAAAGGTTTCCGAAAGTATAACGTAACCTACCGATGCTCTACTCGAACTCACGATTTCGGAAACATAACCCACATTTCGGGGTAAAATATTTACGGGGAAAGGAAATCTTTATTTGGGACTTCGCGCGCATGCGCCAAGTGCCAAGAAACAGGGGAAAAGAGTGAACGCGTCTTCCCTAATAGCACAGATGGTCACAAGAGTCGCTGTGACGTCCCAATTGTCACAGGACTGTCACATTGTAACTTGCAGGGCCCGATTATGACCAACAGCGGACCCGGGCATTGATGAATTTGGGGGTCCCCATCTATAAAATTTGTTTTCTTTTTCATAAAATTTTGACATATAAATGAATATTTCAGAACAGCATTTGAAACTGGGGGCCCTGGCAAAGTCCCGATTTGCCCATGCGATAATAAGGGTCTGGTAACTTGTGAGTGATGTAACTCCACTGTGTGGTCACTGTGAAGTTTATTTGTGACCAGTCACCAGGTGACGCCGCCGGATGAATACTTAAATAAAACGATGAACTAGTAAACGCATTATCTCCTGAAAATAATTTATGTGGAAAAAAAAAGATTTAAGATTTTTAATTTATATTTATGAATCCTAAATAAAGCAGCACATTATCTCCTAAAAATAATTTATGTGGAAAAAAAAAAGATTTAAGATTTTTAATTTATATTTATTAATTATGGTATTTTCCCTCCATTTATAAAATCCCCCCCCCCAAAAAAAAATTAAGTTTCCAAAACAAGCCATACCACAAATAACTTTTGCAGCAGTCAGTTTACTTTTAAAGCAAAGTACGGCAAGAAAATCACAGCGTCGAGGTAGCGTGCTCTCCTCCGAATGCGTACGTCCAGGGTTCGATTCTGGTCGCTAGTCCTGACTCCTGACCGCTCCTTCCGTTAGGGTTTGGTGCTGCCATCTAGTGTAAGGTACTCGAAACGCTTCATCTAGTGCATGTTACTTTTTTCTGAAAAACTCAGAAAGGTTACTCGTTAATTCGGAAACCTTTGTGAAATACACGGAAAGGTTACTCAATATTTTACCAAAATATACAGAAACGTTACCCATCTTTTCCAGAAACCTTACCTAAAAAGCAGGAAAATATGTAAATATTTTTCCGAAATATGCAGAAACGTTTCTAAATACTTTACCCGCATGGTTCGGAAACGTTTCTGCAATTTTAAACTACAAGAGCTGCCCCATTTTTTGGGGTAACGTTTCCGATTTTTTTTTTACCGTGATAGCATATATGCAATTCTTCTAAACATATACAGTTTACTTTGCGTCTATGTCATTTTAAAATTACTAGATTTATAAGACCTCCATATAGTTAATAACATATAATCAATGAAATTGGAATTTTGAATACTCAGTTGTATATCCTTGCGGTAAAGACATTATTGGACATTTAGTGATGAATAATGCCTTTATAATGACATTTTTGGAATACCTATTCAATATTGTGAGATAATTTAGATCCCCCCCCCCCCAAACCAATATAAAGCCAGTACTTACTCAACATAATAATATATTATCTTTGTATCTTAACAAAAAAAAAAAAGAAAAAAGAAAGCAACAGAACATTGGGCGTAATTTTGGCTAAATATTAAAATGAATTGTGCTTTATCAATATTGCTTTTAAAAAGCATTTGGAAGCATTTTTATGCATATCCATGCATTTAACATATACTTTCATTATTCATAAAAATGTATATACATTGGTGAAATAAATTAAGAGAATTTGAATATTTTATCGAATTTCATGAAAAGAAGTGAATTGAATTTAAAACAACTGCTTCTAGACAAAAATGCAATTCTTGTACGTCAAACACGTAACGGTACACGTATGTGTAGACTGAGCCAGTAGAGAAACAGGCTTTACAAGCGCGCGTAAATTAAGACGCATTTCGTTCGCTAGCACACCTCGGCGAATTTCTTGGTGTTATTTTGCAGCAATCGGTTAATTTCAAATTGTAACAGTAAAAATGAGTAACTACCAACGTTTAGATGATGGAATGAGGTGGCGTATTGTGGGGAGGCCAGAAGCAGGCCAATCTCAAGTCCAGATTTGTAGAGAGTACAATTGAACTCCCAGCGTCGTGTGTAACTTATGGGAACAGTTCCAGGATACCGGATCCATCGAGAGAAAGCCTGAGCAAGGTCGTCCAAAAGCCAAAGATCGCCATTTGTCCATTATAGCGAGGCGTAACAGGAGTGCTACAGCTTCTCAGCTCTCTCGTGACTTGTATGCAACCACAGGAACCCATGTATCAAGGGTGCCTGTTTCCAAAAGACTTCATGAGAGAGAGGGCTGTTTGCAAGAAGATCTGCTGTTTGCGTTCCGCTCACTTCTACGAACAGCAGAATCCGTTTAGCATGGTGCATAGAAATTGGAGTATGGATCAATGCACAACCGCTCTGTTCACTGATGAGTCCCGGTTCAGCCTAAACAACAATTCTCACCGTACGTTCATATGGAGAGAACCAGGGACCCGCTACTACCTTCCAATGTCCGCGAAATCGACCATTATGGCAGAAGGAGGTTCATTGGTCTGGACAGGCATCATGTTGGATGGCCACACACCTCTCCATGTCTTTCAAAGATGCACTCTGACTGGTGTGAGGTACAGGGATGAGGTCTTGGAGCCTTATGTTCACCTTTTCAGAGGTGCAGTTGGCCCTGAGTTTATTTTAATTTCTAGAGAGTGAACATATTCGCCGGATGGATTGGCTAGCCATATCTCCAGACCGTAACCCTATAGAGCATGTCTGGGACGCTCTGGGGAGGGCAATTTCAACTCGCAACCCCCTCCGAGAACCACCCAGTGAATGAAAACAGCGTTGCTGAACGAGTGGGACCACTTGCCACAGGAAATGATAAACTGCCTTATTTCAAGTATGAAATCACGCTGCAAGACCATACCCCCTATTAACCCATTTTCTTGTTTACTCTGAAATCGCTCTTTCACACCTTCCGACTCAACCGTGTGTTACGCACGATCATGCGTGTGCATTACAGTTATTGCAGGTTATTTATTTTGTATTGTATCAATGTATGCACATATCAAATTTCATTGAAATCGGCGGAATAGTTCTAGAGATAATCGACCAAGTCTGCAAATTCTCTTAATTTCTTACACCAGTGTAGTACTAAAAGAAATATCCCTTTTTTTTCGTGTCTATACGGTTTAATTTTTTTCAAAAATTTTTCAGGAATAATTTGAGAGTTCTAGTATTTTTCAATAGCTATCTTAAATTATTGTATGTTCTACTATAACTATGTGCCAGAAAAGGTGGCAACACGCTTTAAATCATTATCTATTAGAGATAAGTGGGCGATGCAAATTGAAAAAATCTTTAAAATATGGTAGGAAAAAAGACTAATTTCAGAAACAGAATTCCTCTTGTTAATTTTCATACAGTTACATTTTTCATCATTCTTCGATCACGTTTCACGGAACGTGAAACGTGATCGAAGAACTGATTTTTTCTATTCAAGTGAGCGTGATGGAAAGTGGTTTAAGTCAGTATATTTTTATTTTCATATATCTAATATTTTTTAGGATGTAATTCTCAAATTTTGTATACCACCTCATAAGTGTATGAGGCACATTTGTTGATTGGAATTTTTTTATATTTATATTTATATTTATATTTATTTTATTTTATTTTGTACGGGATGTCGTACACATATTTAAAAAGCATAATTTTTAAAAAATCAACGAGAGGATTTTTTAATGTACACATTTTCCTACCTTATTTTGAAAAATTTGATGTACATTGCTCATTTATCTCTAACGTCTCTAACGGATAACGCGTTAAAGCGTTTTACTATCTTTTTGGGACAGCCTGTATAAAGCTTTTGTTTGAACAAACCAAACATTTATTGCCTTTCTGTCAGAGAGTTCTGGAAAAAGTCGATGCCACATTAACATAACGACTAATCAAAAATACTGTTTCTAGTAAGTCTTAAAAATCTGGCTCATTATTTACAGAAATACGAAGACAGATACTGAATGGAAAAAAAAAGAGAGAAGACAACAGCTATCACAAAAAAAAAAAAAAAAAAAAAAGGCCAAAGCAGATTAAGTTCGTTAATTTTTGTTGACTGTGAAAGACATTGGAAAGGAGTTTAGATGAATTAAAAATCATTATATTTCCCAATTTAGTTTTTCAAACTTTTCCTTTCCCCATTAGCGATTGTTAAAAAAAAGGCTTGGTAATATTTTAGAATTTTTTTTTTTTTTGTGTGTGTGTACAAAGGCATTTGGAGAGAAAAACTAAACATTTCTTTTAAATTTCAGATAAAATAAAAACTGGCTAGGTTAGTGACCTTTTTTTCTTAATTGGGTATGTTTTGTTTCTACCATGAACGCGGTGAAAAAGAAATGTCATTAAAGAATTCCAATAAGTTTATGCAACTGACACACGTGTTTTTCGCGATTCTTTGAAGAGTGGTATCACCTTTCGCTAAAAATTATTAAGGGGATTTAGAATTAATTTTCGTCTTACTGTAACCATTTCACTAATTTAATTTTTTCTTCTCCAGATTTACATAATTTTAGTTACCGTGTGATAGATAGAGAGGATATTGTCAAAAGTTACTTTGTGTAAAGAAAATCCTAATTATACCGCGATATCCGACCTGTGGCTGTTGAACAACAAGATTTGAAAAGAATTTTAGCGATAGCTGTTTGAATTTTTAAAAGTCGTCATAGAAAACGAGCAGCTTTTCATCAGAAATTTATTATTTTCGACTCAGAAAGACATTATTTAAGATACTAATAAAGAAAATAGTATTTTAGAAGTAAATGTACAGATATTTGAATTTATTTAATTGTGAGATCTGAAAAGATTATTACAGATGCAAGATATATTTTCCGAAAAATTTATCTACAGGGTATTCCAAAAAGGTGATAACGGGCTTTAATTCTTCACCCCTTATTGCACACTTTTCTCTATTAGAGAAAAGTGTGCAATATAATTTGAAAAAATAGTTTAAAATAAAGTAAAAAGAAATATCACGTTTAGAAAAAATTCCTGTCGTTAATTTTCAAAAGTTACCCTTTTTAAATTTGTATACCACTCTCCGTACGAAAATTCCCAGTTCATAAAACGTGCGTTATACATTAATAAAGCGGGGTAAAAAATTTGAGAATTATATCCTAAAAAGTGTCCGATTATGAAGATAAACATATGCTGACTTAAACCACTTTTCAATGGCTCTCGAAGGGTAAAAGTCGTGTCGGGTGATTGCGTTTCAGCGGTTGCACAAAAATATCAAAGAAAACACAATGCTTTGCACTCTTGCAATAAACTTTTAGATTCGAAATCATGTATAGGTACAGACCATCTTTGTTTAAAGATATCTCCGAGACGTTTTATGATGAAAAGCTGAAAATTTGTGTATCAACATATTAGTGTATGGGTCACACTTTACTAATTAAAAAAGTTTTTCGTACGGGGGTCGGATATAAATTTAAAATTTGAATTTTTTTTTTTATAAATTAAAGAAAGAAATTTTCTCTTTACTTAGTCTTTTTACCTAACTTATTTTGAATATTTTTTTCAATACACAATGGTCATTTATTTCCAATAGATAAAGAACTAAAGCGTGTGGCCACCTTTTTGGGACGCCTTGCATAATCAACAAAATACTCTGTAAGAATTTGCAGAATTTTTCTTTTTATCTCTTTAATTTTTTTTCTGTAAATGAATATTCTTTTTCTTTCTTTCATTTTTGTTTCCTTTAAATCTTACATCCAGGCTGCTTCCTCTTATTACTCAACGGAACAATGAAGATTTCCCTTCTATGACCAGTGATTAGATTTTCAGCGCTGGTAATAAAAGGGTAATCTTCAACATTGCTTTTTTCACACCCTTTCATTATGATGAGAGTGCACAAACTAAACGTGGGTTCAGTGGTGGGTTAAACTCGCCTAAAAAGTCCCTTTATTGCAAATCAAAAACTCATTTCTGCTTTTATACCCAATTTTGTACGCATTTTTAATATTTTGACGATACCGCCTATTCAAAAGGTGGTTTGAATAAGTGAAATTTTCTAATGAATGAAGACAAATTTTTAGGTTTAGTATTTAACCCTTTGAGGCGCAACCCTTTCCCAATGCTGAAAAAAGGGATGCCGTTGCCATCGCTCGACTTAACTACCAGCAAGATGGCGGACGATCGAAACGTTCATCGCGTGCCACGGATCTAGAGACCCTTTCTTGACGACAGCTGGCTCTGCGCGAGCACAGCCAGCTGCGTCAAAAAAAGGGTCTCTAGATCTGTGGCACGCGATGAACGTTTCGATCGTCCGCCATCTTGCTGGTAGTTAAGTCGAGCGATGGCAACGGCTGCCCTTTTTTCAGCATTGGGCAATCTATCCAGCTGTTCTCGCATTCTTCCATTTTTCAGCAGACGTCAGTGCTGTTAAAAATAATCGTGACCCTATTTTTACGGGAAATGACGTGCTAAAAAGTAAAGGATTCTCGTGGAGCTATGTCACCCGCAACTATTTTTATAGAAATCAAATCTATTCTTCGTGACTGGCAACAGTCAAAACGTCAGAGTTGGGTGTTCCCAGAGCGGGAACACTGCGCCTCAAAGGGTTAAAAGTGGACGAAGGGGGGGGGGATTGCTCCATCGCTCCCACCTCTTAGTTTCACCACTATGAATTATCTTATTGAATGTACCTCGTCTCTATCACATCAAATCATGCTCTTGCGCAATCGCTGGGTTCCGGCGGAGTATTCAGAGAACTATTTTGGGAAGAAACGTGGATCAAAGAAGGAGAATCTTCTCCGTTGCGCCTCTTTGATGATGTGAGCCACCAGGTAAAACGTGGCTTCAATGGTAGATTTAAGTGCTCTCGAGATAGGGTTTGGGGCGATTGCCCTGTCTCACCCCTCCCCTTCTTGGATCAGCCACTGATTAAAATATTCATTTTATTTTTGAACTGGAAGCGTTGCAGTGCATAATAATCCTATCCAATTAGCTAGTCAATAATGACTCATTAACATCGCCGCCATTTTCTCTCTGTTTCTAGTGACTCGACAGTATCGACCTCCATCGGTAATAAATAACTCAAGATTCCAGTTTCGTTCCATTCCGAAAATCGATAGTACACCAAGTTAAATAAGCACTACTTACGTACTTTTAAATAGAAAAGTTTTCTCGTTCCCATAACGCAGAGGCAGTTGCTATCGGAAACTGTTTGCGTTTGGTGCAGCTGAATTAAAAAATTCTGGATAGTACGAGTTGTAAATATTTGCTCGGTTTCGAGATCTGGGCTGTTGAATGATTTATTGTGTCATGTATTGGGATAAGTCAGAACATAATTTTACCGACTTTGTGTTAGACGGTGTGGACCTCATAAACACGGTATTTTTTAATCATTATTTTAAAATCTAGTTCTAAATTAGTCAGCTGAGAAAATTAATGGAACTGGCGCCAGCTACTCTCCGCTTTTGCCTCCTACCCGATAAATCTCAACAAACGAACAAAAAAATGTAGTATTACAATTTTTTGAGGGACTTTGTTCTTCAGAGGTTTAATTCGTTCTAAAATTAATGTTCTAAACGTAAAATAATTTAAGTTTGCCTTTAGTTATATGTGAATCTTAATACTATTAAACGAGGAATGCTTGTATTTATGTCCGAGCGACTTCGAAAACTTCTCTAAGGATTTTCTTAAAATTTTGTAAATAAAGGCTTTTCAGGAACAGGAATCGATTGTGCAGGTCACATGTTTGGAAAAACTCTCTAAACGGCTCTGACGGCACTAAATGTAAAATAAACTGTTTTGAACGGTAGAGCCATCTATTAATCGTTTATGAAACACACAGCGTTTGTTTTGATGGAATAATACGTAAGTAATACAATTCTTACTAATTAATAGTTATTTAAAACTATTGGTAATCTTTCTGTTGAAAATTTCTTACATTTATCATTTTGCCATTTTGTAAATAACATAATAGATGTGCATCTGAGATTCTATATTATTTATTTTCTAAATACTAAAACTATAAGTACAATAGTTTTTCGTGTATTTTGTTGGTACATAACATACGAATTTCAAATATACCTAGACGTTTCATCTATAATGTAAATAAAAATAGTAATGATCTACAGAAAGAAAAAAATCCTGTGACGCAAGCCTTAGCAGAAGGATTTTTAAATAAATTATTAATTTTTTCTGAAAACAAAATTTGTATTGGTCATTTTGTAATGTCCTAATATTTCAGTAAAAAATCGTCTGTAAGGCAGCGTCTTTATGCAAAGAACATAGATATGTTAATATTTTGATAAACATTTAACATTTCTCCCTTTTTTTTTAACACCAGTGAAAGAATATCTATTCTGAGCTACATTGCACATGATTCCGGAGTGTGTTCTTATTTTAATAATTCAAATTGCACCGAGCAATTTATTTTGAAATGTGCGAGTTATTTTAATTGTTATTGTGTGAGTTATTAGTTATGTTAATAATAGACTTATATGTTTAAAGCAATGTGGATTACCACTAGAGCTGGCAGATGCCTGAAAATTTTAGATGGATCCGAAGAACGAGTGGGTGCCGTGCCTACAATTCAAAGTGTTCACGTGATTAAGAAGAACGCATAATGTAAGTTTTGCTTCTCAACCAGAAATTTATAATGTGCGATTGCGGCTACATCACTACAAAAACGCTGGAAGCTTTGATGATCTTCTAACTCTAAGTGGTGTTGAGCATTTAATTTACAAGAAAGCTTGCTTGGCTCTAGGACCGACCTATGATGATCAACAATCGGTTGAAATTCTGCAAGAATCTGCTATATCCAAAATTCCCAGAGACATGAGAACGCTCTTTAAGCAAATTCTTATCTTAACTCTCCGGAAAATCTCAAAGATCAAGGGATAAATTTCAAGAAAATTTGACCGAAGAATTTATACGAGGAGCAAGGAGAAACGATAGTTTTATAACGAAGCAACCGAACGAACTTTAATAAGTTCGTCTTATCTATAAGATCTTATGTAATTATTGTCCATAAAATAGCTACAGATGGCAAGGACTTGGATCGATATTTTTGGAATTTTTGGTTAAACGGTACACCATGAAAATGAAAGACATCAAGATATATTAAACATGGATGAAAGCCGTGCTCTTGTGGAACAGACAAGACAACTTCTTAAAGGTAAACAGTCGCTGGAATTGTATTGTAGCTTTATGCAACAACGGGCAAACTTAACGAAGATATTTTTTATAGAAGGACCTGATGGAATAATAAAAACTTTTATCTCCAAAACATATATTCTTTCTGCATGAAATCTCATTGTCAAATGTACGGTCTTTATTGGAATAGCATCCAATTTCCTTCGAAGTGGACGAACTTCCCAAAAAACATTTGGATTTAAGATAATGATTTTCCTATGATTTATTTCAATTCCATTTTTATTTTTTATCAAAATAAACAATATGTGTTTTTCTTATACTTAAACTATACCATAGGTTCGACTCAGGCCGAAGTTGTTTTCAAGTACCAGGCCAGGCCAGTGGCGTATCTAGAGGGGGGCAAGGAGGGGCATCTGTTCACGGGTGCCAAATTGTACATAAAAATATTCCCCATTGCATTTTCACAAATAGGAGGGGGCGTAAAAATTTCAGTTGTCGCCATGCTCTGAAAACTCTAGCAACGCCTCAGGGCCAGGCTCGATTAAAGCCAAAGAGCTTGCCCGAATCGACGTTTTTCTAACGAATGAAATACCTATGCTACCTAAATACCAATTAAATAACACAGATCTTCTACTTCGTTCTATTGATAACCCCAAGTTACCATTAGGTGGAAAGATGATGGTGCTTGGAGGCGATTTTCGCCAGTGTTGACTTGTTCAACAAACTGCTAACAGGAGTGAATTAGTGGATCTATCAGTAAATAAAAACAATCTTTAGAGTTTTATATTTCTTTCCATAAATATTTTTTATTTTTTATTTAATTGCATATAAGAAAATAACTTAAATATTATAAAGTCATGACTACACCTATTTTCTCTACGGCTCAGAGACATGAACTTTGAGGAACCAGGATCTGAGTAGAATTCAAGCAACAGAAATGAAACATTTAAGGCCAATAAATAACTGCACAATCGCCGTCAAGATCTGAAATGTAGACATCAGGAATGGATTGAAGATACTCAACTTATGTGATAGAATACAAGTATACCGCACTCAATGGAAAGACCATATACAAAGCAAGCCAGTGACAAGATTCCCCAGAGTTAAAACAGAAAAAAAATTGCCGAATATCTACTAAAAATTAATAATGGAGATTTATCAACAAATACTCTGGGCGAAGTTGAAGTTCCTAGAGATTTACTTTTCAACGGAAATCTGATAGATGAAGTGTTTAATGATTGTTGGAAAACAACAGATACGAGGATATGGGAAATAGAGAACCCCAGAGCAATTGGCACCTTAAACAAAGACGGGAATAAAATTAACGAAGAAATTATAATGAAGTTTTCTGGAGAATACAATTCTGGAGAATACAAAGTATTTAAAAGTTACAGTTCTGTGAAAGGTCAACCAGAAAGAGCTCTTCATTTCACAGAATATTTTAACCCTGTGGAGATCTCCGATTTACCACCACATGTGTTATAGCTTAACAAAAATACAATGATAATGCTTCTTCGATATTTGTACGCCTCAGAGGGTCTCTGCAAGGGAACAAGTCTGATCAAGGCAGAATTGTGTTACAACATTATGAGCAATTATATGTATATTCCATATATACGTATAATGAAATGTATATATATATATATTTCATTTTTATTTCATAACATTATTAAAGCCAAGATTATCACAGCCGAAAATTCAGGCCGAAGCTCACATCCCAAGAATTATCTTAGATTCCAGCAAAAGTCATCTCGGTTGTGCTATGAAGAGGCATCAGTTTGAAAGAAAAATCAGCTTTTGCTATGATCAGTGGCGTAGTAAAGGTGAGCTCGGGGGACTCGTAGTAAAGATGAACCTCCCCCCATGCGCTTGGGAGAGAAGAGAAAAATAGCCACATATCAGCAGAAGCATGTCTTTTTCAGTTTCCAAAATCGATGGAATCATATTGAGCACCGCTCCCCAAATTTATTGAATTGCTACGCTCCTGCCTACTGAACATTCATAAGGCCCAAGGGCAAACATTTCAGTATGTTGGCATTCACCTACTAATAGCAACCTTTATGCACGGATGTTCTACAGCCAAAAGAAACGACTCCAAAGTTCTTTTGCTGCCAGAAAATTCCCGATATACAAGAAACGTTGTTTGGAGAAATTTTTTAGATATGTTTGACACGCCGTAGAACGATCTTCCAGACATAAACAGACAATTTGAACTCTGATAGAGATCAAGCATAACGAAAGGACTCGTTTTTTAGTGTTTTTGATCTTTTGTGTTCTAATTAATTTTGTATTATATTTTTGCTTGATAGCTTAAAGTATTTTAAAACGGTTTAATGTATTCTAATATATTTTAACGTGTAGTCTGAAATATTTTAATTTTTTATTATGATATTTTCAGTAAAATACTTTTATTCTATGTCCTTTGTTAAATGCTAAATAAAATTTTTCTTTCTTTTTTGTCGTATGTTACGTTTTAATGTTAAGCGATTATCATTTTAAAGACATTCGGGTAGAACTCATTAGAAATTTAGATTTAAATTAGTTATTAAAATGTTAACAAAACATTTTGACAATATATATATTTTGATTTCGTTATGATGGAATATTTATGAGGCTCGTTGGATAAAAAATTTAGTTTATTAGTTGTCCAAACGTACAGAAAGTAAATACAAAATGAAACAGACGCTACCCATTTCTAGTTAACGTGACTTTTTCACAGGCGTGTAAGCAATCAGAATGCCACGATTTCCCTCCATACGAGAGAAACCAACCTCGCTGATTGACAGCTTGCGTCATCAGCAAGTGTTCGGTTGGAAAGAATCATGGCTTCCTAACTCGCTGATTACAAAGCAAAAATAAATTTGGACTCCACCTTGCACCAAAGATGAGGCTTGGGTGGGGGGAAAAAAACGCGCCGAGAACCCCATGTATTGTGGGAAAACCATCTTGAAGTCAAAGGAACGATGTTGAAAATAAAAACTGAAACGTGAAGTTCCCAGAATAAAAAAGTCCCATTACTTTTATACAAACATCCCTTAAAATATTACACACACACACACACATATAAAACAAAGCATGAGTCGGTAGCCAATTACTAAGTTAATTAAAGCGCGGGTTATGAATCATAAAATTCATACGCGTTTAACAAATTTTTGTCAAATGTAGTAGATATTGCCAAGCTGGTGTTCAGAGAATTATTTTTGGTGTCAAAATTTGGCGTCTTTTAAAAAGATATTACCAAATGTGTCCTCACTTGGTGCAATTTTTGAGGGATGCTTGCGACCGTCAGCCGCCGCGCTGTCGGGCCATTAGTGAACATTGGCGGTTTTAGGGGGGTGTAATGGGGGTAATTACCCCTTCCAGGATTTTGAAAACGAAAGTGAAAATAACTCTGTATGTGAAATTCACTGGGGTGAAATTAAACAAATAACACTATCTAATGGCGAAACAAAGGAACTCTTCAAATATAACAATAATTTTGATCGACGGGGGCGAAGATGCTAGGTTATTATTTTCGGTATTTACATACTTCATTAATTATACTATTAATTAAACATTTATTTCACATTTGATGATTAATGAAACATTTTACTAACGCATATGAAGTGCATTGGGCAGACAAAGGGGTCCCCTTTCCTCTGTGCGCCCGCCTGTAGTCACTCTTTCTCCGAGGCACTGAGTTTATTTAAAATTATAAAATATCATTACCCTCCCAGACTGCAACTCTAGAATCGCCTTGTTAGTGAATTAGATCGTAAGACAGGATAAATAAAGAATGGACCTCTATTTATTAGTATGAAGAAAGTCACAATCTGCTAGCTGTTATTTGAACTTTATAGAAGAAATACATAAAAATGATTCCAAATGACCTGCAATTTAGGTTCGAAATAAAGGTCAAGAATGCATGTAAATTTACCAACCAGTCCGTATTCAATTTCGAAGATTAAGCCATCAACCCTTTTCTGTGAACACGTTATTTTTTATTGCATGGCCTGAGAGAGCAATAAAAAATTGACACGCATAAATTTTCCAAAGTGTTTAGCTGTAATTTGTAAGCCGCTGCGCAGTGGGGTTGGCTTTTACGATTTCCTGCCATAAACATCATTTTGTGAATTCTTTTGGTTTTTAAATGAGGAAGTGCGGACCACCAAAGAAAGTCAGTGAGGAATATATCTTGTTTGAACAATATACCGCGGGATATAAAATATGAATTCCGTGAAGGGATTTAATGAATGCAATGTTATATTCAAACAAGGTCATGTAAAGGGTATGAAGTACTTTGGCTGAATTAGACAGAGCATCGACAATTCAGGCATATAACGATCATGTACACAGTAAAAAAATTCAGAAACGTTACATACTTATAGCAGAAAGGGTTTCCGAAAGTATAGCGTAACCTACCGATGCTCTTCTCGAACTAACGATTTCGGAAACATAACCCATATTTCGGAGTAAAATATTTACGGGGAAAGGAAATCTTTATTTGGGACTTCGCGCGCGTGCGCCAAGTGCCAAGAGACAGAGGGATAAGAGTGAACGCGTCTTCCCTAATAGCACAGATGGTCACAAAAGCGTCGCTGTGACGTCACAGAGGGTCACAATTGTCACAGGACTGTCACATTGTAACTTGCAGGGCCCACCGGGGCCCCAGGCATTGATGAATTTGGGGGTCCCCATCTATAAAACTTGTCTTTTTTTTCATAAAATTTTGACATATAAAAGAATATTTCAGAACAACATTTGAAACTGGGGGCCCTGGGCAAAGTCAAGATTTGCCCATGCGATAATAAGGGTCTGGTAACTTGTGAGTGATGTAACTCCACTGTGTGGTCACTGTGAAGTTTATTTGTGACCAGTCACCAGGTGACGTCGCCGGATGAATACTTAAATAAAACAGCACGTTATCTCCAGAAAATAATTTATGCGGAAAAAAAAGATTTAAGATTTTTAATTTATATTTATTAATTATGGTATTTTTCCTCAATTTATAAAATACTCCAAAAAAATTTTAAGTTTCCAAAACAAGCCATACCACAACTAACTTTTGCAGCAGTCAGTTTACTTTTAAAGCAAATTACTGCAAGACAATCACAGCGTTGAGGTAACGTGCTGTCCTACGGACGCGTTCGTCCAGTGTTCGATTCTGAGCGCTCCTTCCGTTAGAGTTTGGTGCTGCCATCTAGTGCATGTTACTCGAAACGCTTCATCTAGTGCATGTTACTTTTTCTGAAAAACTCAGAAAGGTTACTGGTTAATTCGGAAACCTTTGTGAAATACACGGAAAGGTTACTCAATATTTTACCAAAATATACAGAAACGTTACACATCTTTTCCAGAAACCTTATCTAAAAAGCAGGAAAATATGTAAATATTTTTCCGAAATATGCAGAAACGTTTCTAAATACTTAACTGCATGGCTCGGAAACGTTTCCGCAATTTTAAACTACAAGAGCTGCCTTATATTTTGGGGTAACGTTTCCGAATTTTTTTTACCGTGTACTATTAAAGTAATTACATATTAATAATTTCCGAACATGTACCATGTACGGAAAGTATTGTAATCATAGAAACATTTGACTGAGATTTTGATGTATTTGCACGTTTCGAGGCATTTTGAATTCATTTAGGCTATTTTTGCGTTAATATACTATATGTAAGTGTGTACGCGTGTGTATACAGTAACTTCTAAACTGTGCATTCGATTGAGCTCTAATTTGCTATATATGTTATAGGCCACACTTGTATTATCAGGATGAAGTTTAGTGGGCATAGAATTTTTTTTTTCTTTTCAGGGCTACAAAAAATAATTCTTACTCATTACGGCCTAGACGGAAGTTCTTGGAAGTGCGGTATCATCTAAACAGTGCATACGATTGAAAGCGAATTCGGTAAGTACATTACAGGTCATGGTCACATTACCTGCATAGATTTTGGTGTATGTAGAACTGATATTTTGTTCACAGGGTTGCCAGAAAGAAAAAAAAAATCATGCATTACAGCGAATGGACGCAAATCATTTTAAGTGTGCTACTGTCTATATGGTGCATTTGATTGAGCTCAAGTTAGGTGTTCATGTTATTGGTCACTATTTTACATAATGTACAGATTTTGGTGCGTGTAGGACTTATTTGGAGTTTTTGTACAGGGTTCCGAAAAAGTATCCTTATACATTACGGTCCATGGACGAGTGCAGTCTCACTAGATTTTTATTAGGATCTTGTTATCTGAAGTTGTATATTGTGATTACACATCATTATTATTACTATAACTTTATTTGAATCTTGTTCTCCCTGGTTAATCATAATTTAGAGGAGTAGTGTATTTACTGCTTATAATTTCCACAGAATTGCGATGAATTATTTATATCTGCTCCTTTCCTCCACACACGAATTTTATTGATTTTGCGGTAACTTTTCCTCAGTAGTATTCTGCATTAATATCAGGTTGTAACGAAAGTTTCCCGCCAGATTTGCATGAGTCAGCTCAGGTGGTACCGAGCGATTGACCTTATATATCAAGTATATGAAATGCTTAGCGCGACTAATGGACATGGCACTAAAGTCTAACCTTTTAGCTAGCTCTCGAGTGGATGAATATTTTATCTCCTTCCACAAATTCTCGTTGGCGGGCCTCATCAATATCAGTAGGCCGGCCAGAGAGCTCTGCTTCTTAAATGTCCTAGTCCTCGTTTCTGAACTTTTGGTACCAAATCTTCACAGTGTCGTATAATACAACAGCAGTACCTTAAGCTGTACACATGATTCGGTGTCATTCTGTAGCTGACTTTTTGCAACAGAACTGAGAGTAAATGATGGTTCAATCTGGTAGCGTGATAGTTCCATTTCAGACACCTTAAACTTAATCATAACGATATTGTTTTACAGATTTCACAACACAGTGCTCTAAAACAAGTCTTTTTCTTTCAAATAACAAAAATAGTTTAACAAAATATTGGCAAAGACACCAACGCGAACTGTTTGTGCAGACAATACTTGCAGTGGCGGAAAACTTTCGTTACAACCTAATATTACATTTTACGGTATTTATTCAGGGTTGCTCTCACTTTACGATGGACAAGGGCTAATTGAAGGATTTGCAGCTTATAAAGGAGATATCTAACTAATCAAGTTTGTGGAAAACTGTTGAAAATGTTTGGGGATTCATCACAAACTAACCAAACAGGAATCTACATTTCTTCAGAAACACAAAATCTAATGATTGAAGCTACATATTTTTGGTACCAACCTTAGAAGATTTTTTAAAAATAGAACATGGGACTCCAAACTCCCATAGAGTGGATCTATCTTGTTTTTTGCAGCAAAACCTTCAATTCCCAAATCGTTCAGTTACAGACATGTTCAAATCATTAAATGATTGTGGCGGCACAATCACCTCCGCGCACACAACACCCGGCAATTGAAGGTCGGTCGAATGGGTAACTTTTGGCCGAGCCGGATTGCGCCTCATTCTACCACCCATAAGTCCCTGGGTTCAAACCCAGCTCTCACCAAACGCGCTGTCCCTAGATTGATGACCCGGACAAGGAATACGCATTCTCCTTCTCGCCTACAGCGACAGATGGCGCCAGTACCGCCCTCTTCCATCTCTCGCTCGGCTCTTTCAAAGTCCGCAACTCACGGCAGCAACCTCACAAAGTCCGCAACGAGCGGTAGCAACCTAACAAAGTCCACAACGAGTGGCAGCGTTCCATAACGCTTGGAACATCGTTCGTCTGCCTCCGACTGACTCTCTGGGGGGGGGGGGGGAGTAGTGTGGCGGCAGGATCACCTCCGCGCACACAACACCCGGCAATTGAAGGCCGGTCGAATAGGTACATTTTGGACGAGCCGGATTGCGTCTCATTCTACCACCCATAAGTCCCTGGGTTCAAACCCAGCTCTCACCACACGCTCTCTCCCCTCATGATCTTGCCTCTTATAAAAGTTGTTTCAAGTTCTTATAACGCCCAACTGATAATATTCATAATAATAACTATTAAATGCGAGATACTCAATTTTCTGAACTGACTCCCCGTAAATTGGAAAAGCTAGTCCCTTTTGTTTAAGAAAAAAAAAAAAAAGGAAAAAGAAAACCAGCTATTTCATTACAATACATTCTTAATCAACATTATTTTAAAATTTAGGATCCAAATCACTATGCTTTGTACTTGCGCATAAAGATTTTTACAACTAATAATTAGCGTATTGTAATTGCATTCGTCCGCCGCAGGAAGTCACATTTCCTCGAACATCTCACGAATTTTTTTGTCCTCTCACAGATATTACAACTCTGCATTTTCAAAAAGGGGTGTCATCAATCACCCAGCTAAATGAAAAATCTCGCCTCCTTCTTTGATGAATATTTAAGTTTATAAACTGGTTAATTAACACCCCTTGTGAAAGAAGAGAAATAATTTTTCCGGGGGAAACAAACTCACAGGAGCGAAAGAATGGGGGGTAAAAGGCCCGCTTCCTTCTCTGCTTCAGTTTTGCCGCATTGTTGTCGATAATTAACGCTCAGCTCCGTTCTTTTTTTAAAAGATAAAATCTTCGGCTGTATTCTTTTAACGGCGAAAGAAGAAGAGGAAGAAGAAAAAATAACTTGGTAGCAAGTGTGGTAAGATCGGTGTTAAATTAAAAACAGGGATGGATGACTTTCGAAATCACCGAAGTGTTGTTTCAAAGTACAACATTTGTATTCTTTGGAATGATCAATTTGAAACAGTGTCAAGACAGCTTCACTCATGAAACAAAATAGATGAACCGTGCATCGAGAACGCATCGATTATAAACCACTTTCCAGTAGGGGAGAGTTGTCTAAAACGGGGACGGCGGCTGAAATGAGGACATTCAGTTTCACACTGATTCGTACCGACATCTATCGGTACAATACATGTATATCATTCCTTATCGTCTATGTGCCATATTGAATCGAGTTGTGGTCATGTTTGACGGTTTGTTCTTTTGTAGGAAGTTTTCAAATTTTTTTCAAATTTTTTGTCCGATTTGCACCTTTTACTGTATTGGACCTTATCAAGTCAACTCGGAATATTCAATTTTGGTAAGTACAACACTGATTCTTCTAGATTTAAGTTACATTTTGATATATTTATCGATAAGTTATCTAAGACCTGTTCAAAGAGACGCCATTTTTTAAAAAATATGTCACTGTCACTGGCGGCTCAAATGGGGACATCGATGGTAGTTCAAAACGGGGTCGTCCCCGTTTTGGACGCCATGGAATATTATTGAAATATTTCAGTTATGCTTCCTTTCTATGACAAATATGTGATATATAAGTGATATTTATTTAAGTATTTTAGTTGAGTACAAGTGATTTTTATGTGGCACATATAGGTACTTAAGAGAAAATAGCTTACAAATTAAATTTTAAAAATAGAATATAAAAGTATAGAATATAAAATGTGAAGTGAATATTTAAAAAATGATTTTAACTAAATTTTTTTTGTTATATATAAAGATATTTTATATTCAGGTATTTTATTTTACGCATTATCTTTTATTCAGATGTGTGATAGTGGGGTGCTATCAAAGAAAAACTGATCGACAAAGCTGGTCTCAGGCGAGCATGGCTCGAGCAGTCCAAGAAGTGTTATCGAAGAAGGGAATATGGGCTACAGGAGAGCATCTAAAGCCTATAGTGTTCCTCAAACAACTGTAGAGAGGAAAGTGAAAGAGGCTCTAAAGAAGAAGCTGTCTTCTGAAGCAGCTGCTGGATAAAGGCTGGGAAGATACAAAACAGTTTTTTCGGAAACCCAAGAGAAGGAATTAGTGCAACATCTGATACATTTAGAAGAGAGTCTATTTGGCATTACGCTCTCAGATTTAAGAGCGCTAGCATTTGAGTTAGTTGAAAAAAACAATATTCCCCCATGTCTTTAACAACGGAAAGAGAATGGCGGGAAAAGATTGGCTTTATGGATTTCTAAAACGGCACCAGAACCAGTGACATCATCTGATGAGGAGCAGGAGAGTGATGATGCGTGCATCTTTTGTAATGACCTGTATGAAAATTCAAAAGACAAAGAGGGGTGGATTCAATGTAACAGATCTCGAGGCTGGGCACATGAAGTCTGTTCAAGTGCAGAAGAAGGAGATGTAATTTTCATATGTGACTTTTGTAATTAATTACTTGGCTGTAGGAAGCTAATGAATGCATGAAACAATAGTGAACACTTATCTTGTGTTCCTATTTTGTCATTTTAACACCCCTTTCTTTCAACAAATATGTGTTCTTGATAAATTTTCGAATTAAACCTTGAATAGTCACTGTTTTATATAAATACCCCATTTTACCCAACCGGTTGTCCAAAATGGGGACTTAGCTCATTTTTCCGAAAAATAATTTTCTAACTCATCCTAATTATTTTTTAGAACTAAAAACCTCGTGTTCTGATAGCCTAGGACCTATTCTAAATAGGAAATAGTTTGAATTTATTTTTCTTTAAAATACTTTTTTTTGGCAGGCCAAAATATGTTAGCGTCCCTATTTTGAACAACTCTCCCCTACCAGTCTTATTTGCGCACTAGATTCTACAAACTAACAGTTAGTTAAGCCGTTTGCTCCATTCCTTAAGTTGTAAAGATGGGACAGCAGAAATTTTGTTTCTTGGCCAATCATTTGTTTTTCAAGCCTCCTTCTTAGGCATAAAATTGTACGCACATGCGTTCATAGGGCTCTATTTCCCCATCTCTTTGAAAAAATAGATCTCTCTATATGTGTAATTTATACATGTATATAACCTACGTATCGTGGCCTAATCCTTTCTTTCCAATAATTTTTAAAGTTTTACAGATCGCTTCGTCATGTCTCACATTTGTGCGAGCAGAAGGTTTAAATTTTCAAGTTGAGGTCGATGACTAAAATTCAGCCATTGATCTTATAAAAGATCAAATAAATTTATTTTAGCATAGTATTGTTATTAGGTGGAATTATTCTACAAAATGTGTCAATATTATAATTGTAAATAATTGTTACACAAGATACGTAACAATTATTTTTCGCTCACGACTAGTAGACTAAACATTGAAGTTTTCAAGTGAATGTTTCGCGCTGTTAATGAAATACGAATGGCACTTATGGAAATGTTGCTTAACCCTTTGAGGCGCAACCCTTTCCCAATGCTGAAAAAAGGGCAGCCGTTGTCATCTGCTGTGCCGGGCACAGCCAGCTGTCGTCAAAAAAGGGTCTCTAGATCTGTGGCACGCGATGACCGTTTCGATCATCCGCCATCTTGCTGGTAGTTAAGTCGAGCGATGGCAACGGCTGCCCTTTTTTCAGCATTGGTCAATCTATCCATCTGTTCTCTCATTTTTCCATTTTCCAGCAGATGTCAGTGCTGTTAAAAAGAACCGTGACACTTTTTTTTACGGGAAATGACGTGCTAAAAAGTAAAGGATCTCTTGTGGAGCTCTGTCACCCGCAACTATTTTTATAGAAATCCAATCTATTCTTCGTGACTGGCAACAGTCAAAACGTCAGAGTTGGGTGTTCCCAGAGCGGGACCACTGAGCGTTAAAGGGTTAACTGGAGTTCTTCTATCCTATCTGCTCGCGTAGATGGATGAACATTTTTTGCAACAGAAGAAGGTTGGGCCTTTTGGTATTACACGAAGCGATCGTTTTGTGGCTAAGTACTTTTTATGGTGTTATTTTTACGAAGCTTTTAATCCTTTTTACTTTCTTTAACAACAGTTTTTTCTTGAGCGATATTATTATGTTAAGTAGAGTTTTCTATACGATTTTCGACTCCACCAACGTTGGTACCGAGGTTCATCAAGTCTCCAATTTGAGAAGGAATGCAAGATAGTTCACTGACACGGACCACTATTGTCAAGTGGTACCAATGATTATAAATACATTACACATTCAACGTATCCATTTTTTATGCAAAAGATAATCCAATTGTTAAGACTACAGTTGCTTTAAGAAAGATGGAGCAGGACTGGGCTGGTAGTGTCCAGTGCATAGACCAAGTGTGGAAGGTAAGCAACGCTTAGGAAGCCAAAACATGAGAGAGGTCAAAAACTACTGTTTTTTCAATAGACTATATAAGGCTTTTGCAATGCATTGGTGAAAATTTAAACTAAATTTAAGGTGATTTTTTTCTATGTATGTTTTAACCTTACTATTAAATAAAAGCGTTGCATATATACTATATTTATGATTTTTGATATTTTTTTGACGTGAATACGTCTTTAAATTTGCTTCCATAGCATGAGGCAATTCAGAAAACTGATTATAACAAAATCCGGGAGATACAGTTTGATGTTGCAGCTACATATCTATCATCTACATCTAAAATTAAATTACACCACTCGATTGCTAAAGGATCAAAGAATTCGTCATGTTGAGTGAGAATTGTGACACATCGCTTGCGGTGGAGGTGGAAGCGCCGTCATTTTGAGGTCGTTTCGCTGCATCACATAATGTCTGTTTAGAATAAATTTTGACACGTAAAAGCTAGAACGATCGTTTGCGTTTCAGTTGTCAGCTCTCGCCAAGACCTATCGATTGCGTATACGAGTCAGATATCACTTCGCCAATCATATGGTCGGAGACTTTAATGTTAAGCTCTCGCAGCACCGCTCGTTGCCCAACTTCATGCTCACAGAGTTTCAATTTCATTACATCGAAACTTCTCCAATAACGCTAGGTAATACCTGTATAAGTTTAACGTTTACCGAAATCTTGTTTCGTACTTTTCATACCACAGACCTATGAATTAGTTATAACACAGTAATTATTTGCTTACTTGATTTCTTTGCTCAATCCAATGAAACTCAAAGGAAATATTGCTCGTTACGTACAAGTATTCACGTAAAAACATGGCCGTGTCCTTAACACAGCCACACACCGTTTTTTTTTTTTAAGAGGATAAATGTGATTATATAACAATTGCACACAGACAGCCAAATATCTAGAACTGGCTCTGCTAATGATGTCATGGTTACCTGAAACCTGCTTTTTTCTTTGTTTTTTTCTTTTCTTTTCTTTCTTTTCTTTTTTTTTACGTGTTAGAAACATGAATTTTTTCATGTTATAGAAATGCTATAATATACATAGAGTACTAATCATTGCAAAATACTTTTCATCATAAAATCCATTTATTGTTACCATGCTAAAATTAAAGAAGAAAGAAAAGCACATGTTTTTGTGCGTGTCTTCTAACACACAATAAAATAGATGATAAAAACGAAACAAAATGGTGGTTTCAGAAACAGTTTATGTTTTTCAAAATTTCATTATAAAATTCTCGGCACGACCTTCCAACATCCAAACTATGATAAATGATGCAACAAGAGAGTTATAAAAATAAGATCCATATTTTATAGGCTCTAAATATTTATCATTCGCTTATTGCAAAAGAATATGGCTTTTCATAAAAGTTAAGAAATGCCCTAAGGAAATTAAAAAATCCTTTTTCTGTACACCAAGGAAGAAATAATTTTTCTATTAAAGAAACGTTAAAAGCAAGATTATTGATTGCTACACGGCAATCATTTTTAAAAAATATCTTCACGTGCTGAACTTTAAAGCACGCTATTTTGTAGCTAAGTGAGTACTAGCTTACATTCATTAATTAATGCTAAAGAATCTTTTAAAATACAAAAAAGTCAACATTTAACCAAAATAATGAATAACTGTAATTTTAAAAATAGAGCGCATCTCCAAAATGAATAATCTCAACACACGTAAGTGCTTGAAGACTAATTAATTTATTGCTTAGTAGTTGAATAGAGAGAAGAAAGGTGTATCTCCATTACATTACAAAGTTATGTCTAAAGCTATTTGTGTCGATCTTTTTTGTTTTTTAAACTTTCATCAGCGGAGGAAGGCCCCACCAGTGGCATAGTGCATTGCACACTGAACTGGAAGACGGAAGGTGCCTGGTTCGAAACCAAGTCGCGTCCGCCGACCTAATCGTTCCGAGTTTTCCGTGGTTTCCTACGAAACTTAGTGTAAATACGGGTTAGGAACCCTTAGAAAGACCCGCACGGAGTGCACCCCTTTCCTCGGCCTAGAACCCATGCGTAACTAATCGGCCGTAATCCACAAACAAATCAGAGGAGGGAAAATATCTTATTTCCATTCTGATATTCTAATTTCCATTCTGCATTTATTATCCATATCCCATTTACATTATATTGGAATATTTCCATTCCGCAGAAACCGCTAACGACAGCTTAGAAGAATGTCTGGCTTAAAAAAAGGCTTACATTCATTTCATGATCACAATGGTCTTTGGCTAGCGCACAAGTTTGAGGTCTTGGGCCTGAAGCTTTCTCAAGCCTGCTACCATGTAAAATATTTTCCATTCGAACCCACGTTCTCCGGACTAGAATACAGTGATTTGATATCTAAACTGCTCAAACTTCCAGCGAAGCTTTATAAAATGCCTTATAATGTTAGATTTAAACCTCCTGAATTTCTTTTAAGAAAAGAATAATAACTAATAATCTTGATATGTACATAAAAACAAAAATCTATGTGTCTATTTGTGTGTTTGCTCACGCCGCATACAAATCTACATCGTTGGAGCGATCCGCTGAAAATTTTGCACGAATATAGTAGAAAGATATGCGAAAACTTTTTAGTTTACTTTAAGATATCTAAAAGTCCCCTTTGCTCCAATTTTGAGCGACTTTTCACTTTTTTTTTTAAATTCCGAGAATAAACAAATAATCAGTGAGTGACACAAACTTGTGCATTGTAAGTGATATTGACGTCATTATGATCTCAAGTTAGGCTTTGAAGAGAAAATTCTGAAAATATATACAAGTATATATCTATATGCACTTTTCAAAAATTTGTATTATTTGTTTCGACAATCTCTACTTTCGAAAAAACTGTAGTTTAGCTTAGTGAACTATTGTAAGAAGTTTAGTGCTAACCTCTTAGCTAACTCTACGAGATCTTGTGTGGAGCTGGAGTCTCATAGCACGCATGACGTGTTTCCTGTAAACTGTAAGAAATACCTGTAATTTTACCACGCGTCATACTGCTGTAAAATAATACAGCCCAAGTGCTGCAGCTTTGGAGTACAGCACTGTGTGTTGTAAATCCATTCACGAAATGAAGTAATGACATAGATAAGCCAATCACGAATAAACTTGTACAAAAAATGGACAAAGTCTATACATCACAACGTGTTCACCATACGTTTACTCACACTTGTGCTGCAGTCTAGGAAAATATTTTTTTCGGTGTACGTTATTGAGAGAGACGTAATTGCAATCGATGAGAGAAGACGTCTCTTTCGCCCAGTCTTGTGCTAATTAAGTGTTTATAAATGTCAGTTGTCCGTCTGTAATCGTGTTTGTAAATAAAATACATTGTTTGTCCATACAATGCCTAGTATTCTTCCATTTTTCAGCAGATGTCAGTGCTGTTAAAAATAATCGTGACTATTTTTTTACGGGAAATGACGTGCTAAAAAGTAAAGGTTTCTCGTGGAGCTATGTCACCCGCAAATATTTTTTATAGAAATCAAATCTATTCTTCGTGATTGGCAACAGTCAAAACGTCAGAGTTTGGTGTTCCCAGAGCAGGAACACTGCGCGTTAAAGGGTTAACTAATGCAAGAATTCTCTAAACAGTTCCATTTTCAGTGAAGCATTTCACGGCTTCTGCAGACAATTTGTGTTCTCCATAAAAGCTACAGAGAATCTCCTTTCTTTATTCTATTGATAACATTATTAATAATTCTCATTCGTCCCTTGACTATAAAGGAAAACACACGAATTCAAATGAGCCATTATTTTTAAATCGGACTCTCCAACCAAGAACAACTTTTTTTTTTTTTTTTTTAATTTAAAATGAATGAAACGGTTAGAAATAAAAACAACGCCGATACTAACTTACAAAATCGTGCACCGGAAAAAAGTATTTTTCTTAAGAAAACTGCGTGTGTGGAGCTCGATTTTTATCATGCATTTGTTTATTTTTTATTTCAAAAAGAACAAATGCTGCCTGTACCTAACTGATTGATTCTACAGAAATCTGTTGCACTGTTGTGCAGTTGGGGATTTCATAGATTCTCATCTCATCTTTTTTTCATTTATTTGTTGCATTGATGAAGAAAAATGAGGCAATTTTTAACGAGAAAAAAAGTAACAACATGCAAAATCTAATAAGAAGAGGTGCAGGGGGAAAAAGTTTAATAAACTGAAATTCCAAGGAAAATTTTCTTTACGAAAGTAGTTTTTTGTTTGTTTTGATTTCGGTAATGTTTATTTTGACGGTTTTTTTAAAATAAAAATTGTCACAAAATGAGAGAAAGGTTTTATTTATTGAACATTTTTTAAACAGTTTATTTTTAAATTTTCTTTAATTTTTCACAACATAAGGGGAAAAGTAACAGGTATTATATATTTTCCTAGAAATAATATAAAAATTTTCGATTATTCAGTGCAAACTCTCTCAAAAAAATTCTCCTTATCATTTTCTTTGTTAACATTAGAACTGATTGAAAAAAAAAGACATTGAAATTAGCATTAGAAATATTTACAAAACAGTGAAAGCTTTTTATATTAAAAAAAGCTAATCGATAGGCCCATATTGAGATTTAAATAAGGTCGATGAATACACACTTAGTTTTTGATTATTAATCTTGTGTTAATTACTACATATTCGTAATATGTTTCAGTATGGGACTTACCAAAATAAGAGAAACAATATTGATGACTTGTCAGATTTTATTTTAGGTTGATAAAAATAAAATTTCTGGCGGAGTATTTGCGTTTTTCACAGCTGATTTTATTTTCAAACTAATTTATGGATGCCTCGGGTTCTTTACCCTCTTTCCTTCTGGCTATATCCTTGTTAGTAAATGTCACGTAAATGTAATAGTGTCTTATTTCTTTAAAAATTTTAAAGAAATTTCTCTTTCTTTTATCCTTTATTTGACTCAATTTCCTTTTAAAATTAATTTCTGTCCTTTATTCGATACTAAAAAATCTTACCGTCCTATATAAACAGGAGTGTAGTGACAAAAATAAACATTAAATAATAGTGCTTATGATTGAATCCCGTACTCAGTTTTGCAACATACTCCGAACAAGTCCTTAGTCTAATAAATCTTTTTCTCCTGAGGTGCATACCGAGGTATTTGCGCTCCATATTAAGAGTTTTATCAAAACTATACTGCTAAATTTATCCTATCACTCAGGAAACCGAATCAGGCTTCTTATAACAAATGAGAAAAGTTCAAGTATAAGACGGACCCAGAGTATAATGACAAAATACTATTACGCGACAACAGTGACGATTAAATAGATGCATCAAAAGAAATAATCTGAAAAGTATCAGATAGATTAGAAAGCGACAACGCAAATGGTAAAGAAGATGAAGCCATCTGTATTGACCATCAACAAAACTTGCTTCTTCCTCGCATGCCTGTCAAATAAATCTTTTAACAAAAGCCAATTTTGAGTTGATTTCTTTTAAAAAATTAATTTCTAAAACTATGCTCATCATTTCATTGAATACTTGATGAAAACTGTATGTATTCATGTTTAAATTGACCGACCTTTATTTCACAGCCGTTAGTCCTAGAAGAATGCTTCCAGTCGCTAAATAATCTAATTTTAAGTTGGTAAGTTCGCTAAAATTAAAAGTTGGAAGCGAGAAAAAAAAAGTGCAAAATACACTGTCTAAATTTGTACAGCCCCAGTTCCTTACATTCATATTCAGGGAAATATTGTCCATACAAAAGCATTGCAAACACAAAATGTTCGATAGTGTGACGAACAATTTCACGGAGAATTTCGAATGCAAAGTTTTCACGACATTACGTAGGAACCGTATACAAATAGAGATGGGAATATACTGTCCCATCAGAAAGAACGAGATTTTAGAGTACGCTCTATCATAAAAAAGTGCTGTTTTTCAAGCAAAAAAAAAAAGCGCAATATTTGTCACTGCTACTGAAAAAAACGTATATTTTGCATAATACGTAAAAACACAGTACACAAGCTGATACAGTTTTAATAGATCAATCCGATATAATAACATGGGAAGTAGTACTTTCTTGCAGATAAATTCAAACTAAAACAAAACACAATAAAAATAAACAGATTAAATAGCCCACTTTTTAAATTATCACGATCATGCTCCAAGTGTTCTTTTTACTATAATACATAGACGGACACCTGACTGAAATTCCTTTCAACTTCACTCGGCACTACAGGCGTGATGTATTTCACTGCGAATAAAATTCAATTGTGCAAATCTATTCGGGTCACTGATTTGAATGCAGAATAATTTACGAAACGAAATTGCCTTTTTTTTTTCTGTACTTCATTTTGTATATGTCTCCTGAAAATATGTAAATGACCTCATGTGTAAAATAGTTTAAGTCATATCTCGAGGAATACTGGTCGTGCTAATGCCGAATGTTTTGTGTTTGCAATGATTTTGTATGGGCAAGATTTTCCTTAATATGAATGAAAGAACCTATGAATGAAAGAAAGGGCTATATACAAATGTAAATAGTGTATTTTCTCCCTCTATTTTACCCACTTCAAACTTTCAATATCGTTATTCTGCATCTAATTCCGATAATAATAAAAAATAAAATCGGTCAACTTATACGTGATACGCTTTATATTCACAGGTAACTCATTAGAGCTAATCAAACATGGTTATAAAGCATCTACTGCTCCTTTGCGTTGCAGCCTCACCATAGCACAGTGGTTGAGCCACTGAAAATGGTAGATTGCCGAAGTGTGAAGGT
The DNA here is from genome assembly GCA_038373885.1 of Cheiracanthium punctorium. NCBI lineage: Eukaryota > Metazoa > Arthropoda > Arachnida > Araneae > Cheiracanthiidae > Cheiracanthium > Cheiracanthium punctorium. The sequence continues at coordinate 56,799 of JAWZYV010013263.1, read as the reverse complement.
CCCGGGTTCGGGTCCTGTCACGCGGTTGTCGATCTAACGGTCTGGAGTTTTGGTAGGTTTTCTCCACATGTAACGTGAATACGTGTTAGAACCCCTTAGAAAGTCCTCCGGCCAAGGTACCCCCAATCCTTGGCAGATCGCTCTAGAGTAGCGTTGCCATAATCACACACAACTTTTGCGTTGCAACTAGAAGGTTAAGATATTCACATTTCTAGAGGAGGTGAGCGTGCTTTCTTACTGTGTGATAAAAACTTTGTTCAAATGTAAAATGTGGGTTCGATTCCCACTCAATCTCCTGCCTATTTCAATTTCCTTTCTCTGTGCTAGTAAACCTGTCTCTATGTATTCCACTTTATTCGACATGGATTTATGAGTGGAATCTTTAAATGAAGCACACCAATCCGAAAATAAATGTTTTGACAAGCAACAAAAAGTTGTTGTTGTCATATATATTGGATTTGTGGGGCTCGATGGATGGGACCCGAACCCGGGACCTTCACACTTCGTCCGTCTACCATTTCCAGTGACATAACCACTGTGCCACGGTGAGGCACAACGGCAAGTACGATGTGGCTGACTTGACTGATTACTAACTGAGGAGGTTAACTCTTGCAAAAAAAAAAATATCAAGTAACTTTAGTGTGGACATTAATCCCTGCATTTTTTCATTTTTTTAAAAAAAATTTACTACTAATTCTCTTCGTAAAAATTCTGGCTCAACATACTTCAAATTAATAACAGCGTTGTGTATTTAAGAATGTGAATCAAAAAACGGGTCACAAATACTGTTGAATGTTCGTAGTAGGTTCTGATTTGTTTGTTTGTGAACATGTATTTCGGATTTGTGAGCTTGGCCCGAAGCCGCTTATAAATCCACGTCAGAAGGACAACACAAAAGGTGTTCCCTCCTTGGGGGTCTTTTTAAGGGGTCCTAAACCATATTTACGCTAGTTTCAGAGAAAACCACGGAAAACTATGAACGGTTAGGTCGACAGCCGCGCATTGGGACCCGAACCCGGGACCTTTACGCTTCAGCCGTCTACCATTTTCAGTAGCATAACCACTGTGCCATGGTGAGGACAGGAGCTTTTCAATTTCCTGTAAAGTTATTTTAAAATTTATTTTGTTTCCTTTCTGTGGTCTAGAATTACTTAACTTTCACCAATATCAGTTTGTAGCACTTGGCTAATTTATATGGACTTTCGACGTGACGGATTAAAACACCAGGGCTGGCTTGGTTCGCAAAAGCATTCGAAATGCGTGCTATCTGTGCGTTTCAAGATAACAAAATTGAAATTTAAGTCATTAAGCATAGAACAGAGCGCATGCCATTGTCAATTTAAGAACACTAATGACGATCGAAGAATTCAATATCGAGATTTCATATCTCTGAAAGTTTTCGTATAAAACATAGATTCTAACAATAAACTTACATAACTTTAAAGTTCTATAAAAGATATCTGGATAAATGAACGCGGTAAAAAGTAACTCAAAACCGTTTAAAAGTGTTTTACTTTTTTCAAAAGTTAAATAAATTTATACAATGTAGTGTGGATTGCATATACTCTACCTCACTTGAGAAAATATCCAATATAACAACTTAAATGAGGTTTCTCCATGTAAACTAAACAAACTTTCCTTAAAAAAAGGTGAAGGATAAAGTAAAAGTGCTTTTCTCAATTTTTCCCCTCCAAAATATCAACATATAAACATACGAATAAAAACTGCTTTTCTTAAATCTGCCGTTCAGTATTACAGCTTTTTCTGCAATTTTTTTTTCCTGTGGGCAAAGTTTTTTGATCAATTTCTTGGGTAGCAAATTTTCAGTGAAGAAATAAAAAATATTTTTTTTCTTCCTTTCTTTAACAGCAAAAGGGGTGCAAAAAAAGAGGAAAAAATGTTTTTTGAGGTTCGTGTAAGGCTAGCAGCAGCATTGTGGAATCAGTCAGCTGGGCATGGCATTTTGTTCCGGCATCCTTATTATCCTCCCACATGCCTCCTCTCCTTCTCCTCTCCCCTCCACCCCCTTTTTTTAAGGGTTTACGGGAATCTTTCGTTCAGAAATAAGGCTCGTTTTTGCTAGCATAACAACGGCTTTATTTCCTATTTTTCGGAGATTTCGCCCTCCACCAATTCCACCTAAAGAAAGGAAAAAAAAGCAGAAAGGAAGGTAAAGTATCTCGTTATTTTAGATAAAAGATAAAAATCTTCAAATTTGATTGCACCGAGAAGATGGAGGCGTACTAAAAGCAAAATTTCTTTGCAATTATATGAAATAAGTTTTTGAAACCACTGAGTATGAGACCTGATTTTCGTAAAATCAAACCATGTTACATAGCTCTTCAAGAGAATGAAAAATAAACAAATTGTGTCAGAGTCTCTCAGTTCAGAATGCTTCTTTGCAAACCGTTTGTAACAGGCTGTTGAAAGCGACCAGACCTGAATTGAATGAATTTAGAAACTTTTATATACTAACTAAGAATTTTTGTTGTGGCCTCTCCTCCCTAGCATTAATTTGGTCCATAATTATGCCCTAAATATTGGAAACGTGCATTTTTTTTATATTCTTTTTGCATGTAAATCGATTAGCTGGAGCTCGACATATTGATATGCGGAATTCCCATTAGTTGTACTAGGATTTGGCGATGCGAGATATTGACATGCTAGGTTCAGTTTTAGAAAAATATCTTACTCTAAATGTGGTGGTATTTCTCCAAAAGTCCTTAAGCTTGGCGATATTCGGAGCGCTTTTGATCCTAGTCCCTGTAATGATTAGCTTTCCTGCATAGCAGTGTTAATACGCAGTGTTGAAATACTGACGAAAACATCTGGAATTATCTAGAAGTGAATTTATTAGAGCATATACGAGTAGTTTCATGGAAAGCAATGTAGAAAGATGAGTCAGTTATGAAGCGACATTCATAGCGTGAGCGAATCTCGGGAAGCCCGGAACCTATTCGTTCGTCGTTGATGCCATAGGAACATGCATTGTTGATGTCTTGTCCAAAGTTAGTGCAGAAAAAAAAAGCCCTGACGACATTAATATTTTTCAAAAAATATAGGAGTTGGTACTCTGAGGGAGCTGAATCAGTAATACTGAAAAGTTCTGCCAGTATGGCAGGACAGCTAAAGATGTTAAACTTGGTGAAAGTTCGATACCAGGACTGTGAGGGTAGCCATTGTAATTTTGCTGACTATCAGGAGATATTTTAACTTAAATGTTTTGTTTTCAATCTGAATTTGATATATGAAATAATTTGGTTATGATTTGGCTCGGGAATAGAATTTTTCTTAACTTGTTTTGAGGCGAGTCTTCGGCTGGCTGTTGCATCAGCAAATGATGCAATAGCCTTTACAAAGACTGATTATATCCACTGTTGAATAAATGGATTGTGGCATATTTTATTATGGAGCAGTGACTAATTCTGCTCAGTACTTTATGTGCTGAGTGTATTGTTTTTGGAGTGTTTTGGCTGGTTGAGAATTATACATTTTGTTGAAACTACTGGGCTCACCTGACTGATATCCAGCGAATTATTGTTTGGAAATTTATTATTGAAAATTGTTTCACGAGTTTCTAGAAGTAATAAACTTTATGTTTCATCCTTACATTCATCCTTTTCTGTAAAAATTCAAACTAATAGTAAAATAAGAATGTTAATCATGACATTTATAAAACATTTTCAAACACAACTGCCCATGAACTTTTAAAACTTCATAACGATTAATTATAGTGTTTGAGTGTTTTCTGTTATGGAAAAAGCCTACATGAGGGTAATCTGCCTAGGGGAGGAAGATGTCTTGTGCGGAAGACTTTTTAAGGCGCTCTAACGCGTATTCACGCTACATCTGGAGAAAACCACCCAAAATTCCTGATCGTTAGATCGACAGCCTCGTGGTAGGCCAGAACACTGGATTCAACACCATTCAACCACCTACCATGTTCAGTGACCTATCCCACTCGGCCATTTTGCGACCTAGAATAATATAAAAGAAACCAATGTAACTTGTAGATTGAATTAATGAGGATAACTATTTTACTGTACATTTATATTCCATGCTGTTTTTGCTGCTAAAAGGGTGTCTTTAGAGGGTATTTTAGTTATTGGCATCTTACAACAGATATTTCAGAGGATTACTGATATAAGTTCCTACGCTTTAATAATGATTAATATACTGTCAAACAAATACTTATAGAATATGAATCAACACATTTTGAGACGATCGAGTTTCAGAAATCTCTTTCTAAAATCTAGTTTGTTAAAAATGTATTAACAATTCTAGATAAATTATACCACAACAGTGAAACTGCATAGTTATATCATTATTAAGTTTTTAAAAACTTAAAGAGTAAAACAAAACGGAAAAACTTATAATTATTTAAGAATATATTTAAATGTTTGATAATGAAAACATTAAATAAATAAATATTACTGCGAACACACACTGCATTCTTCCAAATGTAATCAATAGCCGCATTTTAAAATTCTCCGACTTTTCTGCCAGTGTCTTAAACAAACAACAAGAACAACAAAAAAAAGTTCAATCAAATCAAGCATGACATTCATTTGGAATTCTACATTCCAAATTTTACATGCACTCTTCCCCTCCTGTACCCCTTAAAAAAAGAACTTTCAGAAGATTTAGAATTCTCCTAGTCGAATTCCGGGTTAGTTTTCTTCTATTCCATTTGTGCTAGCCTTAGAAATTGTTCACATAAAGGAAAACAACAATCAAATGAAGCAGAAATTGTACAGAGAAGTAAGCGCAGCTCTTTTTTGTAAAATAAAAAACAAGGCTTCTCTTCAGCTTAGTGTTTAGAAACTGATAGATAGAAAAGAAAAATAACACTGAGGAATAGGGTATGAAGCAGTATATGTATATTATACAGGGTGCCCCAAAAAGGTGGTACGTCGCTTTAGTTCTTTATCTATTAGGGATAAGTGGACAACGTAAATTGACAAAATGTTCAAAATAAGGACTGAACTAAGTGTAAAGAAAATAATCCTCTCGCTCATTGACAAAAAGTTACACTATTCAAATTTATATATGTTACAAAAAAAATTTCAGTTACAAAAGTACCCCATAAGCCAATGAGGTGATGTACTACATTTCAAGCTTTCATCATAAAACGTTTCGGAGATATCTTTAAACATAGATTGTCAGGGGCTATACATGAATTTTAATGCTAATGCTTATTGCTAGAGTAGAAAAAAATTATTTTCCTTCATCATTGCTTTACGACCCCTGGTCTCTCTTTACGATTTGGTCCTACGCGATGATCTGGCGTGATTTTTCCCCTTCTAGAGCCATTGAAAAGTGGTTTAAGTCAGTACACATTTATATTCATACCTCTAACACTTTCAGGATATAATTTGTTACGGTAAATGGGTGTATAATCTAGTAACCATACATAGCTATTCTCATTTGGCCCATGCGATACATGATTGAATTCTTATCTAACTAACCGGTAATATTTAAGCCATCAAAGGTCCACTAGCAGTAGATTTTGAAAAGGGTTCCCCGCAATGATGGACGGACCCAGAGATGTTTTTTATTGGTACAAATTAGCCCACTCTTTTCGTTATCTCCTATTCTTTCAGTTATTCTTCACATTTATAGTAAAACACGCACACAAGAACACTTTATTTTTTAAGAAGTTGTAAATATCTTACATGAATTTGAATTAAATGCACAGTATAAGTCAGGATGCATGCAAGCAAATTTTCTGCCGAAAATTTCTATAGATATTTATTAATATTTACCAAATTAATTTATAGAACTCGTTCATCAAAATTTCAATTTTATAAGTTCTATTTATTACAACCATAATTTACATCTCATTTCAAAACCACATTTTTGCTTACGCCGTCCAGGTGGTATAGTGGCTTAGAAGCCATTCTATCACACCTTGGGTCCGGGTTCGATTCCTGGCTTGGACATGGATGTTAACTTGTCCGTCTCTTCGTATGGGGCAACGTTGGCCGCCCATTGGGTGCCCCATAATAAAATGGCTACAATATCTTCAGGCAGTTGTAGTGCCTAACCGGCAAGTGCCCGCGCGTTAAAAAAAAAAGGAAGAAAATCTGAAAGACTTTCAGATTTTAAATACGCACTAAAGTGCTATATATTAAAAGCGTATCATAATTTATGCATCGTCCCTATTTTTCTTCCGTATTCCATTAAGTTGGAAAGTGTATCATTATTGATGAGTGTGCCGTATTTTGCTTCCTTGTTTCATAAAACCCATCTTTGAAATCGAAATCCACCTTAAAATCGCCTTCTAAAACTATTTTACAATCTTCGCCAAGTATATTACCATTATACTTCACCGTTTTAAATATTGTTTCGAATGTGCATCATAATCCATGAGTGTACCGTGTTTTCCTTCCTTGTTCCATAAAACACTTCTTCGGAACAGAAATCTATATTAAAATCGCCTACCAAAAGTGTTTAACAATTTTCGCCCTAGCAAACCATACTTCACCTTTATAAATACCATTTGGAAAGTGTATCACAATCTATGAGTGTACTGCATTTGTCTTCGCTGTTCTATAAAACACTTCTTCGGAATTAAAATCTATATTAAAATAGTCTACTAAAACTATTTTACAATCTTCGCTAAGCGTTTTCTAACTATACTCAAAATATATTTATAATAAATTGTCGCATTTTGGCACCAAATTTAGCGATCCATTATCAAAAAATTGCAAACCTTGTGCGACTTTCAACATTTTATTACCAATCCCCCCCCTCTCTCCACGTTACCTGGCAAACACATTTGAAAATGTCTTCACCGTGACAGTTCATATCTGCGAAACTTGTCGACAAGATCGCGTAGACAAAAATGCACGGACAAAATTCTTGTACCGAACGAAATAGCACTAGTGCTAAAAAAAAAAAAAAAAACTTTTCTGCTTACATGCGTCGATTCATGACAAACTACTCAACCTTCTTCGGAACAATCGAGTTCTATCTCAGAGAAGTGAAGCAGATTCCCCGAATAACGGATAATATAATTTTATAACGTTTTATGAAATAGTTTTTCTTTCCGAATATTCAGGAGAAAATAAAATTTTTCTCTTCGTTTAAAAGTGGGAACGCAAATTATTCCCGAACAATTCTGAAAAAGGTTGGACATTAATCTCGAGGAGTGATGTGTGTACAATTGTATGCCATAGTGCAATGTATATGCCATTTGAGAAATAAAGCTCAATTATTGCATGCACTTTTTCTACTCAGTCAGCTGAAAAATAATCATTTGAGACATTTCTAACAGATTTCATCAAAACGACAAAAATTCTCAGTAGTCTTTTGGATTTTCCCCATGTAGATAATCCTGCGATAATCGTAAACTTTTTTCTGAAACTTTGACGGAACCAGTTTACACACTTTTCTCTCTTCTTAATAAATAGACTTAATTTATTAACTATTATCATTGTTGTCGTTATCTTGGACTTGTCATTTAGGTAAACGGCAAACTCACTGTTTATCAAAGGTCAAAATGTACGTTAAAGTTCCCCTATATACAGCGTTCTACAGCTAAAACGAGTGAATGCATTTGCAGCCAAATTTAATGCATATACTCCACATATATCTTTCCAGAAATTAAAAAAAAGTTATAATTTCTACTATGTGGCGCTTTGTATAAAAAACAGGAAAGTTAAGAATGGAACTGGCTAATTCGAAATGTACAAAAACATTCTTTGATAGTTTTTCAGCATTTATTAATTAGTTTGATTCATTTATTGTGCTGAATTCACTATAGAAAACGTCATGCCTCGGCAAAATCTGATAAACCTTATGTTTTTCAGCTTTCTCTTAAGTTGCAAACATTGATTTATTATTTTATATATTTTTCATACAGATTTTTTTAGACTTTGCAACTGATGTTATCAGAGATCTTATTTTAGAAACATGAGAAACAGTGCTCACTTTTTTTTTTAAGTATTCTTTTGTAGTCTTCTTTCAGTGTAGAAATCATGATTGACGATTTTTCCTTTTTTGATCAATAACAAAGTTTATTCTGCATTTATAAATTTTAATACCATGCAATTCGCAACATTTTAAAATTAGGTATTGGTTTTTGGAAAGCGCAGAAACATAGGCTTCAATTCACTGCTTGTTTATAACCAAAATTTTAAATGGAGAATGAATTTAAAAGTAGCAGACGATATTTTAAATTTTAAATAATAAGCTGTTGCCAGAACTTTTTATCGTAAAACATCTTTTTAAACTCTTTACCTAAATTGTTAGGCACGAGTTACCATTCAATAAGTTTTAATGGAAACCACATATTGTTGAGGAGTTATTTGAAAGGCTAAATCTTAACAGTATTACTGAACACACAGAGACACCTTAAGGAGGGTGTCAAGGACAAAATTCGTGCTATTTGAAATGATGTGCATTAGATTTCTAACGTTTTCTCTGAACAACATTTTCTTTATGAAAGCTATTTTCCAAAGTAATATTTTTCAGTAATTACTCGAGTTTCTTCGAAGATGTCAGTAAATTCGGTCTAGGAGTATCGACATTGTGTCATTTTTTAAAAATAACTGCTTTTTACAACCTCGCTGTTGTTAATAAATAAACTAAAATTTTTAAAAAATCTACAAATGGGCTCAACAAAGAAATTTCAATGCTTCCAATTCCTTCCCGCTGTCATGAAAACAAAGTAAAAGCTAATCAATGCAGACTTTTCTCTTTCATTTGGAATTCCATTTTCCCGTATGTTCACTTGTTCTTTCCCCCCCCCTCCCCCGCCTCCTAAAAAGTTCCCAGAAATTCGAAATTCTTTCTCTGAAACTAACAGGTATATGCTCCCTTTTTTTATATTACTCTTTATTATTCCAGGTCCAAGTTCGAAGATGCCAGCCAAAGAGAAGAAAAACAAATAATTAAATGGAGCAGAGAGAGGAAAAGCGTGTATCAAAGTGCGGTTCTTCTTTGTTTGAAATTATCTGCGTAAAAATGAGGCTGACTTTCTAGCCGAGATCCCATGAAAAGAAGAGAGCGAAAGTCGCAAATGGATATTAAAAAAGAAATGTAGGTGGTGTTTTGGTGAATTGGAAGAACAATGCCTTTGTTTCGAGAGTAATAATTACTTATTTCTGCAGAAAGAAAGAAAAAGCATGCAACTTAGGAAGAGTTTAAAGGGTAAAAGCAAATTACAGTAGGGGACTAGCAAAAATTTAGAATTTTATCATTAACCCTTTCTCAATGCTGAAAAAAGGGCAGCCGTTGCCGTCGCTCGACTTAACTACTAGCAATATGGCGGACGATCGAAACGTTCATCGCGTGCCACAGATCTAGAGGCCCTTTTTTGACGGCAGCTAGCTGTGCCGGCACAGCCAAACGGCAGCACAGCTGTACGCGGGAACAGCCAGCTGCGTCAAAAAAAGGGTCTCTAGATCTGTGGCACGCGATGAACGTTTCGATCGTCCGCCATCTTGCTGGTAGTTAAGTCGAGCGATGGCAACGGCTGCCCTTTTTCAGCATTGGGAAAGGGTTGCGCCTCATAGGGTTAATTCAGAAGGAGAAGAGAGAAGTTCAGTATCGTGTGTCTTGTACTCATTTTCGTTTTGTTCATTATTAATATTCACAATTTTGTTTAATTTCAAATTTAAAAATACTATCTTTTTTTTTTTCAAGACTTCTTTTTGTGCTCAACCATGCGTCTCGATGACAAAAATAATCGGTGAAAGAATTCGGCACCAAATTTAAGAGGGGGGGAAAAAAAAGAAAAAGAAACATGAAAGCAAAACAACATTTAATCAATGAGAATTCCTCTTTCATTTAGAATTCAAACATATGGGATGGGCTGTTTGCTTCTTTTCCGCTGGTAAAAAGGAGAAAAAAACTGCGGGATTTGAAATTTCTTCTTGCTCAAGCTAACGAGTGTGTGTGCTTTTCTCTCTTTTCATTCAGACTTTTGCATTAGAAAATACTAATAAAAACAAAAAACAGTAACAAAATAAAGTAGAAATGTGAGTGAAGTGAGAGTCTTGTTTGTTAAAAAAATGATACGGAACGTAAAGTCGATTCACCATAGTTCAAAATCTTTACGTAAGGCAGAATGAAATGACATCTTAGAGGCTTATTGAAGAATAATTGCTTATCGTCAGTTTTTAGATGTGGGGTCATTTTAGTATTCCTGAAAGTATGTCTACATTAAAAAATAAAAGCCCTGAATTCACAGTATTACATTTACTATTCTATTTAATATTCCGGGTGTTCTTTTTATTAGGTAATTCAATGCTAAAAATCAGAACTGCAAGCACATATATGTTGTTGAACAGATACATTTAATGATTAACCCTTTGAGGCGCAATGCTGAAAAAAAGGGCAGCCGTTGTAATTTCTCGACTTAACTACCAGCAAGATGGCGGACGATCGAAACGTTCATCGCGTGCCACAGATCTAGAGACCCCTTTTTGACGCAGCTGGCTATGCGGCACAGCCGAGCGATGGCAATGGCTGCTCTTTTTTCAGCATTGGGCAATCTATCCAGCTGTTCTCGCATTCTTCCATTTTTCAGTAGATGTCAGTGCTGTTAAAAATAATCGTGATAACTTTTTTATGGGAAATGACGTGTTAAAATATAAAGGATTCTCGTGGAGCTATGTCACCCGCAACTATTTTTATAGAAATCAATCTATTATTCGTGACTGGCAACAGTCAAAACAGTTTGGTGTTCCCAGAGCGGGAACACTGCACGTTAAAGAGTTAAGCAAGGAAATTTGTCGTTTGATGACAGAAACAAACACAATGATCAAAAATTTTAAAATAAGCGAGTAGAGTTTGTAACAATCACAGACCAGTTACAATGAAATACGTACCCTAGGCTCCGTACTGAAAGGAGCGCCAAATTAAGATTAGCCCTGGGTGTTGTGATCTCCCGGACAGCAAAGCTTAAATAAAGCTTGACTTTTCTTTGAATTTGACGTATGAATACAAGCTTGACAGTTCAATTCAATTTAAGCTTGCAGCAAGCTGGCAGAAGTCAAGTTGAAATGTCAAGCTGGAATACAGCTTGATTTTCCCTTTCGAAAGCGTGCGTTGATGGCGCCATCTGTGAAAGAGAATGGACATTAATTTTGGATCTCAATGGACTCAATGGACTTTAATGGACTCAAATTTGCTCATATTAAATAAAGAAAAGTTCGTAAAAGTTGTGTTTTATTTTATTATCGCACGAAACCATGACATTAGAACACGCAAAGGGAAGGAATGAATGGGATAAGCCCCTCTGAAGTGTAACACGAGGGGAGTTTTAGTTTTATTTACATCTAATTAACATTAGTAATCCCATTAACTAATTAATTAGCCTTAAAAATAAATTTTAATATAATTAACACAATTTAGTTAGTTAATATACTTCACTTTATGGTGGTAAAATGAGACGCATCCGGCCGCCACAAAATAATTAATCAGTCATAAATGTACTTGACCATAGAATTAAAAAAAAGATTCTATATTTTCAAATATGGAAATTCTTATAAATAAAATACAATTATACTACGAAATTGATTTCAAAATCAGTCGTTTGTCTCGATTTTGGCCAGCAGTATTGCTCAACATGAGTGTCGCGATATTGAAAGTTTTAAAACGTGTCCTGCTTTTAAGTTTATATTATGCTTATTTCCCTATTAGTAGAGTTTATAAATCACACATAACATAATTTAAATTTCGATTCATCCCATGGAAAAATAAAAGAAACTTATCGGCATCGCCCATACTCATCGATCTGGCCAGAAAACGGCGTGACAACAGTCACTTCAAACTTTACTGATAGCAGTCCGAGGCTTATTGGCAGAACGGTTAGCATGCTGACCTCCCAGCCTATGGTTCCCGAGATCGAACCCAGCCGTGGACGTTTAACGGAAACAGATTAAAATAACTTAAAATTTCAGCAAAGAGGGGGAAAATGCGTGGGGGTGGAGTTCGCCGACAGGCGCCCCGTGCATTTAGAAATTTTTTTTTAAATTAAGCTTGCTATGTCAAGCTTAATGCAAGCTGGGCAAGTGTAAACTAGAACACTTGATTCAAGCTTGCATTAAGCTTACACACTTGAAATTTTCAAGCTTAATTCAAGTGTATTGACTTGATAAATCAAGCTTGCTGCAAGTTTGCTGTGCTGTCTGGGCTATAGTTGCGACACTGCAGTCCGCATTAGTGTAAAAAATGCAGGAAGTCATTTCTTCCTCTATATTTATTTATAATGGAATTCAAATATAGAGAGGACTTTTGAGGCCTTCAGTTATGCTTGCCAGACTGACCCATAAGAGAAGATATTGCTATAGCTCTTTAATATTGAGGTAGGTCAATGAAAATGGTGTCCAGCAAATTTTTATCTACTAGGCCAGCGGTTCTCAAACTTTTAACGTTGCCCCCCCCCCCCACGAACAAAGACTAACTTACGGTGGCACTCCCCCCCCTCACATTTTCAGCATACATTCAGTTTTTAAATCTTTAACACTTAACATTTAGTAGAATTTTCTACAAAAATATGTTATCAGTAAAGTTTGAATAAATATTTAAGCGAAAATGGATATATTTTTGCGTAAAAATGAGAATAAATAAGATGATTTTTTTAAAAAAACATGCATCGCTATTTGCTCTTTGGTTTTTCTCATGCCCCCCTGCAAACGCTTCCCCTTCCCTCTTGGGCGTCTCGCCCCACAGGTTAAGAAACGCTGTACTAGGCTTCTAAAGACGAAAGTACCTCTTTTTTTTTAATTATTATTCGAGAAAACCGCAAAAAAAAAAAAAAAAAAAAAAAAAAAAAATCCCCACACGTTACACACAGTATCCCATTTGGAACAATCAGCCAAACAGAGAGCTTCTGAAGAAACAACAAAGATTTCACAGTGCATTGCAAAATTGCTAATTTCCAGTGTCGCAACTGCATCGCAACTTTATGACCCTGTCACTTGATTTAGAGTAAATTAACTTTGAGGCTATCTGCTGTAGATTTTAACATGATACGGAAGTTTATTTTTACTAGTTTCAGGACGATGTTCTAATAAGGGTCACCTTAATGATAATAAAAAATAAAGTATATTCTAATGATAATAAAATATGAAGTAACGGAAATAGGACAGTTGACTTTCAAAGTGTTTTGCAATCGATGCTCGCAGTATGATTTATACATCTTGTTATTACTAAAATTAGAACACTGCAGCTATATTAAATATTGTTACAAATTTTCAGGGTGATCTACTCTTCTGGAGTTTAATTAAGTCCAAAATTTATGTTCTACGGTTCAAATAATTAGATTCTGCATTTTTTTGCACGCAAATCGGCTAACTAAAACGCAGAATAGGGATTTTTGATTTTCATATAGAATAGCATTACGGTTTGCGGTTTTCCCACCAAATATTAGCGATATCACTTAGCCAAGTTCCGTTTTGGGGACTTCTTTTAGCCATATTTGGCGATGTTTCGTCAAAAACTCGCCAAGATTGGAGAAATTTGGCGTGATTTTATTAATGAGACTCCTAATGTTTGCTTTTACGCATAGTATTAGTACAACGCAATCAATTTACGGGAAGAAACTGATTGTTGTCGAACAGTGCGCGAATTTTCCACAGAACTCGGAGAGGCTATATGTATAGGAGAGCAGAATAGCTCAAGTCAATTAGTTTTGAATTCTCGGTTGCAACGAACGTCATTAAGAGCCGTTAGCGAGAGCTCTGTACTGTGTTATCATAATTGATTGATAGTCATCGACACTGATTGGGACCGTGGTAGCCTTAGTGGTTAAAGCATTGCATTGGCAACCGCAAGTTTGTGGGTTCGATTCCGCTATACCACTAAAGATCAACTGTGTACGTCCAGCGTACGTGCATGCTAAATCCGTGGTTCCCAAAGTTATCTCGGGGGTTATTAGCAGTTTCAGAGAGGTACTGATACTCAGCACCCTGCCCCGCCCTGCCCTTCTGATGAGAATTCCAGACAAGCAATGGAAATGGATTCGCCTGTTTTGCGGATACTCATTTTGAAAGCTGTTCGTGAACTTTGCACAGAATACTGAGGAGCAGTTAAGGGTTCTGCTCGAGCATGCCACTGAGTTTTTAGCCTGCGGAAGAATTTTATTATATACGAATTGCTGCATATGAAACAGTCCTTCAATTCGACTGACTTTTATGAATCGAATTGCTGCTTGTAGTATATTTCTGTGATTTGTGCATTCACAAACTGTTTTGCAAGTTTCTAGAAAGTATAAACCATGTGCTTCATATTGACAGCTTGATTGGTTTCTGGAACTTTCTACGCACCTTCAAATTTCCAGCATCTACTGCCTTACTAACCCGGCAATTTAGAAAGAGTTTTTCAACAATATATGCTTAAATACAGCCCGACCCGCTAATGGAACTCCAGTTAAAGGAATATCCCGCTTATAGTAATAAATTTTAATAGTATCAAACCGTAATAATTAGTCAGTGTGATCCTGTATAATGGAATATCCTGCTTACTAGAATGCATTTTCGTGGCAAATGAACTACTGCATTTAGCGGGTTCGACTGTACATATATATTTAAAAGTATGGAATAATAACGATAATTTATCGAGAAAATGAAAGCTTTGTCTCATAAAAATTACAGCATGACGAGACACCGAACCGAAACTGGAGTATTCAATCTTCTACATTTCTCCAACTCTATCGAAATTTAAATGAATCCGAAACTGCGCCCTGAGGTCATTATATGGTGAAAAGCTGTTAAGTAACTTACAGATTTTTAATATTCATGGGAAAAACTTCCATGTCCTTTAAGATATTAATTAATCTTATTACTTTAGCTAAAATATTCATCAAGAAGTTTAAAAAAAAAAGAGTAGAGGAAAAGGGAATTAATGACTTTACGTAGTAGTTGTAAGTTAATTTAGTGTAAATTATTAAGCGGCGCGAATGAGGCGAAAATGAAAAATCGGAATCTAATTTCCTTATCCCGTTCATGAGTGCTCCGAAGAGGGAAATTTGCATTTATATTGAATTTCAAACTATCCTTTTAGTTATTACTTCGTAGGCGATGAGCTATAGAGATTGCTCGGAATTTCCGCTGAGAAATGTGGAAGGGCAGATTAAAACATATCTCATCACATGTTTTTTTTTTAAATTAAAAATAAATATTGACGCAGCTAATAAATATTTTAAATTATATCGTACAAAAGAAAAACTAAGAGAAAAGAAAATTCTCCACAAAATCATAGTAATATTTAACTCTAATGAGGTATTTCTTTAAAAAAACTCTAGTGCTATACTCTTTTTTTTTAAACTTGGAGTCATTTTGTTAGATTTCTTACTTTTTCATTACGTTTAACCCTTTAACGCTCAGTGTTCCCGCTCTGGGAACACCAAACTCTGACGTTTGGACTGTTGGCAGTCACGAAGAATAGATTTGATTTCTATAAAAATAGTTGCGGGTGACATAGCTCCACGAGAATCCTTTACTTTTTAGTAGGTCATTTCCCGTAAAAGAATTGACACGATTATTTTTAACAGCACTGGCATCTGCTGAAAAATGGAAGAATGCGAGAACAGCTGGATAGATTGCCCAATGCTGAAAAAAGGGCAGCCGTTGCCATCGTCCGACTTAACTACCAGCAAAATGGCGGACGATCGAAACGTTCATCGCGTGCTACAGATCTAGAGACGCTTTTTTGACGCAGCTGGCTGTGACCGCGCACAGCCAGCTGCGTCAAAAAAGGGTCTGTCGTTAGATCTGTGGCACGCGATGAACGTTTCGATCGTCCGCCATTTTGCTGGTAGTTAAGTTGAACGATGGCAACGGCTGCCCTTTTTTCAGCATAGGAAAGGGTTGCGCCTCAAAGGGTTAATACACATGGGCGGAATTTGACGTCGCTCAAACACCTGTGGAAAATGTGGTAATTTAACTATTCTTTATTGCAAGATCAATCAATTTAGCCACTAAAATCTGAATTAAGTAATTCTAATTTTTGAGTGTATTGTTAGGACCACAGTGTGTTTGTGTTTATGGCAACGTTCCGCTAGAGTGATCTGACAAGGATAGAGTGTGCTTTGGTAGGAGGATTTTCTAAGGGGCTCTAACGAATATTCGCGCTACATCTGGAGAAAACCCATGAAAACTCCAGACTGTTAGATCGATAGCCGCGCGATGAGACCCGAACCTGGGAACTTCACACTTGGGACGTCTACCATTTTCAGTGACATAACCACTATGCCATGGTAAGGCTGTTAGGACCACAGTACGAATAGTGCAAGAAAGAAATGACTAATTTTCATATCCGTATCCGCGGATCTAACTTTTTGACGACCCGGCGAACCTTTAGTTAGTTTATAAAAGTTTTAATTATTTTTTATTTTTAACACAAGCTATTTGATTAGTGTTTTTGCTATTGGTGTTAAGTATCCTACTATATTCTTAGGCTGATTCCTCACTCACTGACTCTCTAACAAATTCCGAGGAACCACTCCAAAATAGAACTTTTACCACCATTACTCCAAAAAGATTAAAAAGTTAAGCACAAAAGCGCAGTAACATTTACATGATCCACTTGAAATGTTTCATAAATATGTATAAAAATATAGAAAACAATCTGCGCTACTTTAAAAATCTGAAAATCCACCTGTGCCCTAATTTTTAAGAAATTTTTCGCTATTTTAGGCTCCATTCTGTTTCGGAAAGTAAAAGAAGTTTATCATTTGCATGACAAAATTACAAAACGCAAGTGACAATTACGTCATACTGAAGTTACGTTTATCAGGCTTTGAACGGAAAATTGCGATTCAAATTCGTTTAAAATAGTTTTTCCAGGTTACAACTGTTTACTTTTTTTTCTCTTCTGTTCGAAGCATTGATATAAGAGGCTGTTTACCCAAAACGAAGTCGTTCGAATGCGAAAAGTTTCCGTACGTTTTCAGAAGAGCATGGAATTCGATTTCGGTATAAAATAAACATTGAATATGAAGTTATTTGCTTATGTAGACGAAGATTGAGTATAGACATATTTTTGAGAAATGTTTTTTCCAGCGCCCTTTATAATGCCTCCACTACGGACTTTATTTTCTGTGCTTATATTACACAAGAAAAAGAAAAACAAAGAAAAATATAGTTGTAAAAAGCATTAATATTTTTCAAGTACAGACTGTAAGACTATAGAAACAAAAATCTCTATTTTTCCCTTATGATGAAGAATTTATCTACTTTAAATGCAAATTTAGATACATTTGCAAATTCCATGCATTCATCTTTATTTCGGTTAATTTTTATGAATAGAAACAAAAGAATTCATGAACAAGAAAAAAAAGGCCTTTAAAACTTAACTTGTCACTTAAATCTTTTAAAAGTGATTTTGTAGAATTGCAGTTAAAAAAAGAAGAAAAAAAGCTACGTTCTCCATAATTCCTTAACCATCGCAAATGACGTCCTACAAAAACAGGCCCTAAAATCGCCTGCGAACTCTTTTGTTCAACATTTTTTTTTCCTACACTCTCGGCGGCAGCAACGTTCGTTAAAAATCTGCAAACAGCCAATTAGTTCCGTTTTTCTTTTAATCCCGCAGAAGCTCTCGTGAAAATAACAGTATTTAAGAACTTTGAAAGTTAAATTCCATTCTTATTGCTTTCTAATGTACATCATTATATTTCTGTCTTTTTTTTTCAATAAAAATATAATAAATATCTCTTTAAAATTACTTCTTTTTGGCTGAAAGAAAAATGCTCTAAAATTTTTGTTCTTTTGATTGATGTTAGAGTTTAATGGAAATGACAAGTGTGTGCACATGTTAAAAAAGCGTTGAAGTTTTGAAAAACAGATTTTGGAATTGAAAATGATAATGCCTAGATAAGTATACTATGCAAGGAATATTTTTGTATGAAAAAAAAAAACAGTTTATTTAATAAGAATGATAAAAAGAACTGGTATTTAAAGATTATCTTGTTTATTTACTTTATTAAAGGTTATCCAGTTTATTTACTGTCTTTCTGCAAATCAATTCTACACAGAAACCCCCTATAGCACGGGTTCATATAAGACGTATGTGTATAACACGGAGAAAAATTGTGATCTTTGTCCTATAACACGTTAAAAAGGACTCTTACAACACGTTGAAAGAATGAGACAGATGTTTTCTGCATTACCTCTTAACACTGCTGATGCTGATCAAGTGTTTGTGACTCATACAACACGGATTCATATAACACGGAACGTATCTGTCGTGTTATAGGGTGTCTATTTATAGGAAATTGCTTTTTAAATATACAACAAACAGGTCTTTAAAAAAAATCATAAAGCATTTTGAGTTCCTTATGAAAGTTATTTTACTTAAAATATACAGACTTTAAAAAACTAGATTGAATTTTGGCATAAAACGAGTATGAAAGATCAGATAAATATCTAAGAGAACATCGCAGTAAATGCCCAGACTCGTTTTAATCCTCCGATCGGCTTTGAAAAGAGTAAAATAAATGTGCATGGTTTTCATTTCATCATTTTGCAAGTTTTCAAGCAGTTGAGATCCTAAAAGAAGGATGTTATGGAGTTTAATCCCGCAATCCTCACGGAACTCAGGTTTAATCTGTTCAGTTCATTGAAAAAAGAAGGGGGAGGACAACGCACAATTATTTTGAATGAGAGCACCGAATTTCTGTATGGAAGGGAAAAAATACAACTATTCTTATCCCAGAGTACATACTCGACTTTTTATTCAAATGTTTTCATTAAATTATATAATTATTAAAATTTAAACTGTAACATTTTATTTAATAATTATTAAAATTTAAACTATAACATTTTATTTAATAATAATTGTTTCTGGTAGTAGGAGAGGGAAACATGTGCTAAATCCTTTAACAAAATTCTGCAACACCACTATTTATCACACTTTTTGAAAAACTGAAATTGCGTTTGTAGATCAATTTTATAAGTAGATTTATACACGAATACATCGTCACTAAGTTATAAAACGTGAATTTTATTTAAGATAATGATATAGTTCTGCCATGTTTCTGGTAGATTAAGGCTACGAGACAGAAGTTCTCTATAACTGCCGCGTACGTTTCGCCACAAGATATCTTTCGAGTTCAGTTCGAAACTCATCAAATCGTTCAAACTATATGTAACTCATTGAATAACGCTAAAACCCAGCTGCACGCAAATTGTGCTGCTTAAAGTGGCTCACCGGAAAACAATACAGTAGCGTGCTTTTATGTGCCGTCTATTCGCGACTTAGCTACTCTGAAAGAATTTGCAACACCATCTTTTGCTTCTAGTAATAAGTTAGCACCTTTGGTGAAGTTTCAGAGGTTTCATTTTTATAGAATCTCTTATCTCTTTAAAGCTCTAATTTCACCTTTAAGGGGCTTTTATTTCTCCTTAAAGCTCTTAATTCTAGAAGTTTTTACTTTTAAAAAAGTTTTTTCTTTTCTTTTTTTATTTCTTATATTAGAAGTTCGCTTTTAATACTTCTAAATAAATGTGTACTTAGTTCATTAAAAAAATTTAAAAAAGGTTATTGATTTTTCATCCTTTGTTATTCAAGGAAAATATTCTACTTTATTTTTAAAAAATTTTTGTATCTTGTTTTTATTATGATAGTAAACACTTCTGTTCGCATAATTTATTTTTAATTAATCAATCATATTAAATGTATGATAAACACTCTTTAAAAATATCAAAATTAGTATCCTTTTAGTAATTTTTTATCAGCCAACATATGCTTCATTTTATTTTTCAGACATTTGTGTTTGAGAAAGTTTTCCAAGTCAAAAGTTTTCTTTGTAAAGAAGTTGTGATTTACCTACTCATTAAGAAATATTTTACGCGGCTCTAACACCAGTGTTCATGTTTGGAATTTTTCAAAAAGTGCGTAACACCTTTCTTTATTGCCTTTCTTTTAGTGCCGATGCACCAGCATTTACTTATCGAATCGTAACGCTTTAAAAAATACAGCGTTCTTTTTGTAGGGAAAAATGTAGTTCTGATCAAAGTTTTTAATGTAGAGTAAAGTCAACTTCTGATTTATGTCTAAGTTGTTTGTTCTACATTACTATGCATAATATACAACACAGGGATAAATATTTAGTGGGTGGTAAGGAAAGTACCCTTTAAAAAACACAATGGATAGAGAGAAAACATCTAATAGGATGTCTAGAAAATTACCCTTTTTTATCAATAGGAAGTACTCTTTTTGATAGACCTTTCTGCTTCTTTTTGAAAAGAAAAATGTAAACACTAGGTAGCACTACATTCCAAATTATAAATAATTCCTGAATGAATTGTGTTTTTCTCCTCCCAATCTTCTTAAAATAAAGGAATAGGCAATACACAAACTCGCAGATCTTTTGAATTCCATGCTTTATTACTGTCTATTTTGAGTAAGAAACATCACATTTTATTGTTTTGCTTTCATAATCTTAGTTTATTTCGGAAAAGGCATTATAGGAAGCACACGCTTCATGAAATTGAATATCTATTGGATGCTTTAAAATGAAGTAGAATTCTATAAGTTTATCTATAAGAACATTATGGAAATTCTGGGGGCCATTTATTAAATTTATACTACCAATAAAAGTTTATTATTGTGCATTACTGTAATGATTCAGTTTTCCAAAACCGGCCTGGCTCATAACATTTATAGCTATTCCAAACATCCGAAAAGAGGAGTAAATCGTTCTCTTAAAATTCCTCATGTCAAATATTCTATCAGAAAATCGTCAGCGATTGCAATCCGAACCGAGAAAGAAAAACGGGCGCTTATGCCTGCGACAGCAAGTTCCAAATTTAACTCTTCGCGAATGGCAACACTCCGTCATGGAACATTAATTCCAAGATTACGTGAAGCTGGGTTTCATTTGTCATGATCGGGTAAACAAAGTTAGGATATGGAGTGGCTTCTCCCGAGCTCTAATTGCAGTTTGCGGGGAGAAGATGTGGCTCATTGAATTCTTTTAAGTTTTCCGAGCATTCGAATTCTTGCGGTTCGTTTGACGGATTTTGAGAAGGCCAAGCGAAAGATCAAAGTTAAATATATTTTACGTATAGGTAAGCTGTATCTTGAGCACGTCAAAAATGGCGTCTTCGGAACTTACTTCGCCGACTTACTTTCAGAAGGAGGCATTTAATTTAAGCCTTGCAGTAATTAACTTGAAATTAAAATTAATGTTGCTTCATTGGATTTGGTTTGGAGAAATATTGAATTTTCTCGCCCTGTAAATGAATTATCTCAGTGTTCCTGCAGTTATGTTCGAAAATACAAAACGTGATTTTCAATTGAGACAAAAATTATAAACGGGGTTAAGCATAGGTATTTTTCTATTGACTACAGTTAAAAACACAAATATTTTCTTTCTTTCATATGTCTTTTAAAAAATATAAAATCAACATCTTAGATGCACAATGTTCTTTATTTTAACCTAGATTTACAAACGCTGTGCAATAAACGCTGTGGCTTATGTTTGACAAATTAAGTATGTTTGTTAGATGTATGTTTGTTAAAAGTTCTACATGATTAAAACATATCTAAAAGGCTTGATGTAAATAATTGGAAGTGTAATAGTATTCATGAAACACCCAGGTAAGCTTTGTATGTTAAATTATCAGAGAACAAAAATTCTGTACCGAATTTTATGATAAGAGATGAAACACAATGTCGATACAAACAATTAATTTTCTTAGACATACAAGTATATCCAAAAATCCGTAGTAAGTGTCTACTTCCTGCAGGAAAGCTGTGAATACACAATATGCTCATTACATTCACGATAATGTACTGTAAAATACCAAACCTCACTCACAAACACAAGTAATAATAATAATAATAATAATTCTTTGGATTGTGAAAAGAATAAAAATATGACCCTTTTTAGATGAATCTCTTATATTAATTGGTTGAATAAAGTAATCGTGTTATAAGCGGTCATCTATATATTTATATAGAACTTAAGTTATAAGTTTTCATCAATTTTTAATGGACCGTGAATCAACATTATACATGTCTTGATTGAAATATTTTTGTCGTTATATGATTCAGTTTTCAAACTGAATATTTAAATATGGATTCAGATCTCAAACGCTCATATCTCTGTCATTGTAGTGCAATTTTTGAATTAGTAAACGGAACTCAAGAAATTGAATAAGCGAATAAAAAGAGAGAGATACTATAGAGTTCTATTTTTAATGTTAAAATTGTACAAAAAATAATATTACTCTGATAAATCCTCGAAACTTTAAAAATTAGACGAATGTCGTCAGGGTTGGCCCTTTTTCTTCGTCGGGCAAGTCTTTATTTTTAATTACCACCAATATCAGTGTGAAATTGCGGAAAAGCAATTCATAATCGAGAACTTTTCATTACATAGCAAGTTAGGAACGTGAAAGAAAACATGTAATGTGTATAAAATGACTTCTTCATTTCGAAAAATGCTTCTGAGCATAGGTGATTAATTAATCATAAAGTGAAGCAGAAACATGCAATTGTTAAGGTAAGCATTGTAAATAGTCGGACACTCATTAAAAAAATCGTAAAAGGCCTAGAAGGTGGGAAAGTCGGTATTTCTAACCAAAAGACCTTATTCATGACATCCAACGAACGAAACCCTAATTTCGGAAGGGATCCAGGACCTGTGTCCCATTCTTTTATTGCGTTCGTGGAATATTTAGAAACGGTTCATTGTAAATAACCCAAGAAGAAAATTCGATTACGCCATGTGTTTAGTTGTAATGTCAGGCGGTGTTGCAATTGTGCTTGTAGTCAAGGTTCAGCCATTAGAGTGTTCAGGACTGGCCCACCATGATTATGTGCATTTTTTTTTCGATCGAACTGTTGACAATCAGTTCGATCATCAGTTTTACAAGCAACATAACCACAAAAACGTGAAATCTGATTAAACAAAGAGAAAATCATAAAAGTTTTCATAAAGATTGCTAAATACAAGGTGAAAAGAATTCCTCCTGTCACGGCATTTGTAGAATCTTATTGGATTCCAGATTCCGAAATGCTCTGAGTACCCTTTAACAGCGTAGTTCTGGCTCTGTAAGAAACTTCTTCCTTTGCTCTAAAACATAAAAAGCTAAATGTTTAGAATATGCCCCCAAGAAACGCCCATTGCCAACCCCAACGAAGTCCGCCACTAAAATACCAGTTAAATGAAGTCTGCCGGTCAAAAAACCAGAGAAAAACAGTTTCTTTCGACGGATGAAGATGAGGATTTTCCCTCAAAAATAGAGGAATTATCAGAGGCTCAATATTTACATTACCTGGTCTATTTGTTCCCAATGCTTCAGCAAGTAAGGATCATTTTGCAAATATTTTTGTGAGTCTTAAAGCCTGGAGGACCATCTACAGCAGGGAACATCTTCTCGTACAAATGTCATTTGACAACATTGATATCTGGGGGGCTATTCCCAGCATTGTTTGTTCTTCAAATTGTCCCAATCTCTTTTTCTGAAAATTCTCGATTCCGATTTGCAAGCGAAATTTCTCCCTGGTCGTGACTTAGAAAACAATTTACTGAGTTTACATTTGCGAATGCTCTTTGACAGTCCTTAATTAGACTGGGGCTTGCTTCAAAGGCAGATACAAATACTGAGTATCAATTCAGAATCGCATGAAATGAAATATATCATTGTACGGTGTGATGAAGATCACATATCTAATTTAAAAATCATTCAATTTGGTTTTCTTTAATGTAATCTATCCAAATTCAAGAATTCTAAATCACTTTTGTTTTCATTTACTGCTATTTCGGCTTTTAAATCTGTATATTTACTTTTCCCTGTATGCACTATTCTTTTTGTTCTTCGTCTCTTCAGACCGGTGTGCTAAAAATAGATTATATTACGTCCGTTTGCAAAATCAACGTATTTTTGATTTCCCTTCCTTTGGCTTGGAGTTGGCGTTTTTTATTTCTTGTTGCCATGTCTCGACTTTAAAATTATTTGCTCGCGATTACGTCATTGTAATTTTATTGGATTAACTGTTAGGGTTGCTCTGGAATTGGCGCTATTATTCTCAGCCAAGTTATTGTTCTCGCCAATGTGTAATTCTGTGCTGGCGTAATTTTTAAACTATTCCACCTTAATTTCACTGTCCATATAGGACGCATTTTTATTTTCGCTGAGCCACCACCGCCGTTATAATAATATTTCAACAGCGTATGTTTAATAAAATAGTTTTTCAGTATTTAACGTCTTTTTATTTTATTGCAACATAAGTGCATCGAACCTGGATTATCATGTATCACAACGCAGTCTTTAAATTTAAATCAGCCCAACCAAATAAACTTCTTTACATAAATTGGTGCCTACCCAGGCACTTGTGTTGCATTTTTCGGTGGTGGCTTAGCAAACGGCGCTCGGATGGAATCATTTCGGACAGTCGGAAGTTAAAGCTCAGGCGAAAAGACATCTGCCACAGCATTCTCGGGTGGATTAGAAAATGCCCGCGTCTCTCGCCACCGTTGTTCACCGTTATCTACCGATTCAACTCCTTCAGCATGGCATGACTTCCGTTTTCGTGGATATACTGCTGGATAACATTTGGTAACCTGATGCTCGATTCGTTTTGCTTCATCTTCGCTTGCAGGTATGGAGTGTTTCTGCCGACCATGGATTTTCGTATATCCTGAATGATCCCCAATCCCGACAGTACATCGCTTTAGTGAATTGTGCGGATTTTTTTTTCGATACTTTATCGAGTTTCGTCTTCTAAAGATGTGTATAAAACGTATGCCACTGGATATTTTACTACCCGCCATTCGATATGAGGCTGATTTTTGGACGGAAGCTGAACTCTGTGCGTATGAAACTATTAGCTCGTCGCAGCATATGCTGTGCTACTGTCCTGTTATTTCGGCGAATATTCAACGTTTCTCAGTGCGCATGAATGACATCTTGATTGGACATTGGTCAGCTACACAAAATGTGACATAAAAATTGAAGTGTTTGCGTTGATTTAACATAATGGATAATCATTTTAAAAAAGTATGTAGCTTTATTTTCCTTTTTAAATAGAGATCAGCATTTTATTTAAAGGTAAAAGTAGTTTTTTATTGAGCCGTCACAAAATTGAAGAGCAACACTGAATAGTTTAATTTTACCAATATTTTTAGCGTAGCGATATTTTAGTGACGATAATTTTTTATATGTGTAAAAAAAAAAAAAAAAGAATGTTTCACTGGTGTATTTATGTATACTGTATAGAATAATTCTACATAACTTTGGGGTTTTTCTAACAATGTTTATTTCCTTTATTGCTATTATGTATACATTAAAAATTAAATTATGAAAGTTAAGTGCTTTATATAAAATCTGCATTTTTCTTAAGTATTAAATAGAGTAAATGTAGCGTTATTTGAGATTTCAGTACATGGTGTTACTTAAAATTACTTATTCATTTTTGCAAAATATTATGTCATAATTTTCGTAGTTTACATACTTCTAACTTGATCTATATTGATTATAATAATTATGTTCTCTTGGGATCTACCGCTGGTGCTCTAATTTCTCGGATTTTTCTCGACCAGCTTTTACACTTTTTTTGATTTAAGATGAATATAAGTTTTACTTATTATTTATATGTTTTGTGTATATATCTTTTTATTTGTTCAATTTTTTATTTGCTTAAATATTCCTCTTAGTTATCTTTATAATGTTTGAACTTTTTCTCGTGCTATATTTTACATTACTATGCTCGTTGTACATTTTCTATGAAGTACACATACATCATTAGTTTTTTATTTACTCTTTATTGTGATAATCACGACAGTCTTCAATTACATGTCTTTTCACACTCTTGCAATAATTAAGTCCATGGCAAGGCCTTTCTAATGCACACACTTTTTACTCACTATTACACACTACAATTTTGCATATTAAAGTCCATGGCACAACATACATATTCTTTCAGTTTTTTTTTCTTACCTCACAATATGCTGTTTCTTTTTATCATATATTTTTACACATTTTGTTTTTCTTTGAACATGCTATTATTTACAGTCACCATGTTGACTGATTTTTTACACATTCTTTGTTTTAAATACCTTTTAAAGAGTACTTTATGTATTTGTTTTTCACTCCATTTTTGGCCTTTTTTAATACAATTTTACATGTTTACCATAAGTTGTACTGTTCACATATTTTTTACATTTTTTAGATACACTGTTTTATTTTTTTCCTGCCATTGATATGCCTCTGTTTAATACATGCATTCTTTGGAAGAGTATAGTGGTATTCATTTGATTACCTTTTTTTTCTTTTCCATAAATACACAATATCATACATTGTTTGTTGTACTTCAAATAAGATTCTTACTTGAATAGTCACTCATCTTTGAAGTCTGTGTTTGTCCACAATTACACTCCTTTTCATGTTGTTGTTTTTATTTACATTTCTTACACTTGCTGACTCTCAACCTTTTCACACACTTGATTTTTTTTTTCATCACGCTTGTGTTTATGTCTTATATGTTCACACTCACAAACATGTTCACACTGATGTTCTGCTCATTGAGTTCATTGTGCTTGTCCTTCCACATTTTGCTACACACAAAATTTTTGAATATTTGTTACATTTTTTCTCCAACATTTTCACTATGGTGTACAGTAGTGCATTTCAAAAATATTTTAAACACATTGTATATGTTTTGTCACTCTTTTGTGTTCACATACACAAACATAACATTTTATTTTGAAATTTTTTCTATGCTATGAGATATTTAAATCTCTTCTGTACCTTACTATAAATTAATACAACTTTAAGGTATCAAGTACTCACTGAGTTATAAAAAAAAAAAAAATTACATTGATTTACATTTTCAGAGTGCTTATAGTTAATTTATTATTTGAATTATGTTTATAACTCAAGACTTTAATAAGTGAAATTTGATGGTATATAATTTCAGAGTATCAGTATATTGTATACTTTAGTAATTGTTTTTTAGCGTATTTTTATTTGTACTTTTGTGTGCTATTCTTTCCCAATTTTGTCACTTTTGAAAATCTTAATGTGTTAGTAAGTGACACAACAACATTCCTTTCTTGAACAAACAAACAAAAAAAAAAAAAATCATTAATTTTGTTATTTTTACCGTATGACCACAATTGCCTTCAATTTTCTTTTTAAGCTATAACTAATATTTTACGTTCTTGTTACCAAGTTTAAACCTACATTTTCAAGACTTGCAAGTTAACTAATTTCATTCTTTTATAACTTAATTTTTTTCTATTACCTCCACATAATTAATAACTTGTTTATTTGACATTCACGGATATATTGCTGTGTGCATGTGTTGAATGCTTGTTTCCTTGTTTGTGTGGTACCCACAAGCTTGGAGGTATAATTGCTTTTGTGTACTGCCTGGCTGGTCCAGCAGTTTTCACTTGTGTATTTGGATTTCATGCTGTGTCTGTCAATATATCATGTCTTCAATAATGTTCTTAAAACTTAACACTTATTAAATGATGACTTCTAAAGTAAATAATTACAAGTCATAAAATAATAATTAATAATAAAATTAAATGATTCATTTAGTATTATCTCTAACTTGAAAATTTAAAATAAATAAATATGTGAGTGTCCAATAACACTTAAACCTTTTACTGAGATATTTTTTATTTGTACTTAGATTGATGTTCGTTGATGGTATTGTACAGATTGATATTCAATTTCCTTTATTTTTTTTTTTCATTGTCATTTTGTGCAAGTATAATTTTTTCAATTGAATGTGCTTATTTTTCGTATGATATACAGATATGTATGTCAAGATACTGTTATGTCATGTACTATTTACAACATTATTACAATTCTGATGGTACAGAACTGCATGAAAAATTACCACCAAACAAACAAAATTTTTTTTAGTATCATATTATAATTTGAATGTATTGTTTTATTTTGTCAATTGAGTGAAGTATTTTTGATGCATAATTCTGACATTTGAAGGCCTTATTGATATATATATGCAAACCATTCAACAGCGCTGGTTTATAATTATAATTTTGAGTACTCATTGCAAGTTTAAGCAGTATATCTTTGATGTGCACATGAGCTTGAGATGCTCAATTAAAGAGAAAAGGGTGTGCTGAAATGCCCCTTATTTAAAAAAATGGGTATGCTAAAATGCCCCTTGTTTGAAAGAAAGGATGAGCTTAAAATGCCCCTTTGTATTGTGAGCTAAATGCTCCCTTTTTATTTTGTCGACATTTACTTTTGTATTGCTAGCAGTTATTATTTTTATTGTGTCATGACATTTTTTTTTCTTCTCTAAACATTTATTAGGTGGTGGTCATCAGTAATTTTGCAATTGTATAATTTTGTCTGAATATGTTTAAGATTTTCTTAATTGTTTATGCCAGCCAAACAGAGCATTTAATTTAAGACATTAATTGTAACTAATAAAAAAAAATGTTCTTCAAAAATTTTTTTTCCTGATTGAGGGGAGTATATATGTTATGAAGATCACATATCTAATTTAAAAATCATTCAATTTGGTTTTCTTTAATGTAATCTATCCAAATTCAAGAATTCTAAATCACTTTTGTTTTCATTTACTGCTATTTCGGCTTTTAAATCTGTATATTTACTTTTCCCTGTATGCACTATTCTTTTTGTTCTTCGTCTCTTCAGACCGGTGTGCTAAAAATAGATTATATTACGTCCGTTTGCAAAATCAACGTATTTTTGATTTCCCTTCCTTTGGCTTGGAGTTGGCGTTTTTTATTTCTTGTTGCCATGTCTCGACTTTAAAATTATTTGCTCGCGATTACGTCATTGTAATTTTATTGGATTAACTGTTAGGGTTGCTCTGGAATTGGCGCTATTATTCTCAGCCAAGTTATTGTTCTCGCCAATGTGTAATTCTGTGCTGGCGTAATTTTTAAACTATTCCACCTTAATTTCACTGTCCATATAGGACGCATTTTTATTTTCGCTGAGCCACCACCGCCGTTATAATAATATTTCAACAGCGTATGTTTAATAAAATAGTTTTTCAGTATTTAACGTCTTTTTATTTTATTGCAACATAAGTGCATCGAACCTGGATTATCATGTATCACAACGCAGTCTTTAAATTTAAATCAGCCCAACCAAATAACCTTTCTTTACATACGGAAAGACAGCCATTTTCTTTCTTATGGAGGGAAGGGGTCATTCTGCTGTTATTTTGCTTCAACGTGCAACTATCTGCATGCTTTAACGTATTTCATCCGATTTCCTAAAATATTTTATAGATTTGTTTGAGAATGCTGAGCAGATGTGTCTCTCGAGTGTAAAAGAATTGAAAAAATTATCTGTTGAAAAAAAAAATAATGAATTTTAGTGATAAACATACTGCTTATGGTTTCCTCTACAAATTCCTGCAGTTAAATTTGAAAATAGCAAGACATTTCGAAATTGGCACAGTGGCGATAGCATCTCATCTATCATTTTTTTAAAGTCTATTTTAGCACTTGTATACAGTACTAAATTTTTTTTTCTTTATACATGCACTGATTAAACAGAAATAGCAAAGTACGAGTAAACTTATCTGTCCAAAGGACTTCAAACTTTCAATCAAACTAAAAAAATTATTTATGCTGCTCCGCACAAACTTTCCGTAGATTTTAAAAGCCATCTCTACCCAATTAACTTTTTAAGCTTACCGTACTGTTTACTGTGTATTTAAATCCAATTTTAAATTACAGCTTTTATATCCACATCTGAACAGCATGGTTAAAATAATATTCTGTAAGTTGCAAGAGCCAGAAGCAATTTACTCGAGGAAATCTTTTAAACAAGTTAATTTCGTAACCTTTACTTGAATGTGTCAGAAGCATTAGTAGGAAAGAAAAATGTATAATTAAGACGAATGCATAATTAGCGGGCTCTCATAGTTTTACGGATTAAAAGATGATTTATTTCGAATGTTATGTTTCCGAAAAGTTCAGCACTTTTCGTCGCCGAAAGTTCTTCGAATAAACATTCGAATTAACTGAAAGATACCGCAGTTTCTGTAGGGAAATGGGGAGGAAATTATCATTGGGACAAATTTCATTTTGGTGTTGTTTTAAAAAGATTCTTGTAAGATTAGAAGAAAAATTTCACTAAGTGCAACTCCTTCAGACTTAGTAAGGTTGACAAGTTATTGAACGAATAATTAAAAAATCATTTAAAAATTCCAGTTTTCCCTCAAGCATTCTTTGAAATTGTCTTTTACTAGACTTCTGTGAAAAGGAATGTTATTTTAGAATTAAAATTTCATTTAGAATCTATTTAATATCTCATGAAATTTCTAAACGTTTCATGGAAAAGACATTTAAAGTAGTTTTATGGACCGTGTCTTTTGAAGAGCTACAAAAATATGCTTGGGAGAAATATTTAAGGTGTGTGCAACGAAGACATAACCAATTGAATATGAATGCCTTTTGATTTTGGACAAAAAATCAAAAGGCATTAATATTCATTTAATAATAAAAGTAGGGATGTTAATGTTACAAGAGAACAAATCTTTTGAGGG
Organism: Cheiracanthium punctorium; assembly: GCA_038373885.1. NCBI lineage: Eukaryota > Metazoa > Arthropoda > Arachnida > Araneae > Cheiracanthiidae > Cheiracanthium > Cheiracanthium punctorium. The sequence goes on along the minus strand of JAWZYV010013263.1, from coordinate 26,322 downwards.
TTAATAAAAGTTCAATCACTGTAAAAACTGTAAAGAATTGATGAAAATTTTTAAAATTAAAGAAAATATATTCGGAAGTCACCGTAAAGCACATATAAAGATACTGCAAACTAAAACACTGAGTAAAATCTGCTGGTTCCATTCTCATTGGTATTTTCAATATCTCAGTTTTCTAGCAACCGCATCAGTTCCAGTATTTACACCATTTGTCAACTTTAAAAGATGGTATTTTTATTTTCCCCTCATGGTTGCTAAAAAACAGAACAATCTGGACAATTCTTTTACTTTGAATCTTCATACTTCGAACAAGTTAGCTGTGTGAGGAAAGTGTAGAAAGATAGGGATGTATAGCATTGAATCATACATTTGGGTTTATAGAGCAATTTTGTTTTCCACCCATTAGGGACTTGGGACAACTTCAAAAGAAGGGATTTTCTTTTTGTTATTATATATGAATTAAAAACTGTAAGATAAAGAATTGGTTTTAAGAATACCAAAAGTTCAAAAGTCGTTAATACATTAAAAATACTAAATTCATGACAGGTGTTTCTTGCGTTTTAAAAAGAGACTTCGTGAACAATAATAATATCTGCTAGAAGTATAACACGAATGTTTTCCTAGCATTAGCTTTTATGAAAGCTTTCTAAACATGGCTCATGGTGAAATGTTACTATTATTGACACGTCCTCATAGCGCAGCTTTAAAATTTGCCGCGCCATCCCTTCACAACTTTTGAAATGTTAGCGGCAATAAGGCCAATTCTTGCAGTCCTTTGCAAAGTAATCGTTTGAGCTGCATTTTTTCAGCAACTATAATTACTATTAAAAACACTACAAGCCTAACTTTTACAATTTTGTAACCTTTTCCGCAGGGAGATAATGGTGTATCATTTTAATCAGTACTTACGTATTAGACGGTCGACCATTTTCGTCAATATACTTTATTTCACAGTCTGTGCGACTAATCCAAAATATCAATAATTTGATTTGAGTTTTCAGAGATTTTTGTCTTTTTCAGGCCTTCGTCTTAGTTACTAAGTACAAGTTGATTTTTGTTTCAAAGTAACATTTTTTACAGCCCAATAATTCGACTTACACAAGCATCCAAAGTTTGAATGGAAACGTTAAACAATTACGCAAATCCCTGTTACTGGTATTGATGATCCTATTTCATTACATTAAATGGCCGTTTATTTAATAAATTATCATTTTTAATGTCTCCATTTGTAAAGGTTTTGACCGCCGAAACGATTACTAGGTAGATAAAGAAAATCCAAGATAGAGCTTTTTTTCAGTTACATTGTTGCATCACATTTGGTAGTATTTTCTTCATATATCGTAAGCAGCCTCCCAGATAGGAGTGGCATATAATGAAAAGGAATAGCTAGGGTATTTGGCACCTATGACGGTTTTCCATAGTTTGTGCGATTTAAGCATGCTTATACTCGATCATTATTTCCCATTAAGGTTGCCCATAAAATAGTGCTACATATGTTTCTCCTTAAAAACTGCCATAACCTAGTAATCGTGAGAGAGGTGTGAGACACCCACCTTCGGGTCGGCCCCTCCAGTGGGTGTCTCACACCTCTCTCACGATTACTAGGTTATGGCAGTTTTTAAGGAGAAACATATGTAGCACTATTTTATGGGCAACCTTAATGGGAAATAATGATCGAGTATAAGCATGCTTAAATCGCACAAATTATGGAAAACCGTCATAGGTGCCAAATACCCTAGCTATTCCTTTTCATTATATGCCACTCCTATCTGGGAGGCTGCTTACGATATATGAAGAAAATACTACCAAATGTGATGCAACAATGTAACTGAAAAAAAGCTCTATCTTGGATTTTCTTTATCTAAAGGAACCAGTTTGATCGAAATTTGGAACAGCTTCGATATTTGCTTCCTTCTGGAGAAGGGCGAAAACATCGTTTAACAAATACTTATTCCTCATTGAAGTTCCTGGTAAAAAAATTCTTTGATTGAATATTTGGTACTTACGTTATTATCCTGGCGGTCCGCCAAGGCCGAGCGATTTTTCGCCAAAATAAATGACGGGACACATGAAATTATTGATGGTTCAGAATGATTGGTAACAGTTTGACAGCATATTTAATGCAAAAATAGTTTGGCGGGAATGACCGCCGGGATAATACGTAAGTACCGAATATTTTACTAGAAATTGACAGAACGGCGTAATAAACGCAGCCTAATACTACATCTTGGAAAGATCTGGCAAATGTCGGATATGTGCCCAAATTTTCGCCAAAATACGGATTTAAAAAAATGAACAATCAAAAATCAAACGGCAGATTAAACACAACTTTCAAGGGGTGTGTGTGTTTATATTTATAGAACAAACTATTTATTTTTGTTTAATATTTTCTGAAATTCGGCGATAGATTCATCTGCAATGTTTGCTGAGCTTTTCCCATGTCTATATATGGCTCTCGGAATGTGGCCAGTGTAACCAGGAAGTACCCTAGATTTTCTCTTAATATCATCTCTTGTCAGTTCATGTTCATACTTATAAAATTTATCATCTTCCTCTCTTGCGGTATATTCTGCAGGGTACTCATAAATCGGGCGAAGCCTGCCGCCTTTCAAAAAATGTTTCGCCAACTTAACGTGTGTCATTTTCCCATAAGTTTCGCCGAACCCTTCACTTCTTCTGATGCCCGATCCAGGTGTGAACCCGGTATACCCTGGCACGAAGTGAGGTTCCAATGTCATGTGTGGGTTGTCGTAAGGAATAGCGGTTGGGTGATCTATTGGGATGTAGCAATCTCCAGGGATTCGACTCAGTCGATTTCCAACGACGCGATGGTTGCTCAACAAGTTGTTGGTGTATTGACCATAGGTTTGTCCTGTAGACTGGTATCTAGATCCAGACACATATCCAGTATACCCAGGTATGAAGTGTGGTTGAGGAGTGGTAAACTGTTTTCTTGCGAATTCTCTGAACTCAGCTTCCGTGTCGGGTCCGTTAGACATAGCAGCATTCTGCTTTCGGTCAAAATAATCGCCGTTGCCGTGGTGGTGAAGAGGGTTAACAGGACAGTCCATTATTTAGGTTTCTTTAGATGCAAATTTAAGTTGTTTAAAATCAAGGCAGCATTTTAAATAAAGAAAATTGTAAACGTTTGGAGCATGGTTTAAAAGATAAAAAAAAGAAAAATATCGTAATGGTTTCATCACATTAACTTTAATACCAAATTTATTATATCTAAAGATGTGCATTTGAAATTTCTTAATCGCGAGACATACGAGATATGTTATTGCATTCGTACTGTAACCCCTTTGCTGTAAACCATGGCTCCCTGAGATACCAAGTGCAGGCTGTTCGAAAAGCTCGGTTTTTGCGTACGAGCAAAGTTTCGCTACTTCGCCGATATGGCACTACTACCTGATCCTAACACTATTGCCAACTCTGCCTGAGAAAAAGTGGCTCAAATCAAAGTTAAAAAATGTTTTCATGCTGAGAAAAAAATTAAATTTCTTCGGCGTTTACTTTTAAGTGCTTGTACTGCTGAAATATGCTTGTCAGCTGATGCTTTTTAGTCATTTGGACTTTCATTTCCGATTTACAAAATACTTCGGTATTGCCAGTTTGCCAAGATTTTTTTTTCGGCAGAGTTGGCAACAGTGATAGGGTCTGGTAGTAGCGCCCAATCGGCGAAGGGGCGAAACTTTGCTCGTACGCAAAATCCCATAGGAGAAACTGGTTTTTGCACAGCCTGTACTAGGTATCTCAGGGAGCTATGCTGTGAACGAGAAGGTGTATTGACAGTATGTTTCCCTCTCATACGTATGCAATTGCCTGAACTTGATATGGGAAGAAAATTTACAAACTCCACCAGCTACCATTAGCAAGTCGTAGCTGAGATAAACCAATACCCACTGAGATCTAATGTGGTGTTGAAATCTAGTGTGGGGAACTAACTCTCTAACAGGAACTCTGTGTATTACATGAACGAATATTTGTTTATGTCAAGCAAACATAGTTACTGTGGTGTTTGACAGGTTCGGAGATGGGGTCCTTATATGAGATAGTTCTAAAAACTGAAAAAATACGTGCATACTTTTTTGTAGTATCTGTGGTCAGTCTGATTTAAAATAATACATTGGTAGTTTATTTATTGGTCTCGAGAAAAATATCAATCTTCAATGTTAGTAATCTGAAAGAGCTATTCGAAGCTTTGAAATCATAAAAAGTACGAAATTATTTTGCTCGTGACATAGTTTTTACATCAGAGATTATTACTTTCAGTTGGTATTCAGTGCGTTGTATGAAATTTTTATTAATAAAGCCTGGCTCCCTAAGATACCAAGCACTTGGTATCTTGGAGAGCCAAAAATAAAGAAGCGGCAAAGTTTGTTTGTTTGAACTCGCTAATCTCAGGAAATATTAATCTGATATGAAAAATTCTTTTTCCAATAGATATACAGTTTATTGGGGAAGGGTATAGGCTACATAAAACATCACACTGCGACTCATGTCTCATATAATAAAAAGGTACTTTTTCGTTTGAGAGGTGACACGAAAAAACATCAACATGTTGATGTAAGAAAATATAATCTTGGAACATTGCTCCAAAAGGAATATTTCGCCACATAGACTTCACATATTGACAGCCTGCTACTTAGTGGTGAGCTGCGCATCTTAGTATTTTCGCAAAACGTCATGTGACGTTTCACGAACGGACAGAGAACCAGACTTGTAAACCACGTGGTTTTTCTAGTTCGTCCATACACCAGGCATGAGAGGAGAAGATAGTCCCCAAACTTATTGACTATTGCAATAAATTGTCATTACTGGCGTAACTGGGTAGGCTAGAGCTCCTTTAATACAGACTGAATCATTCCTGCTTTGTTTGTTTTCAACCGCGTGGTCCCAGCGAAACGACACCATACGGCGATAAATACTTCGTACGGTTATCGTTTCAAATGGAGTGTAAAATGATTTTGTCTATATTTGTACCGGCACAGTAGTTAGCGCTTTTAAGCAGTAGAATGCTTTTGCGTTCACTGCGGCATTTTCTGTCGACATTTTGTTGGAAAAAAACCCTCTGTGCTAGCTGCTGTGCTGGTACAAATATCGACGAAATCAATTCCCTCGCCGGTACTTACGTATTCTCCTGGCGGTCATTCCCGCCAAACTATTTTTTCGTCAAATGTACTGGCAAACTGTTGCCAGTTGTATTCCGAAGCAGTTGGAGGAGAGAGTAATCAACAATTTCAGCAAAACCTTTTACCTATCTTCCCAGAGATCGGCAAAGGTAAACCTAAAGTTTATTGCTTTTCTCCCCCTCATCCCCCGTTGTTTAGAGAGGGGGAGTACAGTTTCACTTAGAGGACGCTCCCTCATACTCTCCCCTCCGTTGGAAATAAAAATAATTACTGCTTGCTCTGCAATGGTCTTTGAAAGCAACTACAGAAGCAGAGTTGGGCAAAATACATAAAAAAATGTATTTTCGATGCAAAATACAAATTACATTTATTCAAACACGAAAAATTACAAAATACTTTCTAAATTGAAAAAATACAAAATACATTTATTTTCTTAATACATACAAAATACGAAATACGTCTAAAACTTCAATTAAGTAAAATTTTCTACAGAAACTTCTAGTTTATTTTATTCCAGTGTATTTTAAGATGAACAAACAAATGTAATAGTAACTTTTTTTTTTACATATACATAAGTTTTACCTGGAATAAATTGCATCTTAAAAGGCATGAAAGCAAAAATGTGTGACAAGTATTTATTGAACGTTATTTTTCAGTGATAATGAATGGAATTGAAATATAAAATTAAATATATTTCTAAACGAAGATGAGTTGAATTATCTTTCTACTTTAAGATACATTTATAGCCTTACCATCGCACAGTAGTTATGCCACTGAAAATGGTAGACTGCCGAAGAGTGAAGGTCCCGAAGAGCAGCTGTCGATCTAACAGTCTGGATTTTTGGTAGGTTTTTTCCAGATGTAACGTGAATACGCTTTAGAACCCCTTAGAAAGTTCTCCTGCCAAGGCACCTTCCCATCCTTGGCAGATTGCCCTAGTATAGTGTTGCCATAATCACGCAAACACAAGATACATTCATATATTACTACAAAAGATTATATTACTACAAGATTGTGATGGAGGAGTGGAATAATATCAGCCTTGATGTTTTAAGAAAAGGACTTTCATCTTTGAAATCAAGATGTAATATGATGGTTCAAAGAAAGGGCTATCAGACTGAACACATTAGAAAATAAAATTCTTATATTTATTTCTATATATATCTTTGCAAAATCGTTACAAAAATGTGTGAACACTCTCTGTAGGGTACTTGCGGGAAACCCCGAAAAAAAAATTGTTGTGGAATATTACTTAAATGAAATTAATTTACGTTTCACAAATCACCCGTGCATGAAGATTTTCTTAACATTAAACTTTTAAATGCCTGTGTCACATTGCTGAAGAGTTCTTTAGGGGAATTGCAAAAAATATATAACATGAATTTAAGAAAATGCTTTTAAAAAGAATTTAACAGGTTTTTTTTTTTTAATTTTAGTTTTACAGTGTTCTATATACGGTTAATGGGTTAAATATTTCAGGCTCTACAAATACTCAAGAGAACACATTAAATTACGATATATGTTTCCGAAAAAAAAAAAAATCTAATTTTCTCTTTTCTCTGACCAGAAGTTTAAATTTTAGAATGTCTAAAACTTTAGAGGATTTTTCGAACTACTTATTAGTTATTAGCATCAGATATTATTAAATTTATACATTTATGCATAACTTGCAACTATCTTTATAAAATAGGAAAATAAATGTCAATTTATGAAACTAAACTCTTCGAATAATTTGTTGGATTCAATTAAAATATTCAGATAATTTACTTTGATTTTCAGGTAGAAATTAAACCTTCATAATGTGTGAAAGATTATTTTAGTACGTGTTTTGATACTATCTGTGCAGTTTCTAGGACAACTATAAAATGGAAGCACCATGTCACGTGCTCCGAATACACAGCCTAAAATAAGATCCTGCGTCCACAACTAAAACGAATAAGTAAATTTTGAGGTAAATATATGTAAATAGTTAACGCAATTTTCTTCCTTCAAATTTCCCTTCTTTTCTTTTTTTCCTTCCTGAGACAGTGAGCGCACGCATTTTAAATTAAAATTAACGAATTTTAAAATCGTGAAAAAAAAATAATAAAATATTAATTTTTTTTTTCAAAACAAGCGATAGTAAGTGCGATGCTTCTAGCGTTTTAAAATATTTTCTAAAGACAAGTTTTAATTATTGCTGCTGATAAAGGAACTCTTATTATACCCATCCTAGACATCTCCGAATGACACTGGCTGGAGTAATTTATGGGTTGCTATCTTCCCGCTTTTGCCATCCCCACTTTAGAACGGGGGCCATCCTCGCGATATTTTCCTTGAGTCTAGATCTGCAGGGTCACGCACTGATCGTTCTTGAAAAGGGGGTGAAATTGTTGGCGATCTCTTGGCGTGCCGATGTGTGGGAAGTAACCACAATTTTATGTGTCCGGTATTTACCTTGGCGAAAAATCGCTTGCCTTGGCGGACAACCGGGATATACGTAAGTACCCACTCGCCATTTCAGACCATAGCCACGTCAAGTATTTTCCTCCTCATGGTTTCATTTCGCTGACACCACGTGGTTGGAAACAAACAAAGCGGTAACGAGACAGCTCGGTATATAGTAGCCGTAGGGTGGGCTTTTTGGATATTTCTAGAGTGGATTCACCCTAGGTGTTCCAACTCGTATTCTTGCAATAGAAATCTAATTTTTCTAGAGTGGGCTAAAATCTCTAGAAAGGGCTCTTACCTCACCCTAGATCCCATCCAGTTACGCCAATGACTGTCATACATTTGAAAATGCTAAATGTGTATTTCCCTTTTAAAATAATTTTGCAATTTACTTTAAAAATTGTGCAGCTCTTTTACAAAATTCAAAATCAGATAAATTGTATCCAACAGCATTAATGTATATCTTGACATAATTACTTTTAATTCCAGAACCGCAGTGCAAAATGAGAAAATAGAGAAATTTTCTTCTAATGTCCCACTTTCAATCTCTAATGATATTCCTTCAACATCTCTGTTAACGATAATGTAATGACATAGAGACACAATGAGAGTTGCAGACTTGTTTTTCTTTGTCTAGCTCTCACAACATATATAGTAAGTTATTGAAAGGTTTTATCCTCGTCAGGATGCGGAATTTTAAGAAGAATTTGAAAGTTACTGAAAGCTTTTGATTTTTCTAGAAACTGCATACAAACGTTGATGAACCATATATACATCGTGTCCGCAGTAATGATGATTTCCACGTTTTCCTTTACTCGAGTTTTATAAAAAAAAAGTGTTGCCATTGTACGAAAGGTAAAAAAGAAATGAAACAAAAAGTAATCAAACAGTCAATGAATGACTGAACATAATGCATTTTGATCCGTTGCTCGTGATTATCTAATTAACACAATATAAGTAAAAAATGAGAGTGAATGTTTTAACGAGGAAGTTGGTTTCAGTAAGACGAAAAGAAGAAAAAAAAAATATGCAAAAACGTTGAAATTTGGTTAAGAGAGGAATATCTGAAATAAGTGAATTAAAGTATGAATAAAAAGAAGGGAAAATGTTAACTCATGAGAGTACTCCATTAAATTGACCAAATGCTCTAATAATATGATAATTTACTTGATTATGATAATTGAAATGCATAAAAAGGGGGGGAGTTAAGTGGAAAACGAGAATCCTGACTACGCTTCTGATTAGAATTTTTTTTACAAAATCTTTTTGAATGCCCTTGCCTAAAGAAATGTAGTTGATATAAATTGAGATGTGAACTGAAAGTGAATTATGGTATAAAGTAATTTAAAAAAAAGAATAGAATAGAAATCGGATAATTTCAACAAATTCAGACATTTTATACAGATTTTCAGAGACGTTTTTTAGTAGCTCTACATAAACGAGTTTAGGTGACAAAAAAACTTTCAAAAGCATGCACAAACAAGCATGGTAAACTAATAAAGGATGCTGATAGAAAAAGAATACAATATTATAAAACTCGGAATGATTAAAAATTTCAGACGTTTTGTTAATTTTTTTTAAAAATGAAATTTCGGAAGTTCGGATAATGCTTTTCTAACATTTTAAATGTCAGAAAAGGAATTAACCGAACAAATTGCAAAGATAAAAGTGAACTGTTCAACTCCTTGTCAAGAAATTACTCACATTGGTGGCTTCCATTAAAAATCTCCAGGAGTGCGCAATTTATAGAATTTACTCCTTCACCTACCCCACCACCTCATTATAAGCTTTTACACCTTTTTTCTCCAAAGTACTTTGCACTTCGTTCCCTTTATTTCGCATCAGATCGGCTCTATTTGTATCCACCCAATCACAGCGCCAACGGCATTTTACTGAAGAAAAGTGTTCGTTAAATTTAAAAGTGGAGGCTCTAAATATTTTATAATTAGCATAATAGTAATGATCAAAAGGGTCTTAAAGATCCAAGTTTTTATGAAAGCTTTAAAGAGCACAGACCTGAATTCAAGATTGCAGGCAGTAATGACCGAAATTATAGGTTGGCAAGGTATAAAAATGTTGCTTTAATTATGCTTTTATTTTCGAACCATTTTCATTATTGCCTCACGGTCTATTGAAACTGGAAAGACGTGAAAAAAAAAGCTGAAGTTCGTTGGATGAAATGCTAAATCTCTTTCACTTTTATGCGGCGTGGAGCTTTTGAATTGGGTAATGAATGTCTTGGGTCAGGAAATTTTTAACTGCGATGAAAGTTGACAAAATTCCTGGCCATTTAGCTCGAAAAATATCTATGCAAAGGAATTGTGAGGGGGGAGGGAAAAATTTTCATTAAGAGCAATTTTTGAATTGTTGGATTTACGAAATTAACTCGTGGAACGCATTATTATAAAACAATTTTCAATGTAATCTCAATTGTAGATGTTCCACTGCTTAGTTAGTAGTTAGCCTGTTCGATTCCATAGTTAACCTGTTCCTCCACCTGTGCCCGTAGACCAAATCAGGACATTCCAAGACCAGAGCTGGAAAGGAAAGTTGGGCGCAACGAGAATGTCTTTTGTCGCTACTTTTCATCGATGAGACAATCTAATGTTGGGTTTAAAAGGCATTGAACCCAAAACCTTTTGCGTGTGTCATTTAAAGAAGAAGAGGGGATTATAATTTTGACCTCACGTCCTCTTTTCGTAATCTGGTTCCGAAAATCAAACTGCTTTTTGAGAAGTTCTGCTATTTTCACTTCCACCCTTTGAAACAGTTTTCTGCCAATTAGGCTGTTTTTAATTTTGATGAATTTAACTAATAACTTTGTTAAAAATTACAAATAAAAAAGGTATTTATCAAACAACCGTTTAGGCTTGCACAAAAGGTCCACTCTTCTTCAACTGTAAAGACGTTCTACTATCTATACGAACTGAAATGATATTGATCGTATGGATGGCGGAACTTTTTTTACAACTGAAGAAGAGTGTACCTTTTATATAACCCGAAATGATCTTTTTGGTACACACCTTCTTTGATGGCATTTTATACAGTCAGTGTTTTCACTAGAGCGCGAGAACGCGAGAATCTCGCATTTTTTTCTTTTTCTCGCACTAAAAAATTATTACTGCGAGAAATTCGCGCACCCTACAAATCGGTTTCTCAAAGAAAAAAAAATAATGAAGAACACAGAGTGTAAAAGTGGATTCTCAAGAACTGAAGTCGATGAAAGAAAAAAAAGAAGGGGGCTGGGAAGAAAAAAGAAGGGGGTGGGAACATTCTGATCTTGGGGGGGGGGGTCTTAAACTGGGTCACTTTTATTGCATGTAACTGTGCTTGATTTAGACTTGGAGGTACAGTTACACTCAATAAAAATAACTAAAAATCATAAATACTTTGATTTTGGGTATTTACCCAACACAGGAATAAATACCCTACCCACTGTATATTTACCCAACCCAAATCTATTAGTGATAAATTCTCACACATTTTATAAAAATCTCACTCAGTTTGCGGGAAAGTGTGAAAAATTCTCACCCATTTTTTTGTCTTCAATGACAACTCTGAAAGTTTAAAAAAAAGTTTACCTTTTAACACCATTTTTTGTTGTTGAGTGTTCTTGTTGAATGCCGTTATCCCATGAAGATTGACATGTCATCCCATGCATCGACCAATTTGTCTGATAGCACCAATTCAGTTTCCAAGAATGAGCTAAGAGCTTAATTTCATGGACTACTAATTCTTCACTATCCTTTACAAAGAGAACTTTGCAAGACGACTACTCTATCTAAATTCTTACCCTACCCACTGTATATTTACCCAACCCAAATCTATTAGTGATAAATTCTCACACATTTTATAAAAATCTCACTCAGTTTGCGGGAAAGTGTGAAAAATTCTCACCCATTTTTTTGTCTTCAATGACAACTCTGAAAGTTTAAAAAAAAGTTTACCTTTTAACACCATTTTTTGTTGTTGAGTGTTCTTGTTGAATGCCGTTATCCCATGAAGATTGACATGTCATCCCATGCATCGACCAATTTGTCTGATAGCACCAATTCAGTTTCCAAGAATGAGCTAAGAGCTTAATTTCATGGACTACTAATTCTTCACTATCCTTTACAAAGAGAACTTTGCAAGACGACTACTCTATCTAAATTCTTACCCTACCCACTGTATATTTACCCAACCCAAATCTATTAGTGATAAATTCTCACACATTTTATAAAAATCTCACTCAGTTTGCGGGAAAGTGTGAAAAATTCTCACCCATTTTTTTGTCTTCAATGACAACTCTGAAAGTTTAAAAAAAGTTTACCTTTTAACACCATTTTTTGTTGTTGAGTGTTCTTGTTGAATGCCGTTATCCCATGAAGATTGACATGTCATCCCATGCATCGACCAATTTGTCTGATAGCACCAATTCAGTTTCCAAGAATGAGCTAAGAGCTTAATTTCATGGACTACTAATTCTTCACTATCCTTTACAAAGAGAACTTTGCAAGACGACTACTCTATCTAAATTCTTACCCTACCCACTGTATATTTACCCAACCCAAATCTATTAGTGATAAATTCTCACACATTTTATAAAAATCTCACTCAGTTTGCGGGAAAGTGTGAAAAATTCTCACCCATTTTTTTTGTCTTCAATGACAACTCTGAAAGTTTTAAAAAAAGTTTACCTTTTAACACCATTTTTTTTGTTGAGTGTTCTTGTTGAATGCCGTTATCCCATGAAGATTGACATGTCATCCCATGCATCGACCAATTTGACTGATAGCACCAATTCAGTTTCCAAGAATTCGCTAAGAGCTTAATTTCATGGACTACTAATTCTTCACTATCCTTTACAAAGAGAACTTTGCAAGACGACTACTCTATCAAAATCTTAACAATGAACAATAGAAATCTATATATCCTTTTCGTTAAACATATGAGAATGCACTGATATGCCTAATAATTTGACCAGAAAAAAAAGGCATTTTCAAACTAAGAATGAAATTGCTTTCCTTTAGAGGCAAAATCGAAAATTTATTTGAAAACATACAACTGAACATTTAATACACCATTTTTCCCCCGGAGGCCAGATGCGAAAGAATAAACTTAAATTCTTTTTCAAGTCTTCATTCAATTCCATTGTGTTTCATTTGGTTCAAATATATTTCATCGAGAATTACTTATTTATGAGAAGTTTTTCCAGAAGGGAAAAATTAGGGAATACAAATGCAGATGTTTCGTTTTGATTCTGTGTGTATTCAAGAAATAAAATTACTGCAAACAGAAAGGAAGAAATATGTATTTTCAATTTCATATTCTTTCGGAACCTCTGGTATCGACTGAATTCAAAATGTCTTCTTTTATGTAGTGCCCATATAAAATGAATTGTTTGATAAATTAAAGTGATGCATTTATGGTCTCACCGAGCATTTGTTTTGGAATTTGAATTGTAAATTCTCACATTAATATATGATTAATAGTTTTTGTGCGAAAAAAGAAATTTTGACATGATATGGTTTTTCACACTGGCAATCATACGGTTTAACGTAAAAGCAATACATCAACAATATTCAGTACTTATGGCAGTTCTCTTGATAAATGATGCAACTTTTGGACAGCATTAAAAAGAATAAAATTGTAAAAAATGTAGAATGTCTCTTAATAAACTGTACTATACACGATTATAAAATGTCAACTTATAAGTGTTATGAAACATAAAGGAAAAAAATCTTAAACATACAGAATTTTGCTGTTCTCTAAACGAATACTGCTTCTGTCTATTTTTGAAAGCAATTTTTATATTTAATAATTTTTCAATATTCATGAGAGATCTAGATGCATTTTTAATGTAGGCGCACAGTGTGCATTTGGTCAAGAAGCATAATTAATTTTTTGGTGTGTTTAACTTAACAAGATAGATGAACAATGACAAAGAGCATCGATTATAAAACTTTCCGCATCACAACTGCTTTATGTATGTACATCCAATTGCAGTGCCCTACTTATTACAAGATGTACATTAGGTGCAAGGTGACTGTAATTTTTGCCAAATTTTATATCTTTTAGTGTACATTTTGAAAAAAAAATATATGACTCGACATTATGTTAAGAGATTCTTATTGAAGTTTAAGTACAATATATTCTTAATAATCCGACGGTTAGTTAGTCCGGCACGTTCAATAATACGCCGCTTTTAGGAAACACCTGTCATATTGTTTTCTGATCCGCCAACCACCGCGTATGTAACCTACTGCCCTACCACCCACCTCGAGCGGTGCGGTCTCAGGTTCGAATCACGTTAACCCTCTCTTCACCCTGAACCTCATATGAGGCTCCTACTTCAAATAGCAATATTTAGAGAGAAAACAATTGAATTTAGTATTTTTTTCTTTCAGTGATATCAATATCATTCATTCATGTAGAAAGTATAGGAGGCTCATAACTGGATGCATAAATCGTGCCTAGATTGCAGTACTAGTCCATTTAGATCATTTTTTACAGTTTTCGCTTCATTGTTTCAGGAAAAAAATTAAGAAAATATTTACGCTGCTTTTTACCGTTATTTTTTTTTAAAGGTAAGTATAGTTTTTTTCTTATTCCTCAGCCTTTATCTAATATTTGATTCCTTTTAAATTAATTTTAGCATAACAAAATGCTTCGAAAATGCAGAAATTAATATTAGAAAAAGCGACATTAGAAAAAAAATATTTTTGCATGATTTATAATAGTATTTCAGATGCATTAAATGCTAGACAATTTTTTTTCTCTGATTTTTCATAATTCGTTGACGAGAGGGTTAACCTATGGTAATGAAGATTCACTTTCCTCTTAGCCTGTGCTTGTACTTCTACTGCGATATTCTGCATTGTTAATGACTGTCTTTGTAATAAAAATGCACGTCTATGCAAGGAACAGTGGATGAAGTCGTATCCCATAGCAGACATATAGTTATCTGGATAACCTGTCACAAACTCTCTCTACTGCATGGCTGCCGATCTAACGACCTGAAGTTTTGGCAGGTTTTCTCCAGATGTAATGTGATGTGATGTGAATATACGTTAGAACGTCTTAAATCTCCCCATCCCAAGACACCCCCCCTTCCCAAGGCAGATATCTCTCGTGATGGTTTGCCTTTATACAATGCACAAATGCACACAAACTCCACTCTCAGGTGCCAATATTCAAAAGACCTACCTTTTGATGAGGATCCAAATTGTGGCGGGAAACTCCGAGAAAGACATATGTAGCTCTAAATGGCACATTCGGTGACGTGAGCTGTCCTGTCTCTGTCTGATCTACTTCAGCAAATAATAAATGAAACACGAAAAACCTGAAACTTGGTATCTTCCTAAATTTTCGTGATAATCACCTGGATTTATTTTATTGTTATTTTACATGTTTACTCTAAAGAGCTATCTGAAAAAATATGCAAGTCAAAAATTGGTATTTTTTGCACATGTGCTGTTATTTTAAGTTATTTACCTTACGTTCACATAACACATCACCGTTCAAGATTGTATGACAGCGTACTGTTTTTCGATTATCATATGGATCCTCTCGAGTTCCCAGGATTGGTTCCGGGGTTTCGTCTTTTCGTAGAGGGTAACTTTGGCATCCTACTAGATGCCCCCAGGATAATAATTTGTAACTGTTTTTCATAAGTTTTGTAAACTGTTGCAAAAATTCAATGATATCCGATTTTTTTTTGTTAACCCTTTGAGGCGCAACCCTTTACCAATGCTGAAAAAAGGGCAGTCGTTGCCATCGCTCGACCTAACTACCAGCAAGATGGCGGACGATCGAAACGTTCATCGCGTGCCACAGATCTAGAGATCCTTTTTTGACGACAGCTGGCTGTGCCCGGCACAGTCAGCTGTCGTCAGCTTGAACCGACCGATTGCAACGGCTGCCTTTTTTTCAGCATTGGGCAAGCTATCCAGCTGTTCTCGCATTCTTCCATTTTTCAGCAGATGTCAGTGCTGTTTAAAAATAACCGTGACAATTTTTTTTTTTACGGGAAAGGACGTGCTAAAAAGTAAAGGATTCTCGTGGAGCTATGTGACCCGCAACTATTTTTATAGAAATCAAATCTATTCTTCGTGACTGGCAACAGTCAAAACGTCAGAGTTTGGTGTTCCCAAAGCGGGAACACTGCGCATTAAAGGGTTAACACAAATGTCGACATTTTCGCAAGGTTTTGTCTCAGTAAAGCATTCGACACGATTGAGAATCACAATCGTGGGCAGATAAGGCGAACATAAGGCGTAATCTTCACTTTCGAGCCTTTTCAATGATGGAAGCGGATAGATTAAACTTTGATCCAGTTACGACTAAACTCCATAACAACTATTAGTAAGCTGCTTAACTTGAACAAATTTTGTATTTTTTAAGACGCTGACACCAAAAAAAATATATATAGTTTTTATCCTCTTCAAAAATAATAAGTGATTCCGATGGCTCTATATGAGCCGTTTTCTTTGAAAATAGTGTCGGTCCACAGTGTTTGCTTTTCAATGGTTTGCAATTTCTTTGGCTACGAAAATTTATATTGACAAAATGATGAAAATTTTGAAGGATTTTTGGTGGAATTCTTTATTGATACAAAGCTCACAGCAGATTGGATTCACTATTATCACTATCTAACTTTTTTTTTTTTTTTTTTTCGAAAATGGATTTATACCAACTTCAAAGAAAACGGCTCGGATAGTATATCAATACAAATCCGTAACTATTACTAAAATCCAAATACAAACCACTTATTTTCTCATTTTTTTATCTTTACCAGTCAGTACCCATTACAAAAATAGTAAAAAAGAAGAGATCATAAATTCTAAATAAACATGAAATAAACCTCCTGGAAGAAGAAAAACAAATGACTATATGATTCCGTTAATATTCACCTCTTGAAATACAGCATCTTGAAAACGCCACCATTTCTTTAAGCGAGTCAACAAACTATACGGTAAACAAAAATCTCTTTTAGGATGTGTTTTTGAATATTTGCATGGGAGATTAAGGATGAAAAATATCACTGCTTATTCTCGAAATTGCATTTCTGAATTTATTTTAGAATACCCTAAGATAAAAGAAAAGGGAAAAATTGTTTTGGGAATTAAATTCTTCTTTTTACGTTTTTCTTTCTCGGCATGACGATATATATATAATTTCGAAAACTCATGCCATTAATTTTCCTCGACGTCATAAAAGACGTCAGAATAAAAAAAATTTCTGGGAGTGCTTTAAATTTTTGTGTGTGCAATGCCAGGTCTAAAAAATGGGTAAAATATTTCTGTGATTTATTTTGAGTCATTATTTTAGATTTAGTAAAGTGAAATAATGATTATTTTACTGTCTGAAACGAAGAATTGTAGGTTTAGTATGTCCATGAGAATGTAAATTTAGACAAGTCATTAGCGTTAAAATTTTCTGTTATCTTATAGTATTGTGTTGAGTAACGTATTTGTTACTGGAAACTGCACTGTTGAAAAAAATATACTAAAAAAAGATGTTAATGTATGTAAATTTTCTAGGAGTATGTATGAAAAACTATCACTTGTAACTTCCACGAAGAGATATTTTAATGGTCTAAAATTAAAGTAGATTAAAAGTTCAGAAAAGTTAAAATCTCAGATACAGATTAAAGCAGAACTCATTTAACACGAATTTAAATTTTTGAAATTGGAATACTGTTCTGTACAAAACTTTTTGAAATGCAACGTAGATGCAAAATTATTTTTCAACATATCGTTTTTAAACGTTGATAATTATACTTATTGGACATTTATCCCGCTATTTAAAAATTATTTTAAAAATTCATTATTCCAGCAGGAAGAATTTCAATGTGCGATTTTTTAAAATTTAAACTTTTTTTTTTCGTATGTTTGTTATTAATGGACTAGAAACTGTGTCATCATATATTTAATTATTGATTTTTAAACAGTGGAACTTGAAGATTTTTATTACTATTGCTTTATGTTTTTATGTGTGTACATTGTGTTAAGGTCAACCTGCAGTCCGGGGCATCTGCCTATGGGGGAGGGGGTTCCTTGGGTGGAGGACTTTTTAAAGGTTCTAACCCGTATTCACATTACATCTGAAGAAAATCGCTCAAAACTCCTTCACACTTCAGCCATATACCCATGTTCAGTACGACCCCACCATGGCCGAGTAGATAAAGACACTGGACGTGATAGATGGCTTAAATGTGAATGTTCCGAGTTCGGGCTTATCGCGCGTCCATCGATCTAACGGTCTGGAGTTTTGGACTGCTTTCTCCAGATGTAACGTGAATACGCGTTAGAACCCCTCAAAAAGTCATCCGATCAAGTCACCCCTCCTTAGGTAGGTAGCCCTCGAGTAGCTTAATACATAATATATACCACGTTTAATGCCTTATCAACTGGGCCATGGCGAGGCCTGTTATTTTCGGAATAAAGGGACTTGATGAATTTTTAAAAATTATTTTTAGTTGAAATATATAGGTTTTTATTTACTTATTTATTTATTTTTATTTTCATTAGCGAATTAAACTTTTTTTTAATTGATGCCTCAGTTCAATGTTTCAAAAATTGCGTACATGTGCAGACATAATGCTCTTAATATTCATACTCACTCAGGGGCGTAGCCACGGGGGGGGTTATGGGGGTCATACCCCCCCCCCCATAAGGAATTTTTTGCCATACAAAATGTATATTCTTCACTACATTATCACACCCACGTATACAAATATATGAGTTGTAGTAGTCGTAACCCCCCTCATGAAAAATTTCTGGCTACGCCCCTGTACTCACTTAATGTGCTTAGTGTGAAAACAAGACGCGGGGCTAGATTAGCAAACATCAGCGGGCAATTGTTTTTGGTGAGCAAAGCTTTAATGCCTAATGCTCCAGGGTAACGCAGCTAGTTTTATAGAAAATTAAAAATGTAAATAACTCGAGACAATTCTCAAAGATTGATAAAAAAGAGAAATGGATTAAAACCTCATGTTAAAGGTAATCATTATTAGACCGCTAATTATATGCACTCACACAAAAAGACAAAATGTGCATGACGCACCAAAATCCGAAAAATACAAGAATTAATGAAGATTATTTATGGTTTAAGGCAAAAGCAATTTTTTTCTTCCTACTTTAATAACATGTGATATGTGATCAATTATGTTGCTGAACAAGTTTATTTTTGGGATAATTTTTATGTCATAGTTATTACTTCATTGTACAAAATAAAGGAAGCAATTATGCACGGGAAAAAAATATCAGCATTATTTTGACGGAAAAATCGCATTTGACCGTTAATCCTAACTTCATTTTGGCATGCTTCTGAGTGAAAAAATGATTAGCAAATTTAAATCGCATGTTATAATTTTGTATTTAAGACTGCTGTAACATCTAGTTGGGCAAGCCCCTTTATGATTTCAATTGACTGGGTGCTTTATTTACAGTGTCACCCAGAAGACTTGCAATACATTAAGGGGACAGCCTACTTTTAAAATGCCCCAAAAATTGATTTTGAGATTTTTATCTCATTAAATAGTTTACTTTATTCTAAAAAGATTGATACCAACTATTTTTCTGTATGACAATTATTTATTGAGATAAAAAGGAAAATGTAAACGCAAGTTGGGCAGCATGCTGTAGAAGCTGCAACTAATGTTGACACTAAAAGCATAAAAGAGGCAGAAAAGAAATGTGCAGAATTTAATTTAGAAACTCGAAGAGCCAGAAAAATACTCAACAGTTCTCAGTTTGAGGCAATAAAAGAAAACGAAGGCAATGTGCATGAAAGCGGAAAATTTTAAATCGAAAAGTTCATAAAGTGAAATAAAATCAAATTTTTATGTTGCATAGTAAAAAAATATATACATGGATATAATTATTAAAATAACTTCAAATAATGCACTTTACCAATATTCGTGCCTTTATATCCTAAAAATGTATCTTTTGTTAAGGTATGTACATATTTTTTCATATTTACAATTATCGAGCTTTTCTTTAGATTGATGTTTCTTAAGCCATATTAAAACATATTTTGGGTTAATCATTTTAAATACTCAGTAAAATTATTTTTAAATAGTAAATGTTTCAATAGAAAATGTTTTTAATTTTTAAAAATTAAATTTATGTTCCAAAACTACAATTTGAACTTTAATTGGCGTTTTCTCAAAACACTGTTTTTCAAGTTTGCGCGCATGACATTTTAAAAACTATTTAAGATATCAACTTGAAATTTTTCTCAGGCATTTATTTTAATATAATGAACAAAATGAACTAAAATGAAATGGTTGTGTTTCATAGAAAAAAAGTTATGATTGTAAAACTATCAAAATTTTTATGATAATTTAAACTTTTAGATTAAATATTTTTTTATAATTTAAATTATGAAAATAATTAAACCATTTTAGTTTAGATTGTTAATTATAATGTTTTGTTTAATTTAGAAAAAAATTATGAGGATCAAAGGAATTCTAATTGAGATATCTTGCGCGCAGTGGGAAAGTACCCTTGAATTGTTTTTACAATATTGTGTGGTAAAATAATATTTTTTAAATTATCACCTTTATAATAAACTACAATAATATTTTTAATCAATAGAGTAATGTCATAGTAGTTAACTGAAAAAAAATTGTGTTTCTGCATGCATTCATTATTTTTTTTTAATTATGAAAGTTGAACTAAAATTTCTACATTTTCCCATTCTTAAAAGTAGGCTGTCCCCTTAAGCTCAATAGGCATATCCAATACATAAAAAATCTTCGGTCCATTATTGTTTGAACCATGCCCAAAATCTCGCCAACTGTTGCCAAACTTCGTGATTTTTTGGCAAAATATTGTTTTGGATACAAATATAAGTTTCCAAAACATAACTTAGCTCGGTGATATCTCCTACATTTGGGGGGAAAATCCTTTAATCTTGATATTATCGAAGTATTGTACCGCAAAGCTTAAATGAAGTATATCAGAAATGTGTATAATTTAACAGGCATATACAATGAAGTCATATAGCGTCCACATCCAATTTTTGTTGCAATACCTCAACTAAGTACTTTCCTTAATTTTCGACAGTCAGAATTTATCTTTTATCATTTAAAATGACTTTATATGCTCAAAATCACCAAAAGCTACTTAATTATGCAATCGCATAAAACCTATGGTCTAATTATGCAGATATAATATAGTGGCGAACATCATACTATCAGTACATAGTTTTTCTGAAGAAAAATCTTACAGATAGTGGTCAACACTAACTTGAGCACTTACTAAGTCAACACTAACAGAAATAACATTCTATTAAAAAACCGATGATAGTGAAATACGAATTTTCATATTCTACTGAACGGTGTTTTAACTTCTTAATATCTATTAATAAAATCCTAGTTCAATACAGTATTGTCCATGGGCGCCCATAGGAATTTTTCTAGAGGGGGGCAAATTTCAAACTTTTAACAAATTTAGTTCTGGTTTTGCCTTTTGTATACATCATGAGGCATTAACCTAAAACTCTATGGGGGGCAAGACCCTACCTTGCTCCCCCTTATGGGCGCCCATGGTATTATCCGTCCGTAAATAACTTATCCTAAATAAACGATCCTAAATCAAGGTGTCTACCGCTCCGGAAAATCCGAAAAGTCTGGAAAAAGCCGGGAAACTGGAAAATGGGTCCGGACAGTCTGGAAAAAAATGGGAAATTGGGTAATGGGTCCGGAAAATTCACCAAAAGAATCAATTTTTTTTGTGTTCTTTTTTTTACCCTTCCTCTTTAATTGTCAGACTGGAACCGAAAGCAACTGCAACGCATTTTTCGGACCGCGAAAGCATCAAGCGATGTGTTTGTATAAGGAGGGAAAAATGGGGGCTCATTAATCGTGATGGGAGGGTAAAAGACAAATTATCTTACTTGGTAACTTATGGGTTAGGATCGTCTTTCCAAGAACAGTTGGTTAATTCTATCATAAATTGCTACTACTTCTGTTTCTTTTAATTGATGAAAACTTATTCTGTATTTCAAGAAGTTGTACAAAATATGCAAATATAAATACAAGGGAGAGGGCATTGTGCAATTCCCTAAAGTAAAATGCATTGGTCAGGAATTTTTTTCCCGGGACCTCCCAAAAGTCAGGAAATTGACTTTCAGAAATTTGGTAGACACCCTGTAAATAAACGATATGGCGTCCGTAAATAACTTATCCTAAATAAACGATCTTTTTTTCTCCCTGCCCCTCCCCCCTCTTCTTACTGTCCAAACATGTATCATGTAAGGAAAGTATTGTAAAATCATAAAAAATTTGACATTTGAGGTCTTCTGAATTCATTTTTGCTATTTTTATGTTGATGTATGTATGTATGTATATGTGTGTGCATGTGCGTGTGTGTGTGTGTGTGTGTGTGTGAGAGAGAGAGAGAGAGAGAGAGAGAGAGAGAGAACACGATAGCTCCCAAACGATGCATTTCATTGAGCTTAGATTTGGTATTATAACCACCCTTATACGATTGGTATTATTTTGGTGTGTACAGTACTTATGGCTTTTCTACAGGGCTCCAAGAAAGAAGTATTTTACATTATTAGGGGCGTAGCTACCGCCGTATCAGCCGTCCCCCAACGTGCGTAAGCAAAAAATTAATAAAAACTTCCCAATTCTTTTTTTTTTTTTTCAGAAATGGAAGAAGTTGCCACTTCTGTTGGTTATTAGCAGATCGTCAAAGCAAATCGTACTCCTCTGCATGGGTTAACGGTGTTTCCATTAGAAGCAATTTTACGTAAACTATACTTGACCATGAAAAGTCACAGCAGCATATTAATGCCTATCTTATAATAATTTGGTTACAAGGAAATATCATCGATACTCTATTGCAAAGTGAAATCAATAGTAAAATTACATTCTGGAGAGATGTATTGTATCGTATAATTAATGTTATAATTACTTTAGCATCTTGTAATCTACCTTTAAGAGGCCATGATTCTGATTCTGGAAATTTTATGGCAATTTTACGTTTGCTATCTAATTATGATGCAACTTTAAAAGAACTTCTTCTAAAACCAAAAGGCAAAATAAATTATTTAAGCCTTACGATTCAAAATGAAATTATTAATTTGCTTGGTACCGCAGTTAGGAACAATATTATCTCAGAAATTAAAAAAGCTCCATTTCTGACAATAATTCTAGATACAACACAAGACTTGTCAAAAATTGACCAACTTTCTGTAGTTTTTCGATACATCTCGATTACAGAAAATGATGATAATGTGCCTAAAGAATTAAAAATCTGTGAGTCCTTTTTGGGGTTTACAGCAGTATCCGATTGCAGAGCTGAAGGACTTAAAACTGAAATTTTAAATACGATTAAAGGATATGGAATTGATTTGACTAAATGTAGAGGACATGGTTACGATGGAGCAAATGTTATGTCGGGTGTTTATGGAGGATTACAAACCCTAATAAAAGAGCATGCTCCGAATGGCGATTACGTTCATTGTGCTGCGCACGCATTAAATTTAGTTTTAAACGATGTTGCGAAACATGCTCGTGGAGTGTTGACTTTTTTCGATAATTTAGAAAAAATATATACATTTTTTTGGCAATAGTATACAACGCTGGGCAATGTTAAGTGACGATTCATCTGAAAAATATTTAATTACCCTTAGAAAGGTATGTCCTACCAGATGGTCTTCAAGGAACGACGCTTTATTAGCGGTAAAGAAAAGTTATTTATTAATCATGAAAACTTTGTACCAACTAAATTTAATTTCGAAAAAAAAGACGAACGTGAAGAATGTAAAAATATAATTAACATTTTAGAGAGTTACGATTTCTTAGTGCTTGTCACATTTTTTTCTTCACTATTTAAAATCATTAATTCTGTTTCTAAAGCTCTACAACATGAAAATAATGACTTACAGAAAACTAGTATTTTATTAAGTAATCTTTTGAATAGACTGTGCGAATTAAGAAATCAAAATTCATTCAATAGTTTGCTAAATGAGTCCAAAGATTTAGCAAAAGAGTGGAGGCTAACAACTGTTTTTAAAAACAAAAGGCGAAAGATAACGAAGAGTTTTTTTGGTGATATCACAAGAGGAGAGAAAATTTCAGACCCGGAATCCTATTTCAAAGTTAATGTCTACTATTGCTGTTTATATATATTAATTTCTCAAACTAAACAGAGATTTCAGAGCCTTTGCGACCTGAGTATTATGTTCGAAATATTACAATCGGAGAAACTCCTGTCTTCAAACGAAGAGATATTAAACGCTTCAGGAAAACTGTCGGCTAAATACAGTAAAGACATCTCAGTTAATCTTTATGACCAATTAAAGACTTAAAACATGCTTAAAATATGAAATTCAAAAAAATCCTTCCATTAAGGAACTCATTGAATTATTACTGATAAAATTCAATAGTCTTGCATCCAGTTTCCCGGAGGTAATAACAGCATGCTTTTTGTTCTTGACCCTTCCAGTTACAACCGCAACTGCTGAAAGAAGATTTTCAAAATTATAAAACTGATAAAAATTATCTAAGAACTTTGATGGGACAGGAACGTCTGTCAGACCTGTCACTATTGTCCATAGAGGCAGAAACTTTAGAAAAACTAAAGTCATCATCAGCTATAAAGGATTTAATAAATCAGTTTGCCGAAAAAAAGGCAAGGAGAGTGTATATTTAATTTGAATTGTTCGTAAAAATTTTGGAAAAAGTGACAGATAATTACGATGAATAAATATTTCTTAATTTCATGCAAACATTTTTTTTTCTTTTGTGAGAAATCTTTACCCTTCCTAAGGGCCCCCAAACAAATTTTTATACGGGGCCCCGCCAAGGCACGCTACGCTTCTGTACATTATGAACTACGGATGGAAATTCTTTTAAGTGCGTTAGCGTCTAAAAGGTGCATTCGATTGATTGCAAATTGGGTATGTATATTACAGGTCACGGCCAAAAGACCTGCCTAGATTTTTTTCAATAAGAGTACCTCATAAAACTCCGGAATATCGCGGAACAGTGTGGAAATTTCCGCAGTGGCAATGTGAATTCTTTAACAACAATCCCTTTCTCCTGCTGTACCTAAAATTACGAAAACAAATAGGAAATCATAATTCCAAATTACAACAAATGACCGTAAATTCAAATTACAGAATCTAAAAAGAGCAATAAATCATCCACTATTTCCCTGAAGAGAAAGAGATACATTCAAACTTCCATAATCCGACGCTTTCTCGTCTTCTGCTGGAAAATTACGAGTGCCATTTAATAATCTAGACACCAGTGTGCATTCATCATTCTTGACGTAACTTGTCACTTTGAAAGTATGCCAGAAATATTAGCATTAGTAACATGCCTTGTTTACGATGATTTAGTTGTACAGTGTAACGGCGGTACTTTTTGCCAGAAATTGCTTTTTAAGAAAAATTTTGCGAGTCGGGCATAACACGTGGTTGTTGTCGTATCTGACAGTCAGGCATGCAAATGATGTCAGTTTTATGCTCTTGAAAATCTCCGTGTCAGAGAAAATTTATAAATCTAAGATGTGGAAGAGACATAAGAAATGCACGGACTGTTGGATGAATGAAAATTTCCCTAAGTAATAATCACAACTCTCACTTTGACCCATTAACCCTTTAACGCGCAGTGTTCCCGCTCTGGGAACACGAAACTCTGACGTTTTGACTGTTGCCAGTCACGAAGAATAGGTTTGATATCTATAAAAATAGTTGCGGGTGACATAGCTCCACTAGAATTCTTTACTTTTTACCACGCCATTTACCGTAAAAAAATGTCACGATAATTTTTAAGAGCACTGACATCTGCTGAAAAATGGAAGAATGCGAGAACAGCTGGATAGATTTCCTAATGCTGAAAAAAGGGCAGCCGTTGCCATCGCTTGACTTAACTACCAGCAAGATGGCGGCGGACGATCGACACGTTCATCGCGTGCCACAGATCTAGAGACCCTTTTTGGCGCAGCTGGCTGTGCCGGCAAAGCCAGCTGTCGTCAAAAAAGGGTCTCTAGATCTGTGGCATGCGATGAACGTTTCGATCGTCCGCCCTCCTGCTGGTAGTTAAATCGAGCGATGGCAACGGCTGCCCTTTTTTCAGCATTGGGAAAGGGTTGCGCCTCAAAGGGTTAAAAGGATTTTTTAAATCTAGTACTGATCATATTGTTGGATTAATATTTATTTATTTAGAAAACTAAACTTATTATAATGTTACTTTCACCACTATATAGTGATCTATGATTTATCAAGCCTATCATGCTCGGAGCATTTTAGACGGCTGTCGATCTAACGGTTCTGGAGCTTTCGTCCGTTTTCTCCTGATGTAACGGGAATACACGTTAAAACCCTTTCAAAAGTCTTCCGTCTAAGGCACGTCCGTCGTAGGCAGATGCAACTCGTGTAGGCTTGCCATAACACAAAACATAACCATAATCTCTGATATCATGTCTATCAAGATAGAAATTCTGAATTGAAGTGTGTATTCCCAAAACCGGCTCAATTCATGTTTTTCCGAAATACACTTATCTCCAATTTTTCAATAGTTTATGATCCCCTTCCTCATCCTGCAAAAGCCTAATGGATCAAATCAGGTTCAATCTTGTAGAAAAACTCCTCCAAAGTAGTGGTTTCGTTTCAAATCAAAACTGTCTTCACTAAGAAATTTTGTGTGTGTGCTATTCTGCAAAAAAATTTTTAAGCATGGATTGGGCCGGTTTTAATAGTACCCGACTCCATCACTTATTTATACTCACGAATGGCATTGAAGACCTTAAGA